>JAEOAD010000005.1:11382500-12010000 GCA_036365145.1 Orientallactaga sibirica
GTCTAAGAAAATAATGCTTACTACCACAAGCTATTTAACTATGCAATGATGTTGGCTCACCTAGAGTGAGTTACAATCATCACTGGGTCCATTTAATTGACATAGATATTACCTCGTTTATGTGACATGCCTTTAGAGTGATATGAGCCATATATCATAACAAAAGAATTAAAACAGAAATTGAACAAGAGCTGTAAAAATCTATTTAAATAATGTTGATTGTTGAGATAAGGGTATTACTCCTTAAGGAGACTTAATCATGCAAATGAAAGGTATTATTTAATTTACAAAAAAGATCTGCTGATCCAACCTAACTCTATTTTATTCATATTTATTTAAAGCATATCATACAGATGATGTGTGATGCATTTTAGCAGTGATGTGAAACAAAGCAGCTTACATAAAAATGTCACTTTCTCTTTCCCTTGAAATCATGGTTTCATCTTCCTTTATAACTGCTAAGTTTAGTCTTAAATTTTCTTGTCTATTCTTTAAGGAGAGTGAGCAAGTGACAGGAGTGAGGGAGAAGGAGCATATGAGGGAGAGAGAATTTATATTTAAATTATTACAAATGACAAAATGTGTGTGTTTTCATTAGTAATGAGTACAGAAAGTAACAAGGCATGGACTTGCTCAGGAGAAAACAGTTAAAGAGTGAATTCAGTATGTATAGACAGATCTTTCAAGACTTCATTTATGTCTTGTTTTCACATTCAAAAACAGCCATGTCAGAAACAGTGCTATGGTCATGGAAAATATCATTTCTCTAAAAATATCATAAAGATGAATAGGGGCAAGGCTATAGAGATGGCTTACTGGTTAAGGTCCTTGCCTGCTAAATCTAAGGACCATAGTTCTATTTCCCAGGACCCACATAAGCCTGACACACATGGTGGCACATGTGTCTGGAATTCAGTCCCAGTGACAGGAGGCCCTGGTGTGCAGTTTCTCTCTACCTTTCTCTCTGTCTGCTTACAAATAAATAAATAAAAACATTTTTTTAAAAGATGAATGTGGGGAAATGTCATTTTTTAAAAAATCTTTTTGGTCTTTTAGTTTCATTTTTCTTTGGAAACCATTTTAAAATAGTGAGTCTTAAGAAAAAAAAAAAATTCTTGGGCTGGAGAGATGGCTTAGCGGTTAAGGTGCCTGCCTCCTAAGCCTAAGAACGCTGGTTCCAATCTCCAGCGGTTCCAATCTCCAGGTCACACGTTTAGCCAGATGCAAAGTGACACAAGGGTGCAATGCTGCACTTGACCAAAAGGGGGCACACACATCTGGATTTCATTCTCAGCAGCTGAGACACTGCTGGCACGCCCATCTCTATCTGTCTTCCTCTCCCCCTCTCTCTGTCTCTCTCTGTGTCTCTCTCCAAAAAATAAATAAATAAATAAAATTCTTAAGTCACAAATCATATTTACCTTAAATATTTCAAAAATCCCTTCTTACTAATGATCATTTTTGATAATTGAATTCATGGAAATTACAATAAATATGCATATTTTAAAATTTTATTTATTTGTGTGCAAAGTAAGAGAGAGACAATGAGTCAAAGACAGAGAGAAAGAGAGAGAAAGATATTGAATGAAGTAATGAATGCATTAGAGCCTCTTGGCACTTTAAAAATACTCCAGATGTATGCACTACTTTGTGCATCTGGCTTTGTGTAGGTTCAACGAAATTGAACTTGGGACATTAGGCTTTGCAAGAAGCCATCTTTAACCACTGAGCACTCTCTCCACTCTCTTAAGTACATATTTCAAACCCACATTTCAGTTTAAGATTTTCTCTGGAATTCACTAGTTTAAATATCTGTGTATGTAAGCTTATTTTTATTTACTATATATAATAGTATAAATATTTTGGAGAATTTTATTAAAATACATAATATGATACAATAATAAAATAGAAACAAAAATAAAGACCACAAAATACAGATTAATACAAAAGCAATAAAAATGGTTGTTTTAAGGCAACTGATACAAATGTAGTATATTTATAATGTTTGTAGGTCTAATTGCAATTTTATTAACTTCATACCAGAGAAAAAGGAACAAAATTGTTCAGTTTTATCAGTTAGAAAAGTATGTTTTAACAGAGTGAATAAAGAAAGTAAAGATACTTAAGGGTAAAATGTGAAACAAGCTTCCAGCCATAAAACTAAACAAAAAGAAAAAAATAAAACCTGATATTCGAGTAGATGATGATGGCCAGGAAACAAAATCCCCATCTGTCCCTTTATGTGCATAGGCATACATGAACATATAAAACATAAACACGGAAGTAAGATGTCAATGTCTTATCACTGATGCTAACGCTGGCGATTCTGACATTCTCATGAAAAAGGCAAGAGGCATGAAAAAGGCATGAATTAATGTTGTATCCTACAACATTAGCACATATGGTATAAAAGTATTTAAATATTCTATGAACCTAAGTTTGCTACTGGATAAAGGTGGGGAAAAGTCCCTTACTTACTGATCCATTTGTACTGCTCAAGTATCTTTCTTCACACACTTTCCCTATCCTTCATCAGCTCTTAAGGACCTTGTAACATCCTAAAGTCACAGATGCCAGGAAACTAGTTGTAGATTTGTTGTTCAAATAAAAACAAATCGCTTATTCTACTCCTGGCAGTGAAACTGGCAGATACATAGCTTTAGTCCATAAAAGTGCATAAAGGTCAAAGGAAACCCTGGCTAAATCAGGAAAAATGGAAACAAAATTACAAAACAAAAGCAATAGAAAAGCAAAAGGTTTCCATTGTGTTTTACTGCATGGCCATTTAAGAGAAATATACTTAACAATATACATTTTTTTCAATAAAATAATATAAAATATTTATGAATAAGCAATAGTTATATTGTTCAAAAATACCAAGTTAAGAAAAAATCTATATAGAAACTAACATTCATGACTGAGAGACATTAGGTGATACAAACTTTTATTTCTAATGTGAAACAAATATACATTTTGATGATTTCTTTAAGCATTTCTGCAAATTTCTGCAGGTTAAAAAAGCAAGAGAAACTTTTACCAGTGGTGCCTCGTCTTATTTTTTGCAATGTACTTCTGATCAAGTGTGAAGGACAGAGGAGAAAAACCGTGAAGTGATGCTTGGTTTGAAATAAAAGCTTTAATATTTTTATACAAGGCATCACTAAAAGATGCAATTTTTTTAAATATTATTTATTTACTTGACAGAGAAAGACAGAGAGAGGGAGAGAGAGAATGGGCGCACCAGGGCCTTCAGCTACTGCAAATAAACTTCAGACATGTATACCCCCTTGTGCATCTGGCTAATGTGAGTCCTGGGGAATCAAACCTGGGTCCTTTGGCTTTGTAGGCAAATGCCTTAACTGCTAAGCCATCCCTCCAGCTCAAGATGCAATTCTTAAAGTTATTTTAAGCAAGGCTTAAACTATAAAAAGTTTAGTTTTAATTTGTGTTCCTAACCAATATCTTTTAATCCTTTACCTTGCATTAAATATAGCTTTGTGACTCATACACTTGAAATAGAAGAACTGATATATGATGGATTTGTTGTTACTCAAGCCATTGTTAGAAACCATCTTTATGTATTATGATATTTATGGATCCAGAAATTTTTAATGCTGATAGATGTTTCTGAAAAATTATCTAGGCTGGATGTGGTAGCACACTTTTTAAATCCCAGCACTCAGGAGGCAGAGCTAGGAGGATCACTGTGAGTTCTGAAACTACATAGTGAATTCCTGGTCTCAGCTTTGGCTAGATGGAGAACACACCTTAAAATAACCAAAATAATAATAATAATAATAAACATAAAAAACCTCAAGTGATAGAGATATAATTGAAAATACATTTCTCCCATTACCATATGATTAACAAAATGTTGAAACATGTGAAACATGACAGAGAAAGTACTTGCAAATTTAAGTTATCTGAATGTCTCACAGTGGCTCAGAACACAAACACAATCACTTCTACAAAAAAAAATCACATTAAAATGATGACACTCCTCACACTTCAGCCAAGGCACAGCTGAAACCCACAGAGGAAATGGTGGGATGTGAGCAAGAGTGCTGCTTGCATGCTGAACCTGAAAATCAGCACCAGGGCGAAGGAGACAGACCCTGAGGATCCTCAGCACTAACCAAAGCAGAGGTCCAGAGGCTCCTAAGCGCTAAGCACTGAAGTAGACTTAAAACTCACTGACCACAGCTCAGGGAATTTTGCAGAAGAGGGGGCAGAAAGATTGTAAGAGCCACAGGTTGAGACATCATGCCCAGAAGTCTTCTCTCCCCCAAAAAGTAACTGACTGCTGCTCCCAGCAATGCATGGACTACAACCCCATGGGGAGTACCTACAACCCCACTGAGGAGCATCCCCAATGGATGAGGCAAAAGAGGGTACCAACACATGATGTAGCCATAGGAAACATTTAGAAAGAGAAAAAAATGTTGATACTGTAAAAAGGATGAGATGAGTGGTAATCATCAGGTTTGTACTATTTTTCTTAGAAATATGCTTAATTTATATTATATTAAATAAGTTCCTTAGGAAGTTGGTGTTTTCTACACCTCATATAACATTATGGAATTTCAGTGAGTCAGCAAATTGCTTTCTGTGATTTTACCCAGCAATGTGAATTTTATGCTTGCCACAGCAGGATATTATTTAGGCATAACTAATAGTTTTTAAGATGGTGTACAGAAGGTGAGGCTACTTGATATTCCATGGCAGCAAGAGACCAAAAAAAGATGGCAACACTATATTTTGTTCTGTGACACTTCTCAAATCATGTTTCTTTGCAATTAACAATAAAGGTAGTCTAACATTGAAGATTTCTGACTTTCTATTCTTGAGCAGTTTATGTTGAAAAGTAAAAATGTTGAACAATATTCATTTTCAGTAGTTTATAGAATACTTCAGATTTTCAAAGTGACTTCAGTAAGTGCTATTATATTTATAATTGGGATGAATTTCAACAAGCATACAGTTAAGAAAACATGCTTTCTTTCCCAGTATGAAGGGAGACACCACTGCAATTATTGAAATAATCCATTCTCCCTTTATTAAGAAAATAATGGATTTTCCAACTTCATGAATCATACTTGACTATAACTTAGTTTGAATTTATATATATCCAAAACAACTGGATCTCAAAAAGTGATGATACAATATAGGATGTTTTTCCAAATAAGGGAGTTTGAAATCATTCTTTTCTTATTTTCTCTCTTTTGTTTTTGACCCGGTGGGTATTTATCACTATAAAAGGGGTTTCCCAGAATATGAAAGATATCAATGACTTTCAAGCAAAAATTCACTTTCAAGTTCTAAGTAAGTCACATAGAAAGATGAGCGTAGAGAGTTCTATAAACAGCAACTGAACTCCAGTGGGACTTAAGTAGAATTCTGAAATCAGGAAGCGTAAATTGCATAAAGAGTACACAATTACAACGTTTCAGTCTTGCAAGTATTTCATAGAAATCACATATATGTGAGCCCTTCCAAAGAAAATACAGATCTTGTTCATCCTTCCGCCCTAGAATATGCTAGAATTATGTGTAATAAATAACCAACAAATGCAGATGTCTTTGGAGAAATGGATATATATAGTGGATTAATTTATTACTGAGTAATAGGGGAAATGAACTGTTCAATAATTATATTCCTGTGAAGACATGTTTTCAATAGAAATTAAATGTACAAAAGTGAAAAAAACAACATATGGAAATAAAAATAAAATCCATCGAGTGAAGTTAATATAATAAATTAGAAATATACACGCAAGTGACATACTTGAGTCAACATCTTAAGATAGTGTGTGTCTTTGTCATTTATAATAGTATTAAAATAACTGCACATGTTTTTAAAGCAAACTATCCAAGGGTTTTTGTGCATTCCGGAAACTTGAAAATTGATATGATTCTGTAAAAACAACAAGCATGGGGCTGGAGAGATGGTCTAGAGGTTAAAGTGCTTGCCTATAAAGCATAAGGACCCAGGTTCGATTCCCCAGTGCCCATGTAAGCCAGATGCACATGGTGGTACATGCATCTGGAGTTTATTTGCAGTGTCTAGAGGCCCTGGTACACCCATTCTCTCTCTTTCTCTCTCCTTTCTCAAATAAATAAAAAATATTAAAAATAGCAGCCAAATGAATGAACTTACAGAATGTAGAAATCCAACAAAAATATACGTGCTTTCACAACAAAAAGGGAGATGAATCAGTTCTAAAGTCCTTCCTTACTTAATAGATAATCAAGTACTATTACACTATAAAATATATGAAAATAAAAACCTTAAATCTATCAAAGGATAATATTCATACATAAGATCATCATTAAAATATATTTTACTTACTTGCAAGATGAGAAAGAGAAAGAAAGGTAGAAAGGAAAGAAGAAAGAAAGGAAATGAAAAGAAAGGAAGGAAGAAAGAAAAAGAAAGAAAGAAAGAAAGAAAGAAAGAAAGAAAAAGAAAAGACAGACAGAAAGAAAGAAAGAAAGAAAGAAAGAAAGAAAGAAAGAAAGAAAGAAAGAAAGAAAGAAAGAAAGAGAGGAAAGAGTACATTGGTCCCCTGCCGCTGCAAACAAACTCCAAATGCATGTGCCACTTTATGCATCTGGCTTTCCGTGGGTCAATAGGTGTTTACAAGCAAGTGGTTTAACCTCTGATCCTCTCCAGTCTGCTTGTTTTTTTTTTTTTTTTTTTATAACACATACCACAAAACAAGAAACTTTAATGATATCCAATTATACATATAATTTTAAAATAACTTAATGGAGTAATCCTTGATTTATTGCAAAGACTTTGAGAAAATAATAAAAGGAACACATTTTCTTCAACATTACCATCCCCTATGCATTCTACATATGTTCCTTTAGACCTCAAAGCACCTGAACACCTACACTAATGGGAATTTAATGCTAGAATGTCAACAAAAGATTAAATAAATGCAATAAAATGTTCTGTGTTTTAATATCCCTTTTATGCTTTATTCACCTTCTTGGAGAATTCATTTAATTCATGAAAATGTGTCTGTCATTTGTAAAGTCTCATGTAAACAAAGTGTTCATAAAGAGAAAGCCAGAGGATAGCACAGATGGTATCAAACAACTGCACTTCTAGCTTTGTGCTTTTAGACTTCAGCTGAACCCATTTAAAATCTTTACAAGAGGCCAGGAGTGGTGGTGCACGCCTTTAATACCAGCACTCTGCAGAGGTAGGAGGATCACGGTGAGTTTGAGGCCACTCTGAGACTACGTAGTGAATCCCAAGTCAGCCTGAGCTAGAGTGAGACCCTATCTCAAAAAAAACAAACAACAACAACAAAATATATATATCATGAAATGTATATATATATATATATATATATACACATATATACAAATTTATATATGATATATATATATATATAATGTTTACAAAAATATTAGACCATCTCTCTCCAGCTCTCCACACTGACATGCATGGCATGTAATTTATACTGATGTGTAAAATAGTTAATATTTCTTCATTCAAATAAAGTAATTCCTAAATTAAAAAAGTGACAGAAATTTACCTAAAAGAATATGAGAATATTTCCACAGAAAGATTAAATATAAAAACAGTGGGTCCCAAATAAAGTAATTAAGTAACAAACACAGATTTATACCATCTTAAGTATGACTTGTAAAAATAACTCAAGGAAGTGTCATATCATATCCCACCAGAAAGAAAACAATCCAGCTAAACAAAACAAGTCACTGAATGTCACTGGTATAAATAAAAACACCTTTACATATTCCCATAATATTTGATATTAAAATGATGACTTGAAAGTTCATTTGACAGAAATATACCAAGGTAATGCACTGGCCCTTATTATTTAAATACAACGGAAAAGGACAATATTATATTTCTTTACATAAAGCAGTTGATGGATTTGTTTTTGCATGTCAAATTCTCTTTTCCTTTAATTCCTTTCTCCTCAGGATTACATTCTCTTTCATATAGTAGCAAGAATCTAAAATTTTTATAGTGAGCTCATTTAAAACTGTATCAAAGCAAGGTTTAGCTCAGTGGAACTTTAGAAGTTTGAATGAATAAGAATTGCATTTATATATTAATATAAACTGAAAATATAAACTTTCAGATGAACACTGTGCAGGTTAAAGATCATAATTTCCTTTTCAGCTGATTCCTTTCTTTCTTAATGCATGTGTATGAACACATGGTATGTCCTCATGTATGAATGTCTGCATGCCTGTGTTTGCACACACTAGTGTGTAGATGCTTGTGTGTTTGTGTGCACATGCATTTGGATGCCAGAGGTTGACATCATGGGTCCATTTCTCTCCACTTTATATTTTAAAATATTTTATTTATTTATTTGCAAGCAGAGAGAGATAGAGAGAAAGGGGGAGAGAGGGAAAATGGATGTGCCAGGGCTTCTAGCCACTTTGTGCATCCAGCTTTACATGAGTACTGGGGAATCACATGGGTCACTAGGATTTGCATGCAAGTGGCTTAACAGCTAAGCCATTTCTCTCCACCTTATTTCTGAGAAAAGCTTTGTCACTGAACATAGACCGCACACACTTGCCTAGAATACCTTTCCAGTATTCCCTAGACATCCACCTATCTCCACCTCCCTGCACTGGGATTACAAGCTTCTACCACAATACTGGCATTTTTTGTTTGGTGGTGAGGATTCAAACTCACATGGTTGTTGTGCAAGCATGTTACCAAGTGACCCATCTCCCAATCATTCAGCTGATTTCATAACAAATATTTTACCTTGCTTTCCTGGAAAAGTGTACAAAGGAAAATTGTTACATTTCATTTTGGCTTTATGCAAGGGACATTTATGCAAATCCATAAGTAGATATGAATGTTACTATGTTTATTTCTCAGAGACACAGCATAGCAAACAATTGCGTTCCATCCATGGGACTCTATCTGCAAACATCAATCTCTTTTATGCCACCCTCAAGTGATTATGTACAGTTTTTAGAACTGAAACATTTTGTATTTTTTTAACTGAGTAATGAAAACAAGAGTACAAACTTGCAATAATCATTTTGCCTTAACATAAAATATCCTTCTCCAAGATTCATTAAAAATTCTATTTTGCTGAGGTATCAAATTGTTTAAATGTGCAGCAGTGTTTGAATATGTGCTAACAAGCACGTAGTCACTTTCAGCTTCTGTAGTGCACATTGACAAAAAAATAGGAGTTATCTTCCAAACATCTGAAAAATGTATTATAATTTTTCACTTTTTATTAAAGATTTGTACATCTTAATTAAACATACATCTTATCATTTAAAATATAGTTTTTGAGTTTTCAAAAGACTCCTTGGGGATTGAAGGTATATAGTGAAGATGGAAACTTCAGTTTTTGAGCTGACATCAGATTGAAAGATGTAATTATCATTATTAATGTATTATATTGAATAATGTTATTATATAAAACATTGGTCAAATCCATAAGGCATGAAATCAATACTCAAAAGTCAAAGAAGGAAAATGAGAAATAATCAGATATGGGGGCTGGTATGTATATGATTTCATTTTCTCTATAATCAGTTCTATTTCATTGGTAAAAGTAGGTTATTATATATGCACATCCTGTTAAATTATACATATGCTATATATCATAGCTTTAAATTTTTGTGTTGAAGCCTTAATATCTTTGATGAATAAAAGTTTCTCTAAGAATTTGGAAACTTGTATTTGTGAAGGTGAAGATTAACCACCTACAATAGAGAGGGTGTCATTCTAAGTCACTGAAATAGAGTTTCCCCTTGGAAGGAACTACTTCCTGTGAAGTGTAAGCTCAATGATATCAGCAAGACTGATTTCCTGGCAACTTCTGAAAAAGCACGGACCATTTAGGTGCATTTCATGTTCAAACTACAACCACAGGAATGAAAATATGTTGAGATATCCCATGCTCTCATAGGAGAAGACAAGCCAAAGGACCTAGGTTCAGTTCCCCAGTAGACGCACATGGTGCCAGATTCGTCAGGAGTTTGTTTGCAACTGCTGAAGGCCCTGGCATGCCATTCTCTCTTCTCTATCTCTGCCTCTCTCTTTATCTGAAATTAACAAATAAAATAAGAAGTGGATGCTTCATTGGGCACTACCATAATTAAATAATGTGTTTTATAAGAAACAGAAAAAGATATGCTGAGATTGTTGGGTGGGGGGAGTGTGGCATTATGGGGTGAGGGAGTATAGGGAACATCCTTTGAAGGAGCATCAGCGGTCCCTGACTTTGGCAAGCACAGAAAGTTGTTCTGTTGAGAAAAAAAAAAAAAGAAGAAGAAGAAGAGGAGGAGGAGGAGGAAGAAGGAGGAGGAGGAGGAGGAGGAGGAGGAGAAAATTGAAAATTGGAATGATAACAAACTTGCATCTTTATTTGTATTTCAGTAGAATCTTTTCGAAATCATAATGTTCTTTAACCAACAGTGGAAAGGATTTGGAGCTAGACAGACAGCATGAAAGCCTGGGTGGATGGCCTACTTAAACTCACTGTAACATTTAAAAGGGCGAGTATGACAGCAGCTGAGGGCTGTGACCCTGAAGCCAGCTTGGGAGGATGCGGGTCCATGCCTCTGATTAGCTCTGGGCCATTCTTAATGCCCCTCACCCCTCACCCTCTTGGGCCTCATCTGCACTGGGTGGATAATCACCGAGCCAGCAGTGCACAAAAGCCTGCCTGACCCAGAGCAAAGTTTCAGCGCCTGTTAGATATCTTGGATGCTACTTAAATTATAGAGCTGATGTAGTGACAACGGCTACAGTTATGAGAAAAAAAAATCCATAAGAGTATTTTTTTTCTTTTATTTTCTCCCCACCACCACCCCTAGTAACCTAGTAACTGACCACAGAATGATATCTTATTCTAGGTATTACACTGTTGTGGACAGCCTGGAAGGGACAAAGTTATAAGGGCTTAATTTAAAGTCATTGCAGCCAAGTAAATTAACATTTTAATATCTTCCTCCATCATAGTAATAAGCCTGAGGCACTTCCAGTGCGTGTAGGCTGAGGCAAGGAGACGGCATGAAAGCAAACTAGATAAGCTCTAAACAAACTCAAAGATTATAGTCGCTTAATGCAATGATGACAATATGATTACATCTCTAATCCAAGGGAAAGATAAGATCATTTAGGCAAATTGGATGGTTAGCAGCTACGGCCAGGTAAGACTGGAGTACTGATATTATTTCAACTTCTCCCCCATATTCCAGAAGCATCTATACCATATTCATTAAAGATTGTTGGTGTGTTTGTAATAATTTGTGGGAACCCAGAATATTTCCTTCAGTAAAAGAAATGGCAGAACTTAATATTTAAAAGGGCCAACTACCCTCTATTGCAACTAAGAAACTGGTTTACCACCAGTGACTTAACCCTGCAAACATGTTACTGTGCTCAAGTGTGACCGGGACGTAAGTCTGCAGCATTTAGGAGGGTTGCCATTTAGGACGACCCAGATGGTGGATAAAAGGTAATATTTTCCAATATTATGGAAGCAAAAGTCTCTCAATTTTTTTCATCACTCTTATTACTTAACTAATTCCCTTTAAAGGTGTTCATGTGCAGTGCATAGTTTCTTTATATTCACTTGTAATGAAACAGAATTATGTAGGAATATAAAAAGTTAAATAAAACTAAGCTTCGAATTCATAGTCATAAGTAGCAAAGTTTTCCATGAAAAATATTATTTAGGATATATATTTATGCTAATTTTCCAGATACATTAAGTAGTATTTGCACATATTTCAGCTTTTATTCATTTTCCATATAAATTAATATACACAACATTTTTCATTAATTTTCTAAAAATGTGAGCTGAACTGAGGTCATGGCCTAGTAGTAGAAGGCGTGCTTAGCATGCAAGAGGTTGTGGGTTTGATGGTCAGCATTGTAAGTGTCACTACCTACCGAGACCCACCCACCTACCTACCTACCTACCTACCTGCCTACCTCACTTTAAGTAGCATTCAAACTGTACGGATGGAGAGTCTGACCGTTAATTCACAGCTGAGGATAACCAAAACTCATCAAAGCTGAAATCCACAGGCTGCAGAGAGCTCAACACTAAAGAAACTTATAACACACTAGCCAAAACTCAGGGAACAATGCAGAAGAGGAGGTGGAAAGATTTTAAGTGTCACAGAGTGGGAAGGAGTATGCTAAGGCATTGTCTGCAGCCCCCTCCCACACAGAGACTATTGGATGCATTCAAACCAACCAGGTAAATACTGATAACTCTACTGAGGAGGGTGCTCATTAGAATGTGGGGTCGGGGAAAGGGGTTATAAAAGGATGACACAAAACTAATGTGGCCAGCATCCAATTTGCTCATATAATAAAGTTCATAATTATTAAAAATTAACTAAATAAATAATTAGAAAACATATTTACAAAAAAATCAGAAAAAAAGGAGAGCACTAGGTCCACATTTTGAATATAGACAAAAAATGAAAAGTAATAATGACATTGGAAAATATTTTTAAACATTATTTTATTTATTTGGATTTTCATTTATTTGACAGAGAGATACAGAAATAGGCAGGAGAGAGAGAGAGATGAAAATATTTTAATATATATTTTATTTAGTTATTTGAGAGAGAGAGAGAGAGAGAGAGAAAGAGAAAGAGAGAGAAAGGACATGCCAGGGAATCTAGCCACTGCCAAGGATCTCCAGACGCATGTGCCTCCTTGTGCATCTGGCTTATGTGGGTTCTGGGGAATCAAACCGGGGTCCTTTGGTTTTGCAAGCAAACACCTTAACCACTAAGCCATTTTCTCCAGTCCCCCCCTCCCATATATATATGAGAGACAGGGAGAGGAAGACAGATAGAGATGGGCGCACCAGCAGCCTTTCAGCTGCTGCAAATGAAATCCAGATGTGTGTGCCCCCTTGTGGTCAAAGTGCAGCATTGCACCCTTGCATCACTTTTCATCTGGCTAAACGTGGGACCTGGAGATTGGAACCAGTGTTCTTAGGCTTAGGAGGCAGGCGCCTTAACCACTAAGCCATCTCTCCAGCCCCCCAAAATATGTTTAATGTATTCTTCTCATAAAATGATTCACAGGTATAAAATCGTGTGTGAGAATTGGACTTTATGAGGTTCACATTGCTGGGAGAAATCACCCGACCAAGAGCAACTTGTGTGTTTGGGGGGATAATTTTGGCTTATACACTCAAACGGAAGCTCCATGATGGCAGGACAAAACAATGGCATGAGCAGAGGATGAACACCACCCACTGGCCAACATAAATTAGACAATAGCAACAGGAGAGTATGCCAAACACTAGCAAGGGGAAACTGGCTGTAATTCCCATAAGCCTGACCCCAACAATACACTGCCTCCAGGAGGAGTTAATTCCAAAATTTCTATCAGCTGGGAACCTAACATTCAGAAAGCCTAAGTTTATTTGGTCACCTGAATCAAACCCCCACATTCCACCCCCAGCCCCATAAACTGATAAGCATCCATGATATAAAATGGAATGCATTCACCCAATTTGAAAAGTCCCTATAGTTTTTATCAATCCTAATGATGTTCAAAAACATTCCCATAGAGGGCTGGAGAAATGGCTTAGCAGTTAAAGTGTTTGCCTGCAAAACCAAAGGATCCTGGTTCGATTCTCCAGGACCCACGTAAGACAGAGGCACAAGGGGTACATGCATCTGGAGTTCGTTTGCAATGGCTAGAGGCCCTGGCGTGCCCATTGTCTCTCTGTCTGCCTCTCTTCTATCTCTCTTGCTGCTTGCAAATAAATAAATAAATAAATAAATTAATTAATTAATTAATTTAAGAACATTCCCATAGTACAAGAACATTTTAGTGAGCCATAATACCAAAATAATCCCCCAAAACCCATAATGGCACAGAATAAACACTCACACTGCAAAAGATGGTATTGGGTATAGCAAAGAAATACTCAGGCAATAAAGATTTAAACAGGGCAAACACCAAACACCAGCTCCAATTCTGAACAAAAATAAGTCTCTGCAGTTCCAATACCATCTAGCTAGGCTACTCATAGTCCTGGGAAACATCATGCAGTCTGGCACCTGGTGGTCCCGGCATTTCCACTGGCTTTCCAATGCACTCCACGGTCCATCCTTACTGCTCCATGGGGTCCCCAAGCAAGCATTCAGCATACCTGCTTCACACTGCCCATGGCCATTTCCAAAACACAAGACTGTGTTGTAAATTCAATGTCTCCCTCTTTCCTGAATTTATCATAATCCACAATACCAGGTAGGGTCCCGATTTCTTAATCCAGGGGGGAATAAAAGAGAGGTTGAAGAACAGGACACTCCTTGAGCACTCAGGCCCCTTCAAAAGAGTCTATATTCTTCCTGTTGCCCCAATACAGGTCAGCTGGCCCAATCTCAAAGGTTGTAACCTCTCATATAATTGCAGCTGAACAGGCAGAAGATTCAGCCCAAAGATTTCATTTCTGTGCCATATCCCTCTGATCACACCAGTCCATTTCTACGCAAAGCAGCTATGCACTAATTCTCAAGTCAGGGGCATAAGAACAAGCCACTCCCACAAACTGCTTCTAGCCCAGTACAAGCAAAGCTCGTTCTCACCCTCATAAGCCAAACCTCACAGGCCATAGTTCTTACTGCATTCAGGTCTTTCAACTCTGACCAGAATAGTCCATCCATCAAGCTGTATTTAAAACACTGCAAGGCATGTCTTAGGCCAAGGTTTCAAATCCTTCCACATTCCTCTTGAAAATCAGCTCGAAAAGTCCAACAGTACAGTCAGGTGTCTAGCAGCAAATGACAGCACTCCTCAGTACCAATATCACACATTACAGTTGCAGTCAGCTTTTCATTGCTGGCAGAAATCATCTGACCAAGCAGCAGCTTTTTTTTTTTTTTTTTGGGGAGGTTTATTTTGGTTTACAGACTTGAGGGGAAGCTCCATGATGGCAGGGGAAAATGATGGCATTAGCAGACAGTGGACATCACCCCCTGGCCAACATAAGGTGGACAATAGCAACAGGAGAATGTGCCCAACACTGGCATGGGGAAACTGGCTATAATACCCATATGTCCACACTAACAACACCCCACCTCCAGGAGGCTTTAATTTCCAATTGTCATCAGATGGGAAACCTAACATTCCAAACACCTAAGTTTATAGGAGACACCTGAATCAAACCAGCAAATTCTGCCCCTGGCTACCATAAACTGATAACAATACACAATGTAAAATTCAATGAATTCATCCAACTTTAAGAGTCCCCACAGTTTTTATCAATTCCAATGATGTTCATATATCCCCATAAGGTCCCTAAAAAAAAAAAAAAAAAAAAAAAAAAAAAAAAAAAAAAAAAAAAAAAAAAAAACATAATGGTACAGATTTAACATTCACACTGCAAAAGATGGCAGTGGGCATAACAAAGAAATATTGAGCCAATCCAAGATTTAAAATAACCAGGACAAACATCAAACTCTGTAGCTCTAAGACCAACAACTCTAGTCATTGACAATTCTCCCAGTCTGATAATTCTAACCAGCAACAAACAAATCCCTGGAGTTCCAATTCCACCCCTCCATCTAGGCTACTCACAGTTCTGGAAAACTTCATCTGGAGCCAACAGCTCTCCTTAGCAGCCATCTGGTGGTCCCGGCATCTGCACTGGGTCGCCGCTGCAACCCACAGTTTATCCTCATGGCTGTGTCAGGTTCCCATGCAGGTACCCAGCAAACCTGTTTCACACTGCCCATGGCCATTTCCAAAACACAATACCACATTGCAAACTCTCTTCCCCACACTTCTTATGCTCCACAGTACCAGGTAGGGTGCCAATTTGTTAATCCAGGGGGGGAATAGAGCAGACTTTGAAGAACAGGACACCTCTTTTCCACTCAGCCTCCTTCAAAACAGTCTACATTCTTTTGGTTGTCTCAATGTAGTTCAGCTGGCCAAACCTCAACAGTTGTAATCACTCATGCAGTTGCATCTGAACAGGCAGCAGTTTGGGCCCAAAGATTTCTTTCTGCGCCATATCACTCTGCACGCACCAGTCCATTTCTATGCAAAGCAACTCTGAACAAGTTCTCAGGACACAGGACACCAGCAAGCCTCTCACACAAAGTACTCCTAGCCCCGTCCAGACAAAGCTCCTTTTCACTCTCATAAACCAAACCTCACAGTCCATAGTTCTTACTGGCTTCAGGTCTTTCAGAATAACCCATGAAGCTGTGCTTACAGCATTGCAGTGTTTCTTAGTCCACATTCATCCACATTCCTCTTGAAAATCAGCTCCAAAAGGCCAAAACCACACAGCCAGGTGACTAGCAGCAATGACAGCACTTGTCACTGTCAACATTACAGTTGCAGTCAGGTGCGCATTGCTGGCAGAAATCACCTGACTAAGAGTAGCCTTTTTTTCCAGCGGCGGTGGGCTGTGTGTGGGGGGGTGTTATTTTTGTTTATACACTCAAGGGTAATTTCTGTCATGGCAGGGGAAAATGATGGCATGAGAAGAGGGTGGACATCACACTCTGGACAACATAAAGTAGACAATAGCAACAGCAGATTGTACCAAACACTAGCAAGGGAACACTGGCTATAATACCCATCAGCCCATCCCCAACAACACACTGCCTCCAGGAGGCTTTAATTTCCAATTGCCATCAGGTGGGGAACTTAGCCTCCAGAACACCTACCTTTATGTGGGACACCTGAAGCAAACCACCACACTCCTTTTTAATTCTTTTTTTAATTCAAAATATTGCCTGCAAATAAATTTCTGCAGAAAGAAAATTAATCTCCCATTTACCTTGATTTATTCTTGTCTGCCTTGAATTGTTCCTGCTTTTGCATTGCTGTAGTTTGGGTTCAGAGTTCAATTAGTGAAATTACAGTGTTGTTTTCCTGTGGTGACTGCCTTTTAAATAAAACAATCTAAACAAGAAACAGCTTTGTGAGTGATTACTTTTATCCCAGCATGCATTCTAATTCCCTCCAGTCTGGTCAATTAAAGACATAATAAACTTTTAGGATGTTTATCAGTTCTACAAACTGTACCGTTTAACATCAGGATTAAAACCCCAAGAACAAGCTCACAGAGCGTTTCACTCACTTTATACAACACAAAGCTCGTAAGGTCCATCTAACTCAGTGCAGGGGCTTGTGGATATTAACATATAATTTTGCTTATTCTGGTAGACACGTGCCCCTGAGCAATGCCCTCTCAAGTTTAACAACACAGGGAAATAATGTAAATCAACATTCACAGATATCAAGTGAATGAGCACTTTTCTTTGTATGTGTTCATTTTATCACAGACTCAATGTTTTCTTAAAGTCTTTATTCTTAAAATGTGGCTTCATTCCTTAAATAATAAAGACATTACAGAGTAGGTCCTTCATGAATGCCTCTTATTTGAGGTCGGTAGCCATCTTTAAAATGTTCTCACTAATCGTGTTGTGTATGTATTTACATACTAATTGTTTATATTATCATCCAACTGTCATATAAAAGCTTCAGGACTGAGACACATAGATTATTGAAATCACTGCATCTTTGTTTTCTCGTCATAACTCAGTGGAAAATAAGAGTTCCCTGACACATTTCTATTACACAATGGGGCAGTGGAAGAGTTTCAATGTTTCCTCTTGAAATGTTGCACCCGTGAATATATTATTCCAGAGAACTTTCAAATATGTAGTGCAACTTACAAGACTGAAAGTAGCTTTCATACGCTTGACAAAAATGTAAGGATGAGAAAATAAGACCAAGTGTTTTTTTTTTTTTTTTTTTTTTTTTTCAAATGAATGAAGCGTGGACTTCATTCTGGGTAGTTGGATGGACTATGAAACTAGAGACCAGTTAACAAACTATGATGCATAGATTTACATAGGACATTTGTGAAACTTAAAAAATATATATATACCCAAGCTGGGTGTGGTGGTGCATGCCTTTAATCCCAGCACTTGGGAGGCAGAGGTGGGATGACTGCAGTGAGTTCAAGGCTACCCGAGACCACATAATGAATTCCAGGTCAGCCTGGACTTGTACCTCAAAAAAAAAAAAAAAATGGCCAGCTTAAAAGATTTAAATGATTAAGATGTATATCTACCAATAGAACACCTCCAAATAAAATACCTCCATACCTCAGAAGTCTAAAGAGTTATCTTCTCCATTTTCCCATATGTACCTACAAACCCACAAATATCAGGACAAACTTCATGTTCTGTGCTATTTTCTTCCACATATGTGTGTTCCTAAATGTGTGACTCCAAAGTACAGGTTTCTGTCTTTGTAAAAACACAAAACAAAACAAAACAAAAAAACAAATATTCTGTCTGTGTTTTTGTGTCTTTATTCTCACCCCCTGCATATCCTACTGGTTAAATGCATCAAAATGGTATGCGTGGAAATGATTAATTTATGAATATATTCATTTACTCATTTTCACGCTAATGTTCTGCCCCATCCCCAGCTCATTAAGAAAGGTGCTGAGATCCTTCTTGTGCATGCTTTCTGATAAGCTGTTATTAATTTATTAAAAATTATCACATCTGCATCTTTAATTCTACTAGAGAATCTCAAGTCATTCCCATTAGAATGTATGAAAGCTTCCACTGTCCCAATATATCTAATAATATTTTTAGAAATAATACTTTTCTAAAATGTATCTATTGGGATTGCGGAGGTGGCTCAATGGTTAAAAACACTTGATTACAAAGTCCAATAACTGCATTCAATTCCCCTGTTACTCATATAAAAGCTGAATAGGCAGATTTATGTGCAGGACCAATAGATCCTGGCATGCACACAAATGTGCACATGCATGCATGCATGCACGCGTGCACATGCGCGCACGCGCACACACACACACACACACACACACACACACACAGAAATTTAGAAACCAAAATAAATGAAAGTGTACCTGTTAGTGGTAAGCAATATTGCCAGATGGCATCCTAACTTGAATTCATAGTTCCTTATTGATAATTATTCATTTACTCTAATTTAAATTATGATATCATATTACCCAAATCAACACTGAGCAAGCATGCTATCCAAAAATTTAGGATGGAATAAGTGTCCTCCCAATTTGTCACACTGGAGGCAGTAAGGCTGAGTATACCAGGAACTCAAGGGCATCTGAGCAGTGTTTCCCCAAAACACACAGGGGCCATAAGCAGCAAGTTGATGAGCTGAAGGGCATTCTAAACTGTTCTCAACATAGAGCTTCCTCTCTGTAGCTCCCTTAAGCACTGTCTTTATACCACCTGAAAACAATATTTGGGGTCATTTTATTACTGAACTATGGAGGCTATCTGTCATGTCAAATATGAAGATAACTTTCAACATCACAAAAAGGAGCCACAACAAAATGGGTTAAATAGTTGGATGAGTTTCTCAGTAGAAATGTTAGGCCATCAACAAGGTGGAAATTTGAAAATTGCTTATCAATATTTTAAAATTCACTTATATAAATGCATAGAGAAGAATTGACTTAAAAGAATCAATGAGTTTTAATTGACCACATACGTAGGTAAGCCAACACTATAGTACATTTCCTAAAATAAGATAATGAAATAATAGATGCCTTTAATGGAAGGAAACTGTCTAAATCAATTCAGTTCCTTGTGCTGTTTATAACACATTTAGGGTTTATTTGCCTTGGAGTGTCCATAGTTTTTGGTGAGAAAATATATAACCAAATGAACAAGAAGCTATTAATGGATGGTGAAGGTGTTTGGAGATAAACTAAAATTATATATATATATGGGACCTGGCAATATGTTTTCCAAAAAAAAAGAAAATTATTAAGAACAGATATTAGTAGATCCAAAAATTTTCACTCTACTTAAAAAAATCAAATTCAATGTGACATATTGATCTTTATTGCAAAATATAATAAACTGAAAACCCTGTGTGCACAACTCTCTACTTATGAATTTGAATGGAATTAACTCACATGAGAGACAAGAATGTGTCTTTTCTCTCAGTAAGCAACATCTCTTCTATCTAGATGGAAGCATATGCGTAATTCCCTTTGTCTATCTGTGGACTGGCCTAACATGTCTCTATGTAATATAGCCTCAGTTTCCTTGCTTTGGAATCCTATGTAAATAATGATCCATAACAATTTGTTTGTAAATTTATTTTATTAGTGATGTTTCAAGAGCCTTTCTTTTTTAAGTATATTTTTATTTATTTATTTGAGTGAGAGAAACGGGCACCCAGAGAGAGAAAGGGGAAGGGAGGGAAGAAGAGGTAGAGAATGGGTATGCCAGAGCCTCCAGCCACTGCAAAGGAACTCCAGATGCATGTGCCCCCTTGTACATCTGGCTTATGTGGGTCCTGGAGAATCAAACCGGGATCCTTTGGCTTTGCAGGCAAACACCTTAACAGCTAAGCCAGCATTCCAGCCCTCAAATGCTTTTTATTTAATTTTGTGTGAAGTTGAAGTTCACTCTCTTTTCATTGTTATACTATACTGTTTGCTATTCTAAAAAAAAAAAATGACTTACTCTCTCTGTTTTCAAATAAATAAATAAAATATATTTTTAAAGTTGCTTGAAGAGATGGTTCAGTGGTTAAGGTACTAGTTTGCATCTGCAGCTACCTTGCTGGAGGCAGTGTCACTGGGGGATCTTAAGGTGTGATGGTGGGTTTGAGATTCCGATGTAAAGGTATGCAAAGTGTGCCTAGTGGGAGTTCCTGAGGTGTGCTATGCTGTGTGGCTGGTTGGCTGTGCTCTCTTGCCTGGTCCTGTGAGAGCAGGCCACTTCTTCTGCCATTATGGAACTTCCCCTGGATATGTAAACTTCAATAAATATCCCTTCTTCCATAACTGTGCCTGGTCTGGAAGTTCATCTCAGAGAACCTGAAGCTGTCTGCTAAACATGTAAAGCCATAGGGACAAAGTGGTGCACAAATTTGCATCTGAAGTTTGCAGTGTCTAGAGGCCCTGCCATGCACATTCTCTCTCTTGCTCTCTCTCTCTCTCTCTCTCTCTTTCTCTCTCTCTCTCTCTCTTTCTCTCTCTCTCTCTCTCTCTCTCACTCTCTCTCTGTCTTTAACCCTTCCTCCCTCAACCTCCCTCTCCATATCTTTCCACTTGGAAATAAATAAATAACTCATATTAAAATAAGTGACAATTTACATGTACACATTGCTGTGGTTTGGCACTGGGTTATTTTGTTTTCATTGCCTCTCATGAGCAACACTGTTGTGGACATTTCTTTTGGATATACCATGTTTCTGCTTTTCTTTATGTCTCCATGATTACGATTTTTGGCCTTATACCCTTTTTTATTCTCTACATTTTTTTTATTCTGTTAACATTCATTTCAATGTATAGCCTGAGATACGTAAATACATATATAATATCACATAATATCATCACCTACAAGTCACTGCTGCTGAGGTTTTATTCCTCTAAGACTGTGTAGGATAGAACTCAACTGCTTTGACAGCCTTTTAATAATTTTTACTAAATTTATTAAAACAACATGTCAGAAATTGAGAATAAATCATTTCTGTTTAACAATGCCGTTCACTTACATTTATTCTTGTTTTCTCCAAGGTTCTTTGGCATTGCCTCTAAAAAACCCCAAATTTCTGATATTTTCCGTCCCTGGATTATTTTCTTTAGTTAATAATCCTTTGGTAGAGTATGTTTCTTATTTCTTCTTTGAAAATAATATTATTTTGTCATATCTGAAAACTTTTTATTATGAATAGAAGTGGACATGAGAGGATATTTTCATTTAGTCGCCAGCCTATTTCATTCCCTTCTTCCATCATTTGCTCTGTTGCTTTGAGGACATAGGCAAGCACAGTGCCTGTCCCATACTGAAGTGTGTGTTCCTCCTTTCCTACTACTTGTGAGAGTTTGCTTTTGTCCTTGATATTGTGTTCTCTCTGATTTATTTAGGCCTGGGAGCTTCTCTTATGTACACTTGTTAGGATTCATTGGATTGCTTACAACTGTGTATCTATAGCCTTAATTAGCACAGTAGGGCAGCGCTCTAAAACAGATATTGTTTAAGCAACTGAATCTGAGGTTATGATTGTAAAATATCAGCAAAAAGGGAAGAAAACACAGATAAATCCACTCCTTCTAATCAGTAAAAATTACTCAATGATACTTAAAATTACCATTTGCTATTCCTTGTGATTAAAATCACTCAAATTCTGAATCTTTAAAAGATTATAACTTTCTTCCATAAATTATGTGAAAGCCGGGCATGGTGGCACACACCTTTCATCCCAGCATGCAGGAGGCAGAGGTAGGAGGATCACTGTAAGTTCGAGACTACCCTGAAATTACATAGTGAATTCCAGGTCAGTATGGGCTAGATGAGACCCTGTCTCAAAAAAACATCAAAATAACCCCAAAACATAAAATATGTAAGTATTTAATATAAAAGTGATTACCAAGATGGAATTATTAATTACTGCTTTTCAGATATTGTCCCTTCAAATAATCATGATTTCTAATAAATCAGATATGACAAGTAAATATTTAAATATTACTGTAAATTTTATTGAAGGTGCTGGGGAGATGGCTCAGTTGATGAGTAAAGTACCCAACTCCTCCAGCCTGAGGAGAAAAGTTCCAGCTCCACAGCCAACATAAAAAAAGAAGCCAGTAGAGCCTGGAGAGATGACTTAGTAGTTGAGGTGTTTGCCTGAGAAGCCAAAGGACCCAAGTTCAATTCCCCAGGACCCACATAAGCCAGATGCACAAGGGGCACATGAGTCTGGAGTTCGTTTGCAATGGCTGGAGGCCCTGACATGCCCATTCTCTATCTGTTTCTCTTCTCTCTCTCTCTCTCCTTGCAAATAAATAAATAAAATTAAAAAAAAGAAAACTTTAAAAAAAAGGAAGCCAGTAGACATGGAACGTTTCTGTCAGTCATCCCAGCATAGTGTCTGTGGGATGGACAGCAAAGGTAGGAGAATTTTCCAGAAGCCAGCATTGAGAATGGAAAAGAACATTAGCCAAGAAAGATCCAGAAAGAGAAATCCTGCTCCAAGGACGTGGACAGTGGAATCTAGGCCTGAAGGTGTATTCTGATCTCCACATACACACTATGCCATGTGCGTGTCTGTACAAGCACACATATGAACATGGATGCCTACACATATACGTACAAACAAACAAAATTAAATTTGCAACACATAGTAAAAAAATCAAATACTGACATGTTTACTTATGCAATAAGAATGCTTCTTAAATTACAATGCTTTTATTGTCTTACCAAAAACCTACAGAATTTTATAGTAATTTTTTATTACAATTTTTTTGCAGGAAGCTGTATGTTTTCAGGGTATTTTCTTCCACTCATGTCCTCTTGATTGCAGGCTGTGTTTTTTTCTCTGGTTCTCTCTGCTTTCACTAAGTCTCCCTTTTGTCCCTTATATTTCTCTTGACATTACAGCTATGCATTTTATTCTATTGGTGACTTGTCTAAGGATAAGTGTAAAATCTGTCTTTTTCCAATTATGAGAGGTGTTCTATAAATTCTTTGGGGTACCCTCATGTGGAGCTCTGCGCCCATAATTTCTATCAATGTGGCCCATTCGAGCCTGATCTATTACGTTCCCTTTAGAAGGGTCTCAAAGCTTGCCCTAATGCAGTTTCGTTTATAATCTCCACACTACCCTTACCTGACGGCATCTCTTGCAAATGCGTTGTATGAACATCATTTATTAAATGCAAACTAAACCATAAGATGCCAACTACTTTTTCCAAAAGGTGCAGTATTATTTTTTTGTTGTTTCATTCCATATAGTAACTATATGGAATAGATAATTAGATCCTGGTTACCTCAGAAAGAAGAATGTTGCACTAAAATAATCTTAATTTAGAAATAACCTGCTAAACAGTGATCAATGAAGTGATGACTTGTAGTGAGTATTAACACAGGAGTATAAAAAATGACACTCCTCATTTTACAGTTGAGAATTCACTGCTTGTCTGCAAACCTATTTAGTTATCTATGTGATTAAACAACAACAACAACAACAACAACAACAACAACAACAACAACAACAACAAAACTTTTAAACGCATGGTCTCCTGAGGGCACCTAACCAATGTAACGAATTCCCGTGTGCCACTTCACCAAATTTTATTCAGCTTTTAGTTCCCAGCTGCTAAAATGCTACATAATATCTGCATTAGTAATTTAGTCCACACACTGGATCATGAGAGCTGCCCCTGGTGATATGCAGATTCTGCAAAGGATTTCAGGTCTATTTTCCTTCAGATCTCAGCTAGGAACATCGTAGCATAAACAGTAAAGTGTGGGTGGGCGGGATTTCACCCAGGAAGACATAGACTAATGCGGTAAGCCAGTCTCTCCCTGTGGCCATGGTTCAAGGAAGCTGGGTCCTTTGACGATTCTGCACTCCAGGATTCTTCTCCTGAGTTTGCCATCAACATAGGGATTCAGTAGGAGCCTAATGCGCATCACAGCGGCTACTGTGACCTCCCTTTCACTAGCCACGTCCATTTATTTCCTACAATAACTTTTCCCATAACCTTGTACTACCGACATTTCATCATGTCATTCCTGTGACTCTGCACCAGGTAAACACAGCAGGAGGCTGAGTAGGGCCTTAAAACATTTTGTTGTTGTTGTTGTTGTTGTTTGCTTTCTACATAAATTTGTTATACCCTCCCCTCAACGGTCAGTAGTGGGAACAATTTATCTAGATCTTTCCCCTAATCTCCAAAATCATGACTTCACATTGTCCTTCTCAAACTTCCATTCTCAAAAAAGCAAAACAAAGAACAAAATACACACACACACACACACACACACACACACACACACACACACACACACACACAAAATCTTATTCTCAGTGGTGGTCTCAAACTCATGGAGGTCCTCCTACCTCTGCCTCCCAAGGGCTGGAATTAAAGGCGTGTGCCACCACACCAGGCTCATTTTGAAAGTCCTGTAATCCCATAGTTTCCTTTAAACTTGACGGCATAACTTTCCTCTATCCATTAACAGGTTTATTGAAAAAGACTAAGAATTTTTTAATGCCACCGTTCACCATTCTTTCAAAATTCATTCCAATTTGACGTTTTCCCTCATCATTTTATCATTCTAAAAAATAACATTGATGGTGGTTAACATGCAAGAACATGTGGTGTTTCATTCACTCTGTCTTGTTCGTATGTTTATGTTTGGTTCTGCTTTTTTTTTTTTTTTAATTTAAATTAATTTATTTATTTGAGAGAGAAGTGGTGGGGGAGAGAGAAAAAAGAGAGAGAGAGAGAATGGGTATGCCAGAGCCTCCAGCCACTGCAAACAAACTCAGGATTCATGCGCCCGCTTGTCCATCTAGCTTATGTAAGTCCCAGGAATCGAACCTGGGTCCTTTGGCTTTTCGGGCAAGTGCCTTAAACGCTAAGCCATCTCTCCAGCCCTTGTTTTGTTTTTCTAAGGTAGGAACTCCCTCTATCTCTGGCTGACTTGGAACTCACTCTCTAGCCACACAGTGGTCCTCATACCTGGGATGGGAGTAAAGACGTGTGCTATCATGCCTGGCTCATTTACTCTTAAGTTCCAGGTTTACATTTACGGTGTTCTTGGTTGCCCCCCCCCCCCCCGACACATACCACCTTTATTTTCCTATAAATAGTAGTCTTTGAATCACTTCTAGTTATGCTGTTCTCAAAAATGTGAGGAAATCCTATATATGTTTGCTTCTGTTTCTCCCAACTTCAGTGTTAAAATTTACCTTGATTTGAAATAGGTACCTAAAACTCAAAGCTACCTAACTAGTTAGCTGGAATTCTTTCCGTCTTTCTTCTATTGTCAAGTTTTAAATGAATATAAAAATATTATTTATTAATATTAATAATATAATTATGAAAATAATTTATTATATTACTTTTTATTTAATTATAGATTTTTAACTTTACATTGATATGCTGTTTTAATATATTCTCCTGGTTCATATCATCCAATGGCATGGTTTTAAATTAATAGTACTCAATTTAAATTATCCCTTGTGTGTATGAATTTTACAAATAAAATGGAGATAGTTGTTTTGGTTTTAAAGTGGTTAAAAAAATTAACTGCAATTGACTTTAAGCTATTGGGGTAGAGTTTGTGGACAAACAGACTGAAAATTCAGAAGAAAATTCATGTTCAGGCCTGACTGAACCCCAATGAATACCCTCAATTGGGGCTACATTTTAACAACGTCACATTTATATTAACTTAATACCATAGGGACAAAAATGATTTATTTATTGCACTTTAATAATTGATGCCAATTTCAGGAACACATTGTTAGGAGGAATACAAAACTGGCTGTTTTCTATTCTCCAAATGTTCAAAAATTAAGTGCAAAATGTACTAAACTTTCTACAATTAATTATTTTTGTCTACTTTAGATTTACTTCTCTGAGTAATGCATTGGGACAGTTTTCAACTATTCAGAACTGAGTGATTTTTCCAATTATGGAATTATTCTAACTTTGTCAAACATTTTGTGTCCAAAACTTGCATATCAAACAAAGTATAAGTGGAACATAAGAAACTCAAAAATATATTGTTTGTAAATTCAGAAATTTTAACTATTTTTATCTTACACACAATTTAAGTTCAAATGTCTTTTTTGAATTTGCTGCACGTACCATATACAGCAAGGATGAGAAAACCATTTCTCTATGGTTTGGTTTCACTTGCAGTACAGGAAGGTATCTTCCAGGTCCATAAACATCTTGATCCTACAACTCCTGGTCCCTTAACTTTATAAATGCTCCTCCCTGCCCCACCAGGACATTACATGTCTCATTCCTCGTCAAGCATAAAACAGCTTAACAGACTATATTCTGAGCATTTAGCCTTATGTAAAGTTTGCCATTATTTAAAAATTATTTTTCATCAATATGTTTTCCATCAAATGTGTTTTTCTGTAACTCCCAAGATACTGCTTCATATATACTAGGTATAAATTGATAAATATTGAGTAAGGAAGTTAGCAAATAAACCAGATGAGGTTGTTCATGTCTTTAATGGCAGCACTAGGGAGGTTGAGGTAAAAAAAAAAAAAAAAAACAAACAAACAAACAAAAAAAAAAACATGAGATTCATGCCAAAATAAATAAATAAATAAATAAATGTTAGAGAAAAAAAGGTTGATAAATAAATAAATATAATGACAAGTTCCTCTCATACAAATCTCATTATTTATCTCTTTTTTGAAATTCTAACTTAATGCAGTAAAAGTTTACCAAGAAGCATCAGAGGAGAATGAACTATTGAATTAGCTAACCTGATTGATTGCTAAGAAAGGGAGAATGTTCAAGAGCTTATTATATATTTTAATACAATAAAAGTTTTAAAAGTGTAAATGAATTACTACATGTAGAAAATAGAAAGCACATTTATTCACAAGTGCTTCATGATATAATCTGTCATTTAAGGTCCCACATAAAATTTTGGTATTATTTATATTGGAATATATTCACTGTATATAGTCCTGAGTTTCTTAAAGGTGTTTCTTTCGTGTTATGTACTCTGACTACATTCAATGCCCATACTAAATTCTTGAATTTTACAGAATTTTCTCAAAACTGATCTAGTTAGTATGTAATCAATAGTTCATGAGATTTATAGAAAGTTCTTTTATTTTTATCTCACTTTTATTGAAATTAGTCAGTGATATTTCTAGAAAGTGAATCGCCAAACTGAGAGACATTGTCTTATCCCCCTCCTTTTTTTTTTTTTTTTTTTTTTTTTTTTTTGGTTTTAGGTAGAGTCTCACACTGGTCCAAGCTGACCTGGAATTAACTATGTAGTCTCAGGGTGGCCTCGAACTCTCCGATCCTCCTAACTCTGCCTCTCGAGTGCTGGGATTAAAGGTTTACGCCACCATGCCCAGCTTATCCCCCTTTTTTAATGGACACTTCCTCTTTTATTCAACACCAACTATACTTTATTAGTTCTTATCTCCAGATTTATAAATTGGATGCCAACATTCAGGGTCTGGTATTCAAAATGCTTCTCATAAACTACAGCCACACTTGAGGAACAGCTGGTGGGTATAGGTAATTTGACCTGCTGTCACCATGTGTGCCTGAGCATCCCAGATTGTGTTACTCCAGAATTAATCTTTCATACACATCTCCTAAGAACAACATCATGTCACTCTTTTATCTACTGACCTGAACTGGACAGTTGAAAGGAATATTTACCGTGTCTTCAACTGGGCTGGTGGCAATATTTGATAATAGGAAATGTTAGTAAAAACTACTAAAGAAATGACTGGGAGACATGAAAAACAAAATAAGGCCATTGAATTTCCTTCTACTCCTCATGGACAATTTTCCATCTTTTGAATTTCCAGGATAAGTGACTTTAAATTCACTGGGCTGATCCACAAAAATAATACTACTTTCCCATTGCCCAGTACATATTCTCATAGAACATGTTGGAAAATGAAAATAGATGCATACATACATACATACATACATACATACATACATACATACATACTATGTGTCCTTCCCTCCCTTTAAAACTTGATTAGAAGACTTATTGTTGAAATTTTATGTCTTTATTTATAAAAGCCATTATTAAAGTACTATAAAATATATCTGCTCAGAATATGATAACCATTGGAATTATAGAAAATAGCTGAATAAATAACATGTGGAAAAGTTTGTTTGGTCTGATGAAAATTACTTCAATAGAACATCAGTAAATACATAGAGTTACATGCTACAGTGTATGATATATATTGTTCTTGGTAAGATATTTATCATGAACAGTGTCTATTGTTTTTGACCAGTTTAAAAAATATATATATCAAAGAGTAACATATTTTCTTTTTCTTGAAGAGAAAAGCGTATGATAATGACATTGGTATGCTATCAGGGGACACGTGTTCCTTGAAGGAACTTTCTTAACTCTGACTCAAGCTTGTGTTTCTTACACAGGCTTAAAAATAAATGTTGCTGAAGCACCCTTGTGAATCAGACTGTGAGTCAGTGGTAAAGAAATAGGCTCTGGACCTAAACAATTTGACCTATACTTCTGCTCCGTGATAATATTTGTATAATATTGCCAGGCCATTTAATTAGCTTCCATGTCATGACTATAATGATGGTATCAAGGCTCCTTTGTATAAGATGTGTGTAAGCATTAAATGAGCTACTATACGTGCAGATTTTGAAACATTAACGGTCACATATATCTATAAACTGCTTGTATTCCTATTGATTTTGCTGAGCATTTACCTATTAACAATTGCCCTATCCCATCTGTGTGCTTCCTTTGTACCCAAAACAGTAAATAAATTCTTTTCAATTTTGATTTTATTGTCACAATTTTAATAAATATGTTTCTTTTGTTTTAGAAATTATTCATGCATCTATTTATCATATATGCTGAACTATTTAATGATGCAGCATTGTGTTTAAAAATGATAGTGTAGGCCTGGAGAGATGCCTTAGCTGTTAAGGTGCGTGCCTACAAAGCTTACAGACTCATGTTTGATTCCTCCGTACCCATGAAAGCCAGATGACATGGTGGCTCATACATCTGGAATTTGTTTGTGGTGGCTAGAGGTCCTGGTGTACCCTTTCTCTTTTTCTCACAGAAGTAAATAAAAAAAAATAAATATAAAGAATATTTTAAAAGATGGAGGTTTTAAAAATAGTAGTGTAAAAGTTTTTGTATTGCAAAAAAATTGTACAACTTTTATTGACATTCAATACTGAGCTTGTAACATTATAATATGGATGTAGTTGATTGTTTTTTATGTTTACCTTTCTCCATATATGACTTTAATAAAAATAGATTTTTATTCTCAAGAGCATATATATTTGATATCATTATTTTTAAAATGTTAATAGCAGGGCTGACAAGATGGTTCAATTGTTTAAAGAACTTTCTTCACAAGCCTTCTGACATTAATTTGGATAGCCAGCGTTCCTGTGAAGTTGTATCACAGTGGTCCAATCATGTGTAGTCCCAACACACCTACAAAAATAGGAGGCAGAGGCAGGAGAATCTTGAAGCTGATAGGTGAACCAGTCTAGCTTTCTACAAGGGAAAAAACAAAAACACATGTGATCCTGTGTCAAAGAGGTGGAAGGAGAAGAGAAACGCCTGACGTTGCCCTCTGATCTTCACACACAGATCTTTCATATATACACACTCATTATGATAAAATGCTAAATTACTCATCTTCAAAAAAATAATTGTGCCAATCTTCTTTTTCACCTTTCTACTTCTGCTTACATATTGAATATTTGGGTGGAATTACTTGCATTTACTTGCTTGATACATTTGACACTGAACCCAATACTGCATGATTTAAACTACTTCAAATCTTTGGAACTTCAAAAATTAGGCATGCTAGATTTTTTTCAAGATATATTTTGTGTAGAGACATTTATATTCCTATTAGACACATAGGATCTTTCTTTTAATAAAGTGAACAATGCTTTCTATGTAAACTCTGGTATATATGTGCAAATTTTAAACTAAAACTAATATCAATGATGAATTTACCATTGAAGATTTTTTTAATATGTATTCCTATAACAAAAAGTAAACATTCCTGACAGACTGTACAGTGACAAAACTCAATTGATAAATTAAAATTATGTATAACACCCTTGAAAATTTACTCCAGGGCAAGATTAAGATGAGTGTGTATAGAAAAAGTAGCAAAGGAAGACTGTTTCATCAGGCATGGCTGCAATGAAATGTGAACTCTTTAGTGGAAATACGATCTTCTTGGGCTGAGTCCATCTCAAATATGGCTGCACTATCAACCTTTTACCTCAGTTAAGGCAAAATTTTCTCCTACTTGAATGGACTGTGTTATTTTTCTTTGCATATGTAATCACACTTAGGGCATACATGTCTGAGATTGGTGGTACCCCATTTTACCTCTGAAGGAAATGGAACAAAGCTAGAACTATGCCTCAAGGAATCATTGAGTGGATGCAGGGGGAGTTCAAAAGCACACTGACCTCAATCTAAAAACTGTTCTCAGTTTTGAAGATTTAAATTGGATATCTCATGCTGAAAAAGTGTTCTCTCTATATAACTACTGCTTTTCTAATGTAAACACATTTCTAATGTGTGTGTGTGTGTGTGTGTGTGTGTGTGTGTGTGCAAGTGGCAATCATAAGTCAACTGGGATTCAGTATATAGAACCTTTCAGTCCTAAGAAGAAGACATTTACTTGTGCAAATTATCCATTAAGCCAAGATGAGAGAACTGATTTTCCTTTTAATATTAACTGAAAGAGATGGCCATTCAAAACAGCTTCTATTCATTTCCAAACATTCAAGAATTCATGCCTTGTTGATACATATCAAATAATTAGTTGCCATCAGAATAATGTATTGTATTACCTCATAAAAGGGCAAGATTTCTCTCACCTATGACTTGTTTTCATGATGTTGATTAAATGAATGTCTGTTGCATTAACCCCCAAAATGTATGTATTATGCCTCATCCAGATGAAAGATTTTAAGTTGAGCTGTACTTTGCATTCTATTTATCTTATGAGTCTTAAATCAAATGAGGATCACATAGAAGAATAACTCACCAGTTAAAGCATCATTGGTTTATCAGTTATCAAACTAGTTCCTGATGAAAGGAGATCAAGGAACTGTTAATGGGGCATTGCTTTTGATTCATGACTCCCCAGACTCAAGGGCAACCAGGCAGCTGTTCACTATCTCACTAATGCAAAAATCAAAATGTGTATCCAATGGGAAAACGGTTAAATAAAACAAAATCAAGGAGAAGACTCAAGAAGAGACTAAGCAGAGAGACTATTGTGAATAAAATATTCAAAGAAAATCAAACAGAATGCTCCATTACTTTTACAAAATTCAATGTTTTTTTTTTTTTTTTTTTTTATGACATGTCATGTAGTTCACTCTCATGTCCATAACTATGCAGTGCAATTACTGCTAGCTGAAATCACCAGGCACACATATCACATTAGACCTGGAATTTCATGATGCTGGTTCCTTTGGGATTACAAAAAATAAAATAAGACCCTCATTAACAGAGTGATAAGTACTTGAGTGCTGTGTCAACATTTAACTCATGCCTGCCAATCGAAGAAGGAAAATGCTCTTTATTGATTGGAAAAAGGATCTTGTTTGAAGATAATTGAATCTGCTTCTTTCATTGACACAATACCACCTCCGGACGAAAGAGAGGTTCAACTTAGAAAACAATGGTGATATGTAAGAGGCCAGTCACTTTCTCCTCACTCAAGCACAGGTCCTATTGACTTAAGTGAAAGTTCTGACTGCCCATGAATCAAAGGGTTATAGATCATGTGGTCCATTTAAGAAGCTGAAAAATCTCTTTGAATAAGAAACATACAAACTAGGACACCAGAAATACAGAACAAGATGTCTCCCAGGAAAAAGATGGAGATAGAACTGGGGGGTGGTAAGCCAATAAATTATATATATATATATATATATATATATATATGAAATAATCTCAAATAAATGTAATAAGCATCTTAAATATATGTGCATAACCCCTGCTGTGGTATATCTACACAATGGAATTATACACAGCAGTAAGGAAAAATGACACAAAGCAATTTGAAGAAAAATGGTCAAACTTGGAACAGATCATTCTTAGTGAACTCGCCCAATCACAGAAAGATAAGCGCCGCATTGTCTCACTCATCTGTGGCTCCTAATTTGTATTTTTCCGAGATTCTGACACACCAAACAAATATCTCAAGGGCTGGACAATAGGGTTGGTGGGGTGGGAGGGCAGGGAAAGGGTAGGTGGAGGGGACAAAAAACTGGAACCAGGTGGAAAAAGTACCATAAAATCCTATATCCTGAAAGACATACGAAAAGGTCGAACCTGCATCAGGTGCTTGTACAAAACACCTGAATCACAGGGTCTTGGAGAGGGTATGATGAAGGCTAACCTAAATCTTCTCCTGTTTCTCTCTCTATCACTCCCTCTTCTCTCTCTTCTCTCTTACTCTTTCATATTACCTATACTTTTTCTTCCTTCTTTTCCCTCGGCACTGACCTGTAACTCCCAACACCAGCATGTGGTTAACATGAGTTGTTGATCAGTGAGACCTACAAAGTTTCCAAAAAGAAGACAGATTTCTGTCAGAGTACTTGAAGACCCACCAAAGGTTAATGGTAAGACCCTACTGCTGAAGACACCATATGATGTTCAGATGGAACATGGAGAGACTTGGCTGGAATCTGGAAGAGTCAGTCCCCAGACAGTTAGCTTGTCTAGTGCCAGAAGGTGCTACATAAGTGATTCAGGGAAAACGACAACATCTGTCTAAGCAACTCGTGGTATAAGCTATTCACCAAACAACCTGACGAGATGCTCACACAGTGCAGTAGTGGCACACAGCCATGATGGGTTACCAACTGCTCTAGATTTGGCTAACGGATCTGCTCAGTGGAACAGAACTCATACCTGGAAATGGGAAATGAGTCAGAACCATATCAAAAATGAGCCCGCTCTCCAATATCAAGTTCCCAGCAATAGTGGGATACAAGAGGGTCTACGTCTATTAAATTTTCTCTTAAATAATAATGGTTATTCATGTATCTTGCAATGACCTCACTCTCCATTGGAGAATCTGCTTCTCTTTTTCAGATGGATGCATATCCTGAGGAGAGAATCAGCCCATCGCACCTCACCAGGGAACCAGCTGAATCCATAGAATCAGAGGGTAAATGAGCAAGAGTGCTGCTTTGTTGGTGAACCTGGTACCAGCACAAGGGCAAAGGAGATAGACACAAAGAACGCTCAACCCCTACCAAATCAGATATCCAGAGACACAGAGACCCACAAAACCTCATCAGAGAAATAGACCTAAAATGAACCCAACATGGCTCAGGAAAATTCACAGAAGGGGGGGGGTGGAAAGATTGTTAGAACCATGAGTTGGCTCATTATACACAGAGTCATTACCTCTCCCACATAACTGATGGCTACCCCCATAAGGCAAGACCCACATTACCCCTGGGGGGGGGGAGGACAGGGAAAAGGCTAATGATGGTGCCATCATGGCTGTACATATACTTTGTACATAACTAATAAAAGATACGTACACAGCTACAGAGCTAGAGAAGAAACTCAAGAGTATCAGGTTGCTATGGCCATGAACACCAGAAAAACACGATACATATCAGTAAAAATGGTGAAACAACAGGAAGTGATATAAAAACAGAAGCCAAAAGAGAGAATGTTCTCAAGTGAGAGACATGGTCCTGTTCTAAATGTTGCTTGTCATCAGACTGAGAACTCAGCTTGGTGTTTGTTTTTTTCACACCGTGAACACACTAAAAACAGGCATGGTAAAGTTGCCAGGATGAAAGTATGATTCCTTTGAGTACATGAAGTACTGTTATAAGATGAATTTTAAGCTTTAAAAAAGTACAGACAAGCCAGGCGTGGTGACACATGCCTTTAATCACAGCACATGGGAGGCAGAGGTAGGAGCATCAACGTGAATTCAAGGCCAGCCTGGTACTACATAGTGAATTCCAGGTCAGCCTGAGCTAGAGTGAGACCCTACCATGAAGAAAAAAAAAAAAAAAAAAAAAAGTACAGATAACATTTTAAAGGAAGTTTCCAATATAATGGGCAAAGAAGAATTGGACGGGAAGATGGAGGTAGCATCCCCAAGGGGCTTTTATACTAACAAGAATGTCCCTATGCTCATTTTCAGGGATGGGCTAATCATAAGATAAGAGAGAAGAGGATGCGTAAGAGTGGGGCATCCGTGAATGAATAAGAAATAATAGTTTAGGGGAGGATCTGCCCCCCTTGGGAAATATCACACCAATGAGAAGATGAGAAGGGATGAATATTGAAAGACCCAGAACAGCAGAGAGTCAGAGGGATGCACTGGACTCACAGGGGCATCTAGATAGGTTGTTATAAACAATAGCAGATCATGAAAATAAGGCTCCTGTGGGGTAGTAACATTTCAGGTGATAAATATCACGCAGTTTTTGCTTGGGATATATATTCTATCTGTGGGTTTCTTTTGCACGCAGCACTTGAAGTTTTGAGAACATGTAATACCAGCACACTGTGAATCACCACGGAGATCTGATTCTTAAACCGAAACACACAGTATCCAAAACCTGGCATTTAAGCAACTGTCCTGAATTACTCACACAAGTAGTAAGAATCAAAATCCTTCAAAGGTGATTGGGGCTCACCATCCCCGGATGAACTATCTAGTCACGTTACTGGCATACCTATCCCTACACTTTAAGATGGAAAGATATGCCAAAACTATCATAAGGGAAAAATCAATATCACTAACTCCAAAGTTGTCTAATATTCTAAAAGTATTAAGTAAAAATATTGCATTGAATAAAAAGTTTTGAAAAGATAAAAATATCCCAGTGTTCTCAAATAGTGGGTTTTCTGCTTGGCTTCCAACCGGAAAGTACTTGTGTCTGAGGAAAGGGTGCACTGCTGTATTTATCTACCTTGCTACAGAAGTGCAGTATAACAGGAGTCACATTTTTCTCCCTTGATCCCAAGGTCTCTCATTTGCTCCAGACTGGCTCTCCCATGTAGTATGGCTACTGACCTGGCCGCCACACCTTCTCATTCAACTCTGTCCAGATACACGAATGGGAGCAGAAGATAGCATAGCCTCTCCCCTTTCTTACAGCATAATGGTCAGGTCCAGGTAATGCTTAATTTTGTGTCAACTTGGAGGGTGTTTTTTGGAAGAGAATGGCATTTAAGTAGATAGCAGATCACTGTCAACCTAAGCAGATGAGTGTCCATATTGGCCATATGCATGCCTTATGTACTCTGAGCCTTCTTGAAATTATAGCACCTGTAATCATGAGCACTAGACCTGATCATTAATGCTACATTATGGGAGCAAAATGGGCTCCCAGGAGCGAGCCTCTTCCTGAGGATTTATGGGGAGTTTATCTGCTAATGGGCTGGAGAAGCCCACAGAGCCCTGTTCTTGCCTAAGCATTCATAAGTGTTTAGCATTTGCTGGGAGGTAGAAAGATTTTCTTCGGTAGCGTAACTGATTATAATTTGTCAATCGTCTTTAAAGTTACCTTAATTAAACTAGCTGATTCAGCAAGCTAGACTTGAGTGGGATCTTTCTGTTTTATTTATTTATTTTAATATTTTATTATTTATTTATTTGAAAGAGATACAGAGATAGCGAGAGAGGAAATGGATGCTCCACAGCCTCTAGCCACTGCACGCAAACGCCAGACACATGCTTCTGGCTTTACGTGGATAAAGGGGAATTGAATATGCAGTTTATTTAATGTTTTACTCATGTCACTCATTAAATTGGAAAACTTTTCTCCTTCACAAAGCAGAGAATCCTTACCAATATATAACGTCCTGTAGCAGACAGCTTCAGGTTCGCTGAGATGAACTTCCAGACCAGGCACAGTTATGGAGGAAGGGATATTATTTATTGAAGCTTACAGATCCAGGGGAAGTTCCATAAAGGCAGGAAAAGCAGCCTGCTTTCTTAGGGCCAAGCAGAGAGAGAGAGAAGGCCAACCAGCCACCACAGCACACAGAGCAAAACTACAGCCAAAAGGTCACACAGCACACTTCAGGAACTCCTGCTAGGCACGTTTGCATATCTTTACAATGGAATCTCAAACCCACCATTAACACCTTAAGACCGGCCCCCAGTGACCTTGCCTCTAGCAAGGTGATTGCAGATGCAAACTATAACTAATAATTGAATATATTGGGGGACATATATTCAAACTACCACACGTCCCTCTTTGCATTCTTAGAGCAATCACAATTTACGTCCTCTGATAATATAGACTGAAGTTTGTGTTCTACAATTCCTTTCCCTAATAAACTAACAATAGCTATGCCCTTCTTTTATTTTTATTTCATTTTTACATTTCCATTCCTTAGCTCAGCACTCAGCATGTAACTGTTGAAAAGCCCCTGCAAAACAGTGTATGTGCATATATATGTAGTTCCACAAACATTAGAAGGGCATGGTAAAGTCACCAGAAGTGAGTGAAATAATTATTTTCAAGAAGGTGCTTTGATAAGATGTTTTCAGGTGGAAGGTGTGATACTGAATGTGAGACAGTAAAAAGGAGATAGTCACACACAGCATAGCTAATCAGTTCTTCTTTAGAAATATGCAGGCCATTTCCAAATTTTAAGGAAGGCATGCTGTCCACTCAGAATTGCACTGCTGTTATTTGGTCACTGCTTTTTCTAGTACTATGTTTTGGTAAGTCAAAGGAAGCAGCTAGAAGCCAGTATGATGGCTCATTGATTAAAGGTGCTTTCTTGCAAAGTCTGCTGGCCTAAGTTCAATTCCCTGGTATCCACATGAAGTCATATGCACAGAGCAGAGCATGTCTCAGGAGTTCCTTTGTAGCAGCAAGAGGCCTCAGTGTGCTGATTCATTCCCTCCTTCTCTCTTTCTCTCCCTTCCTCGCTCCCTATCTTTCTATGAAATGAATAAAAATGTGTTTGAAAAAGGTAGTAGCTAGGTTGTTTATGTGGCCAAGTATGTGTAGTGTGGTCATATGTGATGGTTTGTACACTGACCTAAGTAAGATGTCCCCCCACACAGCTGTGGTAAACACTACCTCATTGTTCACTATCTTCCTTGATTTTTTTTTTTTTTCTGGTTAAATTGTTCAAGTACATTTGTAAACACATTATTGTGGGTATAAGTTAGTGCTTGTAATTTTCAGTTCTGTTTAAATGGCATCCATCAAATGTATATGCTTTTAAAATTATATTTATTTATTTATTTATTAGAGACAGAGAGAGGGAAAAGAGAAGGAGAGTGAGAGTGGGCACATTAGGGCCTCTAGCCATTGCAAACAAACTCCAGGTATGTGCATCCCATTGTGCATCTGGCTTACGTGGGACCTGGAGAATTGAACCAGGGTCCTTAGGCTTCACAGGCATGTGCCTTAACCCCTAAGCCATCTCTCCAGCCCAAATATATATGCAAACTTATCAGTTTAACTTTATTTGCTTCTTGTTTTTGATGCAGAAAGGCATAAAATGGGGGGGCATGGGAATGTACCATTGAGCTAAGGTAAAGGGTATCTAAATATTTGTGTAATATCTTCCAGCATATGCCATATCTTCAAAAATAGCTTTCCACCAGATAAAACTCATATTAGACTTTGAATCACACACACACCACACACACACAGATATATATATATATATATATATATATATATATATATATATATATATATATATATATTTTTTTTTTTTTTCAAGGTAGGATCTCAGTCTAGCCTAGGAAGACCTGGAATTCACGATGTAGTTTCAGCCTGGCCTTGAACTTATAGTGAGCTTCCTACCTCAGCATCCCAAAAAGGTGAAATTAAAGGTGTGTGCCACCATGCCCAGGAAAGAGACGACAGAGAGACCGAGACGAGAGAGAAAGAGAGAAAGAATGGATACATCTGGCCTTCTAGCCACTGCAAACAATCTCTAGATACATGTGCCACTTAGTGCATCTGGCTTTATATAGGAACAGGGGAATCAAACTCCAGTCATTAGGCTTCACTGTCAAAGGCCTTAACGACTGAGCAATCTCTCCAAAAATATTTTTATTCTTATATCAAGCTTTTATTATTTGAATTCTATGTGTTGATTAGCCTGTCAGATCACTAACTGCCTAATGAAAACATTAGAATATTTTTATCCTTATTCAAGTTTTTTTATTCAACATATAACTCTGCGTTTTTAAGCTTATATCCCTCTCCCTGATATTCCATTTGTATCCACTGTGGAATCATGAATGTACCAGTCTCTGAGGGGCCTTCCTCAATATGTATCCACTGTGGAATCATGAATGTACCAGTCTGAGGGGTCTTCCTCAATAGGTATCCACTGTGGAGTCATGAATGTACCAGTCTCTGAGGGGCCTTCCTCAGCAGGTATCCACTGTGGAGTCATGAATGTACCAGTCTCTGAGGGGCCTTCCTCAGCAGGTATCCACTATGGAGTCATGAATGTACCAGTCTCTGAGGGGCCTTCCTCAGCAGGTATCCACTGTGGAGTCATGAATGTACCAGTCTCTGAGGGGCCTTCCTCAGCAGGTATCCACTGTGGAGTCATGAATGTACCAAGGGGCCTCCTCAAAGGTAATCATTTTTATTCAGTTTATCAGCAGGTATCCACTGTTGAATGTACCAGTCTCTGAGGGCCTTTCAGCAGGTATCCACTGTGGAGTCATTGACCAGTCTCTGAGGGGCCTTCCTCAGCAGGTATCCACAGTCATGAAACCAGTCTCTGAGGGGTCTTCCTCAGCAGGTATCCACTGTGGAGTCATGAATGTACCAGTCTCTGAGGGGCCTTTTTATCCTTGGAGTCATGAATGTACCAGTCTGAGGGGCCTTCCTCAATATGTATCCACTGTGGAGTCATGAATGTACCAGTCTCTGAGGGGCCTTCCTCAATAGGTAATCACTGTAGAGTCATGAATGTACCAGTCTGAGGGGCCTTCCTCCCCTCTGAGGGGCCTGACTCTATTCCATTGAGGGGCCTTCCTCAATAGGTATCCACTGTGGAGTCATGAATGTACCAGTCTCTGAGGGGCCTTCCTCAATATGTATCCACTGTGGAGTCATGAATGTACCAGTCTCTGAGGGGGGGATAACTCACAGTGCTCCTTTGTGGATTTTACCTTATTTCTACACTACTGCAATGTTTCCTGAGCCTTGATTGACAGGCCTGAAGTCTCCTCTAATGTTGAGCTCTCTGCATCCTCTCAATTTCTGCTTTGATGAGTTTTGATTCTAATGAATGCCTACCACCTTCTATTTTTTTTTTTAATATAGCTGATTCACCATACATTTGTAATATTTTGGAATCTTAGCAGATTTCTCAAGTTTCCATTACTTTGTAAATGCTTTAAAAATTAGGTAAGTGATCATATAAATAAATAATGATAAATCTCAGATTTTTGCTAACTTAGAAATTAAGGTATTTTCATTTGTATAATTAAAATCACTTCAATCACATAATATTGTATTTTGTTATTTGCTCTATTGACTTAATTTAATTTTAGTTTCTCATTATATCTTCTTTTGCTGGTATAGAGGATGTAATTTTACTATACTCTGATAAAACCAGCTGCAGTTATTCTTCAAGATGAAAACAAGACGATCTATGTGTTTGATCATTTTGAATGGTATAGGTACAAAAGCAAGTAGCTACATATGGAAACTATAATATCCTACATGAGCAATAATTTAAATGTTGCTCTGGCTTCCTACCAAAGCACTGTACTTTAAGTTGTTGTATCTGTCAGGGACACCAGACCTCCAGACAGTACAGTGAGAGTGCTATCATGTATCCTTTATCGCTTTTCACTATATTTGAAACCATATATATAATTTTATTTTATTTATTCATTAATTAATTAATTTATTTATTTATTATTATTTTTTTTTTGAGGTAGGGTCTCCCTCTATCTCAGCTGACATGGAATTCAATGTGTAGTTATCCTGTTTTTTTTTTTTTTTCCTGCAAATTTTAGATCCACATTCTGTCTTCTGGATTTTGGCATAAAAGGTGTTATGGCATTAGAGACTTGTTCTAGACCTTTCCACCTATTCTATAATTACACTTCAATAAATTGAAAAAAAAAAATCATTCATTGAGTCAACTAGGTCACAAACTTCACAATCTCCCTGAGAACATCAATCGCACTCTCACTTTCTCTCTCTCTCTCCAATATTCAATAAGTGTTATCCATTCTGCCAGTGATGTACTTCTTAGCATTGCTGCTCAGTGTCAGAAGGAAAGAAGAGGTTCATTCAATCTCTAAAGGGGAGAAAGGCAAGGAAGAGCAAACTTTAGAGAGATCAGCAGGAACATTACAGTAATGTGAACCACCAATATTTGAGTAGCATTTAACCTGTCTTGACATAAAAATGGAGAAAAATAACTCAGGAGCCTATGATTAAAATATTGAAATGAGATCCATCCTTTGCTATAAAGAATATTGTATGTGGAATATAGCCAAACAAATAGCTAGTCACCTGATTCTCTACCATCCTGTCCTCCAGTTACATATCCTGTTTATAGGAAGCAAAAACAACACCTTTTGTACAAGAGAGGAAGAGCGGATTTGGAGTGGCAGGTGTAAGATGAACATTTGTTTAATTTCTCATCCTTCTAAATTTTTCTTGCAAAGTGAAAATCTTATCTTAGACACACACACACACACACACACACACACGCACACACACATGCACACTTATGGCATATTATTAAATTCTGAACAGAGTCTGGACTTGTCATATATAAGTATAAAATGATTAGTAATATATTGAATAGTTTTAAAAATTAAGGCCTCTGCTCATTTAGTATTATTACAACATCACTTCGTGGCCTAAAAACATAGCATCCTGAATATCCAAGGATTTTGAATCCTTTTTCAATATAATTTCTGGGGATATACTTTTCCTTATTTAATACCTTGCTCACAATTTATTCTTGTTTCAAACCTCCAGTAGTACTCAGAAAAAAAATTTCATTTCTGTAAGTCATATAGAGATTAACAGGCCTATCTATTAATGTGACTGGATTTCTAACATCCTTAGAAACTACACTTCCTGCTCTTTAGATTTTAAACATGTTTCAACTTTAGTGCGAGTGTCCTGCATTTGACACAGGTGTTAGGTAGTTTCACAGAAATGAAGGTTTAAAAAAAAAAGGGACATATCACCTGGCCTTTTGGGAATGTTTTGTTTTCTTTCTAAATACATGTATTTTCACTTAGAAATTTATCTAATTTTTCCACTGAAAACAGAATTGTGCTCTTTTAGATGTGAATGCAAATATTTTCTGGTTAAATAGACTCAGACTTTTCTACTGAAAGGCCAAGTACAATGGATATAAGTCTTCTTTGAAGCAGTACTTCATTTGAAATTCGAATCTAGACGGCAAGTCATTATTTCTGAAATGACATCTTTTCCTCCAAATTGTATTATCTAACTAGACCTCTACTTATATTCCTTCTTCCTGCTTCTGAGTGATATTTCCTAGGGGAGAAAATTAATGTTCACAGATTTTTTTTTCAAGCACTCAATCATAACATAAAATTTACTCGTCAAACCTGATACATTCCTTGAAGATTTTATTGAAAAGATTAACTTGCCAAGATATTGGTCAGCTTAATGCAGAGAAACAGCTGCAAAGGATTGAGATTTGAAAGACGTAGATAATGAAGATGGAGTACAGCATGGGACGGTTACTCTTCAGTTTGACTAGTAACCTTCTCCATGTCATTCATTTTCATGTGCATGTGAATGAGATAAAGCAGGCGGGTTGGGGTGGGGGAAGGGAGTGATGATCACCTCAGTGTGGTGAAAACCTTAAAGTCTGCATGTCACCTTTCATCCAAGAGCTAGTTTGGCTTTGCAATTATGAAGCTCTGTACACAGGAGACAGGAATGGAAAAAAAGAAACAAGACTTACATTTTTACTCTTCATCCTTGAAGACTGAAAGCTGACAATCAATAACAAAATAAGTTTGGTTTTGTTCCAAATGGTGTCCAAAGAAAAATGAATTACAATAACAGTTTTCAATGGGATGAATTCAAATGTTATTGAAATTTACTTTAACTCTTCGTCAAATATGAGGTTCTGAAAACTATAAAGGGTTATGGTGGTGTCATTCTACTCTACATAGCCCACAGCCAGTGTGGCGCTCAAATGCCTTGGCAAGATTGTGATGGTTCACGAGATACTACAGTTTCAGTGCCAGAAAATAAACATGCACTTTAACCTATATATTCGGAAATATTTAATATAGATTGTCAGTTGCCAAAACATCTTTACGTTCTGCTTTCAATGTGTTATGTATGCATTTATTCATATCTTGACTTGTTACAGAATGGATTAAGTATGACTGAAATATATACATGTCAAAATAAAATATAACTTGGCAAGAAAGAGTGTGACTGAAATGCTGGGTGGTATGGAGGAGGTGATTTTTTTTTTTTTTCTTAATTAAGGGTAGAGGAAGAGTTGGGATGAATCTCTTTTTATAAAAACTGGAAGTCATACATGTGTAAAAAAGAATAGGTTCATCGACTAGAAGCAAACATATAAAACTGTTACAATCAACGTATTCTGTTGGATATTTTACATTTTTATTTAAAATATATTCCTGAGTACACACATCTTGTTTTCTAGAGTAAGACATGTAATGATATATGGACTTATTTTAAAAATATGATATGTAGAAAAGAGTTTGTATAGCTCTTCTTCTTAGGCATGTGTGTGAGGCAAATGAGCTAAACACTGTTGTTAATTCTGTTGTCTTAAATCACAAATTATCACTGAAAGAAATACATATTTATATTATGAATAGGTCAATTAATGCCCTAAGGTGTTACATTATTTACATGTCTACCTACAGGACAAGATGATATAAATATATAATAACTCCCATCTAATAACTTTGGTAATGAGAAAATATCAGGAGAAAGAAAGTTTTATACCCCTAGGGAGTTTAAGATAGCATCACATCATTTATACAGGAATGTTGATGCTTCCATTTGAGAAATTTGTCATTGTCCTCATAAAAATTGCACAGAACCTCCTAAGAATTGAAGCTATCCTCCTGACAAACAAATGTAAAGAGATAAGTAATAGAAGAATAAAAGCAATGACTGTCAAATGATACATTTTGATAAACTATGATGCAAGGAAATAGTCGTTACAAATTATATGTAATTATTTTACTCATGCCTTTCATCCTAAATTTTGGAAATATCAAACAAAAGTACATAAGCATTTGTGCCAATAAATGCTATACTATCAGTTAATCTAATTGCCTACTTCATTAGGAAAATACCATTTTATTTATTTTTCAATAGATTAGACAGTGAATGAACTGTGAAGGGTGAAGGTGGCTTGGAAATTCATCTTGGCAGGCTGGGGAGGTTCTTTGCAAAGCCTAATGGCCTCTTTTTGATTCACTAGTACCCACATTAAGCCAGGTGCATAAAGTACAGTATGTTTCTGCTGTGCAAAACTGTGATAATTCATTCACATAAATCCAACTTACATTTCCTCATTAACTGCCAAACTTTGGAACTAGGGGTGCTATTAATGAATTACTCACATATAACTAACATGGTCATTGATAGGCCGGAGACAAAATGTGCCTATCTTATAGGGCAATAGCTGAGAAACATAAGCCAATCACAAAGCCCGGAGTCAACTGACCAAAAATTGTGGGTGCTGGAGTTTAATGACTGCTCTGTCTACCTCCAAAATTAATCTCCAAATGTAATCATTAGCCTTTTTTTAATATTGGCCATATTTAGAGTGCACTAAAATAATGATCACACCCAGATTTCTAGAAGAAATATGAATGTTTAAGATGTAGCATTTTACTTTTTTTTAAATTATTATTTTTTTATTGACTTTTATACTTACATACAAAAAACCCCCACCTGATATTTCCCTCCCCTTCCCCATTCCACTTTAGAACTCCAGTCTCCATCATATCCCCTTCCTCTCTCCATTAGTCTCTCTTTTAATTTGATGGCATCATCTTTTTCTTCTATTTTGAGGGTCTTGTGGAGGTATTGCTAGGCACTGCAAGGTCATGGATATTGAGGCCAATTTCTGTCTGGGCAGTTGCATTGTAAGAGGTCATACACTTCCTTTGGCTCTTCCATTCTATCCACCCCCTCTTCCGCAATGGTCCCTGAGCCTTGGAGGGTGTGACAGAGATGTTTCAGTGCTGGGCACTCCTCCATCCCTTCTTCTCAGCACTATGTTGCCTTTTGGGTGATCCCAGTGGTCATCACCATCTGAAAAGAGAAGCTTCTCTAGCCAGAAGTGAGAGTAGCATTAATATGTGAACATGAACATTTAGTGTAGTGCCCCCAGGGCAGCTTGGTGGGAATAATATATACATTTTGTCAGACATGAGCAGGCTTATATCCCCAAGGCTCATGACCTCACCTACCATAGACTTTTACTTAGGTTTTTCAGTACCAGGTATGTATTCCCTCCCGTAGAGAGGGCCTTCAGTCCAATTATGGAGCAGTTGGTTACCCCAAGAATAGATATGCCACTATTGCACCCGTTCAGTCATTGGGCCTGTCTGGCCAAGCTTGGATATTCAGCATCCACTATTTTCACTGTTGATGGCTTCTGTCTCCCATACACTGCGTGCAGTGCAGCTTTTTCCAGCTTTCAGTTGGCTGGTCTACAGGGAGAAGGTTTTCTGCTCCACACCAGCTTGCTTTCTCAGTGACCTTGCCTCTCAGGCATGAGATGTCTTCAGCAATAGGATCTAACTATCTGTTTCTCTAGGGAAACCAAGGGCTTTGGCAAAAGCCTTTAATGTTTTGGAGGCTACCGGGACCTCCTTGGCCAACAACTCACTGGAAGGTATTCCATCCCGGGTACTGAAAATTTTCTAGTAACAGTCTACAGCTTCTAGACGTGCCCTTATTCAAAAAAGTAATTTTACATATGTCTTATTGATAATATCTTGAGTTTAGATTGACCCTACCCCTGCCCTTTTTATATGCATTCTCTTCCGATGGCCTCTCTTAGGCCATTTCCCTCCCTGTAATCAGTTCTTCTACTTACATATGTGCATTACCATATACTTAAGTCCTTCCCTTTACTTTTTATGTCTGAGACAGCTTCACTTTGAAAAGAGCTGCAGCTTTAGTTATTGTGAACAACTGTCCACATTTTTTTTTATGGCCTACACACCAATGCTGGGGTTGCTCTCCTTTCCACTTTGTCAGAACTCATAGCAGTGTTAAGTGAGAGTTGTTCCCACAATGGCAGTGAGTACTTGATTGGCACTTGGAACTCTGGGAAGCTCCAATCACTATGAGGGTCATCCTTCAGAAAACTGGGGCCCTGTGCCTTCGGTTAGAAATGTGTGTGGAACCATAATTGACAGGAGACTCTGTAGTGTGCTTGTCCAATCCGCTCCTCAGTCATCTATAGACTCTTACGAGTCACTCATCAGGACCTGAGGATAAGGGCATACCTTTCACAATCCCATGGGCATACAATTTAACTTTTTATCATGTGTTATATCATTCTTGATCATGAGGCCTATTTCTAAAAGTTTCAGAACAGCTCTTGGTATTTTTGAAAAGGATTTGTTTTAATCTTCATGTATTTTTTTAATTATTATTATCTTGCTTTTCAAGTGAAGAATGACCATTTTATATATTAAACAGTGCCAGGAAACTTACCCTAATTATTGTAGTCAGAAACACTGCTTGGAGAATGTGTGTGGCCAAATTAAATGTACCACACAGCAAGCTGTGCTCCTTTGATCCTAGTAGATGTAGGTTCCTGCTGACTTTATACTAAACGTGTGCAGTCCTCACTGTGTGGGCATCTGGGTTTCAAATGAAATTCTATGATATTGTCTCTGAATCCTGAATCCACACTGCAGATTAGCAGCTTTGTAAGAGGCATTAACTGAGAATTTTACAATTGCATTTTAATAATTTAAACTTTTTTTGATCTTTTATAACTGCACATAATTTTTACAGTCACTCAGCTTGTCTAAAAGAGCACAGATTATTAAACATTTTTCTATAATTCTCACCAATACTCAGGCTTAATTCTCCTACACTATAAGCTTCTCTTGACACCCTGGCCTCGCTACAAATAAATTACATAATTTTAGACAAAAATTCCCCAATTACTTGCTAGTGTTCCATTTTTCCCAGTGTTTGCCAGGATCACTGAATAACCTGGGAAATGCTTGAGTATACAGAAAACACATGTTTTCTGTCAAAACCAGAGAATTTTTAATTTATAAATTCAAAATCGATGAAATATTATCCCCTACATCCATGTTTGTGAAATCATGTACATATGCTCATTGGAGAGAGCATATGAAATAATCATTTCTCCCATAGTGACATTAAAGTAATTGGTAAGTAAAATATGTTTTAATGTCTAGTTTTGTTTTGCTTTCAATCACAGATGAAAGAAGTGAAATGAGATGGATTATCATGAACAGAACTCACAAATAAAAGTCTCATGTCCTCATTTTGGAAGAGTAGATACTTCAAATGATCATTCAAAGTGAAGTTTAAACATTGATTATGAAATACAATAAATATATTTTAAAATGTATTGCTTAGGCTAGATCTGAGAGACTATCATAATGGAAAAAAAGAGTTGTTATATCTCAAATACAATTTAAATTTGTTCCAAAATGATGGAAGTTTTCAATGTGTGTACTTAATAATGATGTTCAAACATTAAGCTGAGACTGTTTTGTCCAAAAGAAGATCCATCAATGATAAAGAGTTTCTAATTTTCCAATAATCTCACTTGAAATGTTTTAACCTTTCGCTAAAAGGGAATATATCTAGTTTATGTGTTACTTTTATTAGTTGAGTGTTCATGAGACTGATCCAATTTACTCCTTTGCAAATGTTTTGTTGTTGCTTTGTGAACAGATTGTTCATGTAGCATGTAATTTTTTTTGTGTTAGGACATTTCTATATTCATTAACAATGAACATTTGTTATCTATAAAATGAATACTTAGTGATCACTAATCCTCATTTTTTTATATTGAAATGACCATGGAAACACGCTCCTTGGTATGTCTGGGATGGCTTACCTGAGGTAGAAAGATTTACCATGAATGTGGGAAATAACGTCTCTATCACTGAGTCTCAGAATGAATAAGAATTAAACCAGTTAAACACCACATTTATCTCTCTCTCTGCTTCCTTACTACGGATGCAATGTCACAAGTTGCCTTAAGGTTCTGCTATCATGCCTTCCCAGATATGTGGTCTATGTACCCCCAAAATATGAGCCACAATGAACTCTCCCTTCTTAAGATTCTTTGGTCAGGTAATTGGTCTGAGCAGCAAAAATAGTAATGCATACATACATTATCTTTTTTCATAAAAGAAAAGATTGAAGCACAAATGAAAGAAATGTACAGAGAACATATTTTATGTAGAAAGAGTTTAACAAAAACTCATCAAAAATTGGTTGTATAGAAAAATACTTTGAGATCAATAAAGACATAAAGAAATAAGAAAAATTAATGAATTAATTCACCAGTCTCATATATATCATCCTTCCTATTTTATAGTTGAGTGTTTTATTTATTTTCAGTAGATTACTTGTGAATTTCAAAAATAGTACAATTTTATATCATCTATTACAGAATTAGTGCCACATAAGTCACATAATTTAACTACAATCTAATAAATGTAATTTATGTGAACAGTAAGTCAAACAGAGAAAATAAATCTCTAAGATATTTATGGTGATAAAATAGATTTTAATGGATGTTATGAAATATTAAAAGTGGCATTTGAAGCAACACTGCAAGTTTTAGATTTAGTAAGTAAAATGTTTGTGTGTGTTTCTCTTTCTGATCCTACAGCAATAAAATGCCATAAACTGAGATAGCTCAACAAGCACATTATTACTCCTTTTCCTTAGCATTTCTGGTTTGGAGAGATTATCTACATTCCTTGCCTTTTGGCCCCTTCATCTTCAATTCAGCATAATATCATCTCCAAATCCCGCTAGATCGCACTTATCTTTGATTTAGAGCGATTTCATATTCTTAGTCTATTAAACTAGATCACATGTGACCTTCCCAGCTCAAATGCTTGAAGTCGTTCGTGCAGTTGTTTTTGTCACAGAAGACAACAGAGACACAGTTACTAAGAATTGACATATGGGCATATTTTAAGGGTCACTTGTGCTGTTGTCTCTTATAAATGGCTTATATTAGAAATTAACATGAGCTCAAAAATAATGAACTAAACATCATTGATAAAAAGTGTTATTTAACAATTAAAAAACCTCAATTCAGGAGAGAAGTTACTTGATTGGAAAATAAAGAAAAGTAAAACTATAGCAGATAAACACAGCATGGAAAGCTAAACATTAACCAACATTTGCCTCAGAAAGCTAACAGAATGGATAATCCTCTGGTGATATTAATCAAGGAATGAATGTGAACACACAGCATTAGGAATCAAAAATTGATGCACCTTATGTGCTACACTGTATGAAAACAAAAACTCTGCAAGAGAAAATATGAAAATTAACATGCCATCCACAGATCACTCAAAAATACACTTACCAAGTTAAAAATTATAAAATGTGAACAGGCATGCCTCTAGTAAATTATCATAATCAATAATTAAACATCACTGTCTCCCGATGACACACACACACGTGTACATACCTACAAACACAAAATTACGCTCTGATGTATGATAAGAACTCAGATAAAATCAACCACACAAGTGCATGTAAAATTATTGTGATGTATTTTGCTCATAAATCTTTTAGGCCTTATATTATTTGAGAAGCATTGTGTGTGCAATGATTACAAACTTCCTTGAATAGGGCACATTTAATTTTAGAAGTCAGTTTTACTGGGTTTTGGGTTACTTAGCTAGTTAAATATTGTTGAGGCATGGCTGTGAGTGTGTAGAGGAAACTAGCATTTGGATTAGTGGGATGAGTAAAGTAGATGGTGTGCTACACTATTGGCAGAGTGTGTGTTACATATGAGTTAAATAAAACTAAAGCTAGCTCTGGGAAATGGATCACATGACAGTATTACTACAATGACAATATGCTGACATTGAACAGTAGAATTAACAACATCGTGGAAAACTTTCTGAAGTTTTCCATCCCCTAGAAATGAACAAGATTACTGCATCATTTACAGAATGTTAGAAGAGAATAAAGGCAAAGAGAACAAAGATAGAAGGTTCACACTTAGTACTTTTATAATTAAAAAAATAATCTTTCTTTATTTGAGAGAGAGATAGAGAGGGAGGCAGATAAAAGAGAATGGGGGGGGGGAGCTCCAGGACCTCCTAACCTCTGTAAAAGAACTCCAGATTCTTGTACCACCCTTTTCATCTGGATTTATGTTGGTAGTGGAATTGAACCTAGTTTCTTTGGCTTTTCAGGGAGGCACCTAAACCACTAAGCCAATTCTCCAGTCCTAATTTCATAATTTTCCACTTAGCACATTAGTTAATGCAGCATAAGGCAAGATTATAGGGCAAGACAACACATTTAACATGTACCATTAAAGCCACAGTGTCCTTCAACAAATAGTACTGGGACAACTTATTCTTAAACAGGAAAAGGAAAGAAGCTTGCTCCTCCCCAAACAGTATAAAACTGTACACAAAATTCCCATGGGCCACTATAATCACACTATTGGTGAGGATGAAGAAGGATTGTCCTGAGTTTTAGGAGATGGTTTCCTAGGGGACCCAAATCCACCAATGATAAGAAAGTTGATGAAAGATATTTCACCAACATTAAAATCTGCATGTGTCAACAGCAGCATCATGAAACTAAATGATCAACCTAGAGGAGAGAAACGTCGTTGGAACTTATGTACATCATAATGCGATTTTATTCAGAATAGATACAAGTGTTTTCAACTCAATTATATAAAATATAAAAACCCAATTAAGAAAAAAAAAAAGGAAAAATGATTTGGGTAAATCTTTCTTAAAACATGTACACAAGTTTTCAGTAATCATTAAAAATTATGTCCAGTATAACTATGGATAGTTATGGAATCCAAAGCAAAACAGTGAGAACACATTCCCCACATGAAGTGTTCTCTGAATTTAAGGATATTAAAAATTTGGCTGAAAATAGGGTGACTTTCTACACTTCTAGTGGGAATATAAAATAGAAAATTTGCCTTTGGAAAATAATTTGGTCCTCCTCAAATGTTAACCCTAGTTATACCATAAGATTGAATAGTCTCACTAGTAAATATAAGTGCAAGAGAAAAGTTTGCATATGTACAGACAAAAAACATGTAAACAAGGCTTGAAAATTGTTCAGTGGTTAAAAGACACTTGCCAGCAAACCCTGCTAGCCCGAGGCTTGGTTCCCTAATATCCATGTAAAGTCAGTTGCACAAAGGGAAATGTAAATCTGGAGTTTGTTTGCAGTAGCAAGTGGATCTGGAGTGCCCATTTTCTCTATCTTTATTTGCACACAAGTCAATAAATGCAAGACATTTAATCAGCTTTAATTTTAAAAAGCAAATGTAGGGAATGGAAAGGATGGATTTGCAGTTAAAGGTTTGCTTGCCAAACCGAATGGCCTGAGTTTGGTTCCCACCACTGTCATCTACAGCAACGTTATCTATTCACTTTCATCTGAGCAGCTGCCTGGGAACCCTGAAAACTCTGCCATCACATGGGTGATGGTTCACTTTATCTAAAGAAGATGAGGAAGAGAAATTCACTCATCCCCCATGACAGGCACTGAAAGCGGCAATGTGCTACCAAAGTGCAGGGCTCACAGTCAGGGAAGAAAGTAAGTCAATCACACAGTCAGAGCATCAAAACGGAGTAGATTGTATGTCCTCCATCAAGATGGCCAGATGATAAGGGACTCTGATCCTATCAACACCTCTTGCAATAAATCAGCTAACTCTCCGTGATGGTGCATTTGTGGGTGTTTACCTTCTGAAAAGCTAGATGTCTAAATCATTAAACCATATTGAGCATATGAATGGAAACATATTCATTCCTCACCAGTTAGTAAGTATGATATTCAAAAAGGACAAGAAAGGGGTTGTCAATACCCACATTAGTGCCAAATGGAAGTACCACATCCTCATCCTCAGCTGCAGTCTTATTGCTGTTGTCATTGTTAACAGTTTTACTACCTTTTTAAATTTTTATATAAGTGTGTTGGGTTGAAAATTTTATATTTTATGAATGAACATCCCAAGGAAAAGTAATGGATAAGGTATTGCAAAATAATAAAAATTAAGGGCTGGAGAGATGGCTTAGAAGTTAAGATATTTGCATGCAAAACCAAAGGACCCAGGTTTGATTTCCCAGTACCCACGTAAGCCAGATGCAAAAGGGGGTGCATGCATGTGGAGTTCATTTGCAGAGGCTAGAAGCCCTGGTGCACCCATTCTCTCTCTGACTATCTCTGTTCTCTCTCTCTCTGCTTGCAAATAAATAAATAAATAAATTAATTAATTTTAAATAATAAAGTTATTATAATTAATATTTCTAACAATAATTCATTGCTTCTATATGTCAAGCAGTATATTTACTTCTAGACTGAAAATTCTTTAGTACAATCACCATGTTAAAGTACAATCTATTGAAGACGCCCATGTGAACTGTGATAGTTCCTACATGAATGTGAAATGTTCCCTTAGCTTCATTTGTTTGAACACTGGTTATGAATATTCTGTTAGGCAGACCTTTCCAAGACTTCTCATTGGTTGGCTTATTGTATCCCTTCAGGAAAAGAGCTTAAAATCATTATTCTGGTTGCTTCTCTCTTCCTTCACACTAACTGCTAACCTTGTAAAATGTGCCTGTCTCAGATTTTATATTTGTCATTTTTCCAGTGCATTTCATGAATGCTTGATGTGAGAGGAACTCAATATAGGTTTTTGGACAGTGATTGGACAGTAATTATTTTCATAGCAATCTCTGTTGCTTAATCAGGAACAATTCTGTCCTCTACCTCCAGTTTAGTGAATATGATATTGTATGTTATTTGATTCAAATATAGTTTTCAGGTAAATATTCAAGTAATGCTGGCAAGAGGATGTGCATTAATATTAGAACAGTGTAAAACCAATAACTGTGCATAGTTTTCTAGAAATTATCCTTTGTATTTTAGGTATACCCCATTTATTATTGTATATATAAATGTGTAATGCAATAGTTTGGTTTCTGCTTGGTTTAAGTGGTAAGTAAACATTATTTTACATAATACATTAAACCTTTGAGGCAGCTTGGTTAAACATCTTGTTGTATGGATTTCTGCTTAACTTGGCCTGGTTTGCTATTATTCATAATTTTTTTTCTTCCCTCTTTCCTTGTGATTACATTGATTTGCATAATGTTAGATAGGGTCAAGAATGAAATCCATGTCCTTGGCTGATAAAGGCCAAAAAGGTAAAAGTCACTGGTTCACAGAAGGATGAAGTGTATAATAAAAATATTCATGTGTACATGGGTGTTAGAAAGATGCTAATAGCAAATATGCAAGTTATAACAACAAGGGGTTTATTAAAATATGAGTAAAAAAACTTCATTAGTAAACAGTACTGAAATTAATTTTAAGTTGAATGTAGTTTTCCGAGATATAGATCATTAAAAATTATTACTAACGGTCCCTGTCAAACAATTTTACTGTCCTCTCAAAAATGAAACAATTACCCATGGCTGTGGGGAGGAGAGGGAGAAGGCTAATGATGGAACCATTATGGCTGTATACACACTATATAGATAAAAAAGTAAAAAGAAATGTTACAAAACAAACAAATCTAAAAAAATAAGTTCAAGTGCAGATTATATAGTACATTGAAGAAAGATAATTCAATAATGGCATGCAGTCCAACTTCCATCTCACTTTCCTATTCCAGTTTTGTCTGTAGGATTAACTTTTCTTTTAAGCATTATGCAAGTGAATGGAATTGATATCCAGGATGCTCCATAATTCCCTGAGGTAATAATGAAAAAAATAAATCACTTTAATTCACAGTTTGCCCATGAAGCTTTAGTATTGATGCTTAAATCAAATTAAAGTAAGGTCACAGAGGAACCTGGTACTCTAAGCATTAAGAAAGCGCGAGATATATTGGAAGAGACTGCAAACACTTAATAATATTACGACTGCGTGGAATAGATCTAGCATTTAATGGTTACATCCAGTCCTTTTCTCCGCCCATGTCTGTGCTGTAATAATGTTGATCATTCACACTGGGAAGTCGGGTGACTTCACACTGAAGACTCCTTAAAACCATGATTCATGACTTTTTTTTTGGGGGGGGAGAGACACAGAGAGAGACAGAGAGAGAGGGAGAAGAAGACAGATAGAGATGGGCAGGCCAGCAGGTTCTCAGCCGCTGCAAACAAAATCCAGATGTGTGTGCCCCTTTGTGGTCAAGTGCGGCATTGTACCTTTGCATCTGGCTAAACGTGGGACCTGGAGACTGGAACCACTGGAGATTGGAACCAGCGTTCTTAGGCTTAGGAGGCAGGCGCCTTAACCACTAAGCCATCTTTCCAGCCCATGATTCACATATTTTAAGTTCATATTCAGCTTCAGAAATTTGTGTTATCTGCCTATCACTGATTAAAAGGAAAGTTTCTTTTCAAGGAACCAGTAAGATGCCACATACAAAGAGAAAACAGAATTACTCTGAATTTATTTTAGATCTTTTTAAACTGACCTTTTTTTTTCACTTTTAGAAATTGTGTATATACTTTTATTAATTTATAAAATAGCATGTCTCCATCAATGGGAAGAGGGAAATAGAATATAGGTAAGAATAAATTAGACAGAAAGATGCAATCATGTTCCCAACTAAAAATAATTCTATAAGCACTTTTTGTATTTCTGTTTTTTTACTAACAATTTTTATAAGAATTTTATGGGGAACTTGAGCAGATTTGCAAGTTGGTGATATTTCCATCTATCTCTCTCTTTTCCCTGCCCCATTCCATGGAGTCTCAGCCTCAGATCAATGGAATAAAATAGAAGATCCAGTTATACATTATAGTAATTACAGCCACCCAGTCTTCGTCAAAGAGACTAAGGAACACACTATGGAGAAAATACAGAATTTTCAGCAAATGATGCTATGCTGGAGAAACTGTAAACCCACATGTGGAATAATGAATCTATACCTCTCTCATCCTGCACAAAAATCAACACCAAATGGATCATTAAAAGACCTGACACTAAAACGACTGGATCAAAAGTACAAAGAACAACTCAGCATTAGGCATAAGATAACGTTCCAAATGCCTTTCTGGTAGTCCAGGCAATAAAACAAACATTCAATGATTAGAATCTTTTGAACTGACCTGGAATTCACTATGTAATCTCAGTGTGGCCTCAAATTCACAGTGATCCTCCTACCTCTGCCTCCCGAGTGCTTGTAGGATTAAATGTTCCGCAGCCACCCCTGGCTAGAAATCTAGGTCTTGTTCAGCAAGGTAGAAATGTCAACGACATGCCTACAAGTTATTTAGCACATTCTCAATAATTCTGTAAACAAGCAAGTTTAGCATATTAAATAGTTCATAATTGAAATAGCTTTTCCAAGTTTACAAAATGAAATAGATCAGACCAAAGGCTCCAGAATTTCAGCAAAGCAGTTCATTTCCTTGTGGAGAGAGCACAATAAGTGACAAGGTGGAGGAGAAAGTATACCCTTATAACAACAAATATGTTAATAAGTGTCAAATTTGTATGTGAATAATGGACATTCTTACTGCCCCTCTCAGAGAAGAGAGTACGTGGAAATACAGTTACTGGATAGCAACCAACCACACAGTTACTTCTGGAAAGTGCTGTGAGAACTAAGCTAAATGTTAGCACTCACGCCAATTTTGGGTTTTCAGTGAAGAAAATCCTAAATAATAACTGTGTTCTGATAATGAGTAGCTAGGCAACTTGAGGAACCTGACACTCATTTCTGTCTCACTTTCTCACTTCCAAAGAAGAATGCATCAACATGTTTGCATTTAAATAATCACTCTTTTATTTTAATTCACAACAGACTGTGGAGAGGGAAAGTAAATATTAGGTCAGCATTATAAATAAATAAATAAACACAACAAAGCACAAAATGTAATGGGATACTTGTAGACAGAAGGGTAGGAAAACAAAAGCAATTAGTCAGAACAATGGGGGACATTAAGGGTAGTTAGATAACTTTAGCCCACAATAAAATAAAGAAATTACACTACATCATTTATACAATTTATATCCTAAGTTAACTTCTGTTATCATACATCTTTGAATCGGGGGAAAGCAGATAATAGTTAAAATACTGAGATTTTGATTGGGATATCTATTTGAGATAAAAATAAACTTTGACAATTTGACACATAAAATATTCTTTATGAAAAATATCCAATTGTAACTTCATTTTTAGAAAGATACAAAACATAGATAATAAAAGAAATGGAAAAATTAGACTATCAAAAATGATATGAAGGCTGGAGAGATGGCTTAGAGGTTAAAGCCTTTGCCTGCAAAGCCAAAGGACCTCAGTTTGATTCCCCAGGCCCACATAAGCTAGATGTTCAAGGTGGTGCATGCATCTGGGGTTCATTTGCAGTAGCTGGAGGCCCTGGCATGCCCATTCTTTCTCTGTCTGTCTGTGTGTGTGTGTGTGTGTGAGAGAGAGAGAGAGTTTCTCTCTCAAATAAATAAATAAATTTTAAAAATTAAATATAAAAAAAATGATATGAGGCTAGGCATGATAGCACGTCCCTGTAATCCTAGTATAGGGCTGGATGGTCAAGGGTAGAAAATCACGTGTGTGATGCCAGGCTATGCTTACACTGTGAAATCCTGTCTCAAAGATAAAAGCATGGGTTAAGGAGATGGCTCTGCAGTGTAGATCCTTTTCAGCTTCAGCAACGGTGCCTGTCTGGACAGAGACAACCACGTTTATCTGCCCCCAAAACACATGGAAAGCAGAGTGTGGCAATGCACTTCAGGGCCCCTAGTCCTCAGGGAGAAGACCATAGACTCACAAGTGCTGGTCTCAGGCTGATGGATAAACCCAACTTAAAGAAATATGGAAGTGAGCCAGGCAATCCCAGCACTAGGGAGGCAGAAGTAGGAGGATCACCATGAGTTCCACGACACCTTGAGAATGCATAGTGAATTTCAGGTCAGCCTGGGCTAAAAAAAAAAAAAAAAAAAGGAAATTTGGAAAGAAGTGATAAAAGAAGTACACCCAACATTCTCCTCTGACTTCTGCAATCATGTGACGGGGCACATATGTCTGCACGTAAGTGTGCATATATCACACATCACACTACACACATACTCTACACACTTTCACATGCATGCAGAAAACATGAACATGTGTATTCTTATATATGTATGTATATATAGAATATATATATATATATATATGCATACATATGATGGGCCCTTGTCCTAGGAAATATGAAGTAGCTCTACTTAGCTGCTTGCAATGGAATAGGGTTGAGAATATAGTAGTTCATGTTCACAAGCAGCATTGTTATTAACAGGCTGTGTTGCTTTCATTTCCTTCGCTCTCATGAACTAAACTGACCATATTAATGAAAGGCTGGGTGCCTTGCCCAAGGCTAGCTGAACTCTGACTCATAAAGATGTTTTCTTTTTCTAACACCAATTTTCATTCCATACATTGTCGAACCACAAATGTGAGAGTGGAAGAGAAAAGAGACTCAAATTTCTTCACTTAGTAACAAGTGAAGAGAAATGGTGCAAAGTTGTTTTTGTTTTTCTTTCTTTTTTCAGAAGTGAATATCAGGTTAGCATCTATAAACATCCAAAAATAAGAACTGTCATATGGGAATTTATGTTTTCCAGGATATGACTGCTTACTATGATATAATGTTTCTCAAACAAAAATATTACAAGTATTTGAAAATAATATGACACAACTAAAGAAGATTAAGTGACATTCATCTGACACATAGCTTATGGTGCAACCTGATTTGTACATTTGTTCTGCAATGACCCCCATGCAGGTAAAGCAGAACCACACACAGGCTAGGATTCAGGTTATCTTATTACAGACACTGCGGCCCACACCAGGAGCATACATGATAATATTATACGGCGCTATTTCAATGTATAATGCTACACATATTTTTACAGAAATATAAAACACAAAGTACATGTATACTTTTAGTTTATTTTATTGATCATGTTTGTTGGTAAATATACTAATATTGTATAAGAGCTGAATGTCAAAATTTGATATGAGCATATCTGAAGCATAAAATCTATATGAATTATAATGTATACAGAAATTAGTAACAGAGATAAACCATATTACTTAGTGTGGGTCTACATGAAAAAAATATGAAGTCATGGGAAATGATAACAAAGATGTTTTGGATTGTGGCTGTCACAAAAGAGATCAGGGAAAGCGAACTATTTATTAAGAGGCAATTGGGAAACTTCCAAAGTTAGGGTCTGTTTCACTTCCTCAGCTGGATGAGGGCTGTTCTCTTTAATTATTGATCTACATAGAATATGCCAAGCATTTGAATGCATAGTTTGTGGTAGAATCATAACGTCAAGCATTAAAGCACTATTTGGAAATACTAGACATATAACACTGCGTGTGTAGCGTAACCACAGTTATGAGCCACTTTACAGTGCTAAAGGCTTAGCAGTCCCTTATTCCTTCTGAAATGATCTTTGCACACCGCCTCACGTGTACACATCTGCGAGGAAATCATTAGTCAGAGAGCATAATTGCTACAGGCATTTAGAAGTCAGGAGGAAAGGCAGAGTCTGCTCATTACCCACTGCACCGTCTGTCGAGACTCTTTGGTCCTGTTAAGCCCTTTCATCTTGGGCGCTCTACCCGTGAGATGATCTGAGGTAATGAAGCATCACTTGCTATCTGTAACATACCACAGAGACACGTGTACAACACTGATATCAGAAGCTGCAGGGAAAGGAGATGGTGGGTACTGATTCATTACTCTATGTGGTTTTGCAAGCACAACAGGCACAGTGACATTATCCTTAGTGGATGAGAACACCTTCATCATGTGGTGACAACTTTCTGTGGAAACATGGAGGAACATTACTGCTCATAGCCACATTTTTATGTTTTTATTGTTGCAACCATTATTAGCATTAGTGGCTATTATATTACTTTTCCATATTTAATGTCAGGGAAGGAAAAATCTTCCTATATTGATCACCAAGTATAACTGTTACACTTTTTCTAAAAGTATAAGATCTTATCCCTTTTATACCAGCAGAAGACTTAGCATCTAAAATACTTTAATAAGAATAAAAATAGGCTTAAATATAATACCTCAATGTGAAAAAAAAATAATAATAATGGGCGGGAGAGACTGCTCAGTAGTTAAGGCCCTTGCCTGAAAAGCCTAAGAACCAGGGTTTAATTCACCAGTACCCATGTAAAGCCAGGGCACAAGGAACTTAAATCTGATGCACAAGGTAATACATGCATTTAGAGTTTGTTCACAGTGCCTAGAGGCCCTGATGTGCCTGGTCTGCCCATCACTGTAAATAAATAAAAATAAAATATTAAAGAAATTAAAGCAACTTCTAATGCACCCCTTTCAGATCCTAATTTAAATATCGCCATCTCTGTCTTCCCTAGCTACACCATATTTTCAAACTGCCTCTTCTCCATCCCAAGCCTGCACTGCTAGCTTCCTGTTCTGTTTTATTTTTATCCTGTTAATAGCAGATGGTTGTGCTGGCACACAGCTGTGAGCTCAGCCCTGGCAGGTAGAGTAAGAAGAGGAAAAGTTCAAGGACATTCTGAGCACCTGGAAGGTTGAGGCAAGAGGACGGGAGAGTTTGATGTCACCTGAGATCATGTGTGACACTGACTCAACAAACTAAAATAAAGAAAATTAAAGAAAAACAACGACAATAAATGACTAAACATAGAAGCTTCCTAATATTCTCATATTCTAAAATTGATCAGTTGATAGGTGCACAATTCTGCAGATATATCATCAGGCAGTGAGTTATTATGCCATAAAACAAGTGAACTGGATGGCATGCAAATTTTGTTTTAGAAATCTGTTTAATGAAAACTATAATACACAGTTGTTTTTTTCTTAAACCAATTTCTAAATCCCAAGCTCTGAAGATCAGGGTCACTCCCACATTAACAAGGAGGCATTTGAAACTGTAAAACCTAATCCCAGATAGATTCCATCAGTGGGAGTAGATTTAGTCTAAATACACAGAATATGTTTAATACATAAGCTCTGAATGACTGTTGAATACTTCTAGGATGGGATTAACACACACACACACACAAGGACTGTGGAATGGGTAAAGATTAAAATGTAAAGTAGGAGCAAAGCAATGAGGACAGGGATTCAGCGGACATTTGGAGTCATGAAGGTAACACTGTAGCAATGTAAGGAGGATTCAATATATGTAGGTACAAATTCATTATGTAAATTAACTTCTCCTAAAGTGGTGATCACAATACCTGATAACCTCAGAGCACAATCAAAGTCAGCACTGGAGTATTCCAGCTTCATGTGCTTTATTGGAATCATTGGCTCTGACTCTAAGCTTTGCTTTCAGCATATGAATGCATTAAATATTGAAGTTAAATTTATAATAATTTTGATTTAATTTTTAGACTGTATATACACGTGTGTAGTTGATATCAATTATGTTTTTCCAAATGTAAATCAGAAAGAAAAAAAAAAATATGTTTACATTTAGTCTGAATAATACATTTTTGAAATGTGCAAAAATTCCACACAAATGTGTATGTCTGTAAGAAATCATTAGATAACCTGCTTCAATTCAGTAAAGGTATTCCAAGGAGTTTGGAAAATAAGTTAACCAGAAAAAAACACAGACCTAGACTCTCATATTTGTAAGAATGTTGAGAGTAGTTATTTCATTGTACAAAATGGCATAGGAAGGGCCAAGCAGCTAAATCAAAGAGCAGAAACAAAACTCCGTCAGAAATTTATGGATAAATGCTAAACATATTACAACACAGTCACTTCTTATAAACCCCTGGACACCCAGCCAAGAGGGCATTGAAAAGACAGTAGCTGTGAGAGGTGGTCAGATGGGCATAACTCTAACAATGACTTATATGTGAATTGTCTTGTCACAGCCATCACCTTCTCTTCTCCAGAACCTTCCATTTCTATTGCAGACTCTACATCCTTTCCCAAACACAGGACACTGAGTAAATCTTAACTATAGTCCCTAATCAGTACCTTTTGTCTTGAGCTCCTTCAAATAAAAAAATTAAAAAAAAAAACATATTTATATATTTGAGAGAAAGAGGCAAAAAGAGGCGGAGAGAGAGAATGGGTTTGCCAAGGCATCCAGCCACTGCAAACAAACTCCAGACACATGTATCACCTTGTGCATCTGGCTACGTGGGTCCTGGGGCATTCAACCTGCATCCTTTAGCTTCATAGGCAAGCACCTTAACCACTAAGCCATCTCTCCAGCCCTTGTCTTGAGCTCTTTATCAAGTTAGTCAACTATTCTTTTAACAAACTTCACTCAAGTGAAAAAAAAAAATCACAATTTCAAATTCAATCTTTTATCTCCTATGAGATTCCCTTGCTTTCCTGAAGGCTCCCAGTATAACAGTGGATATGTAGTAGCTAAGATAAAAGAGAGAAAGAAGTTTATTGTTGACATGTTTTTTTTTTTTTTTCCTCACAAGTGCCAGAAGATTTTTCTACAAGCTCTATCAGCTCTTCCTTTTTAATATATTCTGAACTTCACATCATGCCAAATAGTAACCCTTTGGGTTCTTTATCAAGGGTACGATACTGTGATACTCCACTCATGTAGCCGCCCACCTGTAATGCAACCAACTCCTCCTACACACCACCAAACAGTAAAACTCAGAATAGCTATGAAAAGGGAGACTTTGCCTCATCTAAAGGTGGATTTTAATCCTACTGTAGCTTCCTCTATCACGCTTTGAATAAAATCTAAAGTCCCTTTCAGGTTTAAGGGTAGCTATATGTTCAGGGAGAAGCTGATGTACTGAAGCATTTAAGTGTTATTTTACTCCAGTCTGCTACTGTTTTCTTCACAAGCTGCTGTGTTTATTCCCACCCTAGTATCATTATGCACGATACACATGCATAACTGCACAGGTGATTCCTTGATATTATCTGTACCCATGGCTTGAAATAGAACTCACATATCATTTTCTTAATATGTCTTTATTTGCAAGCAGACAGAGAGAGAAAGACCAAAAAGTTAGAAAGAGAGAGAGGGAGCATGGGCATGTCAGGGACTCCAGCCACTGTGCACAAACACCAGATGCATGTGCCACTTTGTGCATCTGACTTCCATAGTTACTGGGGAATTTAACCTATGCCATTGGGCTTTGCAAGCAAGTGCCTTAAGTTCTGAGACATGTCTCCATCCCACATATTGTTTTTAAACTTTCATTTATCTCTAATGCTTCTCAGACTCCAAACCATAATATCCAGTTTTATTTTTTCCCCATCATTTACCTGTATGTGTTTATTCTGACTACTTTAACCTCTTGCTGTAACCAATGACTCCAATACTTGAGACTTTTATCCCATAAAGACATTTAAACTCAGTTTACTTCTTTCTCACCTAACTGGTAATTCCCAGAACTAATTGAATATGTCATGTAGCTTAGAAGTTCCCAATAACTTTCTTGTTTGTATTACTAGCTTGATATTGTCTGTAGTAACACTATTTTAATACTATAATTCCACAGTTTAATCCCTAAGCTATCACTACCATGCCAAAATTTTCCAATATCACCTATTATGCTCTTTCCTAATACATTAAAAATGGACTATGGGCTGGAGAGATGGTTTAGCAGTTAAGGTTCTTTCCTGTGAAACCTAAGGACCCAGGTTCAATTCTACAGGTCCCATGTAAGCCAGATGCACATGGTGGCACATATGTCTTGAGATCATTTGCAGTGGCTGGAGGCCCTGTCATCTCCTCTCTCTCTCTCTCTCTCTCTGAAATAAAAATTTTAAATTTACAAAGAGCCAGTATTACAAGATTGTTCCGTGGTTAAGCACCCTTCCTGTACAAACATAGGGGCATAACCTGAGACTGCCCAAGTTCAATCTCTAGATTTGAACTTGAGTGAATAGGTGTGGTCACATGATCCTGTAACTCCAGTCCTGCAAACAGAACAGATACTTGAGAATCTTCAGAGCCCATAAGTGCTGGTAGGAGTGAAAGATTAAAAAGACAAGTCATAATAGCTAAAAGTGGGTACCAGATATTTCACTGTGGCCACCTCAGGTGAGCTATCCCAACTGCAGACTATATGAGACACCACAAGGGCACAGCTACACGCATACTCCACACACCACCTCACATACCACTTTACACACATGTACACATGAACAAACATGAACACAGAAGCAAAAATTTATTATATATACATATATATCTAACAGTGAAATACTCAATACTTAATGTGATGATGTGTTTTAATATCAATTACTTGTACTTCTTCTAAAAAAGGAAGATCCAGTTTGTAGTTGTATCTGTTACAACCTTCTGAATGCCTTCCACATTCATAGTGTTTGTTTCCTTTTTGACATAAATTATATTTAAAAATCCCTGGTGTAGACTAGTTGATCACTATGATCGATCATTTGTGCCTACATACATTCAGTCTCATTTATCACCGCAACCCCCTTCTTCCTGGCCGACTCTGGCCCTAGGAAATGCTGTTCATGTTTGTGCCTCTTGCATATGATCAATCAAGTCAGTTCTCCTCACTCAGGAAGAGGCGTGATGAACTCTAGCACAGTGGCAGAGAGCCTTTCTTCTGAAAAAAAAAAAAAAAAAAAAAAAAAAAAAAACTTTTCCAGTGTAGCTGAGGTGAAGGAGATGTCAAACAAACACAGTTTGGGAACATACTCAATGTTACATGAAGAAAGTCAGGTTAATTGATGTTGTATATGTTGGAATTTAATGTAAAGCATTTGCTCATATAACTGGGTGCTTATATATGTTTTCCTTATAGTCCTTGGCCCTTCTATATTTTATGAATTTTCCATTAAAGAAGTGGTATTTCAAGAGCTGCCTTTCATTTTAAGAATTCAAATGATTCCATTTCAAACATGTGTTTTGCTAAATTTTGAAATATCATAATGGATGTTATGACCTGGGCGAATCATCTCTCCCTGGACACTGGGAGGGTCACTAAGCATTGTTAAACCTTTATTAAGAACTGTCAAAATTGCTGTTAGTGTTCTGATGTGTATTTAAGTGAGTATTATAATTAATCTTTATGATGTTCATTTTCCTATAAATTCAAATAATTAAAAGAAGAAGAAGAACAAGAAAAAAAACATGGGGTGCAGCAGTCTGCCTCTGTATTTCACAGCAGTTGTTTCTCGTTGCCTGGTCTGCTTTGAGAAAAGGGACTTTCAGTTAAATGGCCAGCTAGACTAACCTTACTATGCTAACAGCAGCCATATTGAAAAATCCACAGATGGGGCTGGAGAAATGGCTGAGTGGTTAAGGCACTTGCCTGCAAAGCCAAAGGACCCCAGTTCAATTCCCAGGACCCATGTAAGCCAGATGCACAAGGGGGTGCATGCGTCTGGAGTTCGTTTGAAGTGGCTGGAGGCCCTGGCGCGCCCATCTCTCTCTCTCTCTCACGCTCTCTCTAGCTCTCTCTCTCTGTAAGAAAGAATAAAAGAAGAAAGAAATATCGATCTATCGATCTATCAATCCATCCACAGATGCCCTGAGACCATCATGCAGGAGACTACAGAGCATCATCAATCCTGCCCTTGAAGCCACAGCCTTGGCCTGTGCTGGTTAAAACGGCTTTTGTCAGGTTTCTAGCCTTGCAGATTGCATGAACTCTTCCCATCTTGCTTCAGGGGGAGCACTTCCCCCAGTGGTGGAACTACCAGACCCGTGGTTGGCCCCAGACATAAGGGCGTAACCACAAGCTTTCAGGACTGTGGTTGGAGCGATGGGACAAGGCTGTGATTGGTACAAGCGAAGTGCTGTGATGAGTTCAAACTCTGCTTTGGGGGCTGCATAAGGAGGATGCTCACCGAGAGACTTTTTTAGAGGTCTTTTCATGCGCTACCTTCCATCCTGTTAAAAGAAGAGTTTCAGAAGGTTTTCCCACCTACTTGTAGCAGAGCTCTTGACACAAAGAAACAAGCCCCAGTGACCCTGGCTTTACTGTTAATAAGCATCGCACAGCAGGCGTGGCTGCTTGGGTACATACTCTCCTTTCCCATGGCTCAGACACCAGTGGACATAGTCCTTCCTCTCGATCCTTCCTGGTTTTCAACCCATGATGCAAGCTCCAAAACTGTCCAATGTATTTGGGTCATCTACTTCCAGTGCCTGAGGACATGCTTCTGGTGCATCTGGTTTTACATGGGTACTGGGGAAATTTAACCTAAGCACATAGAGTTTGCAAGCAAGCACTTTTAACCGCTGAGCCATCTCTCTAGTCCTGTTTTATTTTACTTTAGTTTTATTTATTTATTTTTTTAAGATTTATTTTTCGGAGAGAGAGAGAGAGAGAGAGAGAGAGAGAGAGTGAGTATGGACACACCAGGGCCTCTAGCCACTGCAAAGAAACTATAGACGCATGTGCCACCATGTGCATCTGGCTTACGTGGGACCTGGAGAATCGAACCTGGGTCCTTAGGCTTCACAGGCTTGTGCCTTAACCACTAAGCCATCTCTCCACCTTTTTTTTTAATCAAACAATCAAGCTATGCTTGATAGCAGAAAGATTGAGAGACATGGATTGCCCCTTTGCTGGTGATATTGTCCACTCCCCAAGGGCCCCACTTTTAGCAAATGACCACCCTGAGTGAACCCATCCTGCACGCAGCACCCACTCCCCAAGCAGCTCATGTTTCCCAGCTCCAATCTCAGGAGCATTGTCCTCATAGTCGTCACTGGGTTCCCAAGGGGTCAGATGCCAGGTGATAGCTGAAGTAGATGAACGGTTAGAGAATGACCAAAGGAGGGAGAACATGGGAAGTTTAAACTGAGATACTGAGAACTGTCCAAAGGCTGTAAGGAGTTAGGGGCGAGAACTTGCAGGCCCTGGTCAGCAGAAGCTGGTCAACCAAGGGACAAAGAAAGCTCTTACTGGCTGAGGCTTGCATGGTGACTGTAACAGTACAGGGTGCCATGTAGGCGGAGGGGGCTTCTGCCTACACTCCACTACTGCTGGGTGCTGTTAGGAAGAGGGAAGTGAGAGCAGCTAGACACACATTCAATGAGTTTCTGGCTTGCTGACACCTTCTCTATGTAAAGAACTCTCAGCCGGCTGGACAGTAACATATTTGCTTACTATATGGGGAACAGAGAGATTACTTCAGATTGGACATTTTAAAGGATTTACAAAACAGGATTCATACTGTAACAATGACCAAAAGACACAAATGGACATTTTGCAAAGGAAATTATCAAATCTCAATAAATATTTTATTATATTCCTACCATCATTGACTATCAAAAAGTAAAAGTTAACTTAGTTACCTGTACAGGACCATTATGAGAGCTAACATTAGTTTTTTTTTTTTTTTAATTACCATAAATATTAATTATTAGAAATATGTGAAATCTAAACATGTATACATGAAGGGGAACATTTCACTCTGTGGTTGTCAGCATCTCCCCAAGAGAACAAACAGCAGATTCAATGTATGACTTAGCAACATACCTCCTACTATGAACCCGGGAGAAGTTACTGCATCTTCACTCACAGGAGACAAGACTAAAAATATGCATGGTCATTTTGTTTATGATTTGCACAAAAAGCAGCCAAAAGTGCATTAACAGGCTGAATAACTATGTGATTAGTTAACTACATAGGATGAATGAATCAACCTATAGGTATTAAAACTGCTAAGGTATTAGAGAGAAATGGCAATGCACTTAAGACTTATGTGCAAAAATAGGACAAAAATGTCAATATATTTGGTATATTGGTGAAAGAGGATATTCTAAGGATGGGGCATCTCACATAATCTGGAGGCTGATTAGATGTGTGTCTATGTGGGTTAAAAGCAGCTGAGGATCATTTAGGATTTATGCAGTTTAACATATAAAAGTAGAACCTTAAAATTATTTCACACTAACAAATCAGAGTTCTCTTAAGGCACAAAAAATCATTGGTTCTTCTTGTAACACACAATTTTGCATTATTACTGAAGCCTTCTGTGGCTTCCAGTTAATTACCACAGGTACATGAATTTTTATTGCTCCATTATTCACAGTATTATGATTTAGCTAGTCCACATTTTTAAACTAATTTGATAGGGAAATATTTTTATGATGACATTTATCACCAACAAATGAATTATAACTCTAAATTTATTCCTAATGTGTTTAATCAGTATTTCCCAAAGCATAAACTCAAATCCATTCAAAATTATGTTTCAAAATGAGGAAGGAAAAATAATTATCTGACTCAGAAAAGAATGATAAACAGTGAAATAAAATAAGAACCATTGTGTCCAAATCACTCCTAACTTCATCATCAACCACAAATGACTTTAGATTCAAAATAAAAATAAAGATAGTCTTAAATCAGAGAAGGCTATTTCATTTGAAAGGTAGAAGTTTAATTAATCCAGGGAAACCTGTTTCATGGTTAAGTATTTGAGGTTATATTGGAGCTGTTAGCTCAATTCAAAACAATGTGGAAAAAAAAAAAAATTAAGAGGATTTCCAAACAACAAACACTCACCAATCATTTGGGCAAAGTTTTTTGTTGTATTCTTAATATTACATTTCTACAACAACCATACCAAGGAAAACATAAATGCTATATCTTAAAAAATACAAATGTATTATCTTGGGGTCTGAAGACGAGACAGTGAAATTGCATTGACTGGCCACACACAAGATGCTAGCAGGCCTGCACCCCTTCCTGGATGTTCCCTGGCAGTAGGGCACAAAAGAATGATAGGAGATTATGTTCAAATACAGTATATTCATGTATGAAAATTGTAATGTTTTTAAGGTAAATAATTAAGCAGTGGCCTATAAACATATGAATGGAATTATTTGGTATGCAGGGAAGACATATTGTCAAAAGAGTGACTTGGAGGAATCATGAACCCTCTGGAAGCACTGGGGTTTGAACATGTGAAATGCTGTGCTTCAGGTAAAAGGTAAGACATTTCACTTATGGGGTGAGAAAAAAAAAGTCTATTTGGATACAGACAGTGATAACTGGGTAGGGAAGATAGCCTGTGATGATTAATTTAACTACTCCAATGAAGTTCTCAGAGCAGGATGAGACTAGAGAATAAACAGTTACCCAAATGATGATGATGATGATGGCATGAAGTGGAATTCAAAGTGAAAAGAAGGCTATTTGAAAATAGTTAATAAACCTCACCGTCTTCTTACCTAAAACAGTGCACTGCATATGCCATAGGAAAGATCAGAGTCAAGGGCTTCCATGCGCACAGGCATTTCCACTCGTAGGATGTTTTCTATCAGCATAGAAACGAACGTGTTATCCAAAAGATCTAACCTTATCATAGACTAACAAAAAATCGGATTCAGTCATGCTCCCTATTGTAAAAGAAGGAGCGCTCCAAATGGAGGTAAAGAAATAGCAATAAACACCTTGCGTAGAAGACACTAGGCGTGTAAGTATAGAAAAAATAATAACCTCACTGTTTGATCCAAACGTAATAGACAAGTTTATTCTTTTCTTCCCATATGTACAAAAGTAATAAAATCTCAAATTACATCAGTATTGGAGTTGAAAGACACTATAATATATATTTCTGAAAACTTCCATTCAAAAAAGTGGGGCTGGAGAGATGACTTAGTGGTTAAGGCACCTGCCTACTAAGCCTAAGAACACTGGTTCCAGTCTCCAGGTCCCAGGTTTAGCCAGATGCAAAGTGACGCAAGGGCCCAATGCTGCACTTGCCCACAAGGGGACGCACACATCTGGATTTCATTCCCAGCAGCTGAGAGGCTGCTGGCGCTCCCATCTCTATCTGTCTTCCTCTCCCTCTCTCTGTCTCCTCCAAAAAAAAACAAACAAAAAAAAATTAAAGGCCAAAACTCCAAGTAATGGTGTAATGGTGCCTCCTTTTTTTCTTTTTTTTTTTTTTTTTTTTATTAAGTTGAAACTTTGTATGGATACAGCATGTGTTGATAAAGTTGCCCTCCTCTGTGCTCCTACTCCACTGAGGAACTGCTTAGTGGGATTGCTGATATTCTCCATGGACTTATGGGTTCTGAGTTGTGAGAACAGCAGTAGGTCACTGACAGAGGAGGGCAGAGGGAGGAGCAATGTCTCTGGATGATCCTTCCTGCCACAGGCCTCTTCTATTCTTTCTAAGGGTGTTCTTGGTTCAGGTGTTTGTCTATGATTCATAAGTTGTAGAAAGGACTCTGAAGTTTTTCAGATTTTCTTGTCCTCTAAGTTTTATTGAGTTTAATGAAGTAAATGAACAAATGAAAAATGAAAAATCTTGAATCACTACAGAATAGTTCTGAATATATTAATGTTTCTCATTTAAAAGGGGGACAACATGATATACTTTCCATATCTGGTAGGTATTAGTGAAAACCTTGCTTGGGTAAATAACTTCAATAAATCATATTTCTAAAAATATTTTCAAATTTTCAATTCCTCTATGCTACTATTCCAATGCTTCAATATTTAGAAACATAACAAAATAGATATAAAGTATTTATAATATAAAACAAAAATAATAAATATATTTAGAATAATAAATAGTTGTAAATACTTAAGAAAAAACACATTTATGTAAGTTGAAATCTCTAGCCTTACAGTTGGTTGAATAAGATCTTACAATTAATCAAAATTAAAATCATTGCTATTCTCTCTCTATCTGTATCTCTCTCTGCTTCTTTCTCTCTCAAATAAATAAATTTAATAAAATAAATAAATAAATTAATAACAAAATTAAAACTTAAAAAAGGGGTTGGAGAGATGGCTTAGCCATTAAGGGATTTGCCTGCAAACCAAAAGGACCTAGGTTCAATTCGCCAAGACCTATTTCAGCCAGATGCACAAGGTGGAGTATGCATCTGGAATTTGTTTGCAGTGGCTGGATGCCCTGAAATGACCACTCTCTCTATCTGCCTCTCTCTTTGTCTTTTTCTCTCTCTCTGCTTCTTTCAATCTAAAATAAATAAATTTAGTAAATAAATAAAACTTAAATCATTTATGGGCTACAGAGCTTGATTTATGGTTAAGATGCTTTCCTGCAAAGGCTAAGGACCCAAGATTGAATGCCCAGAACTCACATAAAACACGTGTACATGGTAGTACATGAGTCTGGAGTTTGTTTGCAGTGGCTAGAGGGCCTGGATCATACCCTCTCTCTCTCTTTCTCTCTCTGTATTTCTCTTAAATAAATAAATAATAAAATAAATAAATATGTTCCAAAAATTAGCGTACCCTCTAGTTTTGAAAACTCTTAAAAATTTGCTTTCTGGGCATGAGAGATGGCTTAGTGGTTAAGTTGTTTGCCTTTGAAACCTAAGGACACCAGTTCAATTCTCCAGGTCCCATGTAATCCAGGTGTACATGGTGGCACATGTGTCTGGAGTTTGTTTGCAGTGGCTAGAGATCCTGGCACTCCCATTCTCACTCTCTGTCTCTCCCCCCCCCTGTCTCTAATAATCAATCAATAAATAAATAAATGAAATCTTTAAAAAATCTTTTAAAAAATTGCTTTCTACCATGGTTTCATTATTAATTTTATGAACATTTTAATTTTATGAACCTCTCAGGTGTTGGTCATATTCCCATTGGGCTATACTCTTATTTTCCCTCTCTCCCACACATCCCACTGAGGGCACTCCTCAGTGGGGTTATTGACATTCACGGAATGGTCATGAATGTATCTTTCAGTCTCTGGTGGTGGTGGTGGTGGTGGTGGTGATGGTGGTGGAGTGTAGGGGGGGACCTCAAGATTCTCCTTCTCACCCTGTTGCTCTGATAATTTTTCTGTCCCCTCTTACCTGAGCCTTGATGGGTGTGTTATAAGTCTCCATTAGCATTAAGCTCTCTGCAATCTTTATAAAAATATTTTATTTATTTATTTGAGAGAGTGAGTGAGAGAAAGAGGCTGACAGAGAGAGAATAGGTAGGCCAGGGCCTCTAGCCACAGTAAACAAACTTCATATACCCCACTTTGTGCATCTGGCTTACATGGGTTCTGGGGAAATGATCCTGGGTCCTTAGGCTTCACAGGCAAATGCCTTAACTACTAAGCCATCCCTGCATCCCATATGCAATCTCTTAATTACTGTTTAATTACTGCTGTGAAGCATTTTGAATGTCCCCTTGTGTCTATTGCTATCTCCTTTTATGACATAAATTATATAGTCTTTTTCATACTGAATTGAGGCTGATAAGAATTCAATTTTTTTTCTTGAGTTTATATACTATAGATATCAGATAAGATTTTATCAAAAAATAATAATAAGCATAATGATAAAGCAAGGTATTTTCTAGAATTTATTTTTCACTTTGATTTTTTTAGAGGTAGGGTCTCACTCTAGCCCAGGCTGACCTGGAATTCACTATGTAGTCTCAGGGTGGCCTTGAACTCAAGACAATCCTCCTACCTCTGCCTTCTGAGTGTTGGGATTAAAGGCATGCCACACCCAGATACAAATTTCTTTAATGCAGAAGATTCCCCATCTGTAAACTAGGCTCTTTCTTTCCTGAGTCTGTACTTACCATGGTGATAATGAAGACTAAGAGAACCCTAGCTATATATTTTAGTTCAATTGCATTACCTCAATGTTTTATTCCAAAAATCAGGTATTTCAAAACACTGACATAAAGCCCAGGATGTATAGCTATATTCTTTTTCCACGTATGTACTTTATACTATTATTTTAATGTCAATGGTATGTTATTTTCTGTACTATGTACATTAAAAACTTGATTTACTATACATGTCTATTTAAATTCAATGAGATTTATAAATATGAGTAAAAACGAGTACAGTAAGGAATCAACTAGAGTAAAACAAGAGAACTTATTCTGAAACAAATAAATAAATAACAAATAAATAAGTAAAGCTCTCCTCACCACCTCTTCATTGTAGTTTATGCTTGCCTTGGAGGTAATGCAAAGCCAGCAAATAGGGTAATCCCAGTTGTTCACAGTCTCTAAGAATGAATACTTCCGCCCATACATGAAAAAAATCATCATGTCTCAAGAGTTCTATTGAGTCTTTATTGCCCAGACCCTTCATAAAACTCCTTCCCTCCTCTGTCAAGATTTGCTGAGTGAGTCAGAGCCAGAGATAAACACACAGACAAAAAACATCTTGCAATGTAGCACAAATGAGAACTGCTTTTCTCCAAATCTTATATACATCTCACTTCAAAGAACAGGCTGGTGACGGTGAAACATTTCATATTTTAACACGGTTCATCAGTTCAATTTGTCTTCATTAATAAAACCATCAGTTGGGCTAACAAGTGAATCTATCTAGCTATCTTAGTTCCCACTGGGATGGTTTCTCTATTATGACCTAAAATTAAAACATCAGTAAAAGTGGCACTATGGAATCAGTTTGGTTTTTTTTTTTCATTTTTATCATGAAATGGGTTATTTCCTTATAGGTGGAATTTAATAAAGTTCAGTCACGTCATAAATATTCTCCTTGAATAGTAAGTTTGATAGTTTTACCACATAGAAAAGAAAGAAATAAAGAATGCAAGATTTGGGAATTTATGCTTAATTACATATAAGTTCCTGCTGTTTATTAGCTCGCAGAATCTGGCTAAATATGAAAATCTGCTAGTATTTGTGAAGAGGACGTATAGTACTAGGCTGACAGTGATATGTGCAAAACATTTATTGAATTACATAATAGCATTGTGCTGTAGATGAAGGTGTTAGAAGAATGTAAAAACCACAGGGTGCTTAGATGTCTCTTGGGGTCCTTTTTGCCCAAGATAAATGACCCCGTAGGAGTTGGCAACAACCCTACATGACCAGCACTGTCAAGATTTTAACATGGAGGACAAAGCAGGACAAAAGCAATAAAACAATAAACAGGGGAAGGATTACTTTGGAACAGGAGGGTCCTCAGAGGGGGGAGCAGGGAGAGGGTTCAAAAGAGAATGAAGGGAAAGGAACACAATCAAATTACATTTTTTTTTTTTTTTTTTGAGGTAGGATCTTGCTCTAGTCTAGGCTGACCTAGAATCAAACTCATGGAATCCTCCTACCTCTGCCTCACAAGTGCTAGGATTAAAGGTGTGTGCCACTATGCCCAGCTTCAAATTATTTTTATGTTTCCATATTAAAGTTCTCAAAAACATCACTAGAAGATGATTTAAAGCCAGGTGTGGTGGCTCACGCCATTAATCACAGTACTCGGGAGGAGGATCGCTGTGAGTTCAAGGCCACCCTGAGATTACATAGTGAATTCCAGGTGAGCCTGAGCTAGAGTGAGACCCTACTTTGAAAAAAAAAAAAAAAAAAAAAAAAAAAAAGATGATCTAAGGTTGAAGGGATCAGTGTATTAAAAACAAGAAATAAGTTTTATACTTGGGAATACATTCTAGTTGAATTGATAGCTCTTTCCATACATTGTCAGAACAAAGTAAATAGTATGTACTTAAATGCTTTGTTTTCATAATTTGAAATGTCACAAAGCATAGCATGAATAACAGAAACACATACATAGATTTTATCATTTTGTGTGTTTTCACCAAATGCTAGTGTTTTAATCTTTACCATATTCAGTTTTTTTTTTTTATTCTCTGCCTCTCTCATTTTCACTTGCACCCTTACACACACACACACACACACACACACACACACACACACACACACAGCACACACGAACAACAGACACATATATATTCACACACATACATTTTTTGTTTGTAAGTGCTTACATACAAATGTATTTACCTACAGAAACAAATTAAACTATTAGAACTGTTAAAATATACATTATAGACATTACATATATTTTTAAGTTAATCAATAAAATAGCATGATTATATTATAGTTTACATGAACAAAATGCCATTTTGAAAATTAAGAAAACAAAGCACTATATTCTGTCTGAGAATCAATACTAAAAATTATCTTCTATTCCAATAATTTCCTTTACAGCAAGTTACTGCTCACTAGCCTATGCTATCATTGAGTGTAAATGTAAACCAAAAATGCACTGGAGCTAAATAGGCTCATATTATTTCCTTTGTATTTTAAGAAATCTGAAAATTAGCATAACCATTCCCATTTACTTGAGGAATGGATATTCTAAGTCACTCCATGCTTATCTGGAACCAAAATTGGTATTAAACTGTCTATATAATTTTACATTTTTTGGAAGATCAAAAACAGGCTGGATTTATTTACATACAGAAGAACTCATTTACAACTCTGATCCAGACTTTGTACATAACAATACAAGAGGCATCTGCTTCCAGGTGGTCACTGTATAAATTGAGATTATAAATATGAGGGGAGCTCCACCTGCAGGCATAAAACCTTTATACTCCAATTCCTTGGGGAATCCTTCCTTCCTCTCCCCTCTCCGCACAGGGGCCAGGACTCCAGCTGCAGAGAGACTTGGGACAGGGTGGTGATGGCCAGGTCACATCTATGGAGTACAGGCCCATGACTACCTGGAAATCCCTGCAGAACTCATACTGGTCCTCCCACTTATGAGAATTCAAAAACAGCTATATGTAAAGTATTTTACTCCCTAATGACACTGATCTTCAACCCTCAGGATCCAAACCCAGTGCTGTCCCAAGGAAAGGACATAGATTGGCCCCGGTGCCCCTGTCAGCTGCTTCTCCTTAAGTCGCTTAACGTTCAGCTGGTCTCGAGGCTTGCTCTCGCCTAGCCAGCAAGTACCCTGGGCACAGGCTGTTATCTCCCCTCTTAGCAGTCCATGCTCTGGGGACCAAGTGACTTCTGTGGCTACATGATCCTTTCCTCTGTGCTTCTGGGTCTAAAATCTCAGCCAAGTGGGAAACAGACAAGCGTTTCCACTCGCTGTTGTTTCCAGTGAGAAGGCCGAGTCCATGTGCAGGGCAGGAGATTTTTTTCCACCCCACATCCTAAAACCGACCCATCACACAGGGACAGGCAGTTGCTTTGGTGCAACGCCAGTGCTGGGACTAGGACAGCAAGAACTGTGCTGCAGTTGCTCTCCACACCCCAGTGGGACTTGGCAAGGCCACCAGAGGGGTCCACCAAGCCTAGAGGTTGGGGCTCTCCTATCCACCTATCCCTGGTGAAGGCGCGATGAGCAAAGGGACCAAAGGCAAAGTGCTTTATTTAAGTATGCATTTAGGACATAGTTATTCATAAATTAAATACGGTAAGAGATTAATAACAGTAAATGATACTAGAAAAGTACTAAAATACTTGGATAAAATTGATTTAATTAATGTTAACATGAATCAATTCTGTAAAAATCTCCTTTCTGGATATCATTCTATAAGTTACTACCCTCAATAAGTAGGAGGGGGTCCCAGACAGAAGAGCTCCATAAAAGGTGGAGAAAGCATTGCCCCAATACCATAGGCACTGCCTGGTAATTCCTAGCGCCAGAATTGTGTTCCTTACAACAGAGAGCTGTTAGGAAGACTGGAAGACCCCAAATAATACAAGCCTTTGCCAAAACACTTGATTATCTACAAGCACCAAGATGTAAGTCTCTATTGCGGGGTCCACAGGACGTCAAGTGACCGTGCTGGAACTGAGAAGGAATCAGGTTCCCTCCCAGCCAGTGCGCATCGTGCTGGAAAGCCCTCTGGGGGCAGTTGGAGAATAATAGGTTGCCAACAGATAGAATAAGACAGTTGCAAAACCAACCAGCTGAGCAAGGAACATACATTTGTGCACTAGGGGCACACAGCCAACGTGGGCGGCCAACTGCTCACATACTGGGCACGAGACCGGACCAGAGTAGGAGAACTCATATCTGGCTCTAGAAACTCAGCCAGATTCCCTAGAACCGGAAACCAACAGGCTCCAGAGAGAATCTCCACTGCTCTTTAACTAAGCAGAGTGGATACACTCATCACTACATCTCTCTGATAACTAGGCTTGTCCTCTTGTATTCAATTGGTTGGAGAATCTGTTCGATATTACAGGGGGAGGGGGATTCTGGGGAGAACCCGGATACATCATCAATACATGAAGACCAGAGAGCTCACTGTCTGCCCAGGCCCAGAAGTCATGATAGAGGAAGTGGTGATGTGAATACTGTCCTCATGTCTAGCCTGAAAACCAGCTCCAGGGAAACAGGGATAGCTCTGGCTACTCAAACCTCATCGAAGCAGTGGTACTGAGCGGCCGTAGAAAACAAAACTATATCACCTCTTTCTCTCTTGCCTAGCAAGGCTCAGGGATCATTTCAGAAAAGGGGACAGAAAGATCACAACAGCTTGAAGGTGGATTAGAATAAGCCTGAGACACCTTGCTGAGTTTCCTTCACCCTTGGAGAAACGGCCTGAGGCCTCTTGGTCCCTGCAATGAATTTCAATTACCCCAGGAAGAAGACCCTCAGCAGAATTGGGAAGGGTGAGGGGGCAGGCAGGTCTAAAGGGTAAACTGTTTTATTATAAAAAATAATCAGTAATAAAAAAAAAAAAAAAAAAAGAAATAGAAAAAAGTGATTTAAAACATGATTTTAAAAAAAATTTCTGGATTTTTTTTTCCTTTTTCTTTTTTCCTTTCTTTTTTTTTTTCTTTTTCTTTTTTCTGTTTCTGTTTCTTATTCTTATTTTTTTATTATTTTAATTTTTTTTTTTTTTTTAATTTTGAGGTAGGGTCTTATTGTAGAACTCACTTTATAGTCCCAGGCTGGCCTCAACCTCAGAGCAATATTCTTACCTTGGGCTTCCCAAGATCTTGGATTAAAGGCCAGCACACCTAGTTCCCTTCATAGTTTCATGGTTTCACTGTAGGACATGAAACCATGACTTAAACTCACATAGTATCATTGAAATGATAGACAATTATTTTAAAATTACTATTAAGTTGAAAATTGTTTTCATCTAGAGGTATCAAGACTGGGTCAACAAAGCATGTGCTTATTTTTAAATAGTTATCATTATTATTAGTAGTAACAACATGATTCATAGGGATAAATGGTGTGTTGGTACCTTTTTTCTCTTGTTCCTACTCCTATTCCATTGAAGACCCTCCCCAGTGGGTTACAGGTATTTCCCATGGGGTTGTGGTTGATGCATAGTGGAAGCATTAGTCAGTTATCTTGTGAGGGGAGGGAATGCCCCTGGGCATGATGTCTAAACCAGTGGTTCTCAAAATCTTTCTGGCCTCTCTTTTGTGAAATTTCAGATCACAAAACAAAAACACTGAAAATGTGCTGTGAGGAGCTGCCTTGCTTGAGGGTAACTGTAAAGTCAAGCTTCCACAACATCACGTCAGTGTGCAGTGCGATTGATCATAGAGCAGAATGTATAATCAGACAGAAAGTCACGTTCCTCATTCTACATCCATTATTATTTTTTTATTTGAAGACGGATATCTCATTATTATCACCAAATGATTATTACTCTTAGTTCTCTCATCGGTCTATGTAAGAAATTATAAAATATAAAATTTTACCATATCAAATTGATTAATGATAGATATATCATTGAGCAATTTTATCCTAGTACCTTCTGCCAACACACTAGAAGTTCTAAGATACAGTTACTTTTTTCCCCTTTGGGAAGTACAGATTAAATACTGTGAAAAAAATCTGACCATAGTGTAGCATTTTTAAAAATAATAAGGTAGAATTGTTTCTCTGTTTCATTCTTGAATTGATTTGAATGGATGGCCCCCAAGAGATTCAGAAGTTTCATTAAAACTTCGAGGATTTCCAGCTACCAGCCTGGATGGAGAGGGTATCACAGAGGGGGTGGGAGGGAGGCAGTTCTGAATTCCAGCCTAAAATATGCAAACTGCCTGAGTTTACACTGGGTTCCCTGTGGTATGGCTGGTTTTTTTTTTTGTTGTTGTTGTTGTTTTGTTTGTTTGTTTGTTTTTGTTTTGTTTTAATATATAATTTATTTATTTGAGAGAGAATAGGTGCACCAGGGACTACAGCCACTGCAAAGGAACTGCAAATGCATGTGCCCCCTTGTGCATCCGGATTATGTGGGTCCTGGACACTTGAACTAGGATGCTTTGCTTTGCAGGCAGATGCCTTAACCCCTTAACTGCTAAGCCATCTCTCTAGCCCCTGGCTGATTATTTATTTATTTATTTTGCCATTATGGGAATTTCCCTGGATGTGCAAGCTTCAAATAAATGTCATTCCTCCCATAAACTGTGCCTGGTTTGGAGGTTCATCCCAGCGACATGAAGCTGTCTATGACAATTCTCCAATACTATTTTCCACGTTACCTTACTATTTTATTAATTGATTTAATTTTAAACATTCACTGTACTATAATTACTCATGGATTTAAATAAAATGTTTTAATTTAGGTACTATTAAAATGTGGGGCTTCAAAGGTAATCAATTATTTATGATAATTTCCTAAAATATGAAATTTATATTGAGGTAGTAATTGCTAAACATTGTAGTAATTGTAGTAATTTTAAAATAGTATTGATTAAATGCACTTTACGTTGCCAATGGGCAAAACAAGCACATTGATGAAAACAACCATCTAAAGCTTTCATGACTTTGTAATAAGAGGTTTAGTCTGAATTCGGCAATGTTCTTAATTCTGTGCTGTTATATCTCTGTAGACCTTACATTAGAATTTGGATTTCTACTTCCCAGTATAGCCTGATGCTTCTAATGTGCATTTAGAGGAAGAAAGGAACCTTGTTTGTACAAATAGAAAGCTAATGAGCTGGTACAATAGATGAGGACTTCAGAGCTACAACCACCTTGACCTCTACATTTCCATTCAGCTCCTAAGGAAAAGTGGCCTCAGGAAATTATCTTTTCTCTTTTATTGTCTGTGATGTGAGGTGAATGCAAGAACCTTACTATCAGTGTCTGCACCTCCTTTAAAAATCATCCAATTTTTAAAACATTTATTCTACTTAGCACCTCAGAAATCATTTTTTAGGAATTTCCAAGAAAAATAAAACTCTATGGAAATAACACAGGTAGAAGATCCCCAAGGAAGATGTGACCCATTCATGCTAAGCACACAGACTCCTCTTCCTCTTCACAGGATCAGATTTAAATGTACGTCTAAGACCTGCTAAAAATTCAGTCTTATAGGAAACAGAACAGAATAGTAGTCACAGGAGAGTAGGAAGGACAGGGATAAGTATCTCATGGAAAAGGATGCTAAGAAATATATTAAGGAATAGCGCCAGGGTGAAGGAGACAGACCCTGAGGATACTCAATACATGCCAAAGCAGAGATCCAGAGGCTCCTATGAGCTTATCAATGGAGTAGACTTAAAACTCACCCACCACGGATCAGGGAATTTTAGGGAAGAGGGTGCAGAAAGAGTGTAAGAGCCACAGGTTGGAATATAATGCCTACAGGCATTCCCTCTCCCCCAAAATAACTGCCTGCTACTCCTAAAGTGCACGACCCATAACTCCATGGGGAATATCTGCAACCCCTGTGAGCAGTGTCCCCAACAGAATGTGGGCAGGGACATGGGAAAAGAGGATACCGACGCATGTTGTATCCATACAAAACATTTAGTTAATAAAAAAATGAATAAATAAATAAATTAATTAATTAATAAGAAACACATTGGTGCAGTTAGAGAGGAGATTTGTTCATTCCAGCATAGGAAATGTTCACAATTATAATCTATAATATATTAGAAAATATCTGGAAATATTTCAAAGTTCCAACATATCAAAACAAATTTTCTGATGGAAATGTTTACACTCTAATTTGCTTGTTACTCATTATAAAATTACTACAATGTTCCCCAGGAATGTGTAAAAATATTTTAACTCAATATTTTCAATGATGCATTCTTCATAGATGAAAGCATTTCTTTATACATATGTACTATGAAGCACATGAAAATAAAGTGGCGCTGGGGGAGAGACAGACTTAGCAGGAGGCAGGAATGAAGGGTCTCTAAGGAGAGTGGTGAATGCAGTCAATGTCTCTAATATAGTTGAAAGAAATGGTCAACATGAAATTCTATACTATGTACAGTAAGCATCAGTTAAACTATACAAAGGAGAGTGGTGGGCAAAAACAACATTTTGCTATAGTTATCTAGAAACAAATTGTCATGTGTGTGCAGGAAAACCAGAGCTTTAAGGGTTGGAAAGATAAATACCAAGGACTAATTGAAGAAATATTAGTTGTAAGACAGGAAGTGGACTGGAGCCCAATGGAAAACTCCACGTAAAAGAAACATACAGGGCTGGAGAGATGGCTTAGCGGTTAAGGCGCCTGCCTGCTAAGCCTAAGAACCTGGTTCCAATCTCCAGGTCCCACGTTTAGCCAGATGCAAAGTGACACAAGGGTGCAATGCCGTACTTGCCCACAAGGGGGCGAACAAGTCTGGATTTCATTCACAGCAGCTAAGAGACTGCTGGCGCACCCATTCTCTATCTATCTCCCTCTCTCTCTCTCTCTCTCTGTGTGTCTCTCTCCCAACATAAAAAAAAAAATAAGTGAAATAAAAATTTAAAAAAAGAAACATACAGATCAATGGAAAAGGAGAGTGTGTTTCTGCATTGAAAAAAAAAAAAAAAAGGAAAACACATTCAATTAGGTATATAAGACCAAAGGGACTGCCCATATCAGTAAGGACTCCTGTTAAAACAAAAAATGTAATACACTGACCAACCCTTTGTCAAAATATAAAAATCTATGAAGAAAAAAAAAAAAAGAAGTAAAAATATGGGATCTACCAGAATATTTCATTTGCAGTGATGGAACAATGCCAGAGTATAAATAGGGTACTTGATGCTGCCAATTACTAGTAAACCTTGCAAAAGTTTTGATGAAATGTGTTGTCAGCTGTTCTGTTCCCTTAAGATGAGATCCTGGCACTGGGAAAGTGCTAATATACTGCAAGTGGCTCGCTGGGCAGTGGAGGGAAAACACCCCTGACTGCTGCCAGTGTTTATATAATTATAACCACGTAGTAACTCTTCCCCAACAGGGAGGACATACGCATTCTAACACTCTGCAAGGTCAGGGAAAACAACAACATCTATCAAAACTTGTTTTTATATCCGAGTTTTACCAAGCATCATCGTCTCTTCCACTAACCCACATTATAAATGAAATTTATAATTACATTACCAATCATAATTATTTCTACCATAGGTTCAGGGTTTCTTTTTTTTTTTTTTTTTTTTTTGTAAATGTAGCAGAGAAATTCTAAATATCAAAAAGTTCAGGCTGGAGAGATGGTTTAAGCCATTAAAGCATTTAGCTACAAAGCCCAAGGACCCAGGTTCAATACCACAGGAGCCACGTAAACCAGATGCACAGGTGGCACATGCAACTGGAGTTTATTTCCAGTGGCTGGAGGCCCCAGCATGCCCATTCTCTCTGCCTCTGCCCCTCCCTCCAATAAACAAATAGACAAATCAATATCTAAATGAAATAACTGTCCAGTACAAGTATGTTTATTTCAATATTATAATAATGAAAAGCTGCAGGCTGCCTGAAGAGAAATCATGCAGTGCATTGACTCTATGAGAATTGGATAAAAGACACAAAGTAATATAAGAGAAAAAAAATAACCTTTATCCAGAGGCTGATACATACCCAAGGTACTTTCCCTCTAATCTTTCTGTGCCAGGCACTAAATCTCACATAACACTCCCAGAACGACCTGAGTACTATTATTTCTATTTGATCATTGAAACCATGAGTTCTCTCCACAATTTAAGACGGTTTTTCAGCCAGTGGTGACAAGAAAGTGTTTATGTCCTCAAATCCTTCACATCATTATCCTTGAACTGAACTACATATCACCGAATACTTTTTGTCAGAAATTTAAACACCCTTCAGGCTGCCATATGCTATTATGAATAAAAATAATGTACGTTTTTGAAACAAATTACTCTTCCTAAGTAAAAGTATGCCTCTTGAAACTGAGTTCAGAACTGGGATTACAATAACACCTTATTTCATTTGAATAAGCATAGATATTGTAAATTATTCAGAAAACTGACAGTTCATCCCCTACAGCAAAATGGCAACGGGCTTCTTTTTAACTTTAGTATGTAATTGCATGGGTATGAATTTCCTCCATACAGATTTTATATTATGGGTATAAGAGAATAATTGCTGTGTCGAATCAGTAGGGAATATAGTATTAACATAACATTGATATATCAATGAATAAGTACAATCACATATGTCCAAATGTTTTGTATGCAAATATGAAGGGAGATGTGAAAGCAAGAGAGAGGTGGTGGGGTGTGGATAGAAGAATTAGATTTATAAATAAAGAGGAACCATGTATAGGATAGTATGAGACATGTGGAATATTAGATGTTTGCCCTTTGTACTTGGTAGTTTTTGATTTCCTGTGACAGTATCAGGGACTGAGTGTGGCTGACAGTGCCAAGTTCAAATCTCCAGATCCCACCAAAATCACCTGTGCATGGCCACACACAGTTCTAACCCATCCACGGGAATCAGAGACCCAAGAATTGTAGGAACTCTGCAAGCTCTGAAAAGAGAGGAAAAAGAGACTCGAGCTCAAAATAAGAAGAGAGAGAGCAGCAATAGAGTGGATCAAACAACTTTCCACTCCAGTCAATCCATGATCAACCACCCTTGACCCAAGAGAGCTTTTGACATTGTGCCAGGCAGGTCATACATATAACACACACATACACACACACACACACACACACACGCACACGCACACGCACACGCACACGCGCAAAAAAAAAAATCGATCATAGCCAACTATAGGGGTTCAGGACTCAGGAAGCTGAGGGAAGAGATTGTCATGTGTTCCAAGCCAGCCTGGACCACTGAGTCAGACCCCATCTCAAAAACATTGACAAATAAAAATAATTTTCAATTATAACAAAGAAAGTTAAAGCTATCACACTAATTTTTTATATAAGTTTTTGGCAATTTAATACTTTTCAAATAAAAATCTAATGAAACATAAAACTCCAAACTGATGCAACAATTATTTATTTGGGTAACTCTCAATATATTTTCTTATCTGAGTTTTGTTTAACCTATGCTAATTTGGTCAATAGCTTGTGAGTTTTATAACACAAACAAATAACCTGTGTTTTTATATATACTTGTGAGAAAAAATGAGGTAGATTCCAGTACATTAATTTGTTTTCAGTAGTTTGATCAATATATGCTAAATGTTAAAACTCTTTAAAATATAATTTAGTGTGTATTGGATTTTCAGTATTCAATGATAAAATGTTTAAGTTTTGACTTTTTTTTAATCAATCATAAACTTAAACAACATTATTTTATTTGTTTATACTATCTCTGTTACTAGTATTACATTTTGTCTATGAAGTTTATTTTCCACAATCGTGATAATAAAAGTGAAATTATGCCTTAATTTTCCACTTTATGTGAAGTCCCTTTAATCTTCCCAACTGAGTAAGTGGTTATTTTCAATCTACACCTGTAATAACAAGTATCTCATTAAAAAATTCATATAAAATTTATTAAGTAGGTTGAAACGTATGTAGTGCATATAAATATTTTAGCTCTCCTTGTTGATATTATTAAGAATGTCTTGGGCTGGAGAGATGGCTTAGCGGTTAAGGTGCCTGCCTCCTAAGTCTAAGAACGCCGGTTCCAATCTCCGGGTCCCACGTTTAGCCAGATGCAAAGTGACACAAGGGCGCAATGCCACACTTGCCCACAAGGGGGCACACATCTGGATTTCGTTCACAGCAGCTGAGAGACTGCTGGCGCCCATCTCTATCTGTTTCCTTCTTCCTCTCTTTGTCTCTCTCCAAAAATAAATAATTTTTTTTTTAAAAAAAAGAATGTCTTAAATATAATTAAAGTGTATTGTATTTCAGTGTTGTTAAATGTCTGCATGATTTGATAAGGTAACTCAAACAGCAGTTGCTCAGGTCTCACAATCTTTCAATGAAACTATGAACAATGATACGCAGCTGCTTAAGGTCGCTTTCCACAATCATTTTTCACCCGTCTCCTACAGACGATATCTGCATATGATCTCAGGATGTTTGCTTACTTTTGTTTCTGTCACATATCCAATAGGGATGGATGCTGTGACAGTTCGAAGCAGCAAAAGGGAGGTCACATACACTATCTAGACTCTTCAATGTACAATACATAAAATACATATTATAACATATAGGTAGACATGTGTATATTAAATGAACAGATTGTCAATTTAAGATGAAAAAAAATTAGCATTTTCTCTTCAACTCTTCTGAGAGCCTCATGTTTTATTTAGAATGTGTGATCCCAAGTAGGTGGCGAGGTGGAGGGGCAGCCTTGCTGGGAATGGCTTTGTGGTGTGATAGCCCAGCTGCCCCATCCAGAGCCAGCTCACTCTCGCTACTATCTGCTAACTTCCATGGCAAGACATGATGCCTAAGCTCTGCTCTACATTTTTCCCTTGCCACGATGAAGCTTCAACTAAGATTTTAAGCCAAAATAAACACTTTTCTCCTTTGGAAGCTTTTGCTTAGATGGTTTGTCCTAGGAATATAAAGTCAACAACTATTCCTTTTTTATTTTTATTGGTTTGCAAGTACACACACACACACACACACAGAGAGAGAGAGAGAGAGAGAGAGAGAAACCATACAAGCACCAGGACCTCTAGCTACCACAAAGGAACTCCAGATGCATGTGTCACTTTGTGCATGTGGCTGTAAGTGGGTACTGGGAAACTGAACTGGGGTCATCAGACCTTGCAGGCAAGCACCTTAACTGCAAAGCAATCTCTGCTGCCACAGCTAAGTCAGAAAATTTAAGAAGAGAACTTAGACAAAATCAAAAGGTAAATGAAAAGAGAGCGAGAGAAAGAATATGTGACAAAATGAGTAAAATCATGCTCTAGCAAAGACTGAAAACCAAAAATGTAACATTGCATATAAAAGAATGACTGATGTCCACCATGCATGGATGTCATTACATTATCTTTGTGGTGGTTTGATTCAATTGTCCCCCACAAACAGGTGTTCTGAATGCTAGGTTCCCAGCTGATGGAGATTAGGGAAATAATGCCTCCTGGAGGCAGAGTATTGTTGGGTGCCGGCTCATGGGTATTCTACACAGTTTCCCCTTGCCAGTGTTGGGCACACTCTCCTGTTGCTATTTTCCACCTAATGTTGGCCAGGGGGTGATGTCCACCCTCTGCTCATGCCACGGTTTTCTCCCAACATCGTGGAGTTTCCCCTCGAGCCTGTAAGCCAAAATAAACCTTCTTTTTTTTTTTTTTTTTTTCCCACAAGCTGCTCGTGGTCAGGCCATTTTTGCCAACATGAACCTGACTGCAACAAGCTTCTATTTGTATTCACAAATTTCCAAATAAAAAAGAAATAATCAGTGTTGTCATTAATGGGCTCCGAAAATGTTAGGCAACAATCTGACACTTGTTTGTTCTATAAGACTTGTTGAGTTCAATTCCAGCTCTTATACTCAAGATGTCACAAACATTTCTTACCTAGACAAGGGTCACCTAAATGGTCCTTTCTGATTCATGGCTTACATTCAACTTGATAGCAAATGTAACCAAAGATGACATTATAATGGCAAAAGGGAGGTCACATACACTATCTAGACTCTTCAATGTACAATACATAAAATACATATTATAACATATAGGTAGACATGTGTATATTAAATGAACAGATTGTCAAAGTTAAGATGAAAAAAATTAGCATTTTCTCTTCAACTCTTCTGAGAGATGACTAGATGTTTAGCATGGCCTAGTAATTCCTCCTGTTAATTTCTGTCTATGGCTCAAAGCACCTCTAATTTCCTGCCTCAATCTGTAGGCCAGCTAACTGTCCAATCAGAGGGCATACTATTGTTCCCTCCTTCTGTATCTGTGAACATAAGCATGTTCTGCTTTCCAAAAAGAATGAATGACACATTGATAAGAATTAATTACATGTTCTTTTAGAGTTCATATGGACTCTAACTTTTGAATGAATACTATCCTCCTTTTTTTATATTTCTTGTCAATTTCTACCTTCTAGCTTTTTAATGTATGAACTAGAGAGGTTTGTAGTGAATAATGAGAAGAAAATGTATTTAAGTAAGATTCTAGGTAAAATAGCGACTTTAAACTATGGAGCTAGTGAGAGAGGCTCTTCAGTAATGAGGCTATCAGCACCATAAACAACATGCTTCTTGGGAGGGGCTTCCTGTCTTCCTGGTTGGACTTCCTACTTGATCTTCAGAGATGTGAGGCTGAATGTGTTTCTAATTACGTAGTAGGATTTATAAAATATATACAATGTATTATGGCATCAACATTTATTTGCTTTGAAGTTCGGAAACATTTTCCAGTGAAAAATATGTTCCAAATCTGATTTACATATTTACAATTATTTCTACTAGAAGTTCAGTTTATTTGCTTTTAGCTCTTTCCAATTTAAATGTACCTTTAGGTTGTATCAAGCAATGGGAATAACATTTTTTATTAAAATGATTTTTTCATTTTGTCTCTTAAAAAGAAAATATTTAAATCATAGTGTGATATAGCAACAATTTCTCAAAACACCTTTGACTTTTGTTAAACCCATAATGATTCAACTAATACTAAATTATGATTTTTTCTTTTTTCCATGTGAAGGTAATAATTTCCTTTTTATTTTAATTGAAACTCTAGTGCCTGGTAATTTATTTTATTAGTGATATACATTTTTTCTTATATAAAATAAATCTTTATAACCAATGTTTCTCACTGTAGATTTATAATTAAATGTTTCAATAATCATTTTGGAACATTTTCATATCATTCTCTCCATTATCTCTCCATTATTTAATAATGAAAAATATTTAATTATTTTGTTATGTGTCACAAGGGGTTATTGATGCTTCCACTGATTTTTTTTCATCTTATTTATTGTTGTAATATTTCTACTCTCTCCCTTCTTAAAAAAAAAAAAAAAAAAAAAAAAAAAAACTCTGTTTTATCCTTGATTATCTTTGTCCTGAGTTTGATTGCATGTTTGTATTTTCATTTACATCTAGATTTTAATGCTACAAGTATTTAGTTTCACCTGAATCATCAGGATTCATGGCTTGTAGATGTCTTAAAATGTATTATTGGATCACTTGCTCTTTTCCTCTGGCTAATGAAAATAAAATTACACATCACCTTTAGATGTTTTTTCTTCAAGAATCCATTCTCAAATAAAGCATAGTAAAATACTCCCCCCCCCGGCAGGACAGATTGGTGGATGTTAAAACACAATTAACTTTATGTTTTGTGTGATGAAGCTTCTATCTCCAACTCATGACAGAAAAAAAAAAAAAAAGAAAAAAAAAAACTGTTATGTTGGATTATTCTCTCATCCACAGCAAACAAAAACTCTAACAGCTTTAAAGCATGAATACCAATTCCAATAAAATGCAATTCTACATTTGGGCTTGAACTAGACAAGGAATGTGTACTTGTGGCAGACACAGCTGAGGCTAGGAGTAACAGAGACATACAACTCAAATCTTTCAATTCTGGGTTGTTCTTGCAGCTGAATGTGGTGGACTGTGAATCTGTTAGTGAAAAGAAGGTAAAGAGAAGTCACTGGAACACACCAAGAAAAGCAATGTAATTGGTGAATTCCGTCAGCCAATGCTTTTGCCTCTTATCTCACATCACCGTTACATTGATGCACACTGAAGACCCCGGCAATGCAGGATTAACCACGGTCTTATCAACATGAACTTTCCCTGTATTGTTTGAGCAACTGGGTTGTGCGTCTGAACTTCAGTAACAATGTTATGGCTAATAAGGGGTCAGGATATTGGATTGCAGGAGACTGCATAATGTATTTGGCAATGCCACCCCACTTTTCTTCTGTGCATTGATTTTCAATATTCACTAAATCATGTTTTATAATCATTTAACAAGTCTACCAGGTCTTAAAATATGTGAGTTAAGCAAAAGGTAAAAGGCCAAAAAAAGTTTAAAGAGAAGGTGGTAATCTTGGGGAGGCCAGGAAGAAAGTTGGGCAGTTTTCAGAGGTTCCATGCAGAAGCAGGGGCAGATCTGGCACATGTAAAACCTGCCTAACATAAATAATAAACTGTTATCATTGCAAATTTAATTTGCTAAATCAACATGAAAATATAAAAAAATAATTGAAAAATAGAACCTTTACCATCAGAAATAACCTCTGTTCTTTATATATAAATCCATTCTTGATTATCAGTGTCCATTTCAATGCTATGTGGAATCAAGGTTAAAGTACTGATGATATTTAACAATGAAAATATTTCATTATATTGTTATATGCCATAAGGGGTTATTATGCCTTTTTTAATTTTAGAAAACATGAAGATATATAGATGTTTGCTATAATGAATATTTCTGAAATATGAATTATAAATATTTCTATGATTTAAATTGTAAAATGAATATGCTTCTTAAGAGGTAGTTTATTTTTTTAATATTTTATTTTTATTTTTTATTTGACAGAGAAAGAGAGAGAATGGGCATGCCAGGGCCTCCAGCTGCTGCACACAAACTCCATATGCATGTGCCCCCTTGTGCTTCTGGCTAACGTGTACCTGGGGAATCAAAACTGGGTCCTTTGGCTTTGCAGGCAAAGGCATTAACTGCTAAGCCTTCCCTCCAGTCCCTGATTTATTTATTTTTCATTATTATTAACATATTTGTATGGATACATCATGTGTTTGAACCCTCTTTCCCTTCATCCCTGCACCCATTCGGTTAATATGTCAATCTTACAAATGAAGGATTTTTCTTTACATTGTAGATGTTTTCAATTTTTCTTTCAAAACTCCTCCTTTTGCCACCTGGGACTAGAGGAATCATCTATTAATCATCATGTATATACCAAAAACGATTTTTCTCTTAGTTTGGTTAGGGTTATTACTACAATATTATAGCTATGATGACAAATTTTCAATAGATGTTCCCTCTTTGCTCAATGTTTTTTTGTAGCATTATTGATATGCCATTGATGTAGAAATATGTATTTTAATGTTCTACATACTTTTAGTTATCTGTGTTTTTTGCATACAACCATATACTAAGTAATGAAGTTTTACAACCTCAGTCTTAAATGTTTGTGTCTCCTTTTCTTTTTTTTTTTTGTACGTGTAAGTATGTAAAACCCTAACAATTCAAGCTTATTAAATTTTAAGTATATGGTAATATACCTCCTATGTTTTATATCATTAGGACTAGTTTATTCTTAATACTAAATATACATTTGGCAAATATTTATCTGCATGGGTGTGTGTGTGTGTGTATGCCAGGGTCTCTTGCTGCTGTAACTGTATGCATATCTGGCTTTATGTGAGTGGCTGGGGATTTGCACTCTTGGCTGGCAAGCTTTACAAGCAGATACCTTTAACCAGTGAACCATCTGTCACCGCCCAAAAAAATATTTGTTAAAAAAATATGTTGCTAAAAGATATTTCCTATGGAGTAAACATTTTCACCTCTGAGGACCAGTGAAATATAACAAGTGTGCAAATGAAGCACATTTTTTTATTGTTTTGTTTTATTTTTAATGACTGGCTGAAACTTAGCCATGTAATCACACCCAGAGAAAGCATGGTTAAGAAAAACGCCGACTGTGGGTCACAGAACTGAACTGTATATATATGATCAAAAATATCTTTGTGACCACTACATAGTGAGTGTCCTTGTTTTCAAAAGAGTGTGTGTGTGTGTGTGTGTGTGTGTGTGTGTGTGTGTGCATATGTGTGCATGCTGTTGAGGGGGTAGGTTACATGATGATTTCTTTGATTAAAATCTCTTTTTGACTATATTTCATTTTTCCCATACCTATTGCCTTTGTTCATTTAAAGGACATCTTTGCTGTCCATATTCTATATTATATATACCTTCATTGTGGCCATTTTTTGGTTTTGTTTTTTTTTGTTTTGTTTTCAGTGTCTCACATTGTACCTGAGGCTATCCTCAAAATCTCTATAATGCCCAGGCTGGCCCTCAACTTTTGCCAGACTTCTTGCCTCAGCATCTTGAGTGTAGTGTTGGTGCTATAGGCATGATTTACCACAGTGACCTTGAAGCACTTTTTATTTTACATGAATGAGTGTAGTCCTCCCTGGAACTATAAGTTTACCTAGCCCATTAAACACTGATATTGCCTATTTCTTTCCATATTATCATAAACATGGATAAATTTTAGCTGATAAAAGCAATAAATCTTTTCAGTAATGTGTTAGAGGCAGGAATACAAGATTGCGAAAGACTGGATCAATATAGAGTTTAAAAAGGTATGCATTCTGATTTTTAACCCATTTCTTTCTGATAATACTCATGCCCATATTGGTAATTTGCACACATATACATAACCTTCTCCCATTACTTTGTTTTGTCTTCTCTCCCTGCCATCCTTCCTTTGAACCCTTCTTTCCAACTGTTGCCTCCAGTAGTTCAACACGAAAGCACAGTTTGATTGTATATTCCAGTTCACTTTCATTAATAAAGTCTAAATGTGTTTCTCCCTCATCATCAAAGTTTCTAATACTATTTGTTTTGCCTTTTCTTTGTTGTGACAAGATATCTGAAAGAATTAATTTAAAAGGGGAAAGAATGTTTTAAACTTTTGGAGGTTTCAGTGCATAGTCAAAGGGCTCCATCAATGTTGACTTATATTAAGGCATAATGCAAGAGTAATTAGTGGAGCGAGTAGAATTCCCTTCATGGTGCTCAAAGGAAACAGAGGTCTGGTAACAGTATACATTCTTCAACAGTCCACTGCCTTTCACTAGGTCCCATGTCGTAAAGGCCCGCTCCTCTATCGAGTCTTCTGTGGATATGGTTACCATCCTCAATATCCAGTCATTTTTCAATAGAGCTGCCAGATAGGAACCATGTCTGTTAGAATTCGGGATTGACTGATGTAACGTGAGAAATGCAAGAGACAAAGAATTTTTATTGGTGGGACAGCAGCTTTCCAGGATGAAACTGCCACTGCTTCATTTGAAAGTGAGAGACTAGAGATTTTTAAAGGGCTGGGGGATGGGTGATGCAAGGATGCAGGCCTTTGGGTTTGAAAAATGGAGTGGTAAGATAGGACCTTTCCTGTCCTTGTGGCCTTGATAACTACGGAGGCCAGATCTTTGAGTTATGAGCTTGCTATGTAACAGAAGTCTCTTACCATGCTATGGTCCCAGAAAAATTCATGATCCACAGAGATCAGTGGTCAGAGCTAAGCTGTTATTAGCTCTTTAGTGTCTCCAACACAGGAGTTTTATTATTATTTTTTTGGGGGGGGAGGTGGATATTTCTTCTCAGTAAAATCATAACATTTTATGTGCAATGTCATTGCTGATGACTGCCTAAAATCTTCTCAATTATAATTTGACTCCTAAGTATTATATTTTTTTTACTTACACTGAGAATAATTTGATCCTTCTTGAATACTTCATATTTAAAATATCCCTTCTATCAGAAACCAATTATCAATGCTGCAGCTCTCATCATGTTATATTGAGTCAGTCAAAAATCGTTAAGTGTTAAGGCGGGCGACGTGGAACATTCCTTTAATCCCAGCACTCGGGAGGCAGAGGTAGGAGGATCGCAGAGAGTTCGAGGCCACCCTGAGACTACATAGTGAATTCCAGGTCATCCTGGGCTAGAGTGAGACCCTACCTTGCAAAAACAAAACAGAACAAAACAAAACAAAACAATCATAAGTGTGGGCTGGAGAGATAGCATAGCGGGTAAGGTGACTGCCTCCTAAGCCTAAAAACGTTGGTTCCAATCTCCAGCGGTTCCAATCTCCAGGTCCCAGTGCTGCACTTGACCACAAGGGGGCACATGCATCTGGCTTTCATTAGCAGCAGCTGAGAGGCTGCTGGCGCACCCATCTCTATCTGTCTTCCTCTCCCTCTCTCTCTGTCTCTCTCTGTGTCTCTCTCTAAAAAAAGAAAAACATAAGTGTATGCATATTATTCAACACACAATTTACTTTTATAATATCAGCTGGAAGATTGTTTTCCAAGGAATATTTCAGAGAGTTGATACTAAAATTTAATTGATTATTTTTTAAACCAGCACAATCATATTGTTCTCAAAGGCCCATTATAATTTTAAGTAGAGTGACAATGTTTGGGACAAACAAAGGTTCTTCTGAAAAATGCTTGAGACATATTAAATTATTTGTACTTAATTATGTTCTTGATGGTTTGCAAGAGAATGTGGTCTTCAAACACCTTCCCTTGGCAAACATACTTCATATACTCAATGGATCGGTACCAATTTAAAAAAAAAAAAAAAAAAATCAGTTCCTCATTGTGTAATGGTGTACTGTGCATGTAAGAGCAATGTTAACACATACTTCACACTGATGCACTTCTAATAAAAGTGAATGTAACAGAAACAATATGACTGGCAGATCCTTGTCTATTTCTGCTGAAAAAGAATTCTGGGGGCTGGAGAGATGGCTTAGAGGTTAAGGTGCCTGCCTGCAAAGCCTAAGAAAGCCCGTTTGATTCGCCAAGACCTTCGTTTAGCCAGATGTAAAGTGACATAAGGCTGTAATGCCACACTTGGCCACTATGGAGCACATGCATCTGGAGTTCGTTCACAGCGGCTCAGAGGCTGCTGGTGCACCCATTCTCTCTCTGTCTCTCTCTGTCTCTGTTTCTATCAAATTAACAAAAAAGAATTGGCTAATTTCAGAAGATCTCTCTAAAGTACAAATAATTAAATGTACTTATTAATGGTATTCTTAGAAGTCATTTACTTAGGAAAATATAAACTCAGTCTTCAGAGCTATTTTATCTTATATCAAATTAATTTGAAAACATTTCATATCTTATGATTAATGATAATAAAATCAGTTACTTGCATAATCACACTCCACTGAAAACAACAAAATATCAGTTATATCACTAATATCTCAGAAATAAATCAAACAGAATACAGAGTCTATTAAAATGTTTGTTTTTATACCATAAACTTTTTAAACAGGTATATGAGAACGTATCTAGATAGTAAAGGAATATTTGGGCAAATAGGAACAGAAAGAGTTTGAAATATTTAAACTTTCTGTAGTGGTTTAAATGTGTGTATCCATAGACTCAGGCTTGAATCTTGAGTGTCCAGTGAGTTGACCTTGACTGCAGAAATCTAACTAGGGGCAGATCTTGAGTCCAGTCCTAAGGTGTGTGGCCAGAAGTTTGAACTATGGGTGTTTTGTGGTCCTAGCCATTGGTAATGTCTCTGCTTGAATCTATGGAAATGATCCACTTTCTTCTGCCATTGATGGTGCTCCCCTAGAAATTTAAAGCCTCAAATAAACCCTTTTCTTCCCATAAGCAGCTTTTGGTCAGATGATTGTCCCAGCAAAGGGAAGCTGACTGAAATAGTGAAATAGAACTAAGAAGAGGGCTCACAGCCATGGGGAATCCGAATTGATATGCTAGAGGAATGTGGAAGGTCTTCGTATTTGGGACATGAGATGCCTCACAGTGAAATAAGCCAAATATAGTGTGTTGTTCTGATGAGTTTGAAAATGATAAATGCATAGAAAATTGTGGACTATGAAGGCTTGGCTTATGAACTGTCAGAGAGGATGGAGACAGCAGAAACTTTGTTGGAAATGAACTACTAGTATAAAGACTGGCTGTGTTGTTCTGCCCATGCCCAGTGAGTTGGATCAAGGTTGAATATATAAACAAAAAACTGGTGTGCTTTGCAGAAGAAATAGAACAAAAATATCTGAAGGAAATACAATTTATCAGAGGGAAAAACCAAGCAAGGTTGAAGTTAATGTTTCTCGTACAGAGACAGGGTTTAGGTTAGTAGAGCTGCAATTGTAATTTCACTACCACTATTAAGGATGGACCAATGTAAAAGATGTATGAGGGTGAGATCCATCTATGACCAACTCAATGAGTAGGAATGTCAATTCCTTACAAGGAGGAGACTTGTAGGAAGAATTCTGAAGATTCATGCTGCTCCTTAAGTTCAATGTTTATTCCCACTGTATTTAAAAATTGGCTGTGAGTTGGTAGTAATTAAAAAACAAACAAACAAACAAAAAAAAAAAAACATTAAACATGCAGGGAAGCTGGTCATGAAGTTAACAGGGATCAGATGCCACAGCTGAGATGTGGCATGTAAAGCAGGGTGATGTTCCTGTATATAGAACAATGAGGCCATTGTCTGAAGTTGAATCAGGGGCCATGGCTGAAATCTTGCATGTGAATCAGGGTTGTTGGAATCTGTGTATTAGATGATAAAAAAAGATACTATAAAGAGCTTGGAAGATGGGCTGTGGTTTGCAATGAAGACCCAACAATGTTTGGGATATACCAGGACTATATAACAGCTACCACATAGTGCTGCTGGCTGTGGATGAATGTTTTCCTCTGGCTATTCAGCACAGCTGGAGGGATGGAATTGTAAATCTAGAAACTGTTCTCACTGGCTAAGGACGTTGGACTTAATCTCCAGATGTTTCATGTTTATCTAATGGCTACTGGTTAGTACTGGTTCAATCTCTCCTTGTTATACCTTATTGCAATGGAAAGGTTTACCCTTTGCCATTTTGTGTTGGAAGTATGTAACATCTTTTTATTATTATTTTGATTTTATGGGATTCACAGATGAGACTTGGGAGTTTGGAATAGTCTTAAAGCTCATATGGACCTTTCAACTTGTATTGAGCAAAATTTGCACTGTGGATGGTCATGTGTATATGGGGGCCAAGATCAGAATGTAGGGGATTAAATGTGTGACTCTATATAGACTAAGGCCTGAATCTTAAGTCTCCAGTGGTGAACCTCTACTGGGGAAGAGGTATGTCACTGAGAGTGAATTTTGACTCCAGCTACGGGGAGCAAATAGAGCTCTACCTGTTTTATGGTGTTGGCTACCGGCGGTTCCCCTGTGCTTGCATCTATGTATAGGCGCCATCTTCTCCCACTATTGATAATGTTCTCCTGAAATTTGTAAACCAGAAATAAACCCCTTTCCTTCTATAAGTTCCTTTTATGGGGGGCAGGGTGTTTGTCCAGTAATGCAAAGGTGACTACAACACTGTCACTATTTTATTTTATTAGACTTAAGTAATAATTATGCCAAAATTAAAGAAGAGTTTAAGTTTATAATTATATAAACAAACTTATCTGCTCTCTCTCTCACACACACGTACATGTCTTCATTTATACAGTTGCTTTGGAGAACATGAGGCATACTTCTTATTATTTATTTTGTAATTCCATTATTAAGACAATATCTATAGAACCACAAAAGAACAAAAGCAGCCTATCAATAGGATGTCAAGATTAGTGAAAACATTATTTTTATAAATCCTTTACTACATGTGTAAAATACAGCAAATTTACTTGGTAATCATTCTCCCCAAATTAATGAGCCTTAAAAATAAGTCATTCATTGACACTGTGATGGCTTTATTTTTGTAACCCCAGGTATGTACTTTTTATGTTATCTTTTAAGTAATGCAATATAGCTACCAAAAAGTATTTTTGAGGGAATACACCTTGAAATTTAAATAGCAGACAACCATATGTTTGTAACTATCAGGAAATAATTAAGTAACCACACAAAATATCTGGTCTTCTATATTAATGACATATTATGGATTTTTTTTTCCCAGAGACTTTAAAATAACTCTGATCCTCCACTTATTTGAAGGTTTTTCTGACTGTCTCTGAACACCACTAGATTTTGGGGGATTCTGGTTTGCCTCACATATCATCCTTTGATCAGCATCTTACTCTGACTTTTTCCTCAGAGTATGAATAGAAATAAAAAAAAAAAAAATCTGAGTATATAATGATCGATCCATGACACATGCCATTTTAAAGAGTGAATTTTCAACATGGGGAATGGGATTTACCTTCGTTTTCAGTAACTCTTTAATGCAGTAGCAATGTGAAGATGAAAAGGCAGTGTTTTCAAATTGAGCCTTCTTCCACACCTTAAATGAGGAGCTAGTGACAAAAGCATTGAATATGTGAATTTCTGATTAATGTGTGGATCTTTGAAGATACTTGAAGAACAATCTTCATTTCTGGATAAATATAGCTAATGAAAATGCATGACTTCTCTTGGGGGGGCATACATCTAGAAAGGATGTCCAATGTTGACATTGTACATGATTTTTAAAAAATATATTTATTTATTTGAGGGAAAGAAAGATGCAGAGAGAGAGAGAGTGGGCACACCAGGGCCTGTAGCCACTGCAGATGAACTCCAGATGTAGGTGCCCCCTTATGCATATGGCTATGTGGGTTCTGGAGAGTGTAACTGGGATCCTTTGGCATTACAGGCAAATGGCTTAACCTCTCAGCCGTCTCTCCAGCCCCATGTACATGATTTTTTCACCTGTAAGTGTTTTGGCCTATCTTCATGGGTATCCTGGGAGGCATGTGGCCCACTCATTACAGGTTCAACAGTTCTCAAAAAATTACCACTAGTCACTCTTACTTAGCTATGTTTAAATTATAATTAATAATATAACTCTCATTGAGATTAGACTAAAATGTATCAATTTATTCTATAACTATACAACCTACCACATATGTGATACAAAATAATCTATCTGAATGTCTCTATCTTTAATTTTAATAATTTTGGACTGCCTCGGATTTTTAATTTTTTTTTATATTTTTAAATTTTTCACTGATTGTTATTTATTTATTTGAGAGCAACAGATACACAGAGAAAGAGGCAGAGGAGAGAGAGAGCATGGATACACCAGGGCCTCCAGCCACTGCAAATGAACACCAGATGCATGCACCACCTATGCATTTGGCTTACGTGGGTACTGCGGAATCGAGCCTCAGACAGGGTCCTTAGGCTTCACAGGCAAGTGCTTAACAACTAAGCCATCTCTCCAGCCCCCAGCCTTGGATTATTAACTAAAAGTGAATCTCAGACAAAAGAATGCATAAGAAATTGTGAGTTGGTGGCTGATGTAAATACAAAAGTGAAAATTAGACTAGGTGACATATATGGACTTGTACATCTGTTTATTGATGAGAATGAGTTTGTCCCATAAGCATCTGAAAAAATCATCAGATATTAAGTTAATTACTCCTTTAAGTCTATAAGAAGGTAATGCCCTGGCCTGGAAAATTTGTCAAAAAGAAAACATGATTTTGTAGTTGTAGCATCTGGAAGTACCCGATCTACACAATAGTGGACTCAGACCCTAGGTTAGTGCACAGGCCCACTTCTGGTTGTTGTGACAGAAAACTAGACCAGGTACCTTTGACTTCTTTCAAAAGGGCAATGATCCTATAAAGGAGGGAGGTACCTTCATGTCCTTATGACCTCCCAAAAGCTCCAGTTCTTAAATTTATCACATTGCAGACTAAGTTCCAATCCAAGGTTTATGAAGGAACAAAGTATATAGAGCCCAGCCCTGCGATAGTTCGAGGTTGGAAACATCAACAGGGCACATTGAGAAAGAGGAGGAAGGGAAGGAAGAATAAAGAGAGAGAGAGCACGCCAATAGTACCTGGTGATTTAGTGCTGGTCCTATGACTCTCCCTTCTTTCCAGAAAACCACCTTTGTGCCAATGTCTTATACTTTTTGAGCTGTTGTAACACAACACCATAGACTTAAGTAGCCTAGATGAAAAAAAAAAAAAAAAATATATATATATATATATATATATATATATATATATGAGTTCTAAAGGAAGACAAGTATAACATCAGGACAGTGCCCTGCTGGGTATATCCTCCCTCACATGGTATGCATGGCAGAAGTGAGGGGAGTGAATTCCCTCTATCAAAGTTGCACTAACTTCTAAGGCTTGAGCCAAACTTATTAGCTCATCTAAACGTAATACTCTCCAAAGGTCATAACTTCTAATACCAGCTTACATGGGAGTCGCATGCCAATTAAAGGACACGGAATATAGTTCAAACCATATATTATTATAGAGCATATATTATTTAGATGGACAAAACTACTAGTAATTTTCTCTATGTAAAGATCCATTAATATGTGTAAGTAGTTTAGAAAATTCCTCAATAGGAGATGAGGAGATGGTTCAGTGAGCAAAATGCTTTTTCTCCCAAACATAATGATTGGGGCTCAGAACCCTAGCACCCATATAAATCCTGGGTGAACATGGTGGCCTTTCTATAATTCTACCACTCAGGAAGCACAAACAGAGAATCTCAATAAGGATTAGCTTGGCATAATTGCAGAATCAAAGAATCTGAGTAAATAGAAATAAATCTAAGTAAATGAAAGGGAATTATTTATGACACCCAATGTAAATATCACTTCTAGCTTCCACACATAGATGCACCACATGCATTTGAACCTGCACACAACACATACACATGCCAAAAAGAAAAAAAAATATATGTTCTTGTGTATGTGTATATATATATATATATATATATATATATATATATATATATATATATTTTTTTTTCAATGAGACATGTTATTATATAAAACTTTCTTCATTAGATGCAATAATTTTATTTACCTCACAAGGAAGATGTACACAGGGATTTTCTTTGGAAATCTAATAACAATCAAAAGTTACTCATTTAATGAAAACATTGTCAAAATATTTTTCACTCTTTAAAATTATTTAGAATTGTAAATTTTTGGATGAAAAGTCAACAAAATGCTAGCATTGTTCCTGTATATGTTCATTACTTAAAAATTCCAGATCAAGGGCCTGGAGGTGGCTTAGCAGTTAAGTGTTTGCTTGTGAAGCCTAATGGCAAATTAACAAAAAGAATTGGCTAATTTCAGAAGATCTCTCTAAAGTACAAATAATTAAATGTACTTATTAATGGTATTCTTAGAAGTCATTTACTTAGGAAAATATAAACTCAGTCTTCAGAGCTATTTTATCTTATATCAAATTAATTTGAAAACATCATATCTTATGATTAATGATAATAAAATCAGTTACTTGCATAATCACACTCCACTGAAAACAACAAAATATCAGTTATATCACTAATATCTCAGAAATAAATCAAACAGAATACAGAGTCTATTAAAATGTTTGTTTTTATACCATAAACTTTTTAAACAGGTATATGAGAACGTATCTAGATAGTAAAGGAATATTTGGGCAAATAGGAACAGAAAGAGTTTGAAATATTTAAACTTTCTGTAGTGGTTTAAATGTGTGTATCCATAGACTCAGGCTTGAATCTTGAGTGTCCAGTGAGTTGACCTTGACTGCAGAAATCTAACTAGGGGCAGATCTTGAGTCCAGTCCTAAGGTGTGTGGCCAGAAGTTTGAACTATGGGTGTTTTGTGGTCCTAGCCATTGGTAATGTCTCTGCTTGAATCTATGGAAATGATCCACTTTCTTCTGCCATTGATGGTGCTCCCTAGAAATTTAAAGCCTCAAATAAACCCTTTTCTTCCCATAAGCAGCTTTTGGTCAGATGATTGTCCCAGCAATGGGAAGCTGACTGAAATAGTGAATTAGAACTAAGAAGAGGGCTCACAGCCATGGGGAATCCGAATTGATATGCTACAGGAATGTGGAAGGTCTTGGTATTTGGGACATGAGATGCCTCACAGTGAAATAAGCCAAATATAGTGTGTTTTTCTGATGAGTTTGAAAATGATAAATGCATAGAAAATTGTGGACTATGAAGGCTTGGCTTATGAACTGTCAGAGAGGATGGAGACAGCAGAAACTTTGTTGGAAATGAACTACTAGTATAAAGGCTGGCTGTGTTGTTCTGCCCATGCCCAGTGAATTGGATCAAGGTTGAATATATAAACAAAAAACTGGTGTGCTTTGCAGAAGAAATAGAACAAAAATATCTGAAGGAAATACAATTTATCAAAGGGAAAAACCAAGCAAGGTTGAAGTTAATGTTTCTGGCACAGAGACAGGGTTTAGGTTAGTAGAGCTGCAATTGTAATTTCACTACCACTATTAAGGATGGACCAATGTAAAAGATGTATGAGGGTGAGATCCATCTATGACCAACTCAATGAGTAGGAATGTCAATTCCTTACAAGGAGGAGACTTGTAGGAAGAATTCTGAAGATTCATGCTGCTCCTTAAGTTCAATGTTTATTCCCACTGTATTTAAAAATTGGCTGTGAGTTGGTAGTAATTTAAAAAAAAAAAAAAAAAAAAAAAAAAAAAAACATTAAACATGCAGGGAAGCTGGTCATGAAGTTAACAGGGATCAGATGCCACAGCTGAGATGTGGCATGTAAAGCAGGGTGATGTTCCTGTATATAGATCAATGAGGCCATTGTCTGAAGTTGAATCAGGGGCCATGGCTGAAATCTTGCATGTGAATCAGGGTTGTTGGAATCTGTGTATTAGAGGATAAAAAAAGATACTATAAAGAGCTTGGAAGATGGGCTGTGGTTTGCAATGAAGACCCAACAATGTTTGGGATATACCAGGACTATATAACAGCTACCACATAGTGCTGCTGGCTGTGGATGAATGTTTTCCTCTGGCTATTCAGCACAGCTGGAGGGATGGAATTGTAAATCTAGAAACTGTTCTCACTGGCTAAGGACGTTGGACTTAATCTCCAGATGTTTCATGTTTATCTAATGGCTACTGATTAGTACTGGTTCAATCTCTCCTTGTTATACCTTATTGCAATGGAAAGGTTTACCCTTTGCCATTTTGTGTTGGAAGTATGTAACATCTTTTTATTATTATTTTGATTTTATGGGATTCACAGATGAGACTTGGGTGTTTGGAATAGTCTTAAAGCTCATATGGACCTTTCAACTTGTATTGAGCAAAATTTGCACTGTGGATGGTCATGTGTATATGGGGGCCAAGATCAGAATGTAGGGGATTAAATGTGTGACTCTATATAGACTAAGGCCTGAATCTTAAGTCTCCAGTGGTGAACCTCTACTGGGAAGAGGTATGTCACTGAGAGTGAATTTTGACTCCAGCTACGGGAGCAAATAAAGCTCTACCTGTTTTATGGTGTTGGCTACCGGCGGTTCCCCTGTGCTTGGATCTATGTATAGGCGCCATCTTCTCCCACTATTGATAATGTTCTCCTGAAATTTGTAAACCAGAAATAAACCCCTTTCCTTCTATAAGTTCCTTTTATGGGGGGCAGGGTGTTTGTCCAGTAATGCAAAGGTGACTACAACACTGTCACTATTTTATTTTATTAGACTTAAGTAATAATTATGCCAAAATTAAAGAAGAGTTTAAGTTTATAATTATATAAACAAACTTATCTGCTCTCTCTCTCACACACACGTACACAGACACATGTCTTCATTTATACAGTTGCTTTGGAGAACATGAGGCATACTTCTTATTATTTATTTTGTAATTCCATTATTAAGACAATATCTATAGAACCACAAAAGAACAAAAGCAGCCTATCAATAGGATGCCAAGATTAGTGAAAACATTATTTTTTATAAATCCTTTACTACATGTGTAAAATACAGCAAATTTACTTGGTAATCATTCTCCCCAAATTAATGAGCCTTAAAAATAAGTCATTCATTGACACTGTGATGGCTTTATTTTTGTAACCCCAGGTATGTACTTTTTATGTTATCTTTTAAGTAATGCAATATAGCTACCAAAAAGTATTTTTGAGGGAATACACCTTGAAATTTAAATAGCAGACAACCATATGTTTGTAACTATCAGGAAATAATTAAGTAAACACACAAAATATCTGGTCTTCTATATTAATGACATATTATGGATTTTTTTTCCAGAGACTTTAAAATAACTCTGATCCTCCACTTATTTGAAGGTTTTTCTGACTGTCTCTGAACACCACTAGATTTTGGGGGATTCTGGTTTGCCTCACATATCATCCTTTGATCAGCATCTTACTCTGACTTTTTCCTCAGAGTATGAATAGAAATAAAAAAAAAATATCTGAGTATATAATGATCAATCCATGACACATGCCATTTTAAAGAGTGAATTTTCAACATGGGGAATGGGATTTACCTTCGTTTTCAGTAACTCTTTAATGCAGTAGCAATGTGAAGATGAAAAGGCAGTGTTTTCAAATTGAGCCTTCTTCCACACCTTAAATGAGGAGCTAGTGACAAAAGCATTGAATATGTGAATTTCTGATTAATGTGTGGATCTTTGAAGATACTTGAAGAACATTCTTCATTTCTGGATAAATATAGCAAATGAAAATGCATGACTTCTCTTGGGGGGGGGCATACATCTAGAAAGGATGTCCAATGTTGACATTGTACATGATTTTTAAAAAATATATTTATTTATTTGAGGGAAAGAAAGATGCAGAGAGAGAGAGAGTGGGCACACCAGGGCCTGTAGCCACTGCAGATGAACTCCAGATGCAGGTGCCCCCTTATGCATATGGCTATGTGGGTTCTGGAGAGTGTAACTGGGATCCTTTGGCATTACAGGCAAAAATGGCTTAACCTCTCAGCCGTCTCTCCAGCCCCATGTACATGATTTTTTCACCTGTAAGTGTTTTGGCCTATCTTCATGGGTATCCTGGGAGGCATGTGGCCCACTCATTACAGGTTCAACTCTTCTCAAAAATTTACCACTAGTCTCTCTTACTTAGCTATGTTTAAATTATAATTAATAATATAACTCTCATTGAGATTAGACTAAAGTGTATCAATTTCTTCTATAACTATACAACCTACCACATATGTGATACAAAATAATCTATCTGAATGTCTCTATCTTTAATTTTAATAATTTTGGACTGCCTCGGATTTTTAATTTTTTTTATATTTTTAAATTTTTCACTGATTGTTATTTATTTATTTGAGAGCAACAGATACACAGAGAAAGAGGCAGAGGAGAGAGAGAGAATGGATACACCAGGGCCTCCAGCCACTGCAAATGAACTCCAGATGCAGGCACCACCTGTGCATTTGGCTTACGTGGGTACTGCGGAATCGAGCCTCAGACAGGGTCCTTAGGCTTCACAGGCAAGCGCTTAACAACTAAGCCATCTCTCCAGCCCCCAGCCTTGGATTATTAACTAAAAGTGAATCTCAGACAAAAGAATGCATAAGAAATTGTGAGTTGGTGGCTGATGTAAATACAAAAGTGAAAATTAGACTAGGTGACATATATGGACTTGTACATCTTTTTATTGATGAGAATGAGTTTGTCCCATAAGCATCTGAAAAAATCATCAGATATTAAGTTAATTACTCCTTTAAGTCTATAAGAAGGTAATACCCTGGCCTGGAAAATTTGTCAAAAAGAAAACATCATTTTGTAGTTGTACCATCTGGAAATACCCGATCTACACAATAGTGGACTCAGACCCTAGGTTAGTGCACAGGCCCACTTCTGGTTGTTGTGACAGAAAACTAGACCAGGTACCTTTGACTTCTTTCAAAGGGCAATGATCCTATAAAGGAGGGAGGTACCTTCATGTCCATATGACCTCCCAAAAGCTCCAGTTCTTAAATTTATCACATTGCAGACTAAGTTCCAATCCAAGGTTTATGAAGGAACAAAGTATATAGAGCCCAGCCCTGTGATAGTTCGAGGTTGGAAACATCAACAGGGCACATTGAGAAAGAGGAGGAAGGAAGGAAGAATAAAGAGAGAGAGCACGCCAATAGTACCTGGTGATTTAGTGCTGGTCCTATGACTCTCCCTTCTTTCCAGAAAACCACCTTTGTGCCAATGTCTTATACTTTTTGAGCTGTTGTAACACAACACCATAGACTTAAGTAGCCTAGAAAAAAAAAAAAAAAAAAAAAAAAAATATATATATATATATATATATATATATATATATATATATGAGTTCTAAAGGAAGACAAGTATAACATCAGGACAGTGCCCTGCTGGGTATATCCTCCCTCACATGGTATGCATGGCAGAAGTGAGGGGAGTGAATTCCCTCTATCAAAGTTGCACTAACTTCTAAGGCTTGAGCCAAACTTATTAGCTCATTTAAACGTAATACTCTCCAAAGGTCATAACTTCTAATACCAGCTTACATGGGAGTCGCATGCCAATTAAAGGACACGGAATATAGTTCAAACCATATATTATTATAGAGCATATATTATTTAGATGGACAAAACTACTAGTAATTTTCTCTATGTAAAGATCCATTAATATGTGTAAGTAGTTTAGAAAATTCCTCAATAGGAGATGAGGAGATGGTTCAGTGAGCAAAATGCTTTTTCTCCCAAACATAATGATTGGGGCTCAGAACCCTAGCACCCATATAAATCCTGGGTGAACATGGTGGCCTTTCTATAATTCTACCACTCAGGAAGCACAAACAGAGAATCTCAATAAGGATTAGCTTGGCATAATTGCAGAATCAAAGAATCTGAGTAAATAGAAGTAAATCTAAGTAAATGAAAGGGAATTATTTATGACACCCAATGTAAATATCACTTCTAGCTTCCACACATAGATGCACCACATGCATTTGAACCTGCACACAACACATACACATGCCAAAAAGAAAAAAAATGTTCTTGTTCTTGTATATATATATATATATATATATATATATATATATATATATATTTTTTTTTTTTCAATGAGACATGTTATTATATAAAACTTTCTTCATTAGATGCAATAATTTTATTTACCTCACAAGGAAGATGTACACAGGGATTTTCTTTGGAAATCTAATAACAATCAAAAGTTACTCATTTAATGAAAACATTGTCAAAATATTTTTCACTCTTTAAAATTATTTAGAATTGTAAATTTTTGGATGAAAAGTCAACAAAATGCTAGCATTGTTCCTGTATATGTTCATTACTTAAAAATTCCAGATCAAGGGCCTGGAGAGGTGGCTTAGCAGTTAAGTGTTTGCTTGTGAAGCCTAATGGCTCGATTCCCCAGGACCCATGTAAGCCAAATGCACAAGGGGGTGCATGCATATGGAGTTCGTTTGCAGTGGCTGGAGTCCCTGGTGCACCCATTCTCTCTCTCTCTATTTGCCTCTTTCTCTCTCTGTCTATTGCTCTCAAATAAATATATAAAAATGAACAATAAAAGTTCCAGAAATGTAAAGTTATAGAGCTTTTTTAAAATCCTTATCATGACATCAACTGGGAAGATGTTTTCTATTACCCTTTATTTGATCTCAAATGACTAAGTATATGTAAGTATGAATTTTAGAGATTTATGTTCTTAAGTATAAATACATTAAGTCAATGCATTATTTTACATTACACAGTCATTTTCCACTAAATTAAAAAATCAATACACCTCTGTTAAAAGTCGAAGTTTATGGAGTGAATTGAGGTTATGCACAGGACAGATAAGGCATATCCATGTGAATCATTGAGTGTGTGTTGCAATTAAAGCCCATAACTGAAAGGCTTTAAAACACATGCCTCCTGGCATCCTAAAAGCATGGGGGCACTAATTCATTTCCTAAAGAGTACAATGATGGCAGTATTCTTATTATTTCTGACTATCATTTATCATGATAGGGAACTGGAAGAACATTGGTGAAAAAATTGGAAAATTGGAGAATTGACATAATTAAGTATGTGCACTCCTGTAATGACAGAGTAAAATGAATCAGGAATTGAACATACAACAAAGGAAACTGTTCCTTGCCCTCTGAAAGATAAAGCATTTTAAAGAAACACAGTGCTCTTTGATTACACTGTTTATAAATCACAAAATATTTAAACTTAAACTTAACAATTCCAAGAAATTCAATTAATTTTAAAAAAAAGAAAAAAAAAAAAAAAAAGCCTGTGACCAGGCACACTCTGTTATTCTACTCTGCAGACTGTCTATGATAATACTATTATCTACTAAAATATTAAGTGGTTTTTAAGTTTTTTGTTGTTGTTGTTTCTGAGGTAAGGTCTTACTCTAGCCCTGGCTGACCTAGAATTCCCTATGTAGTCTCAGGGGGGGCCTCAAACTTATAGCTGTCCTACAACTTCTGCCTCCCAAGTGCTGGGATTAAAAGCAAGTGCCACCACACCCAGCTTGAATTTTTGTTTTCATAATCATGTTACTTTTAGCATAGGGTTGGCCTCCTGCACATGTTATTTGAGAACTAAAAGTATAGCAAAAAGAATATAACAGTTTGTTATGATGATGCAGATTTATGAAAAATAAAATTTCTCTCCTATTGCTTCATTGTTTCCCATGGGAATATATTGAGAAAAAAATGTAAAGTGTTGTTATTACAAATAATTATGAATACTTTTCCACCTAACATATGAGAAGTAAATGAGGAGACTTTCTAACAAACTGCTTTCAATTAAAATGAATACTTTTCTCTGCTTTTACTATGAAAATGAAACAATAAAACACTGTGTACATAGGTTCAGAATATTCACTAACCCATTCATTCTCCTTGACACTACTGAAAACTAAACAAGAAATCAAGGATTTTGAGGAACAAAAAATAAACAGAAAAAAATGCTGTTCCATGGGCTGGAGAGATGGCTTAGGGGTTAAGGCACCTGCCTCCTAAGCCTAAGAACACTGGTTCCAATCTCCAGCAGTTCCAATCTCCAGGTCCCACATTTAGCCAGATGCAAAGTGATGCAAGGGTGCAATGCTGCACTTGACCACAAGGGGGCGCACACATCTGGATTACGTTCACAGCAGCTGAGACACTGCTGGCACGCCCATCTCTGTCTTCCTCTCTCTCTCTCTCTCTCTCTCTCTCTCTCTCTCTGTCTCCAAAAAATAAAAAAAAAAATAATAAAATTTAAAAATGCTGTTCCATAAGGTATACTATTATATATATCATATATGATAATTTTAAGTATGACATGTATATAATATCAAGGCAGTAATGCAACTGCCTAGGTTTAAAGGCTCAAACTCATACAAAAACAAAATTACTTGAATATTCCTGACCCATTTACATATGATTTGAACTGTAACTTAGTCTTTAGTTCCTTCAAACTGAAATAAAGCATGTAATACTAACTATTTTAAGGTTTTGTTGTGAAATAAAGGGTGAAATTCATGGATGTTTCTTATCATGTTGAGCTTCAAAAATCCTTGTTATTATTTTTATTGGAAATATTGTTGACGGTTGCCTTTGGTAAGTAGCTCACTGTGATTATTAACACAGTGTATCTTTAATTTTCATTAAATTGACGTACATCAATCAGCTATAGTGTTATCACTCATCATAAGCGTTGGAGATGTTTGCTGAGATTACTTGGACAATCGGCTTAATGTCACAAGGTGAAAAAAATGGCAGAGACTTGACTGAAATCCAATTTTTCAGCTTGGCTTCCTGTTCTTTCAATAAGCGTAAATGAACAATGTTGGAGTAAAAGCCCTTGAATGTAAGACTCGGAAAAGTGCTCATTTCTATGCTGGCCTCTTCAGCAATTCCTACAAAACACACATTGGGGAGCCACTTGAGCTCAGTGGACCTACATATTTTATACTGCTCATTCCTCAACCATATTTTTATGTATAAACTCTCTTCTTTATATTGATTTCTGGACTTGACTCTTCACTGAACCTTAGCCTCTGCCTTCCTGAAAATTTCCAACATGAGATCATATCATATTCCTTTAGTATAACTTGTGCTTATAAATTCTTGAATCCACAAATGTTTTAATGTTCTGATATTTATAAAACAGTTCTACATTTTGCTGTTAAAAAAAAAAAAAAAAGAAACCTTATTATAAGGTTTGGAGGGATGAGGAGATGGTTTAGTGGTTAAGGTGCTTTTCTGCAAAGCTAAAGGACCCAGGTTTGATTCCCCAGAGCACAAGTAAGCCAGATGGGCAAGGTGAGGTATGTGTCTGGAATTCGTTTACAATGACTAGGGGGCCTAGCATGCCCATTCTCTTTTTCTCTATCTGCCACTTTCTCTCTCTCTCGGTTTCTCTCAAATAGATAAATATATAAAACAATCATAAATAAAACAAGGGCTAGAGAGATAGCTTAACGATTAAGGTGCTTGTCTGACAAGCCAAAGGACCCAGGTTTGATTCCCTAGCACCCATGTAAAGCCCGATGCACAAAGTGGCTAGTACATCTGGAGTTTCTTTGCAATGGCTGGAGGCCCCGGCACACCTAGTCTCTCTACTGGCTATCTTCTACCTATCTCTCTCTCTGCTTGTAAATAAATAAAGAAAATTTTAAAATCATTAAAACATACCTTAAAATCATGGAGCTGATATTTTTGAAAAATGAAAATATAAGCTTATAGGCTACATAGTGTTTGAGAAATCCACTATATTTTAATTTCTCTATATTGTTACATTCCTTAAATTATTTTAAAGGAGAAAATCAATAAAATTGTACTTTAAAGAAAAAATCATAAAATTGTATAATTTAAATTACTCTGGGATATTTCAGCAGTAACTACAATAACTTTTGAAGCAAATATTTAAGTCCCTGTATACTTACTAATGTAATATATATTCACATATGCATGAATATTCTTATAAGTCCCTCTATACTTAACTAATACAATACACATATATGCACATACATATATATCCTTCAAATACTAAGATGGTTTTTAAATATTATTACTAAATGCCATATTTTAAAAAATAGGCATAAAATCACAGAGATCAATTTGAGTTTCCTTTCATCTTATGGTAGACTAAGAAATACACTAGACAGCACAGTAGTATCTTGATAAGTCACCTTCCTAGCTTATATTTTCTCAGGTAACCCATGGATATCATTGCAGAGTGAAGTAGGGGCTTCTAGATGCTCATGGCTTAGTGTGTCAGTTGAAATGAATTGGGGCAATCATTTCCCAGGAATCATACATATGCAGCTCTAAAATTGAAGTTTACAGATATTTTTTCATTAAAGATTGAATTTATAATTTGAAATTATATGCTAGCAATATATTATTAGAAATGATTCTGGGCGTGGTGGTGCATGCCTTTAATCCCAGCACTCGGGATGTACAGGTAGGAGGATAGCCATGAGTTCAAGGCCATCCTGCGTCTACCAAAAAGAAGAAAGAAAGAAAGAAAGAAAGAAAGAAAGAAAGAAAGAAAGAAAGAAAGAAAGAAAGAAAGAAATGATTGCATTACCATGTCTTTAATCCTACCACTCCAGAGGCAAAGGTAGGAAAAATTGCCATGAGTGTTTGGCCAGCCTGAGACTACATAGTGACTTCCAGGTCAGCATGGGCTAGAGTGACACCTTACATCCAAAAACCGAAAAAAAAAAAAAAAAAAAAAAAAAAAAGTTTTACTCTATTTTTAAAAGCATTGTTAAATACAGTAAACTTTGACATATTGTAAATATTTTAAACTTTAAGAATTCTGAAAAATCATTAAGGTAAGTTACCAATCTGATTAGCTAGAAGTAGGAGAATCATGACCTGGAAGATGAGTTAATGCATAAAGCACTTATATAGGCTTGCGCAGCACACAAGAACACACTCACAGGAATGGAAAAAAAAAAAAGAATTATTGGAATATTTGAGTTTTGAACATGAATTTTAGACATATTCAGTCTTCATACATGGTTTGTCACAGAATGATGGGAGAACATACATATCACATTTCCCCTTCATTTCAACTGTCCATCTGACAGTATTTCATGCATCTATGAAAGGGTATCATATAAGCAAGCATAGGCTGCTCAAGTGTATACATCCATGGTGCATAGTTCAGACTACACACTTTTCAGTGTTACAAAAGCATGTCTTTATTCAGTAATGGATAAAGCCATCACCTTGAATTTCCTTAAATCAATAGTTCACTGGACCTGGAGAACAATATCCAGCATGGGCACATAGTCTGGTTTATGTAGTATACTAGAAATTATTCAGCACAACTGAGTCCACCTACTCAGATAAAAACTCCCTGGCAATAAGCATCAGTACAGCATAAAATATCTCCGAATAGCTACATTCACAGTATCCTTAGTGTCACATCAGCATTGCAGAACTGACTGGATAATCACTAATTTGGGAAAAGAAGATGACTAATTGTTTTAGTGTAAGTTTGAAAACTGGAGTAAAACCTTCATTTCCCTTAAAACATGAGCACCTCTTCCATATGTCTATTGCTTGATTCCCCACGATAAAAGACTGAAAGTGTAACACTGTTAGAAGTGTGAATCTCACACACAATAGACAGTCAATTACAAATTTAAGAACAGGTGTGGAGCATTCCTGGAACTTACATTATTCAAACCTCCGAGGAACCAGTTAACTTTCTGTGTAATTTACAGGCTTAGCTCCAAAGAAATAGTTTATTTTCCATATAAAGTCAAATTGTATCAGTAAGAAACGACCCCCTGTGAAATTCACATATTCCTATAGTTTTGAAAGTTTTTACTGGAATATTAACTTGGATTTTAAAGTATGTTTTTATATGCTGTGATCTAAAATGTCTCCATGTTTCTATAACAGTCATTATATTATACGCCGATTTGTGGAGGCACAATGACTAACTTGCCATGCTTGATATTAACTAGGAAATTAAGAATTTTGCTGCCACTTAAACTTGAGAGGAAATTTTCACATTCATACAGAATACCTTCCAGAGAGGCATTCTATAAATTCATAGCTTTTTTTTTCTGTAAAATTGGAACTGAGAATCTCATTCCAGTTCTCTTTTTTTTTTTTTTTTTACGATTTCCAAACTGTAATGAATTTTTTATTATCTTACATTTAATTCCACGTAGGTTTATTCTTGCTGATAACATGATCTATTGTTCTCTGAGCCATGGTGAGACTGCCATTTCTTAAACTGAGAGCACTTATTGGAAATTAAACCTCTACTAATGTATTATAATTATTACTTGAGGGTAATGTGCTGCTCCAGCAGGGAGCCACAGCCAACGTGATGGTAACGTTTCTTCTAGGGAGCTGTTAATATTTCTTCTACATTGAAATCCCACATAATGGATCTTGCCTAAGGCTGATTAATGATTTCAGAGCTGGAACAGTGATTTGTAGCTAAATCAGTCCACACTGGAGGAGATTCAGGGTTATTTCACTCAATACCCTTAAATAACTATAAACAGTAAGCTCTGTTAACACACATGTAATCTAGTAGGTAAGAAAAAAACACCAATAAAAGGAAGTAAATAATGCTAATACTCCTGTCCGTGCTTTTCAGTTACACGTGCAACAGATACAGGGAAGAAACACACTGCAGTGTCATCAAATCCACCAAATTACTTCACTGCAACACATTTCTTTTCTGCATTGAAAAAGCAATTTCCCAAACAAGTAAAAGCAAATTGAGCTAAGTGCTGAAATAAATCAGCATTTTTTTCCTCCCTGTTTTACTTCATATCACCTTCTTCTCTAAGGAAGAAATTGGAGGAGTAACTTGGAATGCAACATGCTCTGGTGAGATTTCAAGATAGATTTCAAGATGAGATTTCATTTAGGATAATATCCTCTAAGCATAAGGACGCTGGATGTTCTCCATGCTATCCAAAGCCCCAGGGAGTGATAGATAACATACCTATCTAGGAAGTCACCTTGAATTCTTTTTGCCTTGAGGCCAGCTAGAAGAATGTTTGGAATCAGTACCTTCTAGTCACTTCACTAAATTCTTTGTTAATGTAAAGTCAATAGCAATAAAAATGTAGTGCTATAACCACATTTAAGGATGAAGTTATGTCCTTAATGATTTTCCTCTATTATGCATTTCATTAATGTTTCCGCCTCCCACTGTTCCAGTGATTTCTGAAAATACTCATATGCGTGACGTTCTGAAATGTTTGGCTTCTGGTGAGCAAAATTAATTAATGAGGAGTGTTGTAAAGGAAAAGTATGTTTGAGAAAATGAGAGAGGTCAATCATGCAGGGATTATGAGCTCCGTCATTAGAGAAACTGGTGAAGAAAGGCTCAGAAAGGTTATCTTTACAACCTAAATAACATAATTTCAGTTCTCCAACACACTCTTAGGGTTTCAAATGCCTAACAGATTAGGAATTAAAGATGACACTCAGTCTGGGCGTGGTGGCGTACGCCTTTAATCCCAGCACTCGGGAGGCCAAGGTGGGAGGATTGCTGTGATTTTGAGGCCACCCTGAGACACCATGGTGAATTTCAGAGGTTAGCCTGAGCTAGAGTGAGACCCTATCTTTAAAAACCAAAAAAAAAAAAAAAAAAAAAAAAAGACACGCTAAAGAATGGTGACTCTTTTGTGCTATGAATAACAAACTAGAGAAATTAGTCATATACAAATTGTATTTGGTTCATATTTGTGACCTTTTCATAGTATACAGAATTCTCTACCCCATGTATGCAGATGCCTGTAAAACTGGCTCTAGTTCCTCTATAGAATTTACAGGAAAGAGCAGTTTAGCATTCAATAAAATCAATACAAAACAGTTTCCAAAGTGACAACACCTGAGCTTTTCTTCAATACACTCAAAAATTCAAGTGCAAAGGGGACTGTTTCTCCAGGGACTTCTAAACATATTTTATTACACTGATCTTAAGCCAGTCCTTGAAGTCATTGACCATTGGATTTTTACACTGAGTTTTAAAGACATTATTCCTAAGAAGAATCATTTACATTTTAAAATATATAATTATTCTGTTTTAGTATAGTCATATAAATGAAACTTCCACTCCAATCCAGTTTTAGAATCTTCCATAATTTTACCTCATACCCAGATTCCCAATTCCAACAGCTCCTTTATATAATAAATTAGCCATCCATTAATCTACTTTTTATCTCCAACATATATGCTACACTAGACATTTCATACACAGATAATTATAAAATATGCAGTATTTTATTAACAGTTTCTTTAGTTATCACATTTACAAGGGTCATCTATTTTGAGATATCAATGTTCCATTCATTTTTTACTGGTTAAAAATGATCCTAATATATGGAACAGATACATCATGCTTATTCACCCACATGTTGGAGAATGACTTTATAATGTTTCACTATCACACATAATGTTGCTAAGAACATTTATGGTTTTTTTCTTTGTGCATGGGTGTGCATAGGTGTTTTCATCTCTCTTGTGTATATACTTAAGTGTAGAATTTATATGTTACAGATTAATTAAGGTTTAATATTTTGAAGAATAACAAATCTGCTTTTTCAGATCACCAGAGCTTTTATTATTATTATTATTTTATTCTTGGATTTAAGCTATGAAGTTTGCCTCCTTCTCCGCTCCTTCCTAATAGTTGGTCTCTTATTCTGATCATAGCTGTGCTGACAGAGACAAGGTCTTATGCTGTGATTTGATCTGCATTTCCTTAGTAAGTAATCATACAGAAAATATTTTCATGTTTGTTCTGGCATTTTTAGGTTTTCTTTGGAGAAAATATATTCTGGTTTAGCTTTTAGCTTTATATGATTATTATGTCATAGTAGTCATTTTATTTTCCTTGTATGTCTTCTATTGCAGGCAACCCCTTGTTGCTGGGGCAAGCACCCAACTTGACACAGCTTTTGAGAGGAATGGGTGTGTTTCAGGCGTACAGTGTTTAGGACAAGTTCCATCTGTGGCAGAAGAATTTGCTTACTTCTATATATCCAACAAGGAAAACACAACTTCAGTAAGCAAACACCAAAAATCCCAAACTGCCAGAGCTCAAAACTTTTTTTAATTAATTAATTAATTAATTATTTATTTATTTATTTTGAGAGAGACACTGAGAGAGACAGACAGAGAGGGATAGGGAGACAGACATAGATGGGTGCACCAGCAGTGTCTCAGCTGCTGTGAATGAAATCCAGATGTGTGCACCCCCTTGTGGTCAAGTGTGGCATTGCACCCCTGTGTCACTTTGCATCTGGCTGAATGTGGGACCTGGAGATTGGAACCGGGTTCTTAGGTTTAGCAGTCAGGCACCTTACCCACTAATCCATCTCTCCAGCCCTCAAAACTTCTCTGAACACAACTAGGGATGGACACCAGATCCTCCCCTAAATGTCCCTCTTCCCCAGTAGGGCTGCACCCTACCAGTGTCATACATTCAAAATACCACACCTTCCTTGTTTTATCTTTTATTTTAAAATATTTTATTCTGCTATTATTTCTTGTACTGATGGTATACTCATCAGCAAAAAATAAATGATTCTATGAAATTCAACTTTTTTTGCTAAATTTTACTTTAAAATATCTTTTTCATATATGTTATTCATTTATTTGCAAAGAGAGAGAGAGAGAGGAGAAAGAGAGAGAGAAAGGATATGCCAGGGCCTCTAGACACTGCAAATGAATTCCAGATGTGTGTGAATTTTGTGTATCTTGCTTTTCGTGGATAGTGGGGGATGAAACCCAGGTTATTAGGCTTTGCAGGCAAGTGCCTTAACTGCTGAGCCATTTCTCCAGCTCTATTTTAATAGTTTTTTTTTTTTTTTTTTTTTTTCCCATGGTAGGATCTTGCTGTAGCTCAGGCTGACCTGGAATTCACTATGTAGTCTCAGGTAACCTCAATGTCAGGTCTATCCTCTGACCTCTGCCTCCCAAATGCTGGGATTAAAGGTGTTTGCCACCACGCCCGGTCTTAACTATTCTTTATTACACTTTGTGAGCAAAATACTTTTGCCTAGGCCAAAGTAATAAAGGAACTATAAAATTTTCTAAGTATTTTTTACTTTAGCTCTTAAATTTTAGTCTACTGTCAGTTTTTATTTATTGATTTTCTCAATAACAGGAAAGTAATCTGTATCATTACCTTTTTTACTCCTGTGACAAATACCGGGCAAAAGGAACTTCCTTGTGGAGTAGATGCTTACTTTGGCTTACTGTAGGAGGTGACAGTCTATCAAGGCGGGAAAGGCATGGAAAGCAGGCATGGCAGTGGGAAGTAGAGAACAATGAACAGTGGTTCAATTGCAGCTATGAATGGGCACTTGTATGGTAGGCCTTCCAACAACAATTTTCCTAATCTAGAAGAACCCTCATTGATATGGCCAGAGATGTGATTCTGTGGTGGATATATATATATGGATATATATATATATATATATGTATATACCTACATATATATGTGTGTGTGTATACATATACAAACATATATATATATGTACTTGGCTTGCATTCTGGACTTAATTTTTTAATACATACTAAATATAGAGCATTATACAATACATGCTTCTTACATGTTTGCTTATAACAGATCTCCATTAGTTGTCTTCAGCTATTATGGACCCTTGCATTGCATTCTCACTATATTATCTGTTGTCAATTGTTTTAAAATATACCTTCTTGGGCTGGAGAGATTCCTTAGCAGTTACGGTGCCTGCCTTAAGCCAAAGAACCAGGTTCCAATGTCCCACGGCCAGATGCAAAAAGTGACACAGGGCACACTGCCACACTTGAGCACACATTCTTTCACAGCATGAGAGACCAGCCCATCTCTCTGTATCCCTCTCCCTCTCTGTCTGTCTCTCTCTGTGTCTCTCTCCAAAAATAAATAAATAATAAAAAAATTAAAATATACCTTCTTGCCTTCCCGCTATCAAATTATCTCCATGTAACTACATGAGAGCTAGCATTTAGTACCAGATGAAGTAATTAATTCTTAATGAAACAATGCCAACACAGTAGCATTCTTTAATGTAGCTGCGTTGGCTTTATGTGGATACAGATATTGCATCCAGCCACCTCGTCTCCATATTGTAAACTTGCTTAATAACATAGTATTAAAACTTATTTATGTGTGGATCAATGACCACTAAGAAAAAGTTTTTTTTTTTTTTTTTTTGTTTTGTTTTGCGATGTTGGGTCTCACTCTGGTACAGGCTGACCTGGAATTAACTATGTAGTCTCAGGGTTGCCTCGAACTCTCGGCGATCCTCCTACCTCTGCCTCCCAAGTGCTGAGATTAAAGGTGTGCGCCACCACGCCCGGCTAGAAAGAAGTATTTTATTAATATTTAAAATTGCTTTAAAGGAAATAAAATGTACATTGGATACCACATAATCTCAAAAGAAAAGCAGGACTTAATTGCCTGTGAAACCTAAAGACTCAGATTCAATTCCCCAGTACCCATGTAACCAGATACATAAGGTGGTGCATGCATTTGGAGTTTGTTTGCAGTGGCTATTTCTCTCAAATAAATAAAGTAAAATATTTTGAAGAAGAAAAGCAAATGAAAGGAAACATGCAAACAATGACAACCACCAGAAAATCTGTTTCAGCTTCACAGTCTGCCAAAGTGCCACACATTCTATGGGATTATATGTTGAAGTTGCAGTTTTCCCAGTCAGGAAACATCTGGGACCCTAGAATTTACAGGGGATTTATCGTAAGGCTTATGTTTTGTCATTGCAAGGTAATAGCCTTGTGACATTGACTAGATTATTATGCCCCATTTTCTTCCCCTATTTTCTTACTTGAGAGGAAGAAAGATCTCTCAGGAAATTCTTGAGAACTGAAGGATCTAGTTACTATAAAGGAATATGCTTTCATTTTGCAAAGCCCAAGATAAATCTGTGGGATATGTATATGCTAATTCCAAGTGGAGGGAGAGAAGCAAAGATACATTAGATATAATTGTTGTTTATAAATGCAAAAATAACAATAATTGCTTTAATGTTTAAAATATCCTAATGAATTATGTGGGTATAATAATAAAGACAAATGAGATGTAATTATGGGAAATATGTGTGTGTATATTATTTTAGAGCTTTCAGATATAATGGTAGAGAGTTATGTGAACCAGTAACCTATACAACCTAAAACTTATGCAGTGCAGATTCAGTTCATCCTGATGTGATGGAACATTTGTTATACTCTCATCTCAATAACCAATGACCCTGTCTGACAACCTGAGTGCTTGTTCCTCAGCATTGCAAGTCAGAGGAATGTGTTAATTGTTTCACTGACAGTGAACTTCTCAAGAACAGCAAATATATGATTTTTTTGCTGTATTATGTTAAAAAAAAAGAGTGCCAAATTATGGGATATCATATAACACTATATAAATCTAAATAACAATGTAAACATTAACAAGAAAGACATAATGCCTTATCTCATTATTAAATATCATGATTTTAATACTTTGCACTAAGGTTAGAGCTACAAAACATTTTAAATGACAGAGAAAACAACTCTAAAAATTAATGTTTGTTTACCTTTGAACAGGTGTTAAATGATTGATTTTGAAGTGAAATAATACAGACTGCTTTCTAACAAGAGCTGTGCAAAATATTCACAGCGTAAACTAAGAAGAGAGGTGTTAAGAAAAGGGAGTGGGTGCACAGATATGAGCCAAAATAGCATATGATTGTGTTAACACTATAAACATGTTACAGCATCCCAAGGACAGATATCTTTTAAGCTAAGCAATTTGCAAGTAGCTTGGTTTCAACCTTCAGATATTCCAGAGACTCTGTGCAACAATCAGATGGACAGAGAATACTCGAATAAAGAGCAGTGTGATTGGATAGGTGGGGGTTAAACTCTCCCCACATTGCCATTTGGAATCTGCTAAGAGTACAAATGTGAAGGCCATAATCCCAGCACCAAGAAAAGTGTCATTTTTAGAAACTTTACAAAGACAACACACGTGTTTTCTATCAAATATTTACAGTACATCTGTGAGGTACTTTCCAGCATCACAATGGAAATTTGCAACTACCACAATCAATGTGATGAAATATGGAACACATTTGCCCATAAGTAGCAGAAAAAAAAATAATTTATCAGTATCTGAGATTCTTAATTTCAAAAGTTTGTATTTAAGAACGTCATCATAAAAAAAAAATTTGAACTGATTAGGATAATAGAAGTGGATCAACCAAACCTGTGTAGATAGTTCTACTTCATCCTAAATATTTAGTTTGATTCAAATGTGTGTGGGTGCACATACATGCATGTGTGTGTTGTGGATGAGAAGCTACATTGCAATAATAATATTTGATGTTTTGCATGACACTAGAAAAAGAACATAGTATTGATATCTCACTGTCACACAGATATGAAAGTCATGTATGTAAACAAATATAACAAAGTTATCTTATGCAATTTTATTTAAAAAATACAATTTGTATTACAAAAACTCTGGAAACAAATAAATTCTGGTTTTTGTGTTATTGATGTATGTTTGAGTTACTTTTGTTTATTTTCCTTTAATTTTTATTTATTTATTTATTTATTTATTTATTTATTTATTTATTTTTGAGAGTCACACTGCAGCTCAGGCTCACGTAAACATGTTATCTTGCTCTGCTTTCTCCTCCTGAGTGCTACAGGGTAAAACATTAGCCATCACGTTCAGCTGAGGAATAAATCCTTAATTCTACATTTGAATTTAGGAATAAAGAGGTCTCAGAGAAGATGGTATTTTCAGGTTCTTGAAGAATGTGATAGATGTGGGCTGCTATCTGCAAGAGGAATTACTTTCTTAGATTGAAATAAATGAAAAATGAATATGATCAGAATTGTATTTCTCATGTTTATAGGGAAGAGGTTTGTCAAAGAAGAGAAACAAACCGTGCTGACAGAAACCAGTTTATATTTCAAACTTCACATTACATATCATGAAACATCTTTTCATGCCTTGTATTTCTTATCTTTGGTGACTCCAGTCCATTAAACTGATAATAACTAATGATTATTTAGAATCACAAAATTTGTGTAGCAGTTATCACTTTCTTTCCATTGTATCCCACAGACTTTTCTGTAACCATCCAGGTTTTATTAATGGACACTTTAAAATAAAAGGCATTCACAGTATGTTAAAGACATCAATAGAATATCTGAAATACTAATTATTAACTAGTGTTTCATTCAATGAATCATTTTGTAACTTCCTGACATTATCTTAATCTTCCTCCTGAAATTCACAAATACATTGTGGTAGTTTGAATATATGGCCCCCAATATATTCACTGTTTTATTAGTTATAGTTTGCATCTGCAATCACCTTGCTAGAGGCAATGTCACTGGGGGCCAGTCTTAAGGTGTTAATGGTGGGTTTGAGATTCCATTGTAAAGATATGCAAATATGCCTAGCAGGAGTTCCTGAAGTGTGCTGTGTGACTCTTTTGGCTGTAGTTTTGCTCTGTGTGCTGTGTGCCTGGTTGGTTTTCTTCTCTCTTGATTGGCCCTGTGAAGGCAGGCAAGCTTCTTCTGCCATTATGGAACTTCCCCTGGATCTGTAAGCTTCAATAAATAATATCCCTTCTTCCACAACTGTGCCTGATCTGGAAGTTCATCTCAGCAAACCTGACGCTGTCTGCTACATACATTATATGTGAGACACTTGTCAAAAACACACACACACACACACACACACACACACTTAATATATATATATAATATATATAATATATATTATATATAATATAGATTATATATAATCTATATTATATATAAATATTAATATATATATAATATAATATATATATATATATAAAAAGTACATCAATTAAGTAATATAAAGTAAGTAATATAAAGAAGAAAGATGTAGTAAAAGAAATCATGTAATGAGAAGAGAAATACATTAGGAAGCCATAGATACACTGTTTTTAAATCAAAAGAAAAAAAAAAAAAAAAAAAAAAAAAAAAAACTCTTAATCAACTTTCCTGCCACATGTGCAAATTAATTAATCCTTCTGAGCTTTGAATTTACCTCTAGGAATGACATTATTAAGATCTGATTTCTTATTAATTTGCTTTAGCTCTGGATCTGATTAGTCAATTCAGGTTTAGACTTCCCCTGTCCTCTTTGCAAACAGTCCTAGAGTGTTCACCTTGTCTCATAAGAGTTTGCGGATCATACACCATATTTGGTGTGCTCCTTATAGCATCATGCTTTAAGTGTGAGAGCAGGAAATCAAGGTCATAGATGGACTTAGTAGTGCAGAGCATTTCATTGCCTTCATCTGGCTATTTTATGCCATGAAATCTTCTCAGAATTGACTTAAGGTTTGACTTATTTTTCCTCTCAGAAAATGTGTATGTAAATTTAACAATACCATGAATTGTAAAGTCATGGTCATTTATGGGAACATATAACATTTAAATGGAAATATAGCTGGGTGTGGTGGTACATGCCTTTAATCCCAGCACTCAGGAGGTGGATGTAGGAGGGTCACCATGAGTTCGAGGCAACCCTGAAACCACAGAGTTGATTCCAGGTCAGCCCGGACCAGAGTGAGACCCTACCTTGAAACCACCACCCCCCCAAAAAAAAAAATAGTATGGTTGGAAAGATGGCTTAGCGGTTAAGGACCCAGGTTCGATTCTCCAGTTCCCACATAAGGCAGATGCACATGGTGGCGCATGCATTTGGAGTTCATCTGCAGTGGTTAGAGGGCCTGGTGCACATATTCTCTCTCTCTCTCACTCTCTTTGTCTCTAATAAATAAATAAAAATAAATAAATAAATGGAAATCCAAAACTGTATATTCACTTTTTATATAGAGCCAAAAAAGTCCATGTTTCAATTATACATTTCTGTTAATTTCCTGTCAGTTCTAGTATTTGCATAGATGTGATGCAAACTATCTGTAATATAATCTTGCTCAGTGTGCACTGTGCTAAAATGATACAAAACATAGTGGAACTCTTCTTGAGAACAATAACAGAGCTTCTGTGGTAATGGTGATTTTATATGTTACAGACTTTATGAGAATACCTAATGGAATGATTCCTTTATGAAAAAATACATTTTAAAATTCCAATTTAACAGGAGGGATTCATAAATTCTTCCTTAGAAATGTCTTGCCCTTCAGGCTTAAGAGATTTTGTAAACAATACTAGATGTGTTTAAACAGCACCTAGCAGAAGTCATTAGCAATCTTGTGTAATTCACTCTTTTCTGGAAGGGAACTTTCTCCATGGGTCTTCTAAGCCCCAAGCTTTGAGTGTCATACTTCTCTTAGAAGTTAGCAATGTTACAACCCATTATAAATTTTCATTAAATATTAGCCGAAAGTACAACTGAAATGACCAGAGGAGAAGGGGATAAATATGAAGGAAGGGATTTGGAATTGGTCTTCTCTTGTTTTACCTGTTACAATAACATGGCGTTTTGTCAATGGTCTTCCAGCTAATTGCTTGCATGGGGCTTCCTCATTTTGTAGATCCTTAGGCCATCATCATGGAACCTTTTTAATTCAAAGTGATCACTGCAGGGCTTGCCACACTGAAAAGAATTTTCAGTTTCATGCTATTAAAATAGTTTTGGAGAATAAAAAGGAGGTACTTTGTTTGACATGCTAGCTCCAAAAGAGAGAAAAAGGAAATATTACAATGGTCTCTAGAATCTATTAGCTCTGAATGGGTTCCCATCACAGCTCCAAGGGTGGAAGCTATTAGCTCACTCTATGAAAGAGTGAGAGTGTTATTTTCACGTAGAATTCTAATGATTTATTTGCAAAATGCAGTGGCTTTATTAAAAAAAAAACAAACAAACAAACAACCAACCAACCAAAAACAAAAAAACTGGTAGTTGTAGCAGTTGTTTCCTGAATGGATACAATGTAGTTGTAGAATATTTCTAAAGTTTTAACAAACATTGTTTTCCCCCAGAATAAACCATTCCATCTGGTTTCTTACATTTTTTAGCAGTTGGAATAAACCTTCTTCATTGGGAAGATTAATAAGAGACATTACACAACAGGTTTGCAAATAAAAAAGGCTTGCAGGTTTGAATTATCATGACAGACTGAAAGATCTCCTTTGACTTGACTTCCTACTGTATTATTTTCTGTATATGTTTGTGCTACATTGCATTTAGATGGAAGACGGAACATCTTTGCTTCTTTACTCATTTATTTTTCAAATTCTTATGTTGTGCTTTAAAACAAAGCATCCACAATGCTCACGGCTATTACAATATCAATGGGAAAAGTGATTATGGTTGTGTGAGAAAGCCTCAGGGACAAAGGTCACAGGTAAAAACAGGAGAAAGCAGGAGACAAAGTTTAAATTGGAATATTTACATGTAAGTAGGAAAAGACCATGCTCTGTAAATTCACTGTTTTCCAGTGACATCTCAGAACCTGATAAACTTATTCAAAATATCTTTATTGATTTTCAGAAAGATTTAAAAGATGTATGTTGCGTCTTGGTTAAGATTTTCTGCTATTTTTAACCCTAACATTAAGAATTAAGTTTGGTATTCATCATCCTAATTAGCTAGAAGATTACGAATATGAATCAAATCCAACAATCTAAAAAACACTAGTTATTATAGCTGAATTTTATCATTTTAATGAATTAATTTATTTAAGAAACAATGAGAGAGAGAGGGAGAGAGAGACACACACAAAAGACACTTGCAACTGAAAATATAATCCAGACATATGTGGCACTTTGTGCATCTGGCTTTATGTGTGTATTGGTGAATCAAACCTAGCTATCAGGCTTTTTAAACAAGCACCTGAAATACTGGTCTGACAAAACTTAATTCAAATGATCTTAAAAATAAGTTCTTTTGGACTGGAGAGATGGCTTGGCAGTTAAGGCACCTGCCTGCTAACCCCAAGAACACTAGTTCGAATCTCCAGGTCCCATGTTTAGTCAGAGGCAAAGTAACGGAGGGGCACAATGGCACACTTGCCCATAAGGGGGCACATGCATCCGGAGTTCGTTCATAGCGGCTGAGAGTCTGCTGATGCATCCATCCATTCTCTCTTTCCCTCTCGCTCAAAAAGTAAAAAGTTATTTTTATTATATTTTATTACATTTCCATCAAAGTAAATTAGCATGGTGCATTTAATGTGAAAATAATAATATTCTTTGGTTAAAAATAGACATTGCATTTTGCCTAATATTTTGAGTACTTTTTTGGTGTTAGCCTTTATTTAATTTGCTTAGTTTATCTTCATGGTCTAGTATATCATTTCAATGTCTTCAGTTCATGTTTTTCAAAATATTAAATAGTATGTATTTTCCACTTAAATGACCCTTCGAATCTATTAGGTTCCCTCCCCCACTGGGGAAAAAATACTTTTTTAGGTATTACCTTCTAAGAACTTGAATGATATCCAAAGATGCTATCTTTACTTCCACATGAATAAGGACACAATTCAACAATATTGTGGTTTGAAAGTGTAATGTCCCCTCTAGTAGGTCGGTGTGTTTGAATATGTGATTTCCAGCTGTTAGGCTAGGTGGAAGCTTCGTGAAGTGAGTGGAACCTTGTTAGAGGAAACCAGTCACTGGGGGTGGAACTTACATTTTGATAGCTCAGCTCCACTTTCCCATTGTCTTTGACTTCCTATTTCACAATGGATCTTTGTGGCTTCTCCTCCTTGGTATGACCACTACATCATCTCTTTGGTCTCATCTCTTTGGAATTCTAAGCCAAAATAAACTCTGCTTCCCTAAATAGCTTTTGATTAGGTAAGCATTCAGAACAATAAGAAAATAAGTAAAATAGTATTGTATGTTATTTATTGCAACCAGCTCCAAATTGCTGGTATGAATATCCAATTAGAGACAGTTCATGGGAGGAACTGCTTTATTTTTTAGTTTACAGATGGAGGGAAAGTTCCATTAATGGCCAAAAACACTGAATTCTTTTATGCATCTAAGCAGAGAGAGAGAGAGAGAGAGAGAGAGAGAGAAAAACAAACAAAAAACAGGAAAAAAAAAAAAACAAAACCTGAAACTGAAGCAAACACCACCAGCAAACAAAAATTTTCAGAGCTCCAACTGCCTCTTCACACTTTTGGGCTGAAATTAAGATCTACTTCCAGTTCTCACTGTGGCAGGCATCTGCTTGCTCAGACCTCAAGTAAGAGGTTTAATAATAATTACTGAGTCTATAGAGCCATGTATTCAAACTAACACATGCAAACTACCACATTATGCTCCTGGCCACCATTGACTCATGAATATCTCACACTACAAATTGTATTCAGCCCAAATGCAAAGGTCCCCAAAAACTTTGTCAAGTATAAGCTTCCAAACTTCAAAGTCTCATCTGAGATTAAAGACCATCTCTTAAACATGTATCTTATTAAATCAAATAAGTTACACACTTCTAATATAAAATGGCAGAATAATCATTTCCATTGCAATAAGGCATGACAAGGAAAGAGTAGATCAATGTAAAGCAAATGCCCAGTAGGCAAACATCAAAATCTATAGTTCAAATCCAGCATCCATACTAAGTGAAGGCAGTTGATTTTCTATTTAGCCCCTGTAGCCTGGCTGAGTTTCCTGGGGAAACTCTCACCAACAGTGCTCCATGGCAGCCTTTGCACAGTCCTGGTATATCTAAAACAACTTTGGGTCTCCACTGCAAAACAAGGTCCATTTTCACATCTCCATGCAATGGCCATTTTGGCTTTCAATACAGAAACATCAATCTGCTTTTCATGCCACATGTCAACAGTGGATTCTGATTCAACTTCAGACAATGGCATCACTGGTCTGTAAACTCCCCTGCATTTTAAAGGCTTCTAAAACCATCACCAGTTATGCAGTGGCACATCCAATCATTAATCCAGTGGGGAATAAATCTTGACCTTGAAATCTTCTTTTTCATTTTTTTCTTTAACTCAACTCTTTTCAAGAGAATGTGTATTCCTATTCATTCAGCTTTTCCTAGGTAGATTTGAACATCAGACATTTTCAACATTGTTTTAGTATAAATCAGTTAGGTCCACATTTAATGGCAGTAATCTGTTTAGCAATTATAGTTTAGCAACCTAATACCAGTCTCTGTGCCTATAACTTTAAACTTGTTTTGTTTTCTCCAACTTTAAATCATAAATAGCTCACTTCTATACCTTCTGTCATGCACACCAGTCTATGACGTTTAAATTCAGTGTCCTTAAATTCTCCAGAAACGGGCAGCAGAATACATCCAGCCTTTATTCCAGTACCCTCAGCCCCGACAATGTTTTGCTCAGCTGTCACTCCTTCCATTTTGAATTTTTGTAAGTCAAGTCTCTAATTTGCTCTGGAGTTAGCATTTTCAACTCTCACCAGAACAGCCCATGAAATTCCACATGATGAGGCTTATTCAGTCCCAAGTACCAAGTCCTGCCATATTTCTTCAGCATACAAGTTCCAAAAGACCAAAAGCCATAGGGTCAGATTCATCACATCAACAAACCACAACTCTCTGGCACCAAATGCATTATTTCATTCAGCTCCACATGGCTGGGAGAAACATCTAATCAGATACAATTTCTTTTCAGGCTTATAGATCAAGGAAAAATTCTATCAATAATGGAAAAGGTATTTACTTTCCATACATCCAAGCAGAAAGGAAAGAAAAAAAAAAAAAAAATCAACAAGCAAACACCAACAGCAGCAAGCACAAACTTCATACCTTTTTGTTGAAATTCAGATGTGACCCCCCCGTGACATGACCCCTTGTATCAGGGATCTGCCTGCTAAGGGCTCAAGCTTGACATTTAATCAAAATGACTGATTCCATGGGGCCATATATTCAAACTATCTCATTCAAACTACCACATCATCTTAATGTTTTAAAAAAATGTGATATTCATTATTTTGTTGAGAATTTTCCACAATGGAAAGGCTGGAATATAGTATCTAGATAGATAGGTACATAGGTAGATAGATAGACAGATAGATAGACAGATAGATAGATGATAGATAGTTAGATAGATAGATAGATAGATAGATAGACAGACAGATAGATAGAAGGAACCTAGATATGCTATCACTCAAACCAAATTTGTACCCTGCAAGTAAAAAAATATATATATTTCTTTCTCATGCAAATTGCAAGTATTTAAGATGTTCTTTTCTTTAAACCTAAGCCATGAATTTTGACACTATGGTTGTTATCACATGGCAATTCACCAGTGGAATTTTTTTAGGGCACAATTTATAAAATTTTCTCTTGATGTCTCCTCATGCTACAGTTGTCTCTTGTTTCCCATTAAATGATGCAGCAGGCTGTAGGAAGATTTGGACATGAGGGCAGATGGTAGGGAAAAGATTTGTAATGCATAGTTGTTACTGGTAAATTCACAGACAGATTTTTCATCATCTAAGAAGAAACCCAAGTCCATCATATGGAGCAGCATTTTCATATTTTCACTTACTTACTCTTAAGTAGTTCTCAAATGGTTTGACAAAACACTTTGCAGTATACTGGACAGAATCCCCATAAAATGTACATTCTATGGCTCTAAATATCAACATGCTAGGAAATATGGGCTGAAAAAAAAGTCATTTGGTCCGGAGGATATTCCTAACACCACCAAACTAATTTCTGTAACAAAAGGAAGAGACATCAGATTTCTCTATTTACATATTGTCAAAGATGACATCTGAGAGCACAGTAAGAAGACAATTAGGGCAGCTAGGCAGAGAGGCACACCAGAAATTAATCCTTAGAATTAGCCCTCTGGCCCTTGGAATTGGGAAAAAAAATAAAATCTGTTGTTTAAAGCAACCTTGTCAGTGGCATTGTTGTAGTGACCTGCATCGTCTGACACTGTTAGACTCACTTTACAAATTGGAAGCTATCTCATAGGCCACATGCTCTTGATGCCCTCCTAAATGCAGGCGTCTTCTAGACAATGCTGTCTTATCGATTTATAGAATCCCAGACACACAGAGTCATGGAAATTCACCGAAGCCTGAAAAGACTCTAATAAATTTATATGAATGATTACAGTGTGCCATTTTCATGGATGACTGCCTTGCTGGAGTTCCCGATACTGTCAATCACATAACATTAATGGATGCCATTCTCATTTATGATGTGTGTTGTTAAAAGGCATTGTGTCCACCTCCATAAGATTCCCTGAAGCATTGTTTGTGTGTGTGTGTGTGTGTGTGTGTGTGTGAGAGAGAGAGAGAGAGAGAGAGAGAGAGAAAGAAAAGAAAAAGAATGAGAGCGGAGACTTGAGAGGAAAGGAAAGAAAGAAGTAAAAAAAAGTGAAGGAACCACAGCAAAAGCGAGAATTTCACAACTATTAACCGTCTGGCATGCACATGAAGTTTCATTTTGGGAAAATAAGAATTTCACCATTTATAATTAGACATGTGCTCTCCATTTTGGAAAAATAAAAAGCACAGATAAAAACAAGATGAGAGAAAAGGAATAATGACCTTTGCTTTCATTACTACAGTCATGGTATCTGAATGTCTTTGTTTTTGACGGGCATTTACTGTTAAGAGAGAAAAACTGTGTATTCCATGAATATTATGCACAAGTGTACTGATGTGAAAAATAATTAGTCAAATTGCTTCTAAAGCAGTGATGCAGAGAAGAGAGGAATAAAAGGCAATGGACACTCACACATTTCTTCTGAAGCACATGAAAATCTAAAAGAGCAACAAAATGGCACAATTCCTCCTTATCCATCTGTTGTAGAGTGTTACTGTAACAAAAAAGGGATCAGAGACTGCATACTAAAATGCCCACGCTGGACTTTATTACACAGGTGTTCACTAGTGGAATATGTATATTTAATTTGGTGGTTAAATTCTCATGTTATTAATGATAAAGTATAGAATTATTAACTGGAGTTGGCATCAATAGCTATAGTTTAGAATTCACTTTAGACTGAGATTTTGTATGAAGGAATTTCTCATAGGTCCTAGGACACAGGCTGCTGTGGAATATTAAAAAAAAAAATTCTACCACACAAAATCTTTATATTATATGGAAATTTGGAATTGAAATAAAAAGAAAGGACAAATGATAGAAACATAGTATTTCTTTCCAGAGATGTATTCTAGAACCGGATGGAACTGTTGCCTGTCTTTTGTCATTAGAGGAGGGTCACAAGATGTGCTAAGAACTACGATCCTGGTGAGCTTCAAGAGAACAAATACCCACTGACCCAGATAACATGTGCACATGTCAGGCAGAAGTTATCAGAATAGCTACATATTCCTTTGTTTGCCCCAGAATGTTCTTCTCTTCCTAATGGGGGGGTTACTATTACAGTCAGCAGATTGCTTAATGAGCATATAGTCAACTCAAAGAAGAGAAAGGTATACTAACATGCTATGATATTGTAATGATGCCATTCCTACGCACGATTCAGGGGAACAGTCCTGTGAACCATGGTCTCTTTGGTTAGTGCTATTGGTACGCTTACACATTAAAATTCTCCAGGAGATACCCTCTGTAATTTTCCCTCACTAACACGTTTATTTTATTATTCCATTTCAACCACTAAGGACAAGTGACTTCTGCTACATGCTGCACGTTGCCCACAGAGCATGTGTCTCACCCTGCTTCCTTCCAGACTGAAGTCTGACCGTGTCACAGAGCCCTCGGCTACAACACAAGGCACATTGAAGAGGCAGGCTGATGAATCAGTTTAAACAGGATCTTGATTACTGTTACTGCATTGAATTATCTGGAGTTAGAGGTTTGTGCAAACATGACAAAAAGATGCTCGTTGAAATACATTAAGAGCCTGTTCATAAAGGTTTTTTTTTTTTTTTTTTTTTTTTTTTTTTTTTTTTTTAATCTCAAGTAGAAGCCACAAACTCAGGAAGTTTTCTTCTTGCTATGAATATTGTTGGAATTTATACCATAGATATAACTGTATTAACCATTGTCTTAACGTACCATCAGGGGGATGGAGGTTTGTTTACTGTAGGTGGATGAGCTTATGTATTTAATGGAATGGAATTACTGCTGTAAAACAGGTAATGAAGCTTTAGGGAAAAGAGAGTGTAGCAGTTACCTTATTGATGCAGAGATAAGACACTGAAACAATTATGGAAAGAAACATTTATTTCCAGCTTACAGTTTCAAGTGCAAAGTTCATTATGCTGGGGAAAGCATTGCAGGGCCAGACAGCTAGGTGTCACATCTCCATATAAACTTGAGAGGCGGAGAAAGAGGGGCACCCTGAGTGCTAAAAGCACATCTGTGCCATACTACCTCAAGGCCTGACTTCCATCAGCATCTCCAGCAAGGCTCTACTTTTGAAAACTTCACCAACTGGGAATTAAGAATGTACCTTGTCACAAGCCTATGAGACAATGAGGAATATTTTCTGTTCATACCACCATAGCCTGTCATGTGTAGACATCTCTGTACTTGGGACACAGCTCTCTCTCACCAAAACCCAATGAATGTCACATTTTTGGAAGTGTTTTGTTTTGTTTTGTTCAAGTATGTGCAGTTTGGGAAAAAAAAATCATATATTCTCATTGTCTTGAAGATAAAATTGTACCTAGTATTTCATGCAGAACCATTTGCAATCTGATTATGCAGAGGAGAGATTGGGAGAGAGGGCCAGAACCAATATTTTCTATTAACATGTCATTTTATCAAGTGTCATTATGTTTAGTTTCATTTTAAGTCTATCATTTATCCTTCATTTTGAGTCAGTGACATTGCGTACAGCTCTCTAGTTAGCCACCTTGGAGAGATGAAGTTAAAAGAGTTCTAAGTAAATTTAAATTTTTAGCCATCATTTCCTTATGCTGTGCGTTAACATGATGATTCATTCCTATCATGACCAGATTAAAATATTCACTTTACTATTCCATTATTAATTTGTAGCACCTATTCTTTTGAAGGGAAGAGGATGGCTCCTCTGTCATTATCATTCTTTACAATGAAAATAAATGTCATGAGCTGGAGAGATGGCTTAGCAGTTAAGGCACTGCCTCCTAAGCATAAGAATGCCAGTTCCAATATCCAGGTCCCACATTTAGCCAGATGCAGTGACACAAGGGTGAAATGCCGCACTTGACCACAAAGGGACACACACATCTGGATTTCGTTTGCAGCAGCAGAGAGGCTGCTGGTGTGCCCATCTCTATCTGTCTTCTTCTCCTTCTCTCTCTGTCTCTCTCTGTGTCTCAAAAAAAAGAAAGAAAGAAAGAAAGAAAGAAAGAAAGAAAGAAAGAAAGAAAGAAAGAAAGAAAAGAAAAGAAAGAAAAGAAAAGAAAAGTCATAAATAAATAAAGTCTATATTATGTGTACCACATGCTCATTAAAATCCGAGGAATCATAGTTGTTTTTTTTTTTTTTTTTTTAATGTTAGTATAGTGGTAATATTTATAGTATCAGTCCAGAAAATTAATCCCCTTTCTTTGACAGCTGTTTTCATAGTGAAAGGGGGAGATCTAGTTTGTCCTTACATATTTACACTTTTTTTTTTTTTTTTTTTTTTTTTTTTTTTTTTTTGTTTTTCGAGGTAGGGTTTCACTCTGGTCCAGGCTGACCTGGAATTCACTATATAATCTCAGGGTGGCCTTGAACTCTCAGCGATCCTCCTACCTCTGCCTCCCGAGTGCTGGGATTAAAGGCGTGCGCCACCACGCCCGGCTTATATTTACACATTTTTCCACTGTGTCACATTCTCTGAACATCACTGACTTGGTTTAAGCTAAGATTATAGACTATCTCTCCTAGAAATTAGTATAAACTTTTAGTGAAAATGATTTTGCAAAAGCTAGAGCACTCAGGAGATATGGGGGGGGTCACCTTCTCAAATATATAGAGAAGCAGTGAGTCAACAGAAAGAAAAGATGATATAAAGACTGGTTAAGAGGCAGAGACATGGGGTCCAAAGTAGATAGCTAATGCTCCCCAAATGTTAGAGACTTTAGGAACAAATCCTGTGTGGCTGTGACCATACCTTCTCATTTCATCTGGTTCAAATGGCTTTCTGGTCTTTTTCATCCATTGTTTTCAATTAAAGCACTAATACTTCACAATACTCTTGATGGACACTCCATTAAGTAGTATTGTTATTTCACTAGAGTCTCAAAAGTTCAGCAAGAAATTGATGTGTCAAAAACTGTAAGAGAATGTATGGTAACTTACGGTTTTATTTTTTGCAACTATTAGTGAATACAGCAGCTTGTGAAATATCTGTTGGACTATTTACAGTAATTGATAGCTATTTTGGAGAATCCAGCATTAAACTGGATAGGGAATGGTTTCAGTTAGTATTATAGAAAAAAATGCACAAAGTGGTCACAGCATTCATACTGTTTAGAGTCATGAACTAAAACATATTTAGGTATATGTTGAATCTTCATTGTCCAAGAGTGATATGGTTCATTAAAAAAATAAAACTAGCCGGGTGTGGTAGTGCACGCCTTTAATCCCAGCACTCGGGAGGCAAAGGCCACCCTGAGACTACATAGTGAATTCCAGGTCAGCCTGGGCCAGAGTGAGACGCTACCTCGAAAAAAAAAAAAAAAAAATAAAATAAAATAAAAATAAAAATAAATAAAATAAAATAAAATAAAAAAAAAAATAAAACTATTGAATGTATTATCAGTTCTCTTTTTATAGATCATGGCTATATATGTGTGTGTATATGAGTGTGAGCATGTGTGAGTGTGTACACTTATATTATTAGTTCTTTGAGTTCATATTTACCTTGAATGACAAAGGAAAAATGTAATACTGAAAGTTTATTCTTTATCATGGCTAGAAACTTAATGATCTTTTGATCACAGAGATAGTAACAAGGTCAATAAAATATTCTTAATATTTACTATAACAAATCCACAATCATGTCACTTAGCACTTAACTTCATATTCTTTAAAACTATTAGCAATACAAGTTTTACAGATTCGATTTCATAATAGTAATTCAAAGAAAACTGCTTGTACAAATAAAAGCTCACATTAAGCAAAGGACACCTACATAGCTCCCCCATACACATGCATGTGAATTCTAAAATAATGTAATTTAATTACAAAATATTCAATTTGTATCACCAGAACAAATTCAATTGTATCTTACCCTATTTGAGGGATGAAATATAGAAAGTTCACCTCAAGTTCAATAAATGGTGCTGCTGAAAAAATATTATTCTGAATATGCCAACAAGGGAGCAGATAATTACATTTTTGCCTTTTAATATGCACTGAGGGATCAGAAAATATAATAAGGCAAACAAAAAGTCCACATTACTACACTCTTTGGTATTTAATCATTACTTTTATGTGTTTGTTAATAAGACTGAAATGATGGCAATCTCTTTAGGATTTTTTCCTATTATAATAGTATACTTAATCACCATGCTTATTATCAGGTGGATGGAAAACTATTTCTACTACATGGGTTTCACTTGAATTTCTCTTTGACTAATTTTCACAAAATATCCACTGACATGTTTTATTTATGTCACTTCATTTTGGGGAAATTCAGAAAGCTGATAAAAGTGCTTGTACATTGTGGATTTCAAAACATGGAATAAGCTTCGGGCAAAGAAATTATTCTATAGTTAGAGTTCATCTAGTTGTGATAATTTAATTCTGAATGCATTTACTGACATAGGTTCTCATAGCCTGATATGAACTTTCATATCATTTATTACTACATATTTTATTTCTATTTTGATATGTCTATGAAGCATAATATAGATCAAATTATATTATTAACATTATGGCACATTATTCCCTAGATTATCTTTAACTAAAAGAACATATGTTTTATATTATTTCAAATTTTTATAAATATACTAAGGTCTTAATTAGTAATTTATTATTACATTGCAACATTATAAAAGTAGCAGTGTGATTATTCAACAGTTTTAGGCAAATGATTATCTTATGAACACACAACAAAGAATATGTAAAAACCATACTTTAGTCAATAACATAAATGTGTTGTTAAATTTCATTCTTAACTAAAGATTTATTTGTTTTATTCAGTTTTAAATTTATTTTCTTAAATTTCTGTGTATTTTCATAATGTCATATCCTCAGGTTGAGTGGATGTAATGTGTATAATGCTTAGATATTTTATTAATTATTTATCTGAGAGAAAGCAGAAAAAAAAGAGGAGAGGGAGAGAGAGAGAGAGAGAGAGAGAGAGAAGAAAGAATGAGTGTATCAAGTCCTCCTGCCACTCCAGGCACGTGTACCACTTTGTACTTCTGGCTTTCTGTTGGTACTGGGGGTTGGAACTCAGGGCACCAGGCTTCCCAGGCAAGTGCCTGGAAACTCTGAGCCGTGTCTCCAGCCCTGTGTTTATGTATTTTAATGTCTCATAGTTTAGTTCGATTTCTATCCTCTCAAACTAGGCTTGAAAGCATTTCTACAAAAAATATTTTCATTACAATTCAGAGCATCTTTATAACTAATTTTCATTACATTACACCTTTATATTTGTTTAGTGAGTCAAAACGTACCGGCGTTTAAATGCTATGCATAGGGTGAAAATCAGAGGATCCTCATTATTCTATGTGATCTTATGATCTCCTTTTCAAAGAAATCACTGTTCTGAAAATGTAAGAAGATTTGATGCTGATATCTCATTATAGTCTGCCTTGGAAAATAAATATAAACAAGTGAATAGGCTCGTTTCAGAAATATTTTCGCAAATTGAAGTGCCATAAGTGGTGTGTGTCCTCAGCAGCTGCACCGTGTCTCCTCAGTGGGGTCCCATTCCAACTTAACATGCATATGAACTTGCATTTTGGATACACTGTTGAGAATTGGCCTTATTTCAACCTAATCACACTCCATCCACAAAGCACAGTGGAGAGATTCAAGAAGACACAACATTAAGCCTACTAAATATGCATAAAGCCCTCAATTAAAACTCGGCAGGGTTGTTTTTCATGTTGAACATACAGTCTAATTGTTAATGTCCCTTAACTGTGATAATGTGATTACTTGTGCAAATTAAATTATTCTTTGTAAAATTTTCTCTGAAATTTGTACTGTCCAATAGCATCATATTTTATACTGAAATGAAAGTCAGTTTTTAACTATTATTCACACTTCCTTCAAGAGTTACCAGTTTTTATTTTAATCATTTATTTACAGTCTCTGTCATGTACACTGCAGGCATTAAGCTTATTGAAGAAAACCACAGTGCATTTAAATCACTGAAGTGTCATTGACATTCATAGCAGAAGAAACACACAGTTGCAGTATTAAGGCAGAACATTGACATAGCCTTTAAAAATGTATTGAGTGCTGAGAAAAACCTTTTTGCCTCATTTACACATCTAGTTATTAATGTTTTTTTTATTATTTTTTTAAAAATATTGAAAACTTAGTAAATGAACACAATTCAAATTGGTCATAGTCTTTATGTTCCCATTGGGTCATCCACGCCTCAGTAAGTTTCTTGGTAATCACTGTAATCAGTACTTGTGAGATTTCTTGGTCCAGGAGGCAAATCCACTGTAAGGTCATGAATGCAGATCTAAATGCTGAGAATCTTGACAACACACGCCACAGTCAAAGGATGTTCAGAGCTGTTGATCTTCAAAAGTGTGGAACTCCATCCATTGCCAAAGGTCCCAGCCTCCAAAACATTAGGCACAACAGATCTAAATGATGTAGAACCTATTGCTGAAGACATCTCATGCCTGAGAGGCAGTCAAAGGATGGTGCTTCAGAAAACCTTCTCCCTGTAGACCAGCCAACTGAAAGCCAGCTGCACTGGTTTGTTTGGTGTCATGATCATCAACAGTGAAAATAGTGGATGCTGAAGTCACAAGCTTGTGAAGACAGGCATTGGATCCTGCAAGCTACAAAATAAACCAGCCAGGCAGATGTATCCTCCATAATGGACTGAAGTTGTATACAGATTATTGAAGAAATGAAAAACCTAAGTAAAAGTCTGTGAGGTCTGAGCCTTTTTGCTCATGTCTGACTAAATGTATATATTAGGAGCTGCCCAGTGGACAAACTAAATGTTCATGTCCACATATTAACGCTATTCTCACTTTGGCTGCTTCTCTTTTTGGTGATGACCACTGGATGACACAAAAGGCACCAAGTGCTGAGAAGAAATGGAGGAGTGCCCAGCACTGACACTTTTCACACAGTTTTCATAGAATGGAAGAGCCAAAGGAAGGATATGACCTTTTTGCAGCTGCCCAGACAGAAATTGTCACGATATCCATGATAATATAGCAATTTTGCAAGACCCTCAAAATAGAAAGAAAGATGATGTATCAAATCTTAGATAATGGAGAAATTGAATATGATGGAGACAGTTTAAAGTGGAATGACAAATTCAGGTGGGGAAGTAAGATTAAAAATTGTTCAATTTTCTGATAAGTTTTCATTGCTTCTCAGATGTACTTAACGGTTGACAGATTATTGAAGAAATCAACCTTCTTTGAACAACAAATTCAGTGTTTGTTTAGAAAATTTTAGACACTTTTGAACTTTTCATTAAATAGATTTTTGTCTAGGTATGTTACAGATAATATGTTATGCACTTATCTAATCTTAGATAAGAAATTGAAAAAAAAAGCACCTTCTACAACAAATTCAGTAAGTTAGAAATTTTAGGTGTAGCTTTTGGTTATAAGAATATTGTTAGAATTAAAAAAAAAATTCCAAAACACCATATGCTAGCTTACAGAAACTATAAACCTTTGGATAATACTCCCTTTAATTTTCAACTGTCTCTGTAGCACATATAATCAAGGTAAATTTTACTAAATACGAAGACTTGGAAGGTTTTCCTGAAATACATATGTTGAAGTGGTAGTGTCTTTTGGTATGCAGTAATGCATATTGTGTATAGCAAGACACTTCAATGGCATAGAAAAATGAGTATATTAAAATAGACAAATATCATTGAGGCACAGACATAATTTTATCATCCAGGTGAATAATTCATATGGCATTTTGCTTATGAAATCAATGCATATTTATAGTTGTCTTTGCACTGGGGATTATGACATGCATTGGAGATCTTAAGCTAGCTGCAATCTACAGAATCTATGAATTTGTAGGATGATAACTCAACACCTATCTTAAACCTATGTAAGTCTAAAATGGAAACTCTTCTAATATTTCTGCAGTTGTGCTGAGAATATGTGGCATTTGTCTTAATGTGATTTGGTGAGTTCGCTTAGCATGATTTTTCCAAGTTTGTCAATTTTCCTACAAATTTCATTATGTAGTTTCTTTACCACTGAGTAGAACTCCATTGTGCATATGTGCCACATCTTCATCATCCAGTCATCAGACAAATGTCATCTGGGTTGATTCCAGTTTTTAGCTATTGTGACTTCAGCAGCTGTAAACATGGTCGAGCAAATCTCTCTGCCGTGAAAAGTCGAGACTTTAGGGTGGATAGCCAATGGAAGACTGGTTGGTGGTGAATGAAAAAAAAACACTAAGTTTAAAAATTTCTCCCTCTAGATCTAGATTGAAGGGGAATGCATGTAGTTTTATTGAAACAAAGAGTTGTCTTTTAAGATATATATATTTTTTCATTCACCAACATGTGGAACTGCCCTTCTATATGAAGAGGAAAGAAAAAAAAATATCATGCACTAGAGCGGCTGAGGAATGAATGCATGCAAACTCGTTAGATACCTAATAGTGCTCAGAGTATGACATCCTCTATTGGGAAAGTATGTTTCCACTTGAAAAAAATCATAATATACTTTATCCCACCATCATCGCTTATATCTAGTACTAACTTCTCTCTCCGTTGGAGAATTTCCTTATCTTTTTTCAGTTGGACAATGAACCTGAAGGGAGGATCAGCTAATCACACCTCACCAGGGCCAGCTGAAACCATAGAACAACACAGGGGCAAGGGCAAGAATACAGCGTTCATGGCGATCACGACACCAGAAAAAGGCTGAAGGAGATAAACACGGAGAACATCCAACTCCAACTAAGCCAGATATCCAGAGACACAGAGGCTCCCAAACATTATCACTGAAGCGGAACTAAAATGACCCCAATGTGGCTCAGGAAACTCACGGAAGAGGGGGCGGAAAGATTGTTAGAGTCCCAAGTTGGGGCTTTATGCACAGAGACTGGGGCATACCCCCCAGCAGTCTTGACTAACCTCACAATGCATGACCCACATTCCCCATTGATGAGGGTCCCTTTGGAAGAGGGAGGACATGGAGGAGGACAATGGAACTAATACTATGAATATGAAATCAGAATAATATAAATAAAATATATATATATAAAAAAATGAGTTTTGCTTAATTTTATAAGTATAAACATAACATTTTATAGCTTCCAAGGCCACTGATATTTAGGAATTTCAAAGGAGAAAGTCCAACCTCATCAATCAGGGAGCTGTGTTCAAAGTCCTTTTAGAGGATCAGAATATTGGGGGGGGGGACCCTTCATTTCAATGTTTATTTCAGAAGGGGACTTCAGAGAAGAGGGTTTTGTGTTTGTTTTCAGAAATTTGTACCCATTCAGCCACTTTAAATAGATTCACAATAACACCATGGTACTATTGTATTAACAATAATATATTTCAAAGTTATTTCTATCCCTATTTGCATATATTTGCTTTGGATCTGCTAACTTGCTTTTTTACCTTGCATGAATGTCAGTGCCAAAAAATCTGTTAATGACATACTTAAAGGGCTTTCATCTCAATTTAATCATTTGCTTATTCCCGAGGGTGCCAAAGAGAGTATATTATCCTGGTGCTTACCAAATAACTCTATTAAAATGGAGAAAATCCAGAAAAAAAGGAAATCCTACAGAATAAATTACACAAATGGAGAAAACTGAGTGAATAAATATAAAGACAAGTCATGATGCCATAAAAATACATTATGTCACAGTGAAATATTGGAAATATGTGGAGAACTTCAATATTCACATTTCATTGAAATGACTTCGATGTAGCTCAGCAAAGTTGATCATCAAATGGTTTAACAATCAAGCAAATGTTAATATGAAATAACAGGGATGGAAATAGCTTCTGGAACTGTTTTCTCTATAAAAATGATATATTTTAGAATTCTCTGTACACTACACAAAACACAGCATGAACAAGGAATCTTAATCTTAATCTTCAAGAAACAAAACTATCCTTTGAAAGTGAACAAAAAAGAGCAGTGTACTTTGTTCATTTACATTTTTTTCTGCAAGATCACTAACAAGCAGGCATTGCAGAAACTAATGAAAAATATGAAACCATGGTTGGAATTATGAAGTATTGAATTCTATATGAAATTCACTAACATAACTTACCATATTCCTGTCATAGGAAGTTTTAAAAATAAATTTATTTAATGATTTGTTATCTCATCTTACTATTTAATGGAATTTTTGTGAAATTACAAAAGAAATTCAGCATTGAATTTTGAAAAAAAAAAACTTGAGGTAAATGTAAGGTACAAAGTAATAACTGTGTGATCTGAAGGAAATCTCGAGGGTACTCATAAAGTCAACTCTGTAATATACACACAGCTTCAGGAAATAGTTTTTGGATGAAACTACCTTTTTAAAAATTCATATTTTCTAATATTTACTTGTATTAGTATACAGGACATGTCTTGAGTCCTAATTAAATTTTATTTCATAAATATTTTAAAGTTATGGGTATCTCTACTTAAATGTCAACCTGACATCTCTTAAAATATTGATAGCTGTAGAGAAAATACTAAGTGTTGTTGGCGTTGTCATCACTTTAAAAGAGATAGTTCTATGTTTTCGATGGGAAATGAGGGAAGGTTTAATTTTCTAACCATTTTATTGGGATTTTAATATATGAGCACAGTGCAATTTCATCATTAGGACTTCCTATTACCCCATTTTGTACTTCCCTACCAAAGTCCACTGAGCATTTTCCCCATTCCTAGTAGTTCCAAGCAGTGCTTTTATTGTCCTTCTTTGTCCTTTATTTCAAAATGTTAATGGACTCGATTCTGCAGGCCTTGTGGATAGAGTGAGGCTAGGAGGAAAGGGAAATGGTGAGGGACTAGAGAGGAAAATGCACAGGCAAGTATAGGGACAGAATACATGGATGGAACTATAGAAGTGGGACCAAGGGTTAGAGAGAGAAGAAAGGAGGACAGAAGGCATACACAATACTAAAGACCAAAAGAATATGAGAATGCACTTCTTTATAAGTTAATAAATAATATAACGTACAGGGCTGGAAAGATGGCTTATTGTTTAAAGCACTTGCCTGCCAAGCTTAAGGACGCAGATTCAATTCCACAGAACCCATTTAACCCAAATGCACATGGTGCCACCTGTATCTGAAGTTTGTTTGCAGTGGCTAGAGGCTCTTACACGCCCATTCTCTCTCCCTCTCTCCCTAATTTCCTTTTTTTTTTTTTTTTTTTTTTTTTTTTTTTTTGGAGGGGGAGACACAGACACAGAGACAGAGACAGAGACAGAGAGAGAGGAAGACAGATAGAGATGGGCACGCCAGCAGCCTCTCAGCTGCTGCAAACAAAATCCAGAAAGGGGGATGTTTTATTATCTGTTTTTTTTTTTTTTTAATTTATTTTTTGGAGAGAGACACACAGAGAGAGAGACAGAGAGGGAGAGGAAGACAGATATAGATGGGCGTGCCAGCAGTCTCTCAACTGCTGTGAACTGAATTCATATGTGTGCGCCCCTTGTGGTCAAGTGTGGCATTGCACTCTTACTTCACTTTGCATCTGGCTAAACGTGGGACCTGGAGATTGGAACTGCTCGGGATTGGAACTGGTGTTCCTAGGCTTGGGAGGCAGGCGCTTTAACTGCTAAGCCATCTCTTCAGCCCCCTCTAATTTCTAAAAAGAGAATTTTGGCAGAAGTACCCTGCTCAGTCTGGGGTACCATTTCCTGAATCCATAGTTTGTTGCATTAAATCCTAGTGCAAAAAAGGGTTACTCCCTAGTGAACTATTGCTCAGGCAGTCCATAAAGCCTCCAAGACATTGACACTACTGTCAATTCTTTTGGTTGACCTCCAGAACTAGATGATAGGACCCTATTTCTGAAGCCACAATATGCTCTGGACACAGGACACAGTGAAGGTATGTATGAACTGAGCTAGAAGGTACTTCCTGGTTAGATACCTGCCCTAGTTCTGGAAAGGGCTATGACGGCTGCCGGGGATAGAGAATCATCACTCATCTCAAGGAGCAGATCCTGTGAGCTACACCATCAATCAGCCATGCAAGATGTGTCCGCTTGGTTACCTACCATGGCTGTGTGCCACTATTGCACTTGTTTGAGCATCATGTCAGGTTGTTTACTGCGGAGTAGATTAGACCTCTAGTTGTTTGGACAGATGCCAGTCAGTTTCCCCCAGTCACTCCTGTAGCACCCTCTGGCACTAGACAAGCTAACTGTCTGGGGACTTACCCAAGTTCAATAGTGGCACACAGCCATTGTGGATAACCAACTGCTCTCTATTTGGCTAACAGATCCACTCAGTGGAATGGAACACATTGCTGGAACTGGGAAAAAAGTCCAAAAAACGAGCCCATTCTCCAATATAAAGCTCCCACCAATTTTGGGCTAGAAGAAGGCCTAAGCATATAAAATTTTCTCTAAAATAACAATGGCCATCCCATCCATCTGGTGCTAACTTCTCTCTCCATTGGAGAATTTCCTTCTCTTTTTCAGATGGACGCCAAACCTGAGGGGAGAATCAGCCCATCGCACCTCACCAGGGCCCCAGCTGAAACCATAGAGTAATGGGGGAAATGGGCAAGAGTGCAGCTTTTTTGGTAAACCTGACACCAGGACAAGGCTGAAGGAGATAAACACAGAGAACACTCAACTCCTACTAAACCAGATATCCAGAGACACAGAGGCTCCCAAGACCTCATCATTGAAGTAGACCTAAAATGAACCCAACATGGTTCAGGAAAATTCTTGGAAGAGAGGGTGGAAAGAGTATCAGAGCCACAAGTTGGGTCATTATACACAGAGACTTTGCCTCTCTCCCATAACTGCTGGCTACCCTCACAATGCACAACCCACATTCCCTGATGAGGAGGCTCCCTTGGGGGAGGGGTACCAGGAGGAGGCTACTGAAGGCACCAACATGAATGTAAAATTAAAATAAATAAATAAAAAAAACAGATGTGTTCACTTGAGCAGTAGTGGATCTAAGCTATGGAGTAAGCAACTATCTTCTGATAAGATTTCATTTTAATTTATTAAAACTGTAATACAAAAACTCAGATAATAGGGCTGAAGAGATGGCTTAGAGGTTAAGGCGCCTGCCTGCTAAGCCTAAGAACGTTGGTTCCAATCTCCAGCGGTTCCAATCTCCAGGTCCCACGTTTAGGCAGATGCAAAGTGATGCAAGGGCGCAATGCCACACTTGACCACAAGGGGGCGCACAATTATGAATTCAGTTCACAGCAGCAGAGAGACTGCTGGCGCGCCCATCTATATCCGTCTTCCTCTCCCTCTCTGTCTGTCTCTCTCTGTGTCTCTCTCCAAAAAATAAAAAAAATAAAATAAAAAATAAAAAAAACTCAGATAATAAAACATCCCCCTTTCTGTTGCAATCAATAAGCAGTCTTTGGAAAACATTCCTGGTGGTCCTAAACTCCTTCACAGTGTTAACATGGCTCTGCTTCACCCTGTACTCAGTGTAGTTTTTCCAGTTTATCATCATATTAATATGCTAATACCTAAAGTTTTGATTGTTTCATGTATGGATGATAGCATTCTATACATTTATCCTATACTTACCATTTAAATCATTATCCTTGCAACAAATATATGAACAAAAATTAAACATCCCTCTTTCCATATGGGAAGATTAAGACATAACAAAGAACATATAATTTATTCTGTGTCAAAACATATAAAAGTTAAAGCCAGCACTTATATATAATATTAATATAAATAAGATGCATGTCTCACAGGATTGTGTTGAGGTTGACAGATGAATAAAGCTTGGGAAAATGCCCAACACAATTTATGTTCTGAGTGTTTTGTAAAATGTATATATTTGAAAGGTAAATGGATCCTTGTGTCCATACCTCCATCCACCCATATGTACTAAAATACATGTACACATGCATGCACATAGACAATGCATGATCAGGTACATACATTCAAGCACATCCTACCAAGCACATCATTTCACCCTGTTGCTTTGCTGTGTATCTTTTTCCACTGCTAATGTGAAAAAAAAAAAAATCATCACAGAGATGTTTATCTTTAAAACAATCATCTCTACAGATTCCATGGCATTTTGCAATTCCATTGCTCATAGACCTACAATATCCCTGTTCCCACCCATGGCTCTAATTTATTGTTCACTTGTATTGAAGAGTTATGGAGTAACTTATGCAACATGAGGCTACTCCCCAGATGAATTCACTCTCTTCCATTCAAACTCCCTATTCCCTGCACCAACAGTAATCTTGAGTATCTTTTCAAAACTTTTCAAAAATGTTTTATACAAAATATGTAGCATTCCTTGGGCTAGAGAGATGGCTTAACGGTTAAGGTGTTTGCCTATGAAGCCAAAGAACCCAGGTTCAATTCCCCAGGACCCATGTAAGCCAGATGCACAAGGTGACACATGTGCCTGGATTTCATTAAAAAAAAAAAATAGTATTTTGATGATCTCCATGTATTAAATTGCTTCAGATAATAACTTAAATGGGTTTAAGCTGTTGGTCTGTTTCTGTTATGGCATGTTCATTTTGTGAACTATACAGCTCAGGTGCCCTCCTATTCCATACAATCTCTTATCCAGGAGAAAAAAAGTTCACACATCTGATTCTAATACACAGTCATCTGCCCCATATCCAGTGTCTTAGCACGTTAGTCCTTGCCTGATGCCAGAGGTTCTCAGTGCTTGGCAAGAACGAGTGTGTCGTAGGAATAGATGTCAGCTCCACAGGGCAAGAATAGATTCTCTTTGATCCTCATGGATTTCTTTGATGGCTGACCCATAATATTAGTGATATATTTGTATATAATATGACCCTAAAATTGTACTCTGTTACTCAATGACTGTTCATGAGTGACCCATTATACCTTTTTGCTTGACATCCATAAAGAAAAAGAAAATAATAAAAAAAAAACAGTTAATAGCAACTTAAAATTATGTAAATCCAAATATTTAAATAACTCAGCCTCAATGAAAATGCATTACAACCACACAGATTATTCACCAAGAATTTATCCCAAAAGATACTCTAATTTAGCAATGATACTTAAAACCAGCTATTCCCCTGTCATAATGTTAAGGTCCTTTTACTTCAGAAATCCCATTCTAGAAAAGATGCAATGAAATGATGCTTCCATTTTGTTTGGAATCCATATCTAGACTGCAACTAGTTCTGTGTTCCAATGCACAAGCAGGCCCACGACTTTAGGTGGCATGCTGAATTGTTTTCCAGCTCTCATGAAACCTAGCCCATGCTTCAGTGTATTGTATCTTTGCTTGGACAAAGATAAATGGAGGCCGGGCGTGGTGGCACATGCCTTTAAATCCCAGCACTCAGGAGGCAGAAGTAGGAGGATCGCTGAGAGTTCGAGGCCACCCTGAGACTACATAGTGAGTTCCAGGTCAGCCTGGACCAGAGTGCGACATTACCTCGCAAAACCAAAAAAAAAAAATAATAATAATAAATAAATAAATAAAAATAAATGGAGCTTGTGAACTTAGGGTGACTTAACATTCACTTGTCATTCCACACATCTGTTTGTTAGAGCATCTGCATTCTGTAGTCAGAAGCATAAGCACTCAATGACTGCCAAAATTAAGGCCTAAAGTCATAGTATACCCTGGCAATATCATATTAACCAGGAAACGAAAAGTCATGTTGATTACCTCTTTGATTTTTGCCTGAAAAATAGACTTTGATATATTGACTCATCTGCCTAAGCATATTTAACGACTTAAAATTTATATTGTTTATTCAACTTATTGAAAAACAATATGTCAATTCCACCCAAAGAATGCATCTTCATTGTTGACTAGAAACATGTCAAAGCATTAATTATTTCATTGAGTCAATTCCTCTATCATTAATGGACTGCTAATCTACACCACAAACTATGGAAGAGATGGAAAGAGATGGACAGTACCGGCTTTTCAGAATTCAAAACAACAACAACAGCAACAACAAATCAGAAATGGATATGTAAAATCTGTGTACCTCAAAAGACAGCAAAGAGGTAAAGAGAAGTGTAAAGGACTGTTAGTGTCAGAGGACAGATGGGTGTGTGTGGGGGGGGGTGAGTTCTTGCTGCAAGTCTTGTGCAAAGTGGAATAAAAAACACAAATACAAATGGCCAGAGGATCCTCCATGTAGAAGAAAGGATATAATGATGTGAAACCAATTTTCTTAGAATGACAGAAATGGTATTAGGAGACAAATATGTTTCAAGAATGCACTAATTGAGGACATGCAATACGTGGCTGGAGAGATGACTTGACTTTTCTCCTAGGGGTGTGTAATGATGGGGGAAGGTGAACTTCTATAAATTCTGAGAACACTGATTTTTCCATAGGACTACATATTGCGGCCTGAGGTTTGTACTTCAGGAAGTGTTCACATGTTCTCTCCTAATTCAGACCGTGCAGCCTAGGATTCGTAAGCTTTCTGGTTTTGTATGGAAAGAAGTATGTTATATGTGTGGGGTGGATTAAGCTACTTCACATCTGAAATTCAGCCTCGGTTTAAGAGTTTTCTATTTTATGGTCTTTTCATGAAGCATATCTATTTAACTTATAAACTGAGCTTTAGCTGCAGGTAATACTTTAATAAGGGGTGCTGCTGGCATGTCAAAACTGCTGACTTTCGCTAATGAATGCTTAGTAAATACACATTTATTATGAAAATTAATCAAATTCATCAAATACTCAATTTTCAATTTCTTGAAAAGAACATCAGTTTAGGACTTTAGTAAATTTGCAATTAAGCAGTTTATACTCTACGAAGCTGTCATACATGCTCCAGTCAGAATTAGAAAAATAAAATAAAAAACAAAATAAATGAGAAATAGGTGTAAGATCTTACTTTTCTTTCAATATTTTATCATATCTCCCAGGAAAGAGAGAATATGAAATAAAGTGTCTTGATACTTTATATTAATATATACCAGTGAATATATTTATGGGTGAATTATGAGTGTGTGTGTGTGTGTGTGTGTGTGTGTGTGTGTCTGTGCTTAATAAAGGCACAATCGTGTGGAGTAATTATGCAAGACTAGGATTTAGGATCATGGAGTTAAGTTTAATGAGAATATACCAAAGAAAAATACAAGAAATATTATCATTTTCTTGAGCTAAATTTTTGAGACATTGTGTAGTAGAGAATTATTGTACTGGGAAAAAAAAATCTTATTTTTGCTTTTCATTATACAGATGCCATGTCCAGGGATCTGTACTGCTCTAATTGCTATCAGTGACTGTTTTCCCAAGAGATTTGTGATTTTGGATGGCAGCGTTGAGAAAACTGGTATCTGTTCCAACCTACGGAGGAGAGTGAAGCTCACAGCACCACTCTGAATCTCCAGGAAGGTTGGGGTGTGAAGTCATGCCAGACATTAGCAAGGCCCTGAAATACAAAACTCAGCTGAGTCTTCCTGGCTTATATTTCTCTGTAACATGTCATATAGTAATACAAAATGCAAACAATGTCACTCATAACTTCAAGACAGGATGGCAGGAAACTCCCTATTGGTGCCTCCTCATCTCTCCCTTTGGCTCAGTATAATTTGTAGTTTTTTTTTTTTTTTTTTTTTTTTTTTTTTTTTTTCTGGAACGCCGTGTGTTGAAATGAATTGTGACACAAGAGGTTAGAGACCTCGTAATTGTTGTAGGAGTATCTGAAGTAAATGTGCCCATTTGAGGACCCTTGTCTGAGGCAAATTTGGCAACATGAGTGACTGTTCTTGACAGTATAACATTTTGGCTAACCTCTATGTGGACACAAAACACTGAATTATTGTATCTGTGGTAGTCAATCTTCATCTGATGGCGTTCCTTGGAAATGACCACCAGGTGCATAGTTGAGAAGCAGGAGAGGTGCAGAGAAAAGAGGAGCTAAAGGGGTTACAAATATCCCTCCCCCTGTGTCATGATTTATGGATATTTGCATATGCAGGAAAATGGTAGGCATTAGATAAAATTTTGGAGATATGAGTGGCTAGAGAGTGGGGAAGGTAACATACTTTATAACTTTTACAATATTGTTCAGTGTGTATTTTAAAAGCTTAACAGACTCAAGGTGGTTTTGAACAGATCTGTTCAGCCTATGATAATAAAATATTAAAGATAATCTTGAAGGTTGAAAAATCTGAGAGCCAGATGTCAATGCAGTCCAAGCTTATGCTTGGTCCCTCTTTCAAGTTTATATCTGGAGACTTCTCATTATATCCTCACAAAGCAGAAAAATAAGGTAGTTCTTGGAACCCCCTTCAATAAGAACAGCAATTTCCTCCGTGAGTACTGTACTCTTGTGATCTTATCTTCTCCAAAGTCCATCTCTTTATACTCTCTCGTGGATGATGAAGACTACAACATATGATTGTTTGGATAGGGTCACAGATATTAAGAGATTAGATGCCACTCATTCTGCCTGTTTTCATTATTTCTTATTCACATGGAATTTTTTGCCAATTCAAGCTTTTTTTTCCCCTTTATAATATAAGCTTAGCAATTGTGTGGAAAAAAGAACCTGAAAATACCTTCTGAGCAAAGTATCTCTAAATAGAGTGTGTAAAGACATCTTCCAGATGGGCATGGTGGCGCATGCCTTTAATCCCAGCACTCAGGAGGCAGAGGTAGGAGAATCGTTGAGAGTTTGAGGCCACCCTGAGACTACCTTGCAAAACAAAAAAAAAAAAAAAAAAAAAAAAAAAAAAAGACATCTTCCATATTAAAATACAAATAAAAATAAATCATGAGTATTATTTTCCTTTCTTTTTACTTTTTTTATTTTTAAATTTCATTTACATATATTGTGCATGGACCATATTTCCCCTTACCTCCAGCCTTCCTCTCCTCATCCCTCCCATTTTGTTTTTCATCTTTGTTACCATGGAACATTGTATTTCTCCTTTCATTTTATACATGTATTATTATATAGGACTACATAAAATCTCATAACTACAAATGAAAGAAAATGTACATTATTTATTGTCTTTATGAGACTGGATCAATTTTTTAAACATCTTGTTTACATTTTATTTTTATTTATTTATTAGAAACAGAGAGGGAGAGGAAGAGAGAGTAGAAGAGAGAGTAAGAGAGAATGGGTTCCCCAAGGCCTCTAGCCACTGCAAACGAACTCCAGACACATAGACCACCATGTGCAACTGGCTTTCATGGGACCTGGAGAATTGAACCTGGGTTCTGAGGCTTCATAGGCATGTGCCATAACCACTAAGCCATCTCGCTATGTTGATATTGGATTTATTTAATTACCATGATTTTCTAGACACATCAATTATCTTCCATAGTTCCATTCTTCTTTATGGCTAGAAAAATTCCGTTCTGTCTATTTACATCATAATGTTCTTTCTCTTTGCTCTGTTGTTGGATACCTAGAATGGCTCTATAACTTAGCTATTGTGAATATTTCTCTACTAATCACAGATGTATAAGAATATATGTGATATATTGACTTAGTTTAGTTTTATGAGAAACCTCCCTACTGATTTCCATATTAACTCTATGACTAGAATACATTCCCAACACCAGTTCATATTAATTAAGCATACTGTATGTTTTGTTAATATAGAAAACATCCATTAAAATTAAAAAGTAAGCATTTTAAAGAAGACAAGATTTTTCATAACTCAATCAAGAGTTTCTTTTGATATATGAATGGTTGTAATTCTCCTTTTATGAAATATTAGTATCACTTAATAATTTATCATCTCATAATGAAACCAGAACTTATCAACATGTTTGTACATAAATCTAAAACATATTTTGGGCTGGAAATATGGCTTACTCATTAAAGATGCTTGCTTGCAAAACTGATGGACTGGGTTTGACTCCACAGTACCCCCATAAAGCCAGATATACAAAGTGCTGCATGCATCTGGAGTTCCTTTGCAGTGGAAAGAGGCCCTGGGGCACCCATTCTATTTCACTTTCTTTCTTGCAAATTAACAAATATTTTTTAAAAAGTTATATGTTCATTACCAATACAATAAAAAAACTTTGTCCTTTTGAGAAAGGCCCACATTCGTGCTTTGATTTCACAACTTCACTGATGTGATCTCATAACACAGAAAACGTTTTCAAAACCTTACCTGGAAAAAAATTTCAAAGTATTTGTTGCGATTATTCATTTCTGAATCCCTCCAGTCCTCAGACACATAGTTTTTCACATTTCGGAGTCTAATTGAGGAACCATCCTATATTTCTACTGAACTTTGACAAATCCTTTCTCTGATGGATAGGGGCATTGGTCACTTCCCAGGGGTTTGAGCATATTTTTGTTTGGCATTCTTATCTTTATATCAATACTTAGTTTACATGTGTGTTTCCTGTATTGCTCAGGAGGCCCCTTGACTGCTCCAGCTTGGCCTTACAGACACTGAAGCTTCTGTAATCTGGATAGACACAAGTAGCACAGATTCTCAACTGCTCCAAAACTTCTCGAAGACACTAAGCACCATACAGTACACAGAAGCTTTTTCTACTAACAAGCTACACCATACTGGTAAAAATAATAAATGGATAATTTGAAAAGAAATTCTCTCTGTGACATCTCTAATATCTCTGTTGTTGCTTTCCCATTACATGTCATCTTTGTCACTGGGTGACCTGCTATGATGCCCCTTTTCACATTTGCGAAACTGTTGTAACATGCACACAACCCTATCTGTGCTGTGCTCATTTATCTGGATGTTTCCCTGCTGTACTGTAGGCTCCTGGGAAACACTAACATATCCTATTCAACCCTGCATCCCCAGCAACAAGTACAGGGCCTGCCATGTAGTCAGCATGCATCTGTCCTAATTAAGTAGCTTGAGACTTAGAATCAGAGTTTGTGGCAGTATTTTTCTCATCCTCAACTAGTTAGAAGACAGAAGAATATGGCAGAGTCACATCAGAAATCCATGCTGATGTGCTCGTGCTCTGTCTTTTAAAAATCACTCTCTGGATCAGTGCTTTTAAATAAATAAGATACTTCCCTTAAATTCACAATGACTCATCCTTACTCTTCCAAATTTCCCAATAATAAATCTGGTTGGTACAACGTGCAACATATTATAGATTCAATAACCTACCACTGATAGACACACTCACACATTGAAGTAAAGTATAAGAATTTTTAAAAGTTAAATCAAGTAACAAATAAATTGACCCAGATGTCTTGCCAAATATGAGTACAGATTGATGCAGCCTTTAGCTAATTCCTACCCCTGTCCTCTTGAAACAGATGTATCTCTATATTCACACAGGAAGTTGTGTGTGCATGCATATCGAGTCACAAACAAAAATGAGTGTGCTGATGAAAATAACTGCTCTCTGAGGGAAAACTAAATTCATTGCTAAATTTGTGTTTCTATCCATATGAGTTTATGTACCTTGAGTCATATATGAGCGAGCCATGCGATTCTGGTGCTTCTATTCCTGTACCATCATTCAGGCACAGAATTATTGTAAAGTATCATCCTAAATGAAAATCCATTTCACTGGGGACGTTCTTTTAAATATAGCGTGTAAACACTGCAAAGCACTTCGCATTTGAGGGGCAATATAACTCAGTGTGTCTCTATAGTAACTCTGAGAAAATCAAAAAATATAACACTAGTGTCAGAAAAGCACCTGCTAATTCTTTTCCGAAAAAAGGATTATGAGGAGTTCATCTTACATAGCTTTTTTTCATATTAAATATGCAAGACATGCTCATCACAGAAAATTTCATAGATTTACAAAGGTACAAGTAGAGGGACTGAAATATACATTCATTTCTCATGCACTCCTTAGTCAAATGCAAATCATCATGTCAGTGGTACACAAAGCACATTCACTGTCTGTGAATGTTATGAAGTATAAAGTAAGTTAGATTACAACAACTACAGTCAGTACTAGGAAATAGAAGAATAGTTAAAAAGGCTTACCCTGGGGCTGGAGAGATGGCTTAGTGGTTAAGGCATTTGCCAGCAAAGCCAAAGGACTGTGGTTCAATTCTCCAGAACCCACATAAGTCAGATGCACAAGGGGGCGCTTGAATCTGGAGATCTTCTGCAGAGGCTGGAGGCCCTGGCATATCCATTCTCTCTCTTTCTCTTTCTCTCTCTGTCTCTCTGCCTCTTTCTCTCAAATAAATAAATAATAATAATAATAAATAAATCTACCTTTATTTAAAAAAAAATAGACTTACCCTAAAGGTCATCCTAGCACTGGGTTGCACAGCATCTATTGAAATACCAGGTATGTTTAGTCAAGGGAAAACAGGTTACAAAGGCCCTGGTAGGCAACATTGAAACATCCCCTATGGTTCAATTATGATCGAAAGCTCTAGGATACCTCTTGGCACACCTAGGTACTCAGAACTTTCAGGATATCATTTAAACTTTGAGACAATTGCTTTATGAAAATCTAGATTATTTTACATATTATTTTTTTTTTTTCATCAAAAACTTAAGTGGTGGCTGGAAAGATGGCTTTGTGGTTAAGGTGCTTGCCTTCAAAACTGAAGAATGCTTGTTCAAATCTCCAGGTTCCCCCTAGCCAGACACCAAAGTGACACAAGTGTATAAAGTTGCACATATGCACAAGGGTGTGCACACATCTGGAGTGCATTCACAGTGGCTGAAAATGTCCTGGTGTGTCTATTTCTGTCTTTCTCTCTCTCAAAAAGTATTGGCAATAAGCCGGGTGTGATGGTGCACACCTTTAATCCCAGCACTCGGGAGGCAGAGGTAGGAGGATCTCCGTGAGTTCAAGGCCACCCTGAGGCTAATTCCAGGTCATCCTGGGCCAGAGTGAGACCCCACCTCGAAAAACCAAAAAAAAAAAAAAAAAAAGTATTGGCAATGGAGGGATTGCTTAGTGGTTAAGGCACTTGATTGCAAAGCTAAGGATGAAGTTTTGATTCCCCAGGATTCACGTAAGCCAGAAGCGCAAAGAGGCACATGCATCTGGAGTTTGTTTTCTATTCCTGGAAACCTTGGTGTGCTCATTCTCCCTCTCTCTCCCTCTCTCTTCTTCTTCTTTCTCACTCTCAAATAAATAAAAATAAATCATTAATAAAAATAGGTGGGTACTTACAAAAGGGGAAGGAGAGGATGATGAAGTAATTTTAAGTACCTATTGGGCTTCAAGACATTTTAGTAGAGAATCTCAGAAAATGAATCTAGCAACCTTATTATTAGTTAATAAGGTTATAATAATCACAAAAGACATGTCACCTAATATGCATGGGGAATTCATGTAACCTGTAATTCCTAAACTCTCACAGCAGCCTGATAAGTAATTTCTGTGTTTAGCAAAACAAGACTCAGAAAAGTGAATTCAATGACTCTACCAACAGTGACTTCAGTTACTGGACTTCAGGTCTGAATCCAATGTCATTGAAACAGACTTTGGAGTCCTATATTGTGATCCCCATTGCATCACAGTTTTTTGCAAGCTTGCCTTTTGATAATACCCAGGTCACTAATATAAAACATTAAAATTTTCAAATATTCATACAGTAGTGTCATGTTTTTGGGAGAAAAGTCAATTAATAATGGATTTGTATAATGTAATCATCATGAGGCAGAAGGCAAGACTAGATTTAAAATGATTGAAGCTGTTTAAAAACAGAGTTGTAAAGTACTTAGATAAAAAAAAGGCCTTATAGGGCTGGAGAGATGGCTTGGTGGTTAAGGCACCCACCCACCAAGCTTAAGAACGCTGGTTCCAATCTCCAGTTCCCACATTTATCCAGATGCAAAAAGTGATGCAAGGGCACAATGGCACACTAGCAACAAAGGGGTGGACACATCTGGAGTTCGATCACAGTGGCTGAGAGGCTGCTGGCATACCCATTCTCTCTCTCTACCTCTCTAGTTCTCTCTCTCTCACAAATTAAAAAAAAAAAGGCCTTATGGAATCCTGCATTATGAACAATGTGTCAATATAAAAGCAGAGATCGAATTTATAATACACACCATCATAGTCAGGGACTTCAATACTCCTCTATCAGCAATACATAGACCATCCAAATAGAAAATTAATAGGGAAGTAAGTGAGCTTAACATCACCATAGAGCAACTAGATCTACCAGACATCTATAGAACATTCTACCCAAAATCTGCAGGTTACACATTCTTCTCAACAGCCCATGGAAACTTCTCTAAAATAGATCATATATTGGGCCACAAAGCCTGCTTCCACATTTTTAAGAAAATTGATATAATTTCCTGCATGATATCAGTCCACAATGCAGTAATACTAGAAATTAACAACAAAAAGTACACATGAGAAGCCTGGGCAAAAGATTCCAAAGAAATACACACATACACATGGGGGAGGGGAGCGTAAGAGTGCCCAACTTTCACCTGAGAGACCTGAGGGGATTAAGAAATAGTGAAGGACTCAGAGATCAAAGAAAAATCACACATGGAACAATGTGAGAAAGCACGCTCACGTAAGAAACATGTAGAAAGCAAGCAGGAAAATACCTATGACAAAAGAAGCGCTCCCTTCTTCTGAGGCAGGCTGGGAAAAGAGAACACATACTCAGCATAAGTCACAGGAAGAGCAAAGAGAGCTTGCCCATGTGGTTAGGTTCAAGAGTAAGGAGCAGGCATACAGTGAGCATGGGCCTTATTAGCAGACTCAGATGTGTAAGGTGAGACCTGATTGGTTTGTGGAGGCAAAAGGCTGACCCAGGGAGAGGCCAGCCTACCTAGAGTGCAGAGCTAAGAAACAAAAATTCTTTCTGGGGCGTATAGCTTCCAGCTCTATGGGATGGGACTAGATCAGAAGCAAGGTTTAGTTCTGCAGTGGTAGCCTGAATGTAGCTCCTTTTTCTTAGGCTTTGTTCGTGCCTGTCTATAAATCACCAGCTTACCCATGTTTTTCCTAAAGAAAGTCACTTTCCCTTTCAAAATAATTGAGGATGTCATTCAGGTCACAAGATGGCTTGATGTGTGTTGTTTTATTTATTTGAGTCTGAGATGCAGTTTTCAGCATCCACACCCAAATTTAACTCCTCGCCAGAAATCTGGTGATTCCATTTCTGTGTGGTCTGTGTCTCGCTTTGTTCAGGGGACTATATCAATTACTTTGGACTGAGTGGCCTCAGCTACAAAATTTTGTTCACTAGAGTTATTCAGCCCAGGAAGTCCATATTCAATTGATAGTAAGTCTGTTCTTTGGTGAAGTCCTTCTTCTTGGTTTGCAATTAGCTGAGCAATCTGGCTCTTCACATGTAGAAAGCTAGTTCTGTCACGTTTTATCTGTCAGAGGAAATGATCCCAATGCAAGGATTTCACAAGGACCCAGTCCCCCTAGAAAGACCTCACATCTTAATATCACTAGGTGATCACAAAAGCATATGGTCCATAACAATCCCTGAATTCCCATTCTTATTAGCAAATGTTCCCAAGGTAAAGGCATTCTGAATACTGCCTGAAGTATTAGACATTCAGTTCCATCTTGGCATGTTGGCCATTAGCATATAAGGTTCTGTTGCTATACTTAAGCAGTGACTCACAAGGTCAAGATAAGCCTGGAGTTCCAGTCCCAGGCATATAATCCTTTCTGGTCTGTAATTTTCCTTTCATTCTTTCCATACACACTCTGTGACATCAAGTAAAGAAGTTCGGGTGAGTCCTCTTCATGCTTCATGTCTCACACTTCCTCTGCTTTGAGAGTTTTGTGGTTTTCCACTGCAACACCAAGCAAACTGGGCTCATTCCTTGAGTTTGAAACCAATAGTAACTTTATATCTGCACCATCCCTGTGACCAGAACAGTGGATGCCATGACAGCTCACTATATGATATGCACCATCCTAGGAATTCAGACACAGTATCATGATTCCACCACATTGCCAAGCAATGCCATTGGGAAGTACTTTGTGAAAAATAAGTGTTTTTGTTTGTTTGTTTAGTTTTTTTTTTTCCTTTTTTTTTTTTTTCTTTCTCAGTTTTTATCTTCGTCAACATCTGAAGCACTGGACCTGTTCTGCCATCACCGGAAGCCAGAATCATCTTAGTCAGAGCTGAGCTCAGTGCTTTAAGTTAGTCTCCCAATATTCTCCATTGGTCCTGAGTTGTGACTCAGTACTTGCAAGACAAGGCAGCTACTCATCTCTTGTTTGCACTCACTTGCATATGGTTGTCTATAGGGGAGTCACATCTCTGTGACTTAGTCTTTATGTGTGGTTTTGCCCTCCAACTACTTACTATGTTGAATTGTTATGAGGTGTAACAAGAGCATATATAATTACTTAAAAGACTTTTAAAGTATGTGTTCAGAATGTTAATTTTTATTATTATCATCTGTTAGAAATTTTAATGAATAAAAAACAACCATAAGATTAGGTGCAGCTCAGTTCTCTGGATTTAATTTTTCTGAGCCTGTGTACTTCACTGCAGGTGGTCTATAGCACTCCTGCTGGTAAGGTACATGATAAACTTAAATAAGGCTCCAAAAATAAGACAAAAAGAAGAATAACGAAATGAAATGTTGTATCCTCCGTTTTCAATGATTTTCCATAAAACTGTAGCATAAATATTTAATGCTCAATTATAGACAAGATAAATTGTCATGTTCTGTATCTATTTTGATGGGCTCTGTACATTTTGCCAGCCTATTGCAATATATGTATGAGTGTTTCAGCAACAGGAGATAGAAAACGCTAGAGAAAATAGTCCTCTTTTTACAGCACCATATATGGAGGATATGATTACAGCTTTTGCCTCCAACCTTGTTGAACATGTTTAAATTCAAGTTTGAAAAGCACCCTTACTACTTTCGAGAAAAAAACAAAAGAAACAGTGCCACACATAATTATAAATAAGCTCAGAAAGAGCACAAAAGGCCATCTGTGAGATGGTAACAGATGCAGTTGTTCAAAATATTTTCTTCATCTTAAAGTATGGAATTGTGAAGTTTAAGTACATGCTGTGTAGCTTTCTGTAAGCCAGAGTAAAATCAAATATTGGCAAAAACATTTTTATAACTTTTCTCATTTAAAAGTTCTTCCTTGTATGCATAATTTATTTTCTATATATATTAAAATGATTTCTTATATTATAAATAAATGGGATAAAGCACCAAATCGAAAACAGCTAACAGTAGTATTGTGTTTTATGTTGGCTTATCATCTTGAACTGAAGCTTCATGAGGACAGGGGGAAGCATGGCATGAGCAGAGCGAGGACACCATCTTTGCTACAGCGCGTAGAAAATAGCAGTAGTACTAGAGAGAGCCAAAATCGGGCAAGGGGTATTTGGCTATAACACCTCAAAAACAGACTTTCTCCAGCAAGGATCCACCTCCCAAATTACCATGTAATTTGTTCCTGGAATTCATAAAACGATAGCCAATAATTTCAGTCCAAGTTTAAAAGTTCCGATAGGTTTTCAATCCTAGCACTCTTCAAGCATCCTCATCATCCAAGGTCTCTTAACTGTGAGCTTGTAAAACCAAAAATACATAATGACCCAGAGTAAAGAATAATGCTGCAAAAGATAACATTGAAAGGTAAGACTGATCAAATGCAAGATCTAAAACAGGACAAATAACAAATCCTGAACATCTGTGTCTGATATCTAAAAGCAGTGATGGACTCTCTGGGGTTCCAATTTTACCCCTTCAAATGAACTGCCCACAACCTAGGAAAAACTCCATCCTGAGATTTCACTTCTCCTTGGCATCCATACCATATTCCTTCTACCTCCAAAAATTCTGGTGTCTTAACTGCAACCATAGTTCATCCTCATGGCTCCACTGGGTCTCCATTCAGGGACTCCAACAATCCCATCACACATTGCCAGTGGTCATCTCCAAGAAAACTACATTGTACATCCAAAGACATATTCTTCCCAATATTTGTTATATACCTATGGTGCCAGCTGGGCTACTAAATTGATAGTATAAGGGTAAACAAACCCAACTTTGAAGGGTGGGAAACTCGGCATTAAGACCACCTACTTTCAAAAGAGTCGGTATTCTTTCTGCTGTCCCAGTGCAGAACAGTTGGCCCAATCTTATTTGTGGTAATTTCTAAAACACTGAGCTATTGACTAAATCCCAAAACTTTCATTTTTTTTTTTTTTTTGAACATCCTTCTGCTCATACCAGTCCATTTCTTCTAAAGTCAGCCCTGATCACGTTCTCATTACACAGGGCGAATGCAGCAGGCCTCTCACACAAGCTGCTTCTAGTCCATTCCTAACAAGGTTCTCTTTCCCTGATAAGCCAAGCCTGGTAATGCGCAGTTCCTCCTGTAGTTGGGTCGCTTTAACTCTGACCAGAATGATGTAGCAAATTCTGCTTACAGCACGGAAAGGCATCTCTTAGGTCCAAGGTTTCAAATCTTTCTACATTCCTCTAATAAATCAGTTTCAAAAGGCCAAAAGTTAAACAGTCATTTTTCTGCAGTAACAATCCCACTCACGTGGTAGGAATTTTCAGTTGCAGTTAGCTTTTTACTAAGGCAAAGCACCCCACAAAAAGCAACTGGAGGGAGGAGTTTTGATCTGGGCTTACCATCTCAAAGGGTAAAGCCTCTTGATGGCACAGGGGCGGTATGGCGTGGACATCACCTCTGCCGCAGCAAGCGCACGACAGCACAAAGGGAGTGAGCCAGGCCCAAGCAAAGGCGAGCTTGCCACTGCACGTCTGAGTGCACCCTCCAGCCGGGCTCCATCTTCCCAATTGTGTCAACTGGGGACAAAGCTTTTAAAACACATGAGTTTATGGGAGGCATCTGATTCAAACCAGCACATCTTTGAAATTTTATAGAAAAAAAACCTTTTCATCTTCATAAAATAAATTATCTGTATACTTGTTGAATAAATTACCTGAAATAATTTGCATGAGGTAATATACGCTGACAAAGTGGGAGTCACTGTATTGAGTTGGTGAGTAAAAGGTTATTTGTTATCAATTCTAGCACAGTGACTTCTATGGTAAGATTAATTTGATATTTTGAATATCTTGGGACAAATTCATTAATATTTATGTTTATACATTTGTAAAAATAATCTGTTAAATAAGTAAATTTCTGAAATTTATAAACTGTCATCTCTTACTGAAATTATGCTGCAATTTTCTTTGCCATCTTATTTTTAGTTTCACATATTTACCATGTGTGCCTTGTTATGATTCATGTCTCCCACCAAGTTTTCTTCTTTTAACTTCTCAGAAGTGTCAGCTCATTTACATGCACCATGAGGTCACATGTTTTGACAATATGAAATGTTAGCTGGTGAGGTACGCCTCATTTGCATGTGTTCTTCATCCCCGAACATAAGCTGACTAGCTAAACATGTGGAGTGCAATGGAAAGAGCGTATAGGAAAGAAAAGCATTATTTGCAAAGTTATTTTTATTATTTTAAGGGGACATTTAAATCCTGACTTTTCATATTTTACATAGATTAGCTACTCATCAAGTCCTTGGGATCCTCGTATGTAAACCACCTGAACACTGGGACACAGGTGTGTACAACAAACACCCTCCTTTTTCACAGGAGCTCTAAGGGTTTGAACAAAAGTCCTCATATTTGTATAGTCTATATTTTTGTGTGAAAAGACTGGGCCTCATTTATAGGTGAAGTTCACTATAGATTAATTGTATAAAATTAATTGAGATTTTTCTATTGTTTATACTTTCATTGATTTTCAACTACTAGAATTATTTTCTTAAATTTCTAACAGTCTTAATAGCACTGTAATTATTATATTACTTATCTTTCATTTCTATATAAAATATGCTGACATCATTTTAAGTGTAAATATGTTTATACAGAGAGTCAGATATATGTGTATATATACATAAATGTACACAAAATAAATAAATATACAATAACTACAAATTTCTTTTAACAACTTCTGTTGCTTTTAGTATGGACCATGGCTTCATTTTTTAAATTCCAGTCCTTATTATAAAATGAGTTATGTTTTTAAAATAGTAATATGATAGTACAGTACACTTTTTTAGATTTGCACATACAAATGCACACATGTACTCACATTCAGATTTTAGTTGGATCATCTCTTTTTAGAGATAATTGTTCTATCATTAGAATTTATGAATTTGAAATTCATGCATCTACTCCCACGGAAAAAATCAATAGATTATGTACCAGGGCACATAAACTATTCACAACTAACAATACCAGTCACGAAAGTTAGATAAGAAACAGTCATGATACATGAGAGAGTAGGAACTTTGGTACAGCAGCAGTTTTCTTCTGGACATGACTGAAGAATGTAAAAGTTCTCAGGCCATCAGTGACAAATACATGTTAGAAGCAACACATCAGCATCTAAGACTGAGACACAGGTTAAGATGAGGTTGGACCAATTCCAACATATAAAGCACAGAGATTCATATATGCATTTTCAGTTATCTAACAGTTACTACACCATGCCTTTAACGTTTCATAATTTTTCACATTTTCTGAGTCTGAAAATTTATATTTTAAACTTATACTAGAAAGCAGGAATACAAAGAATAGTTATAGAGGGGAAACATAACAACTTTTATAAGATATCAGTAATGCATTACTCTTCTCCCAGTGAAGTCAACATTAACAAATTTTGACCTATTATTGTTTATATTAAGATTGATGTATACAAAGAAGATTTTGCCATAGTTGTATAAATGGTTCATATGAACCTATGTGTGTATTTTATTTAAAGTGAGGCAAGTTAAACACATAACATATCCTACTGGTATTTCGCAACATGCCTTTGCAGGAAAAAATATATTGTATTTTATTTTTCAGGTGAAGTTTCACAAAAAAGTGTCTATTCTTAAAAACATCACTTATAAACACATCTATGATATTATTAGAAATAAAATATATGCTGGAATCAGCATTTTTACATTAAAGATTTTTTATTGAGGCATAATATTTCAAAAAGCACTATGAATATTTTCCTTGTTACTTTGGTCAGCATTTTCACTATGCATCAAATAGATTGCATGGGGAGCAATACAACCTTGAAAGTTTAAAAGCAAGAATGCTTAGAAATAGAGAAGTCAGAGTTGTCATAGTAACATAATCCAGCCATATGCATGGTTTTCTTTTGTTCACTAGAAGTATTTTCAAAGCTTCACCAAATTGTTCCAACTCATATGGGAATGCAGCCTGTGTGCTTTTAATATAGTGCTTTAAGCTTGTGTTAGTAAAAATCCATATTCACAAAAAGTAACTTTGAGATTTAATTTGATGTTCAATTACTTAGGGAGATTTCTAGTGAAATAATCTTTATGGAATAGTGCTTATTTAAGCTTAAACTTTTACTTCGTTCATAGAGATCTGAACTCAGACTCTTCTACTCTAATGTTTTTAAAGCATCCCAAGGTTTAAAACTTCTATGTTTTGTTTTTATTTCCCAGTGGGTTTTTTTCACTGATTTTTATATAAAGAATATATATATATATATATATATATATATATATATATATATTCTTCTTTTAAAAGGGAATATTTCTGGCATGTTTAACACTGAGTATTCTGAAAATCTTGTAGTGCCCAAGTTTTTACTCCAAAATACAGAAAGATATTAAGAATAACATGTTACACCTAGCTTGATAAGTCCAACGTCTAACCTTTACTAGGAAACAAATATCATAAGCTAGAAACAAACCTTTTTATATTAATGGATATAAATAACTGCAAAGTTCAAAATGCATATCTCTTTTCATAATTTCAGAAGTATTTCTACGCTTTCATTACCTACTGAATAATCAACCTTCAGACTTGTATAAGGACAGAGTGAGAAAAGCGAGGTAGAGGGAAAAGAAAGGAAATATAAATGAACAAAGACAACGCAGGACATGAATATAAGCTTCTGTATGTTGAAAACAGCTATATTTCCACTAAACATGAAACTTGGAGAAAAAAAAATCAAACATAACAATGATACTTAAGCCTAAGAGTTTAAGAAATATGGTATGATGGAAATATAATAGCTATTAAAAATTACTTTCTCTTTGAATTTTGGTGCAATTCAGAATTAATTTCTTATATATTTTAATGAAAATTAATGATTAAATTATACAGAATACTTGGATTGTCTTATTCCTTTCAGTTATACAAATGAAGACTATGTTAAATTATTATATTTTATTCTCTTTCCTATTAAGCTTTTCCTTGCATATTTAGTGCATAAAAACAAATCTCTAACAGCATACTTAAAAATATTTGCACAGCACTAAGCTGAGACCTTTTCCCACTTAAGGGATAAAGGACCTAGGCATTAGTTATGAGCATCTGTTAGAAAAAAAAAAAAAAGAGTTCATAAGCTTTTAGGGAGTGTTAAAATTATAGCTGGGATGCAACACACTGTGCCAGGGCTAGTGATAGACAAGAGCTAAGAATGTGAAATGCTAAGTGCTTGGAAAACTCAGAGCTGGAGAGCTTTAGAGAGAGACCACAGCAAGTCCACATGCTGTTGCACCGGCCCCACTATAATCTCAAAGTAAAACAACACAAAAGCACACAGAACTGTCTTTGTAAAGTTGACTCTTGTCAGTTATTTGATAACAACAATAAAAATTAATTATTACAGAAAATGGGTCTCCAGAAGCAGGCTCTTCCTGTGATAAACCTGACATCTAGGTTTTAATCCGTTGGAACTGTTTTGTGGGAGGAATTTGGAAGAGTTTGGGACTTTGGGCTACAGAGATGAACAGGCCATGCTGGTGGGAGTTTGGATTGCCGGAATTCCAATAGGAATGGGAACTTTCTGGCAGAAAGCACACGATCAAGAGCTGACCTAGACGTAGTTCGTTTTGCATGCTGAAAAAGAAACTTATTGAAGAGGCTGGAGAGATAACTCAACTGTTAAAGGCACTTGCTTTCAAAGTCTGATGGCCTACTTTCAATTCCCCAGTGCCCAAGTAAAGCCAGATGCATAAAGTGGCATATGCATCTGGAGTTTATTTGCAGTGGCAGAAGGCCCTGGAATACCCACACTCACTCTCTCTGCCTATTTCTCTCTGTCCCTCTCTCACACATGTACACAAATAAACAGATTTAGAAAAATGATACTTGCTGCATTCTGCTCACAGCCTGAGGCCTTGAATAAGGCTGAATTAAGGAGTAACTGAATATTTTTTTTTTGGGGGGGGTTGTGTGGAAGATGACATTCAGGCTGTTGCTGAGAAAGCAGCTGCAGTTGCTAAGTTGCACAACTGAACAGAATCCTCCTGCACTGAACAGGTATTAGAGGAAAGAGGTCCTGAGGACCAAATTCCAATGAATGGAGGTTCTATCTTATCAAATTTCAAATTCATTTGAAGGAAGAAGGCCTACACTGAAGGGGTACCCTCCTCTAAATCAACTGGCTAGGGGAATTTTATGTCTATGGCAGCCTGAATGGTATACAGAAGCTGCTACAGCTGGGGTAAATGGGGTAAAGATTCGCCTTGCTCTGGTGGCAGAACACAGCAGCTCACCCATGGGGCAGTAATGGTTTTGGAGGCATGGAAGGTAGAAGACTGATGTGGCGGTAGGTTATGGACTTTTGCTCCATGGTTCCAATGATTGGCTGAGGGCAGCAATGTATGGCGGAGGCAGAGTCCATTCAAGGAGACCCTGAGAGGCCACTAGGTAAAACTATAAAAGTGAACCTTATGTTGCCATGGAAACTCCAGGATGCTTGAGATGCCCAGAAGTATTGGACGTCTGCAGAGAAAAGCTTCAGGTTCCAAGTGGGGTTGCCCCTTGAGAAGGAGCATGAGGGATACTAGCAGCAGAGCTTGAGGAGCAGGTCTCTACATGCTTTTTGTAGCATGGATGTTTCCATCACAAGACCATGCCCACGATGGGCATCGGCTACAGAAGTGGAAGCTCGCTCTGGAAGGTTTGGATCCTGCTTTGGTCTTATTCTTTCTTGCTATGCTCCCATTCCTCCACTTGAAACTGGAAATGCCTAACTCTGTACATTTCTACTTTACAAGTGTGAAGCTTGATTCTTGATGTGAGAGGAACTCACAGGTAGGAGTTTGCGCCTTAGAAGAGACTGGGCTTTTCCCCTTTTGTGCGGTGTTATGACTATTAAAGATTATGGGGTTGTTGATGTTGGACTTAATATGTCTTGTATTATGAGATAGTCATGAGGCTATGAGAACAAGGGGTGGAAAATTATGCTTTAAAAGCATCACTTGGATTAGGGAGGATTATCACTGGTTGTTCAGTTGACAAAATTTAGAATCATCATTGAAACCTATCACTTCAAGTGTCCTTGGGGGATTTTCGAGTTGAGGTGAATTTAGGTGGAAAGATTCATGATAACAGTGGGTGGCAGCAGTCCATGGGCTGGGGATCTGGGAAGAAGGAAGAAGAGCACTATAGCAGACCAGCAGGGATATCCCTCTGTGCATGCTCTCTGTGGATGGAATGGGACGCATCATCTCCTGCTCCTCCCACCTTGCCTTCCCATTCACAATGAATTACAGTCTTCAAACAATGTTTCTTCATTTCTTGTGAGGAATTTTTTTTCACAGCAATGAAAAAGGAACCAGGGCTGGAGAGATGTCTTAGCAGTTAAGGCGCCTGCCTGCTAAGCCCAAGAACCCGGTTCCAATCTAGTGGTCCCACGTTTAGCCAGATTTAAAGTGACGCAAGGGCGCAATGCCACACTTGCCCACAAGGGGGAGCACACATCTGGATTTCGTTCAGAGCAGCTGAGAGACTGCTGGCGCGCTCATCTCTATCTATCTTCCTCTCCCTCTCTCTCTGTCTCTCTCTCCAAAAATAAAAAGAAAGAAAGAAAGAAAGAAAGAAAGAAAGAAAGAAAGAAAGAAAGAAAGAAAGAAAGAAAAATGAACCAATACACCATGAATGGGTCATAAAACATACATAATATACTCTATTTGAGTGCACCATGACATTTCACAAAGCTAAAAACTGATCAAGCAATTTGAATATTATTTCAAGGATATTCTTGTATATTTTAAGAAATCACATAGATTCTGGGAAAAGAAAGGGCATTAATAAAACTAAACTCAAATCTCTGGCAATAGAGTATATTATATACGATGAATTATCATGTTATACTTTGAAAATCCATAATTCTGAGTAATTTAAAACAAAGAAAATAAATAAATAAAAATAAAATCAAGTGTAGTGAAAGCCTACAATATCCAATCCATGACCCATTTCCTCTCGCCAAAAACTTCCCATTGCAGGAAGGATGCTCCATTTAATCTTTTGTCACCAAGAATATGTGTGCTTTCTTCTCCATATCTCAGGCCACACACAATCTGCTCAGGCAGCAGAGCACTGCCATTTCTTAGCATCCAAAGAGAGGATTTATGTTAGGAAAGATTGTCTAAGCATTCTGGTTTGCATTCATTCGTCAACTACCCATTTTTCCTGTAGAAGCTACTTCTCTTATATCACAGGTCTTTATTCCTACGTATGCAAAAGAGAAGGAAAGAGCACAGGCCTCTGTCCTACTTGGATTCTTGTTTTAAGTGAGTTGACATTCAAGAAGTGTCATGTCATTATTGATGCTCCAATCTCTGGAACACAGAGGCTTCTTGAGAAAGAGATAATAGTGACAGCAGGTTAGATTCAGGGGAGATGTAAAACTGTCTGCTGTGCAAGTGGGATGGCCTGAGTTTGGGTCCCCATCACCTGATGAAAAGCCAATCACTGGTAAGATGGGAAGAAGAGACAGGAGACTACATGGGCTCACGGGCCAACTAACCTGGTATATTCAGTGGCAAACAATGAGAGACTCTGCTCACATAAAAAGTGAAAGGTGAGGACTGATTCCTGAAGTTGTCCTTTGACCTTCACATGTCCACCACGTCATGTGTATGCCTTCACTCACACACATAAACATGCATCCACATGCACTTGATTGGACATCATACACATGTAAATACACATGCAAAGACAGATTCATACAGAGTTACAAAGAACAGATGGCTATGTAAGGATAAAGCAAAATATTCATTCATATTTCTTCTTCCAATTAAAAACCAAAATAATGTATAAATTACACCATAAAACCAAAACAGCTACATTATTGTTTAGAAATAAATAAAACTTATGTCATAACATAACATTTATGTTAAGTTATTATGTTATATTATGTTAAAACAGAGAAGATGTGTGATTGCATTCTAAGAAAAGTAAATATAAAGGACTATATTAAACAACTGTATGCAACAAATTATATATATATATATATATATATATATATATATATATATATATATATATATATAATTTTGTTTGTTTGTTTTTTGAGGTAGGGTCTCACTCTGGTCCAGGCTGACCTGGAATTAACTATGTAGTCTCAGGGTGGCCTCAAACTCTCGGCAATCCTCCTACCTCTGCCTCCCAAGTGCTGGGATTAAAGGCGTGCGCCACCATGCCTGGGCAAATTAGACATTTTTAATAGAAAAATATTCTACATTTGAATAATTAAATGTTTTGAATATTGAATACTAGCAAAATAATACAAAAGAAGCACAAACATCTGACTATAACTATAATAAGTTAAAAGTTTTAATTAGAGATATGAGATATGGGTTATTATGAAGTCTAAGATAAAGTTTGAAAACATGCTAGTTACAGGCTATTATGAAATTGAAGACAGTTTGAGGATGTAAATAAATACTATGTCTGAGTTTTCATTATCCTCTGAACATTTCTGAGACCCTATTTACTTGTAAAACAGGGAAAATAGTAAATCCCACAGAGGTTGGGAAGTATGGTGAGATATTGTATCAGTTTGTCGCTGGGACCTTGCATGAATTTGGCAAAGAGGAGCTAAATTTCTTTCTTATTAAAATGATGCTCAAAAAAAAAAGTTTTAATTAGAAATTTCAAAAGTCCCCATGAATGAATCCCAAGCCCCAAGCCCAGAATACTTAGTGGTGAATACCATGACTTTTTTTTTTTTTTTTTTTTTTTTTTTTTTTTTTTTTTTTTGGAGAGAGAAGGAGAGAGAGGGGGAGAGGAAGACAGATAAGAGGACAGAGATAGGTGCGCCAGCAGCCTCTCAGCTGCTGGGAAACCAAATCCAGATGTGGTCAAGTGCATCATTGCGCCCTTGCGTCACTGCATCTGGCTAAATGTGAGACCTGGAGATTGGAACCAGCATTCTTAGGCTTAGGAGGAAGGCGCCTTAACTGCTAAGCCATCTCTCCAGCCCTCCATGACAGTTTTTAAGAAAATTAATGCTGATTCTTTACAATGACTTCTGCAATATACAAAAGTATAGAACACTGTTTTTTAATAAGTGCCTAAATGTACTATTGATATTTAAAACGTTGTACCTTTGTAATCAAACATTTTCTTACCTTCTTAAATATTACATTTTATGACAGTAACTGAATTCAGAAATGTATACCACCAAGGCCACACTTACACCTTGCAAAACTCCCTCCAGGTCCATTATCAGTGCTTTTATTCTTGTTATTTTGTAAGAACACATAAAATGCAATCTATCTTTTTAGATTAAAAATTAAAATATCCATCAATATTAAAATACACAGGCACTGTTCAGTAGGGTAGATTACAGAACTTTGTTATGTTGCAGAATTGAAGCAAGGTCACCACTCCCCTTTCATGTGCCTTTTCTGCAGCCAGCCCCTGATGATCACTATTCTGTTTTGAAAGCCATGTCACAATGTATTTGACATCAATGTGAACTAGCAAAATAGACCGATGTAGACTGACATTCCAAATCAGATGCTGACACTTACACAATCTGTCATCTAAAGTGAGGTCTTTTGACCTTAAACTTACACATTTCTGAGATGAAGCTCATTTTATGCCATTTCTCTTTGCTTGATGTAGGGAGGGATAAATGTCATACTCAAATAGAATCTTAGATTTTTAATTAGAATAGCAATGTTCTTTTTTTACATCTGTACTAACCAGAGTATGTTATTTTTAGTGGAATTTAATAGACATTCCACTTTCTGATATGAAAAAAAAAATCATTAGTTGCAGAATTATTTGCAATGTCAAATTTCCTACTTGAAAACACTAAAACAAATTTTTACAGAAAAGAATTTCTTATTTCCATATTGCTACTCCAATCCACATATTCTTTCTAGAATGAATTAGATTCTCTCTTTTTTTCTTTTTTTTTTTTTTTGAGAACTCAAACCACAAGTTCACAAATGTTAGTCAAGTGCTTTACAACTAAGTTGTATTACCAGCCCTCACTCTATTATTATGAAGATTTTCTTAGCTTGGATTACATCAGTACTTCACTGATAGAAAGGATATTGCTCTTTTATACACATATAATCCTGTATTTATGCTGCATGGTCCCTTTGTGTTAAAATACATGTTGGTAAAAAAAAAAATCTGCTTGAGTTATTTGAGGGCATTTTGGGGTCATCAATTCCATTGTGTGATAGTTATGAGCTTTAGAAATCATTGTTAGATTTTTTTCATGATTACAATGTATGCAAGAATGTTTGCTACTTTGTACACTGTAAAAATCACAGGTGTTTTTTTGAACTGTCCTGTATGACATTTTCTAAACATGGTAAAGATAAATCAAACAGATTTGTACTTCCTGGAATCTACGTTTGATCCTTTTTTACTTGCATTCATATTGTATCATCCTGCACATGGGTAGGGAGGAATAACTGAAAATTTATGTGATTCAAAGTCTTGTGTGTTGAAAATGTGTGATATTTGGAATGTTGGCCTATTAAATGATGAATTTAAGGGCTCTGCTATTCTGTCAACAACAACAAAAACCTGTCTAAAATAATGTATTAAATAGAAAAATGCTGTTCATAAATATATCTGTAACAGCAAACTATAACTAAAATCACAAACAACAAGGAGTGAAAACACATGCTGCTATGTGAAGAGCCATGTTCAGCGATGGTTCATTGAAAGAAATATGTACCTTCATTTCAGTGGACTGAGTCAAGCACTTTTCCATCCAAAAATAGGTGTGGGTCTCATCTAATCAGAATGTTTGGAACACAAGAATAAAAAGCTGATTTTTCTCCTTGAAGCAGAAGTTCCCTGATGGCTTTCATATTAAAACTCTCTCAGGGGCTTGAGCCTACCACCCATCAGATCGGTGCTACTTACACCTTCAGCTTTCTGGCTGCAAACCTTTGGATTCAGGCTGAATTTTCATCCAGTCCGCTTCTCCCTGATTTCTGACTCATGCTATAGATTCTGTGATTTCTCATCTTCCAGAATCATTTGAGCCATTTCCCTATTGTCTACTCTCCACTTGCTGTCTCTCCACACACATACATATGGTGCACACATATATTTCATACTGGTTTTATTTCTTAGGCAAACCCTGAACAACACACTCAATTATATGTATACAGTACTCATAATCTGAGAAAGCAGTATGGATATAATAAGTTGATTCCAAGTGGTGGCACAAATTGTATGACATGTTTATTTTCTCCCAAGTGAAAGGCAAAATGCTATTTTCTTCAGATTGGAGACATTTCAAGATTTCTTTCATGTTCTAATTGCAAGATTATGAACTAAGAATATATATTGAAGAAGAAAAATTCTTCAAGGCCATTATAAGTAAACTGTTTTAGTTACTTTACAGTAATTATATATTTTAACATATTAACTACCATATTTTATGTACTAAAAGTATATTAACTTACTAAACACAGTGCAACTTTAAAAAGACTTTATCTGGCATAGTGATTTTTATCTGTACCTCATAAAAGTACATAAAATCTGTGTTAAAACAGTCAAAATATTCAATGGTTGACATTTTTAACACTAAGTATAACTATGTACTCACTTAACAGCCTCTGCCTAAAAGTTTTTTTTTTTTTTTTGCATAGTATAATACATTCAGGAGTTTATTAAGGCAGATTTTCCACTGCTGGGTGCTTTGTTCCTTATAAGGGGAAAGTAACTTTAAGGAAAATGTATATGTTGTAAACCTTTGGGACAAACAATCACTGATTGCAATAGCTACAGGAATAGCCATCATTGCAGAGCAGGGTTCTTGTCCCAAATCCAACTGGCACTTGAAAAATTGCCTTAGCATTAAAACATTAATTTTACTTTTTTTTAATTTTTAAAAATATTTTATTAGTTATGTATATTGTATATGTACAGCCATGATGGCATCATCATTAGCCTTCTCCCTGTCCTTTCCCCATGGGTAATGTGGGTCTTGCCTTATGGGGGGGTAGCCATCAGTTATGTGGGAGAGGCAATGACTCTGTGCATAATAACCCAAATTATGGCTCTAACAATCTTTCCATGCCCTCTTCCACGAATCTCCCTGAGCCATGCTGGGTTCATTTTAGTAATTTTTGTTTTTATAATTTGTATCCACAATATCGTTAGCCACTGTTTAGTGAGATATATTTTTTATTTATTTATTAGGAACAACATTTTCTAATATAAATGGACAAATAAACTGTCACCATAAAAGACATCTTTCAAAGCTGCTTTTGAGGCCAATTATCAGTTTAATAATATGTACCTAATCCTAAATTCAGCACACATCTATCTATGTATGTATCTATATTATGTATTTTTGCTAGCCTTTCCCATATATGCTCACACTTCAGTTAAAATGCAGTAACATGGTCCTGTTGTAGCTCATATAATTGTGCTGTTCTCTTTGTCAAGGTGCAATACTCACATATTTGAATTTGTAAGACTACAGAAATTCTCAAAGACTGTTGTCTTCTTTATTCTTGCCTACACTCAGGGTTGGTTACATGTACTTGACTTGGTTTGTATCAAAATAAGTTAGTGTAGATGTGTGTGTAGATTTGTGAAGGGGAAAGTGAGGGAGGGGAGGGAATTATCATGGTTTACTGTCTGTAAGTATGGAAGCTGTCAATAAAAAATTAAGATAAAAAACAATTAAAAACTAGAAAATTACATGGCATGTATTTATCAATCATAATTAATCATTGGCAAATAAATACATCTACATATTATAATTATTAAATATTTCTAAATCTCAGGCATTCTACTGGAACTTCATACCTTTAATTAATCTGTCTATATTTACACTGGAATCATACTATTATTTTCTGATATTTTTCACTGATCACTAAGGGAAAAAAGTCATGCTATTGCTCTTAAATTGCTATTGTTTTGCATAGATTATACTAAACTCATTGGTCTAAACATTCAATTGAGAGAGTAAGCAAACAAACACACAAATAAACATCCTGCTGGGACTATTAAAACTGTGGCAGGTGTTAAAGATCAATGTGTAAAGACATGGAATGCTTTAAATTTAAATCTCTCACCTAGAAACATCAGCTATATAATTTTAAAATGTGTTTAATTTTTTTCATGCTAGCAATTAAGCTGTATTCTCATAATGACAGAGCCATTTAAAAGGTCAAAAGTATTTACACTGTGTGAAATTTAATAATTGGTCCATGTGTGAAATATAATAATTGGTTCATCTGTCAATTAGATGAAAATATTTTAGCATTCAACAATGAATTTCTCTAAAGCATAATTAGTGCACGCGTACAGGATGAAGACAGTTTGTATATATGGCAGCTGCATCTCTGCTGAGTGCCACCGGAAGAAGGCATTTAATTGAAACACAGACCAGTATGCTACATGACTTCCGTTGCCTAATTGGTCTTTGGAGGCTGTTTGGTGGTATCCCATTATCACTCTCCAAAAATCAAGCTATCACAAGAAGTTAAATAAAAATAAGATCAGTTTCCTTGTCTCTTTATGAGTAGCATTAAGAAGAGATGAGAAAAACACAATTATCCATTACTCATGGTACAAATAGCATAACTGTCAAAAATGTAAATGTGGGCAATTGTTAATTTTGCAAGAGTCAAGATGTATGTGAGCTGCTTGTATTTGAAAGACTACAAAACAGTAATAAAAAGTTGAACATTTTATTTATAGTAGGTTGTTTCAAAGAAACACAATATATTAAAAGCCAAAAGAAAATTAGTTTGAAATTTAATAAGCCCAAGTATTACACGTGTGAATTGCAGTAATTTTTAATGTCTATCACAAGTGTGCTAACTTATTTATTGTTCACCCCTCAACCTAGCACTATGCCATATAAAGTCTGATTTTTGTTATATTGTGAGCAAAACACATTTATGACATTTCTTTGTTGAACTTGAATAAAATTTAGCTTCAGATATTAATGTGAGAAATTTTATACTGCTCATGATGACTAAAGAATGAAAATCATTTGCTCACTGACTATGTGAAAACAATAGTAGCCCTTTCACCTGACACAGTCATTATGAGAAAAGTCATAGTGGGCTGGAGAGATGGCTCATTGATTAAAGCACTTGCTTGCCAAACCTGGTGGCCTGGGTTTGAATCCGTAGTATGCATGTAAAGTCAGATGCACAAAGTGGCACATGCATTTGTAATGTGTTTGTAGTGACAAGAGACCTTGCTTTGTTCGTTCTCTTGCTCTCTCTTTCCTTGAAAATGAACAAATATAATAAAAAAATCATAGGCAGACCCTCAAAGCTGAGAATTACTTAATAGCAGCTCCTAGTTTGGAATAACACACCTTTTGTGCCCTAGTTCATCCTCTAGTCATTTTCAAATTTCAAAAGCAATGTGCACTTTAATAAATTAAATAGAGTGACAGTAAGTTAAACATAAAAACACCAAGACAGGTCAGCAATTGCTAATTAAGCCATAGAGTTATTGGGGAAATGAACAAGAGTTCTGCTTTCTCAGTGACCCTAGTACCAGCACAAGGGCAAAGGAGACAGACCCAAAGACCACTCAACTCCTACCAAATCAGATATCCAGAGACATAGGGACTCCAAGCCCTCGTCACTGAAATAGAACTAAAATGAACCCAACATGGCTGTGGGAAATTCGTGGAAAAGGGGGTGGAAAGATTGTTTAGAGGCATTAATTGAGTCATTATGCATTGAGTCATTGCCTCTCCTGCATTACTGAAGACATAAGGCAAGAACCACATTACCCATGGGGGAGGACAAGGATAAGGCTAACCATTTATATATACACTATATACATAACTAATTAAAAAAAGAATAATGGCTAAATGCTTATGTAAAGCTTTTTTTTGTAAAGAAAATACTGTCTATAATAACCACCAAATTTTCAGAAGAATGGTCACATCACAAAGTCAAAGAAAATGCCCAAGTTAGATTACACATTAATAAAATATTTATTTGATAAATAAAATATTTCTCAAATTGTACACTGAGGTGAGGAATCGCAGCTCAAAACTTATACATGATTCAGATAATAATTTAAAATGATTAGATTTTCAAACTTTGTACTAAAATGAAACTGATTATTTCTTCTTGATTTGGGTCAATTATTTTTCAATAAATTGTTCAGCAACAAGTAGTTCAGTAGCTGTGAAAAGTTTATGCTTTTCACATTCACATGCTTTATTTGTTCAGGAAACATTGTCTTCTATATAAAATGTAGTGGCATAAAGTAAAAAAAAATACTTTAATCATTGAAAATAAAACTTATGAAATGAGAAATCATTATGAGTTTATTTTCCATTGTAATTCTTGTGGAAAAAATAATAGAGTGGCTCCTGTTAAAAATACTGTATATAAAATGTATGTAAATCCAAGTAAGACACAACTACGATTTTTTTAAAGGAAGGAACAAATATGCTAATGAGCAGTGAATCCTCTTTTCTGTTTAACACAAGTGAGTAAAGTGGTATCTAGTGCCATGATATCTGAAATGAAAAATAGGAGCTGGTGCTCAAAGATTTACCAGTGGAAATGACTGTGTATAAAGGAAGATGATGGACCACTCAAGACACACATGTGGAGATGGGAGCAGCAAAGTGCTCCTGAAATACAGGTAACACGGGCAGGAAAGGAAATGAGGTCCAGCATAAACAGGGATGGTGTTGGTGAGGGCTCAGCGTATGGGAGGAAACAAAACAAAAACTGAAACATAAAAGCAGTTCTAAAAACCGTGACCTGCTCACTGCAGAACACTGTGAGAATGACAATCGGGATGCATTTTGTTTTCTGTCAGGCACTATTTCAAGAGGCATAATGAAAGACTTAGGCTGTCTTTTATGATAGAAAGGAAGAGAAAAATATCGTTTTAAGATCTAAAGCAACTTCTGTCTGCGTATAAAGTACACCAAAGACTCAATTCTAAGAATCATATATTCTCGGCAGTGAAAAATAAGAAAAATATTAGTAGTGGGGCTGGAGAAAGGGCTTAGTAGTTAAGGTGTGTGCCTGTGAAGCCTAAGGACTCTGGTTTGATTCTCCACTTCCCACGTAAGCCAGTTGCACATGGTGGCACATGGGTCTGGAGTTCATTTGCAGTGGCTAGAGGCCCTAGTGCTCCCATTCTCTCTCTCTGTCTCTCGCTCTGTCTCTGATAAATAAATATTTTTTTTAATCTGAAAAAAAGAAAAAAAAAATATTAGTAGAGACTCTGGGAACTGGGATGATTTGATGAAAACCCAGTCTGAAATGCACTATTATAAATGCCTCCCCTAACCCTGTCCATTAAAAGTGTTGTTATCTTTCTCTCCCAGCAGCCTGAATATCAGTTTATCATACTCTGGCAGCTTGCCAGGAGGGAGGTAATTTCCAGTAAATTTCTGGTTTGATTATTTAGAATCTAGTAAGTGGTACATGTGGCATCTTTCACAATTTGGTCTTACTGTTTAGCACTGATGGGCAAACAAAGCCCTGGGCAGCAATTTATTTGGGTTTTCATACCTTGGTTGTCTCCCTGACCAACAAGCCAGAGGAGGCATCAAGAGCCCTACCCAGGGACAGATACATTCTGCTTGATTATCCATGGAGCAGCCAGGCATGATGTACTTATGGGACAATAGTGGAAAGATTGTTATGGAGCAACCAACTTCTCTCTGATAGGATTTGAGGCTTGCTCCACCAGGGGGAACCCTGCAAACCTAGTCAAAACCCTGGCTAAAAAGGACATAGAACCTACAGGACGAAACTACCATTGCTGCTTGACTGAGTGTTGATAGCATGATCATCAAAATTACCCCTACAAATTTGCATCATGCATATGCTGTTGTGTGGCTAATTTCCTCTGCATTGAAAGGTGTAAACCACTATTGCCAACTTTATCAAAAGCAGCTGGGTCAACTCACGAGAGAAGCCTTGGGGAGGGTCATCTGATACCCAACTGATAGTCATATGCCCAAGATGCCATCTGATTACAATAATGCACAAGGTCTTGTGACCCCTGGGGGAGATCGCGTATAAAAACAGTAAAAGATCAAGGAATAATGAGCTCAGTGTAGGTGGTGTTTTTGGAGTCTCACGCTCTGTAAATAAGCCCTCACCCCCAGGCTTAGGGCGCAGCAGCCACAGGGTAGTCTGAATATATTGAGCCCCACTGAACTGCTCTTCTGGGGCTTATGCGCTGTAAGTAAACCCTCACCGCCAGGCTGAGGAAGGAGAATCCCAGGGTAATCCCAGTGTAGGGAGCCCCACTGAAGTACTGCGCTGTGGTCTCTGTGGTCCATATCCCTGGACAAGGGAAAAGAGCTTCGAGAAGTGGCCACAGGGAAGTCGTCATTCAGGGAGGACGTCTGGGGCTGCTGCTCTGAGGACCCTAATCCTGAGGCTTAGGGAGGAGAATAAGAGAAGTAATGTTGATACAAAGCACCATCAAAGTGGCTGTTCTGGGGGCCCCCACGCTCTGGAAGTAACCTTTCTTTATGCTCTGTAATTTATCTCCCAATCACCTCATTGATTCTCCAAACTGGTATTGGTGTAATCATACTTTTGTCTGTCATCCTTTTTCTCTTTGCGATGAAGACATGTGTCTGCATGTCCTCAGGGGAAAAGTTTCCCACAATGCACTTAGTTTAGTGCTGCACTCAGGACTGACCATAGGTGTCCTTTTTTTTTTTTTTTTTTTTTTTTTTTTTTTGCAAGAAACAGTGGATAGTGGAGAGACTAAATATGTCACAAAAGTGCTGAGAATAATTGGCTGTTCCATACTCAGTGCTAAATTTGACAAGTGGGCTGCAAAGAGAATGTAAGAGCTAAAAGGCTGGAAGGAGTACTTTGGGCCACTATCATCCAGATATGAAGTGACTGTCACAACCTTATAGTGGCTGATATTACCATCACGAAACCCATACAGTACTGACCTCATCTACATGTTGACAAGCACGATGGAGAAGGGAGAATGACCTCAAACTACAAGAAGGACTTCTTGGAAAGGAGAATAGGGCTCATTACAATGAGTGTAAAGCATGGGTGAATAAAAGAATATAATAGGAAAATATTGTCATAAAATTACAGTGTGTTCTTTTTCATAAATTCTCACGTAAGGGCTGGAGACATGGCTTAGCTGTTAAGGCACTTACCTGCAAAGCCAAAGGACCCCGGTTCCACTCTCCAGGACTCCCATAAGCCAAATGCACAAGGGGGCGCATGCGTCTATAGTTCGTTTGCAGCTGCTGGAGGCCCTGGTGTGCCCATTCTCTCACTATCTCTACCTGCCTATTTTTGTATCTCTCTCTCTCTCTCTCTCTCTCTCTCTCTCTCTCTAAAATAAATAAATAAATAAATATTAAAAATTTCTCACGTAAGAAAAAAATGGGTTTTCCATTACATTCTAGGGGCAATATAAAAGCAAAACTGCCTGAAGGAGCTACTTAGTGGAGGCTGTTTGACTTCAGTGTCTTCGTTGAAGACTCTTTTCAGACAAGCCACTTCATGCTGCAGCTACAAGACCTGCCCTGGTCAATGAGTGATTACAGTATCACACATAGGCGACCCAGTGGAAAAGGCATATGATCGAGAGAGAGTTGATTTTGAAAAGACAAAGCACAAGGACAACTAGGTTTTCAGTGCAATACTCGTACAATGTGGGCGAGCAAGGCTGACTTGAGGAGGTTTGGGTTGTAGTGAGTGTATCAGAGCAGACAACATAAAACACTGCATTTAGGATGTAATTTACTGTAATTTACTTTAGAAAGTTGGTGAGAAGCAGTAGTGGCAACATAACAGAGACACAAAGGTCTGCGCTCTCAGAGAATGGGATTCATGTATTATGATCCAGAGAGAAATGAATCAGGAAAGGTACATACAGTACCAGTGTCTCCATTACTGAATGTTTTGGTGAAGTGGGCCAGCAACTTTTTTCTTTGATGAAGTATAAAATCACATAATTGAAATACTAGAACCTGCCCCACTTCTCTTTAATTATTTTCAGATTTAAATGCTAAGAAAGGGACTGGATTATAAAACTAATGAAGAAATATATTAATTGTGTTATATGGAGATAAGTGAGTTTTTAGTGTTTAGGTAAAATCAAATTGGTGTGATTATTATAAGACAGATAATAGTCCTCCCCCAGGAAATCTGAGGAAACAATGGTCTTTATGTATTTCCATGCATGCTGCCATCTCTTTTTCATCTGATTGCTTACTGTGATTATTTCATGAAGAAAATGGGAAATTGAATTCTAACAAGATATTAAAGTGGACACAGAGAAGGAACCCTTCCCCTCTCACTGTTGCTCAGATATGCACATAACCATTCTAGTACATGCATATATGGTATATTGTAAAATAAGCTGTACTTTTTCCTTATGTTTTGCAAATACTATTTATGATTGCCATAAGTACACACCTATACATGCACCCCTTCCAATTCATGGTATTGTTCCATTTCTTGATTGTTTATTTAAAACCAACTAGCAGAGCTTTTATTATAGTGCTCTAACATTTATAATACACTGATCTCCCCACCTCCACTGGGGAGATGTATGAATTCTGTTATACTTGTATAATTGTATAAGTAAACATAAATAAAGGTAGATCAATTTGAAGCAAAGAGAAGATACATGGGTTCACCCCAGGGAATTCTGAGAACACCACTACATTGAGAGATAATTTCATCAGACCTTGAAAGCAGAGAGCCACAGTAGATTGTGGTGCAAAGCAAACAGGGTTGAAAGATGGAAGGCCATGACTATTCTGTTAATGAAACTGGACTTGATACTTTAGTAAATGCCAAGGTCAGGAGTCCTTAAACTACAGATGTAACTTGATCTATTTTCTGGGTCACATAAGTAATTGGATGGAATAGGTTAAAAAAAATGGACAGGGGCTGGAGAGACGGCTTAGCAGTTAAGGTGTTTCCCTGCAAAGCCAAAGGATCATGGTTTGACTCTCCAGGACCCATGTAAGCCAGATGCACAAGGGGTTGCATGCATCTGGAGTTTGTTTCCAGTGTCTAGAGGCCCTGGCATGCCCATATTCACTTTCTCTCTCTCTCTCTCTCTCTCTCTCTCTCTCTCTCTCTCTCTCTTGCATATCTCACAAGTAAATAAATAAATAAAATATTTTTAAAAATGGACAGAAGATCCCATTAGAAAGTCACAACATCATTCTAGGTAGGAGGAAATGGTAATCTAATTAAGGTAATAATATTGGGGATTAAATTAAAGAACTGAGAAAAAAAATGGCAAGCCAAAACTGTAGTAACGGCAACACAGAGAAAATCCTAGATTCAGAGATGATCTGAGTCAGAATGGGAAAGTGTTAGTAACAGCATAAGCTGGGGCAAGATGAACTAACTGAAAATGGACTAGAAGGAGAGTTTCCAGTTACTGATAAAGCAACTGCACTGAGAAGTGAGGCGTCACAGTAGAGTGGGGAAGCTAGGCGGTTTATCAGCATAATGATACAACATATTGAAGTGACAACATTTAGTACAGGAATTAGGGTTTCATAGCCAAGAACTCAGTATACAGACTAGAGGAAGCTAACATGTACGTATTTAGTTGGTTATTCAAAAATCAGGATATCTGTACAAAAAGGGAAGGAATATAGGAAGTAAGAAAGGATGAGAGGTGAATAAAAATGATAAGAAGGGAGGATGAAAGCCAGGTTTACAGATCTGGGGTAACAGCTAATAATTAAAAGTAAACCTTTCAAGCATAGAATTATGTAGCAATAAATGACTTAATAAGGTGCAAAGACATTAAGTAGATTTGGGGGATCATACAAAATGTGTTGAAATGGACCAAAAAAAAAAAAAAAAACTGGAGAGGGGTAAATGAAATGGTTTTCTTTGCAGGAAAGAGGAGTTTGGGCATAGCTTGAAGAAATAGTAAGATTCAGGAAATACGGGACATTTATGTAACAAAGGACTGTGGCATCATCTTGCGAATGTTGGACTGAGGGATATAGCCATTGCAACAGCATGAATAAAGTTAATTTTGAGATTCCAGGAGGCATCATTACGATCCAGAGTCACTGGTAACAGTTTGAAGCGTTACTGATTCCTGAATCACTGTGCAAAGTGCAAAACCTTTCCATCACTTCAGTATAGTTGCTGCTGAACACATACCAGGCATTTACTTGTACACTGAAGTCATTTGATTATTTTACCAGTTAGAAAAACTTATCTAGGGCTGTAGAGATGGCTTAGTGGTTAAGGTGCCTGCCTGCTAAGCCTAAGAACGCTGGTTCCAATCTCAAGGTCCCACGTTTAGCCAGATGCAAAGTGACACAAGGGTGCAGTGCCGCACTTAACCACAAGGGGGCACACACATCTGGATTTCTTTCACAGCAGCTGAGAGACTGCTGGCATGCCCATCTCTATCTGTCTCCCTCTCCCTCTCTGTCTGTCTCTCTCTGTGTCTCTCTCCAAAAATAAATAAAATAATAAAAAATTATCTAACAATTTAAGCAATTTTATGTTATCAATATTTTCATCACTTATTATTCTAACTATTCTAATCATAACTATGATATTAATGTACCATTCATGCATTATATATATATATATATATATATATATATATATATATATATATATATATATATACACAATTATATATGCATGATATATTTGAAGGCTATTGTCATGTGGACATTAATTTGGGTATTATTCTCTACAGTTGATAATAAGCTGTTTTTTTTTTTCCTTTTTGAATGTAAAACCAACTACAATGCTAGACAAACAGTTCATAGAAAATCTATAGTTTAGTTAATTGCTATCATTTCAATGAAGAGATGCTCAGGGAAAATAGAACTTGTGTTTATAATACTAGCTATTAAAATGAAATTGTATTATTGCAATAGCTGCTATTTATTTTGTTTTGCCTCATGGCAGGTACAATTAATATTATTTTAGGCATAGATTTATAAAATTTTCTTCATGGGTAATTCCATTAGAAAAATGTTTGCACTCAAATACCCAGAGATTCCTTTAACATTTGTTAATATAGAACATTAAAAAGTAAAAATGAAATTCTTAATGCACTATGTACTATATCAATTAACAGTAGAGTAACTTCAATAATTAAACTTTCAAAGAAACCAGACAGTATGAATTCTATGTAAACAAAATTTTCATGAATTATTATGCAAATTCTTTCTGTTCTTGCTTCTTTTATCTGGTGACTCTCAATACTTGAGATTGCCAATTACATTCATTTATCGAACTGCGCTTGTCCATGCATACAAGGCTCTGGTGATGCAGTGATTAAGAAAACAGAAGTGTTCTGTCTTGTACCTCACATTCCTCTGAAGATGACAGACAAGGAAGGTAGGGAGTACACAGACACCAGAATGCCATGTGGTTTCTCTAATGTTAAATACCATGAAAACAAATAAAACAAAGACATGCTATAGGAAGAAACAGCCTTACTTATACTGTCACTGACAAAGCTCCTTACACAGAAGAAATTGTGGCTAAGTCCACATTGCAGATAATGAACCAGGTATGTTAAAATCTAGGACTCAATACATTCATGGTAAGTACAAATTTATACATTGTAAGATACGGCAAGCTTGACAAATTCATGGAACTTAGAGAGAGTCAGATGGTGATATATAATTAAGAGATCATTCAGGGCTTTGGAATTCTTGGTAAGAATTCTGAATTTCATTCTAAATACAATAAAACAAACGAGATATAAATATTAGTGAAGTTTCAACAAATATCTAACCAAATATGTTGTAAAAATACATTTTAACATTAAGTATCAAATAATAAGAGAAGTGAAACTTTTGCAAATAAATGAATGTTAGAAGCATACGGTAGTTGTGTAGAGTACAGTTGAGACCAGGATTAAAATGAGGAGGAATGTGTGTGTGTTTTGTGTGTGTGTGTGTGTGTGTGTGTGTATGTGTGTGTGTGTATTTGCCTAATTTGATTTTCAGTGCTCTAAATTTGAACATCTGTAAATATTCCTATGTCTTACTTCTTATAAGTCATCCACAATTACTTACATTATTATTGTTAACAAAAAAACTCAAAACAGTTTTTAATCTGGAGATCAAAATTGGCAACTATAAGTTAATGTGAATCTCTTCTATTTCAATGATTTTGCTTATTTCTTCATTTTTCCATCTTGTTGCAAATGGGACCAGCTGTTTACCATCATCCGTGTTCTTTTTATAAACTTGAATTCTATTATTAAGCAGTCCTTATGTTTCTTCTGCCTAATCCACTTGCAGTCTTTTGAAATTGACTGTTTGAACTTGAAAGCTCTGAAAAAGGTTTAGTCATGTAGGTGACTAAATAACCTATCAATAATCCTCCATCAAGCCAAAAAAAACAACAAAAAAAAAAAAAACATGGACACTCAATTATGAAAGCAATCAAATAAGTTAAAATACTGGCAAACAATTTGATTGTTTTAACAAAACAACAAATGAGGTCATTATATTGCATGTCATTTGACAAAAAAGAAGACTTAATTATATGCATACTTGAGTGTTCTAGAAATTGGGGTAAAGACTTAAGAACGTGTCCCCCTTTTATAAGAGATTACAAGCCTCAGTGGTGAATGGACATGAAAACGGTCAGAAAATAATAGTATGATGTACAATAAAGCAAGAAAAGGTGGTATTTTGGAACCTTCTCTGAAGAGTCACCTGAGAACCATTCATGTGAGAGTCATCACAAAAGGACAGGGTAAAGGGCAAGAAAATCCTCAAGGAAACAGGGAGAAGAGGAAAGAAGAGGGGGAGTTGAATACAGCCATGAGGGCAGAAGTTTCAAAAACCAAAAGGATGGAGAAGCCAAGGTTTAGATGAATGGAAGGCAAACACAGGGGACTGGGAACCAGACTCCCCCAAAAAAATCATCATCAACAACAAAAGAAAAATACTCAGTCTCCTGTTCACAGATGATTGTTTAATCAATATTAATATTTAGGTGTCTTCATTTGCTTTATTTTTGTGAATATAAGAAAATTCTTCCAAGAGGATGGGCCATGTCTTGAATGAGGAAAAGACTGAATCAAATATTGTAGGGAATACATATTTAGATTAATGTTTAATTTCATTGCCTTCTTGAGGCATACACTTCTCTAATTCTCGGACCTAGTAGTATTTTTTTTTCTATTATTTTAGTCATAGAAAGATTCTGTACCACAGCACATCATGTTTAAAACATGGGCTGGATAAAAGAATAAACCATTCTACAGCTAAAGGAATAGTTTGCTCAGAAAGCTATCTACTAATATTTATATTACTTTTGGCTTAATCAATTTTATATGAGTTTCATATTTTATAATTTTATTTATGATATGGTTGAGGTATGGCTATCCTACCTTGAAATAAAACTATCCTGGTCTAGAATTATAATTTCTAGCAAGACCTTTCATTATAGAAAGTCAAATGACTATTATGTCTCATAATTTGATAAAACAATAATATGTTTATTAAGTTACCTTTCATTTTTTCTTCTCACAGATGCAATTAAAAGTTGCTTGTTGATGATGAAGATGATGAAACATTGCCTGAGGAACTGTTATATCATATGCTATACTTATAGTATTTAAATATGCAGATTATATACATGAGTATAATATTTACGTGGCTCAGATTTGTGGGTTCCTTGTTAGAGCAGCTTATATAGGTTATAACCAATACATGTATTTGGTGAAAAAAAGGCATAAGTGATAAAAAATTTTCTCTTCTTAATATTATTTATTTATTTGAGAGAGCAAGAGAGTGAAAGTGGCAGACAGAAAGAGAGAGAGAGATAATGGGCACACCAGGACCTCCAGCCACTGCAAAGGAACTCCAGACTCATGTGCCAACTTGGCATCTGGTTTACATGGGTCCTGGGGAATCAAACTGAGGCCCTTTGCTTTGCAGGCAAATGCTTTAACTGCTAAGCCATCTAACCATCCCTGATAAACATTTTTTAAATGGGCAATTGGAATGTAGCCTCATTATAGATCAGTTGCCTTGCATGCAAAAGGCCAAGGATTCAACTCTCAACATCAGAGAAAGGAGAGAATAGAAAGCAAAACACACACACACACACACACACACACACACACACACATAGATTTAGACAGAAAGAGAGAGAGAGAGAGAGTGAGAGAGAGAGATTAAAGAAAAAAAGGAAGGGAAAAGTAATTATACACAAAATAAATAGGTCATAACATTATCAGTTTATTTTATTCCTTTTTGCTAAGTATCCCTTTTTAAGGTTTATATGGCATGATTCAAATGCTTTCACTAAAAGGTAAAAATGTATTGTTAACATGGATGCATAGTTACTTAGAGCTCTGTTTTCTAAATTTCCAGTGCTTCACGTGTTATTTCACAGCATACAGTGGTGAACAATTAACCATTAAAATATGTAACTCATTTGCAAGATTCCCGATAATCCTTAGTAACCTATGTTTTCAGCTTTGTCCTCTTCTCAGTTACAATTTTTGAAGTTGGAAGAAAGAATTGGTCCCTTATGAAATCTCCTAAATGAGATAAATTTTAAAATCCTTTCATGCATTACACTGCCAATCACTGTGGATAATCCGATTGAAGCTCATAATTAGTATTCTCAGAGAGTGACTCCCAGCTGTACATGTAGTACAACATCATGGAGTAGGGGAAGGTAGGAAAGAAAGCTCCCAGAAGAAATCTACATGACACAAGGTGTGAATCAATTTTAATTAATTCTAGTCCTTTAAGTATGCCTGCCATTTAGGAAAGATAGCTATCTCCTGCACACACTAGAGTGAGATAATTAACAGAAATGCTGCTGGATACTGATAGAAGAGGCAGTTGGTAGCTGCGGTGGGCACTACCTACCACCTAAGTGCCACAGTCTCTGAAAAGTTATATGGAATATTCCATGGATTTATGAAACTAGTGATGTGTATAAACGGACATTGTAATTTTTTTTTTTTTAAGTAAATGTATCATGTGTGGCACAAAAAATGTAGTTCATGGGCTGGAGAGATGGCTTAGGGGTTAAGGCACCTGCCTCCTAAGTCTAAGAACGCTGGTTCCAATCTCCAGCGATTCCAATCTCCAGGTCCCACGTTTAGCCAGATGCAAAGTGACAAAAGGGTGCAATGCCACACTTGACCAGCAGCTGAGAGACTGCTGGTGCACCCATCTCTACCTGTCTTCCTCTCCCTCTCTCTGTCTCTCTCAAAAAAAAAATGTAGTTCTATTTATTTACTATGAACGCTGTTAATAAGAATGGAGCTGAGCCAGGCGTGGTGGTGGCTCACGCCTTTAATCCCAGCACTCAGACTCAGGAGGCAGAGGTTGGAGGATCACTGAGAATACATATTGAATTCCAGGTCAGCCTGGACTAGAGAGAAACCTTACCTAGAAAACAAAACAAACAAACAAAAACAAAACAAAAGGAGCCAATTGTGTCAAACACAAGCACAATCAAGGAAGATACGATGGTTAGGAATGTGAAGCCTGCACATGCACTCCTTTTCGGAGGGCTACTACAAAGAATTTCTGAATCTCTAACCGGATGTGCACTGCACGGACTAAAAGGAATGCCATCTGGCTGTGTAAGTAGACGGGCCTTGGCCCACTCTCAATCAGCAGCTGCCATGGACTCCTTCAGTAAGTCCCAGCAAGTCCTCAAAACAACTTGGTGTTCTCCTGCCTTTTACCTTTCAAAGCTCTTGTCTTCTTCTGCCCCCACTGAAGGTACCATTGTTCCCTGAGCTCTGTCTCTTCCCATCTTATTGCTTTGTTCTAAGCAGTCAATATCTCTGAGGGATCTCTGTTATTAACTGACACAAGCATAAATCCATAAATAAAGTGTATCTGTTGTTTTGAAATGGGGTTTTTCTCTGCAGCCATTGGCTGCCCTAGCTTTCTCCAGGTAGCCCATACACGTGGTTAGCCTACAGCAGTCTTGCTGGGGTTTGAATACTCTGTTTTTCACTTCTCGCATACATGCAGAATGTGTTGAATGCATTTTCCTGGGATGTCCATTTCTCATCCCTCCAGATACAGAGAACAATGACAGACCAAGGAAATCATCACACTAATGTCTACTTGGTAGTCTAATGAGGTTTGTTGAGGTTCCTCACAGGTGCGTGGCTGAGAGGTTACAAGAACCATGAAGAGTTACAGGCAGGTACCATGGTATATTCACCCCACCCCCCAATAGTGGCTTTCAGAGACCCTTGAATCTCCAGAGTCTGGTGGGCTGAGCTTCTACAAGGGAATAGCAGCTACCAAATGTCGTGAGGAAGGCTTTTATCTGCTGTGAAGATGGCAGTGCCTATGCACGCACAGAGGACAGAGTTCACCACAGCCTCCCTCCTTGGACCCCATGATAACAAAAATCATATGTGAAAAGTAGGAAGTTATGAAACTCAAAAGGGAAGATTGAAATCCACATCTGAGATTTATAGCAACAACTTAGTAGCTATTTTTTTCTTCAATTTTCTAGAACCTTGGACCTTTCCATATTCTTAGCCTGACAATTAGCATATGTTTATTAGGTAGTTGTCTGTAACACTTTCAAATTAGAACTATGTTTGCTGTATCAATACTGGAATATGACATTACATTTTAAATTGAAACACTTCACCCATTGATTTGACAAAAGTATTCATTTGTATTTATTTTTGACCATTCTATCCAAGTATATAATGTATTTGATCATATCACTACCATTACCCTTTATATCCCTTTCCAATCACACATAAACCCCTTCTTGTTCATCTTTTCCAGTTTCATGTCTTTTATAAAGTCTTTATAAATGTGACAGCATGATTGACATGGTGGATTGATTGATGATTATTGATACTCATTGTCATTTGGCTAGTAGAAATGTTAAAATTGTCCATATTTTTTTTGAGGTAGAATTAATTCATTCTGTACTTTCAGGGTGGCATTGAACTCAAAGCAATCCTCCTACCTCTGCCTCCCAAGAGCTGGGATTAAAGTTGTGTGCCACCAAGCCCAGTTTAAGATAAATACTAGCTGGTAAAATACTGTTTTTTTGAAATTTCATCATTTTATACTTTTGCTAGTTGTTTCCAGTGTGATTCCTTCAGATACTTTTTGAAGAGTTTATACTCATTAATTATATTAATTAATTAATTATACTCATAGATTAGATCTTCTTAATTTTTACTACTCTTGAAAGAAATGCATAAGGAATAGCTGAATGAGATCCTTGACAGAACAAAAAAAAAAAAAAAAAAAAAAAAAAACAAGGAAGAAAAGACTTGATTTCAGCCAGGAGTGGTGGCACACACCTTTATTCCCAGCACTGAGGAGACACAGGTAGAAGGATCATTGTGACTTGAGGCCACCCTGAGACTACATAGTGAATTTCAGCCCAGTTTCAGTTAGGGGGTGCCTCTACCTCAAAAACCAACCCCCCACACACAAAAAAAGGGATCTTGCATAGAATACCATACGTAAGCAAACTCAAAGACAGTAAATCAATTGTTGATTCATAAATGCAGAGAAAACATATATAAAACCTGGGCCTCAGTGAGTCTATTATGCATTCTTCTAACTAGACAACTTTCCAGTCACAGAAAAAAAAATCTGAAATAAAACAAAAAGAAACAAACATGTCCTTCTTCCATTTCTTCTGTATACACACATAACATGCCTGTTGCAGCTTTTAGGAAAAAGAGGGTTTATTTTGGCTTACAGACTCAAGGGGACGCTTCATGATGGCAGGGGGAAAGGATGGCAGGAGCAGAGGGTGGACATCACCCTCTGGCCAACACAAGGTGGACAATGGGAACAGTACAGTGTGCCAAACACTGGCAAGAGGAAACTGGCTATAACACCCATAAGCCCGCCCCCAACAATACACCACCTCTAGGAGGTTTTAATTTCCAATTGTCATCAGCTGAAGAGACTAGCATTCAGAATACCTAAGTTTATGGGGAACACCTGTATCAAACCACTACATTCCACCCCTGGGCCCCATAATCTGATATCCATACATGATATAAAATATAATGTACTCTGTACAACTGTAAGAGTCCCCATAGTTTTTATCAATCCTAATGATGTTTAAACATTCTGATAATCCAAGGACTTTTTTTTTTTTTTTTTTTTTTTTTTTTTGATTTTTTAACTGGTCCAGGCTGACCATTAACTAAGTCTCACAAAAACCTCTATCCCGAGTGCTGGGAAAATAACTTTTAACTGAGCCATAATACAAAAAATATCCCCCCAAAATAATAATGGCACAGCATAAAAAATCACACTGAAAAAGATGGAATTGGGCATAGCAATAAAATATTCAACCACTACAAGATTTAAACAGAGCAAATATCAAACCCTGTAGCTCCAAGTCCAACTCTTGTCAGTGTCAAATCTCCAAGTCCGATAATTCTAACTAGCGACAAGTCTCTGGAGTTCCAATTCCGCCCCTCCAGCTAGGCTACTCACAGTTCTGGAAAACGTCTTCCACAGTCGGCAGCTCTCCTTGGCAGCCATCTCATGGTCCTGGCATCCCCACTGGATCTCCACTGCAACCCACAGTTCATCCCCACAGCTCCATTGAGTCTCCAGGCAGGGATCCAGCAAACCTGCTCATGGTCATTTCCAAAACACAAAACCACGTTGCAAACTCAATGACCCTCTCTTTCCTGCATTTCTTATTCTCCAAAGTACCAGGTAAGGTGCCAGTTTGTTAATACAGGAGAAAATAAAGCAGACTTTGAAGAACAGGACACTCCTCAAGTATCCAGGCCCCTTCAAAAGAGTCTGCATTCTTCCTGTTGCCCAAGTGCAATTGAGCTGGCCCAATCTCAAATGTTGTACTCTCTCAAACAATTGCAGGTGAACAGGCAGCATTTTAGGCCCAAACACTTCATTTTTTCTGTGCCACATCCTTCTGCCAACACCAGTCCTGTCTATGCAAAGCAACCCCTGCACAACTTCTCAGGACACAAGCATAACAGCGAGACTCTCACACAAACTGTCTCTAGCCCAGTCCATGCAAAACTCTTTCTCATTGTCACAAGCCACGCCTCACAGTCCATAGTTCTTACTGCATTCAGGTCTTTCCGCTCTGACCAGAATAGTCCGTCACGCTGTGCTTAGAGCACTGCAAGGCATGTCTTAGGACAAGGTTTCAAATCCTTCCACATTCCTCTTGAAAACCAGCTCCAAAAGGCAAAGCCACAGTCAGGTGTCTAGCAGCAATGCCACTCCGCATTAACAACATTACTGTTGCAGTCAGGTTCACATTGCTGGCAGAACTCGCCTGACCAAGAGCAGCTTTTAGGGAAAAAAAAAAAAAAAAAAAGTTTGTTTTAGCTTACAGAATTGAGGAGAAGCTCCATGGTGGCAGGGGAAAATGATGACATGAGCAGAGGGTGGACTTCACCCCCTGGCCAACATCAGGTGGACAACAGGAACAGCAGAGTGTGCCAAACACTGTCATGGGGAAACTGGCTTTAACACCCATAAGCCTGCCCCCAACAGTACACAGCCTCCAGGAGGCTTTAACTTCCAATTGCCATCACCTGGAGTGACTAGCATTCAGAACACTTAAGTTTATAGAGGACACCTGAATCAAACCACCACAATGCCTTACACTTGAAGTAACAATTTTCCTCTCCCTGTTTTATGTATTTCTCGAAACATGGTTCTATTTTGATTTGGGGCCAAGCACCACTACAGGGAGCCCAAATAACTTAAGAATTTTCCCCAAATGATGTTTTCTGAATAATTGTAAACCATCAAATGACCCTCCTAGTCAGAACAAGCATGAAATTCATCAGTACTGGCCGAGTTCTCTTGCTTTCTTCTTGACATCAGGCCAAAGCCAGCATGCCAGAACTTCAGGCTGAGCCAAACAAGCTCCTTGAATTACACACAACACTGTGTTCATAATTTCTCCCTTGTAATAACATAAAACTATATTTTAATGCTGCTCCTTGCCTCAGCCAGGCTTCTGCTGTGAAATAGCGAAAATCCAACTTTTATTTTTCTACACTGAAAAGTTTTATTTCTAGAAATTAATTGATTCTTGCCATTTTGGATGCTGGTAATGCAAACTTTGACCAGCGATCTGATGAGCTGCAAACATTGAGAAGAGTTGATGGTGTGCTTTGAGGTCAGGGAAGGTCTGCTGCACAGGGAGGGGCGGGTCAGTCTAATTTCTTTAAAGCCTTCACAGGTTTGGATGCGATCCACCCACACTAATGAAGGCAAACTTGTCAATGTCTATTATTATAAATGATACTTTTATCAAAAAGACACCTATAGAGCAAACTGCAGACAGGTTTGATTGAATATCTGGCTACTGGAATGTAGAAAAATTGAAATATTAACTCAAACACAGCATGCCTTATGACAGTAATTTAAAACACATTTTATTAATTAATTAATTTATTAATTTATTTAAAAGATAGAGTGAGAGAGAGAAAGAGGAAGATAGAGAAAATGGGGGTGCCTGGGCCTCTAGCTACTGCAAATGAATTCTAGACACATACATACCTTGTACATCTGGCTTTCTGTAGGTACTGTGGAATCAAACCAGAGTATTTAGGCTTTACATGAAGTGGCTGAGCCACTGAGATACCTTCTGTCCCCAAACTGTTGTTATCAAATGGTGGTCTTTCAGAGAAGCTGACGGTAGACATAAAACTTTCAAGCTTGCGTGTGTTAGTTTGATTCATGTGTCCTCCTTAAACTTAGGAGTTCTGAATGCTATGTCCCCAGCTGTTGGCAATTGGGTAATTAAACCCTCCTGCAGGCAGTGTATTGTTGGGGTCAGGCCTATGGACATTATAGCCAGATTCTTCTTGCCCGTGTTTGACACACTCTCCTGTTATTTTCCAACTGATGTTGGCCGGGTGGTGATGTCCGCCCTCTGTTCATGCTATTGTTTTCCCCTGACATCATGGAGTTTCACTCAGGTCTGTAAGCTGAAATAAACCTTTTCACCCACAAGCTGCTCTTGGTCTGGTGCTTTCTGCCAGCAACGTGATCATGACAGCAACAGTAAAGTTGGTATTGATTCTGAGTCTTAGGCCTTTTGGAACTGCTTTGAAGGAGGAATGTGGAAGGATTTGAAATCTTGTCCTAAAAGATGTCTTGCAGTGCTGTACGTACAGCTTGATGGACTATTCTGGTTAGAGTTGAAAAATCTGAATGCAGTAAGAACTATGGACTGTGCGGTTTGGCTTGTGAGGGTGAGAAAGAGCTGGACTGTGCAAGAAGCAGTTTGTGCTGTTATTCTTATGTCCTAAGAACCTGTGCAAAGTTACATTGTGGAGAAACGGACTGGTGTGAGCAGAGAGATATGGCACATAAAAAATGAAATCTTTGGGCCAAATTCAGCTGCAATGACTTGAGATTGGGCCGCTGACCTGCACTGGGACAACAGGAAGAATGCAGAGTCTTTTGAAGGGGCCTGAATACTGGAGGACGGTCTCGTTCTTCAAAATGTGTGTTATCCCTCCCTGGATTAACAAATTTTCACCCAACCTAGTATTATGGAGTATAAGAAATGCAGGAAAGAGAGGGTCACTGAATTTTCAACATGGTCTTGTATTTTGGACATGGCCATGGGCCATGGGCAGGCTTGTTGGACTACTTGCATGGAGACTTTATAGAGCCATGTGTATGAACAGTGGGTTACATTGGAGACCCAGTGGAGATGCGAGACTATGGGATGGCTGCCAAGGAGAGCTCGCTGGAGGGGTAGAATTGGAACTTCAGTGATTTGTTATTGGATAGAATGATTGGACTTGGAGATTTGTCACTGACTAGAGTTGTTGGACTTGGAGCTACAGAGTATGACGACATGATGGGTTTGGGGGACATGTTTTGGTATGATGGCTCAGTGAAAAAGGCATTGGATTATGTGGATGTTTGAACATCATTAGGATTGCTAAAAATTATGGTGAATTTTCAAGGTGAAAGGAATGCATTCCATTTTATGCCATGGATGGTTTGGTTTATGGGGGTCAGGGGCAGAATGTGTTTGTTTGATTCAGGTGTCCCCCATAAACTTAGGTGTTCTGAATTCCCTATCCCCAGCTGTTGCTTATTTGGAAATTAAACCTTCCTGGAGGCAGTGTGTTGGGGGTGGGCCTATGGGTGTTATAGTCAGAATGCTCTTATCAGTGTTGGGCACAATTCCTGTTGCTGTTGTCCATCTGATGTTTGCCAGGAGGTGTGAAGTCCACCTTCTGCTCATGCCATCATTTTCCCCTGCCATCATGGAGCTTCCCTTCGAATCTGTAAGCGAAAATAACCCACCTTTTTTTCTTGGGTTGGGTGTTTTCTGCCATCAATGTGAATTGGACTCAACAATTTGCCATACAGAAAACTGTCAGAAACAATCCAAGCTTAATAATAAAAGCTACAAAGAAGAACATAATCATGAAGTAAGGGAGTTTATTTAGATTTTTAACTGTAATATTATCAGTGTCTAGGATAATGTGTCATAAATAGCCAGGACTTGATAGGAAATGGAGAGAATGATGAATGAAAAAGAAAGTTGAGGGCTGGAAAGATGGCTTAGTGTTTAAGGGGTTTCCTTGCAAAGCCAAAGGACCCAGTGTCAATTCCCCTGACGCATGTAAGCCAGATGCACAAGGTGGCGCATACATTTGGAGTTTGTTTGCAGCAGTTGAAGTCCCTGGTATAATAGTATAATACCACTTAGGAAGAACACAAAGCATGCCACCAAAATCATATGTGTGTGTGTGTACATATGTATGTGTGTGTGTGTACATATGTGTGTGTGTGTGTGTGTGTGTGTGTGTAAAATAAAATTTTAGATCTTCCATTATCCATGCAAATTGGCATCAGGCATGTGCTGCTTGGGTGACGTATTTTGCATTCATGCATTTATTCCACAGATATTACTAATAACAAAAAGTTATTCCTCTGGCATGATTGCTATGTCACAACTCTTAATATGTCCCTTAAATTCCTCCTGAATGAGGCTCTGTAGATGCTGACTTGTCACTTGTTTTCACTCCCAGGTCTCTCTCTTGAAGAATCCAGGAGGTAGAAACCCGAGAGGCACAATGACAGCAAGCTTTTCATGAAGTTTGAAGAAGTTCTCGTGATGTGATTTACATGATGGATTTTGGACTCACACAATTTTATATTTAAAAGATTTTTCACATATGTCACCTCTTCTAAATCTTCATAAGAACTTGTTGAAGGAGAGTCATTTTTCTTGTTTTGGTGTAGACCTGAAAGTTTCCAGCAATAGGAAAGATTTATGAAGAGTTTGGAAGGGCATGCTTCCTGCATGGCCTGTTGCCTTAATGCCATTGTAATTACAGATAAATCACATATCTATAATACTAATAAATAATTTATTGTTATTGTATTCAACTTATGCCCAAAATTTTAAAAGACGTAGTGCATTGATATGATCTATATATTTCCTTCTTTTTTTTTTTTTTTTCATTTGTTTTTCAATGTAGGGTCTCAATTTAGCCTAGGCTGGCCTGGAATTCAGTCTGTAGTATCAGACTGGCTTCATATTCACAGTGATCCTCCTACCTCTGCCTCCCAAGTACTGTGATTAAAGGTGTACACCACCATGTCCAGATAATCATTTTTTAGATATTTTATTTATTTATATATTTATTTATGGGGGCAGACAGAATGGACATGCCAGGGCCTCCAGCTGCTGCAAATGAATTCCAGAGGCCTGCACCAACTTATGCATCTGGCCAGAGTGTGTACTAGGGAATCAAACCTGATTCCTTTGGCTTCTTAGGCAAGCTTAGCCAACTCTCCATCCCCACATTCATTCTTATTCCTATGTAGGATCTAAGACCTCACCTATGGGCTAATGAAGTCCATAAAACCAAGACATTTGCTCTGAAATTTCCATGTTAAATATACAATGACATGACCAGTCACACTAGACTTTGTTATTTATCTCTGACACTAGAGATACATGCAAGTTGGTTAAAAAAATTCCATTGTTTGATTCTATCATTACAAGTCAGTTTATCAATCATGATGGTTCACTACATTGAGAAAGAAACTCCTCTACCAGTTCAATTGAATCTTCATGTTATTGTGCTTATGGGCAGGGTCTCGTGGTAATCCAAGCTGGTCTTCAACTCATGGTGATCCTACTTTCCCAGCCTCCCAGATTACAGTTTTGAGCCACTGTGGTAGCTACTCAAACAACTCCTTAAATCACTATTCATAAATTCATGAATTAATTTCTCTTAGTGAATGTATAATTACCTACAAAGAAACACAATAATATCGCACAAAGTAAAAGAGGTAGACTTTGTATATATAATTAAAACAAAAGAAATAACCTGCACCTGGCACAGTAAATATTCTGGAAAATGTATTGAATATTCTTAATCTACAGTGTTTTTGTTTATAATCTTTAAGTATACACGCACGCACGCACACACACACACACACACACACACACACACAATGAATGTTGTAATTAGATTTCCTGCTCTGTACTGTGAGTTTACTAATTCAAATGGGTATAATTTGAATATATATTGTGTATATGTATATATATATATATATATATATATATATATATATATATATATATATGCACATGTATTCTACATACTATAATATATACATATACATAAATAATACATATATACTATCATATAGTATTCTGTAATATGCGAACTGGTTGACACATATGCATGTATTTTAAATCATTCTGATGTATATATACATATATACATATATATGTGTATACATATTTATGAATATCAGTCATTTAAATTGAAATATTAATAGACATCATAAAATAATTGTGAAAATCAAATCTTAGTAATCAAATTATATTTGGTGCTACTAAAGGAGAAATTCAATATTAGTGCAATATGCCTAGATATGAAATTTTGCTTTTCAGATGGTGTATTACATTTTATACAAGAGTATTATAGTGCCAAACCTGGGCTTGCTTTAAATAATTTTACAGATTAATATCTTGTTAATAATGTCAGTTTTATTCATTTTGTTGATGAGTTACATTCCACTATAATTTCTTGTGGAGACCAAGAGTCATGAAATTGTATTTTTTGCCAAGGTTATTGTTTGTAAACTTGAAAACTGTGACAAGCCCAATTTAATCCAGAGAGCTCCATGATCAGGACTGAGAACGAAGATCACTCATGTCAAATTGACTCAATCACTTTTAACACATCCTGTCCTCAGGAGATACGCCTATAAACTTATCACTTAATGTTTGCTTTAGGAAATCTCTGCAAATATATCAATCTTGATAAAAAAGTTAATTTATTTGAGCAAACACCTCTCTTAAAATTAGAGCCAAAGTTATCTCACCCGGGAAAACACATTGCTTTCTACATAAGAGCTTAGCTATCAGAATCCATTTTTTATTCTGCATACAAATTCTAAACTATAAGGTTATGAACTTGTTTCATTTCCAAAGAACTTCCTCTGTACAGTTGAGTCTGAATTCCTGAACAATAAGTGCTCTCTCTCTCTCTCTCTCTCTCTCTCTCTCTCTATATATATATATATATATATATATATATATATATATGTGTGTGTGTGTGTGTGTGTGTGTGTGTGTGTGTAGGTATAATATCTGTAGGTTTTTATTTGCATTTCTAATAAGAACTTTTCTTGATGTTTTGTCTCACACACGACTAATACAGAGCTTAAATATACTATTTTTTTGACAATTCACCAATTGGTGAATGGGTTGACCACCCTGATTCAAATGAAATAATTGTTCAAAAGCTATCACTATCCAACTATAAAGGAATTAAAATTTACATTTACAACTTGGTTGAAATATGAATTTGTGAAATACCATGATAAATAGTTATTATAACTTCATATTTTACTTGTAATTTCAAGCATAATTGAATATAAACATACATTCACAATATGTAAATATATGTATTTAAATAATCTAAATAATATTTAATATTTATATTGCTGAATGTGAATTCCTAAAATCTCCTAAAAACTAGAAACCATCAGTGGATAGGATGCTTACAAATGCTCTCTTTGATTTTCTGAATGCTTACTCAGTCCATTCATTGCCTAAACTTAAATGCTACTTATTTGATCTTTCTCTAAAATGAACATAAGTAAGTTTAAAAGGAAGAGACACCTGGGCTTTTTCTATCTTGAGCCACAGGAATCATAATCCATTCTGTTACAGATTGTCTGACCTTAAATTAAATTTATTTCTTTCCTGATCACTTAGCAAGCCTAAGTTAAATACACTAATTCCCATGTGAAATTCACTAACCTCTTTGTGTGCAATGTCATATATTTAAATGCAAAGAAAAGAAGAACATTTCTGAGGGAACAATAATTAAACTACGCATTTAATAAGTTTCTAAATGAATTGTTTGGCTAGTTAAATTCTTATGCATTTTAAGAATATTTTTATTTATTAATTTATTTGAGAGAAGGAATAGTGCACAGAGAGAAAGATAGAGAAATATGGGCAAGACAGGGCCTTTAGCCACTGCAAATTCAAATCACATTCTCCACCTTATGCATCTGACTTTATGTGACTACTCAGGAATCAAAACCAGGTCCTTAGCAGACGAACACCTTACCCACTGATTAATCTCTCCAGCTCCAAATTTGTATGCATTTTAATTCAGAATTCATAGGGTTCCTTTCTCTTTTGTTTCTAAAATTCTATAATCAAATGTTATTATATGTATTTTAGCCTTACAAATTTCAAACAAAATTTTAAGGAAATTTTATTATGTTAAGTTCTTTTATGGTTGCATGCTTTTATATATTATTTTATAATGTTTGACTATTAATTGATTCTACACACAATATGCCAGACAATGACCTTATTCTTTATTTTTTTAATGTTTTGCCTCAGTTACTTCTCTCTTTATACTTTATCTAATACTGAATATATTATTTCCTAAATTATTTAAGTAATCCTTTATAATTTCCAAATATATTTTTATAATCTCCACGTTTATTTCTCATTAAAAAAAAAAAAAAAAAAACTCTTTAGGACTAGAGAGATGGTTTAGCGGTTAAGGCACCTGCATCCTAAGCCTAAGAACACTGGTTCCAATCTCCAGCGGTTCTAATCTCCAGGTCCCACATTTAGCCAGATGCAAAGGGCACAATGCCACATTTGACCACAAAGGGGCGCATGCATCTGGATTTAGTTTGTAGCAGTTGAGAGGCTGCTAGCCCGCCCATCTCTATCTGTCTTCCTCTCCCTCTCTCTCTGTCTCTCTCTGTGTCTCTCTTCAAAAAAAAAAAAAAAAAGAAAGAAAGAAAACACTTTATCACTAGTACATTATCATGTGCAATATGTTGAACTCTACACTTCATAACTCAACATGATGATAGAAATATACAATTAAGGACGTTACAGATGGGAAGAAAGAAAAATGAAATAGAAAAAAGAAAGAATAGTAAGAAAGGAAGGAGAGGGTAGGGAGTAAGGAAGGAAAATGATAAGTGAGAAGAAAAGAAAGGTGGGTACAAGGGAAGTGAGGAAGATCAAGAGGGAAGACACTGGAAAGAATTTTATAACATATATTCCTCATAATAAATATCAAATGGATCCAAAAAATTAAACAGCAGAACCAGAGGCTAGAAGTAATGAAGAAACTGTACAATCTCAAATACCATCCTATAAATTTGTTTCAAATTTACAAGGTAGATATTGCTTCTTTAGGATAAAAAGTAAGATTAGCTTTCATGAAATTTCACAATGATTAGTACCACATTCCTCTAGATATGATGTCTTCAGAAGAAGACAATATCATTTCCATGGTAACCCTATCTAAAATACAAGGCAATCCTTATTCAATCACATTTTGAGATGCTCTATTGAAAAACCAAAACAAAAACCAAAACCAAAACAAAAACAAAAGCTTGTCTCCACACTTCAGAAAAAATCAAGGACATGAGAAACAAAGGAAGTCTCCAAAGTTTTTTTATGTATTAAAGGATATTCAAAAGATAAACAAATGAACTTAGGGATCCAGGAAAGAGCATGCACTTATATATGCATATTTCAAAAAAGGGCAGAAAATTGCTTTTGACATTTTCTTGTGTAAAATGGAGAAAAAAAAAAAAAAAACAAACAGCATCAATGAATGCATTACATACCAAAATCCATGATAAAGGAACTAGCTTTAAAGAGTAAACATTTTATACATTATACTTAGGATTAAACAATACACAAATGCCAAAGATGCTATTGAATCTCCCCTTTCACTGGTTACTTACAGGCTGATTCAGTGAGCATCCTGGAGGAAGCCCACATGAAAAGTGCTCACACTTAAACATTAGAGCAACACAACAGCAGCAACAAGCGACAAGTCAACAATCCAGCTAACAACTAGCAGACTGACGTGTCCAACATGATTCAGATGACGTTTATGATAGATATTCTTAGACCACTATATTAATGTTACGTGGGACTTTATTTTTATTGGACGTGACCTGTTTTGGAGAAAGGTGAAAGCTCCCTGTTCTTGTCCAGCCTCATCCACTAATGGAAGGTTTGGAGGACCTGAGGTTCCCTAGGCTGTGAGTTACTGACCAGCCTCAGGATCACTTTCTGTAGATATTTTTCATGACTTAAAGTACAGTATATTTATGAAATTAATGAATTTAACATGTAACTTTTTTCTTTTATAAAATAGCTTCCTTTTCCTGCGTGTGTGTGTGTGTGTGTGTGTGTGTGTGTGTGTGTGTATGTACAAATTCTCTCCCACATAGTCAGGTCCAATAAAATTTGATGGTCAGGGAAGGTTCTTGTTTAGAATATGTGTCATTTAACAAATGAATTTTATAAAAGTTGTAATACAATGGAGTGAACCAAATGGCATATTCTGGCCAATGTATATCATGTATGCACATAGTTAATAATAAAAAGAGTAAAATAATTAAATGCTTGATAAGTTCCCTTAATCCAAAAATCAGGTGTGACAGACATTGATATTAGAAACAAACTACATATCAATGACCATAACTTGTGAAAAATGGAGGCAATGTCCTTTGTAACTCAATTATTAATCTAATTTTTAATTGTAGGCTTCTGAAACTTCTTTATAGAAAAATCTTTGTGGATTTCAAAACCATTAGAAAAAATATAATATACTCATTTCCTTATAATTCCTTAAACAAGATACATCTGTTACAAAATTCCCTCTGAAACTCATCAAACTTAAACATTAAATACTAAAATTAAAGATTGCATTAAAACATAAACAAATTACATAACAAAATATTCAAGGTATTCCTATAAATGTAAAAATGAAATTACCATTGAAATGTAAAATGTAACAAATATCATAAGATCATTTAAGAAAGCCAAACCTAAATTGTCAATAAACTTGGGAACGACATATTACATCTTCATTGCATTGGAGAAATTTAAAGTGACAACCATAAGAGGGTAGAATGTGAAATCCACAATACAGACCAAAAGTGATTTGGCTGGGGTAACGAGAACTCTGAAATAACTGTAGTGAGAGTATAATTTGGCATACTCAATTTAAGAATGATGTCCATCCTGGAGTTGAGAAAGAGGTTAGAGGATCACCATGAGTTCAAAGCCAGCCTGATAAAACATAGTGAATTCCACTCAGTCTGAGCTAGAGTGAGACCCTACCTCAGAAACCTCCTCCCCCCCAAAAAAGAATGATGTCCTTATATCACATACACACAATTCTATTTTCATATACTTCCAAAATTATTTATAGAGGTATACAAAGATATTCATAAAATTATACAACAAATTCATTTAGGAGCCAAAACTCAACAAGTAATGAAACAATAAAGCTTGCATAGGACAATGAACTTGTTCAGCTGGAAAAAAATGAGTGAATAAATTCTAAAAATAGGGGGCTGGAGAGATGGTTTAGTGGTTATTTGCCTGACAAAGGATCCCAGTTCGAGTCTCCAGGTCCAACATAAGCCAGATGCACAAGGGGTGCATGCATCTGGAGTTCATTTACAGTGGCTGGAGGCCTTGGTGTGCCCATTCTCTCTCTCTCTCTCTTAAAAAAAATATAAATAAATAAATAAATAAAAAATATTTTTAAAATTCTAAAAAAATATATTAAATGTGAAAGTCAGAATGCAGTAGAATAAGCACACTTGAGTACAATTTGCAGAACATAATACATTTAAGACTGTGATTTAGAAATGTATTATCATGGAGTAGGAGAAAATGAAACCATGAAATAGTGACTTCAAAGACTCTTCTACTAAATGTTTCATATGAAGCCTTATTAGTACTGAGTGGGGTAAGAGGAGCATTTAAATCTTTTTGCATCATAACACAAACACATCTATGTATATACTATGTATGTATGTATGCATTAATATGTATGTGAAAATTTAGAATCCATGTATACACTTTTAAGCTTACTGTACATTTGTATAATTTGATGTTGGTAGAACAGGCTATACAGAACTTAAAATGTTTGTTTTTAAGAAACCCTCTTTGTCTACAAATTGATTTCATCTTAATTTTATTTACATAAGGCCTGGGATCTTTCAAATATTAAAACTTCTTATGATTAAATTGCACAATGGCACCTAATTTCTGGAATTTTATGAATGTGTATAAAACTCAAAATTTCCCACACTTTGAATTAGATTATTGACCAATAGTCATTTTAGTTTCATTATTTTCAAATGTTATTCCATCACAGATACATTTTTCTTTCTTTTTAAAAAAAATTATTTTTATTTATTTTTTTAGAGAGAGAGTGAGAAAGAGAGAAAGGGAGGGAGAGAGAGAGACAGATAGAGATAGAAAGAATGAGAACTCCAGGGCCTCCAGTCACTGCAAACAAACTCCAGATGCAAGTACCACCTTGTGCATCTGCCTTATGTGGGTCCTGGAGAATCAAACCGTGGTCCTTTGACGTTGCAGGCAAGTGCCTTAACCACTAAGCCATTTATCTAGCCCAACAGATACATTTTTAAACTGGTGATAATTACTTTTCCTTCTACATTTTCAAATAAACTTGTGAAAATGAATTAAAATAAGATGCAAATGTCCAAAAGGAATATTAAGTTCATTGAATGCTCAAACAGATTAAACCAACCACAACCAATTCTAGCCCAGAATTATTTTTAAAGGAGAAATGATATACCCTATAATAATCACCTGAATAAATGAGGCTTGTAGTCATAGTGGAATATTTACATATGGAGTGTAATGCATCTTTCCTCTCTGGTGCTAGGAACTGTGAATTAAAAATATTAACCCTCATTATACAGTACAATACGGAACACTTATACAATAAGAAATAATATGCGGAATTACGCAATTTCTTTAAAAATATACTCTATGGAGGATGTACAATGACAATTCACTATAAGAAACAAAATACTACTTTTACCTTATAGCAAAACTAAATAATGATGTGAAGTGATGTACTCTTTCACTTTAACATATTATTTAATTTTGCCTTCATACTTTCAAAATATTAGGGGTTAAGCAATTAAACTTTTGGCTAGATTAAAGACAGGGACATATTTTATAGGATCATCATATGTAATTAGAAATTATTACAAAGCATTACAATGATGGATTCCTGGAACATTTAAGCAAATTTTAATTGCTGTATTGGAAATTATTGAATTTAGTATTTCTCAAAAACAATACAGTAACACCAAACTAAATCAATTTCAATTTATTATAACTACTTAAATTTAGGTTTTGTTTTTCAGAAAATAGGTTTATATAATCTATTTTATTTTATAATTTTCTGTAAAGACCATGATAGGGAAATAAAAAGTCTTCATTTAATTCTAAGCCAAATGATTTTAGGTGACTATATCATATGGAAGCTAAGTATGTATTATAGTGCATTTAAGTAGAAGTGACTGAATTGAAATGTTGTTTTCCAAAGCATATTGTTGCTGAGTTTTTATTATATTCCAGGAAACAAGCCAACCTATGGAGAAAAAAATGAAAAATTATGGAAATAGAGCTAAACCATTTATAGTTTGGCTGTCTTTTAGGTGTAGATGTGATTTTTCTATCTGATAGTGATTTATTTATTACCATAGTTGTATAGTAAGTGAAGTGTTTTATGAGGAAAAGAAGGTTATTAGAACTCAAGATACCACCATTACAGCAATATGAAAGAGAGAGAAAGCATACTTTACTCTTTAACTCCATGTACAAAAAGAAGACTGGAGGGCCCCTTTGAGGGGGGCATGAGGGAAAGGATGATATAAATATGTGATGTTCACATACTGAGTATGTCCATAACTAATACAAAAATAATACAAAATATCTATATTTAATTAAAAAAACATTGAAAAGAGGTGGTGGAAATAGTGTAAGAGACAAAAGAAGGGTAGGACTCCTTCACTGCACTCTTCCAGACACAAAATGGCCTGGATATCCATGCCCTTACAGTGCCTGACACTACCTACACAAGACCATCATAACAGGAGGAAGCGATCATGACATCAAAGTAAAAGAGAGACTGAGAGGGGGAGGGGATATGATGGGAAATTGAGTTGGAAGGGGAAAAATGGGAATTACAATGGTTTATTATTTATAATTATGGAAACTATCAATAAAAATATAAAATTTAACAAAAAAGAAGACTGAATATATATATATATATATATAAAACTGTTTAAATGATCCCTCAATTGTGAACCAGGACATATAATACCTTCACTGCTGCCACCATTGACTTTTATATCACCTGTATACATTCTCTGGGCCTTCCGTTTTTTTTTTTTTTTTTTTTTTTTTTTTAGTTTTTCAAGGTAGTTTCTCACTCTGGCCCAGGCTGACCTAGAATTAACTATGTAGTCTCAAGGTGGCCTCGAACTCACAGCGATCCTCCTACCTCTGCCTCCCAAATGCTGGGATTAAAGGCGTGTACCACCTCCACACCCGGCTTGTGCTTTTGTTTTTTTTTTTTTTTTAACCAGACGTAAGTGGTGGGAGATAGACTATTACTTTTCACTGTGTCATTATGAAAAAATCCTAATCTTGGAGAACTTTAAAAAAATTATTCACTCGAATGCAGATATATAGTATTTAGCCTTATAATAGAACAAATTGTAGAAATATTAAAAACTTATAGAGAAAATAGTACTAAAATATGGACAAGGATGCATGGGATGTGTCAGAGAAGGGTGTAGCTGTGGGTATGCTAAATTAGGTCAATTAAGGAAATCAATTTGTGTCATTTTTTGAAAGAGACCTCAAAGAGATATGGATCTGATATGAACCTAGGTGTGGAGGTTTTGAGATATTAGTTGCAGCTTTTGAACTACAATTGCAAAGATGTGTTCATATATATTTGAGGAATAGTGTGGTTGCTTTTAAATGGCAAGAAAATATAACATAAAACCTTGGGAGTTATTAGTAACAAGTCTCATCAGATAGTCTGGGTCTTAGCAATGATGCATAAAGTGAATTGAGTTAGATAACTGGTTTTGCTCCACTGTCCTGGAAAAATAATATGAAGAGCACCCCAAAGCACAAGATACCTTCGGTAGCATAAGAGGTATAATAAGTGTGTAACTGGTACACCTTCAGAATGGATGAAAAAGATATCTTTTATGGTTCAAATAAAAGCAAGCACCTTTATCCTCTGAGCCATCTCTCCCTCCAGCCTTTATGATTTGAAATATGAAATGTGTGCAACAGGCTGTTTTGTTTGAACACTTGTCACCTGGGCTGATGGAACCTTGAGCACATGAGACATGGCTGGGTAAATTGGTCACTTTGTATGACTTCAGTGGTGAAGCCTGGCCACAGTTGCAGCCCTGCTTTCTCTTCTTCCCTTCTGTTGTCTCCATGGTACCAGCTGGAAGTTTCCACGTCATGGTGGAAAATCAGCCTCTTTCTCTCCTTGAGCATGAAACTGTGACCTGTGACATGAATATATCCTTCTCCAATCTTGTTTCTTATCAAGTATTTGGTCACAGGGTTGTTGATAATGATGATGATGATAACAACAGCAACAGCAATAATAATAATAATAATAATAATAATAATAATAATAATAGTAATAATAACAACACGAAAAATTGGTACTGTCAAGTGGGATTAATACTGTGGTAAATGGGCCATGTGCCACAAAAATCCTTATATTTTAAATATTATTTATTTATTTATTTATTTATTTATTTATTTATTTATTAGCAAGTGACATTGGCAGATATATTGAGAGAGAAGGGGTGCAGCAGGGCCTCCAGCCACAGCAAATATTCGAGTAGCTTGTGACACCTTGTCCACCTGACATATGTGGGTACTGGAGAATTGAACTTGGGTCCTTGGGTTTTTCCAGTGCCTTAATTGCTAACCCATATTGCCAAACCTCAAAAATCATAATTTGTGGAAAGAATGTGGACAAGTTTAGAGAATCCAGATATGCTTGCAGCATAACTTAGTGAACCATTTTGGTGGGAGGGTGGGCAACTACAATGCCAGTAGACAGGGTAAACTTCTCATGAAGTTTAATCTGGAAAAACAATTCAATTCTAGTAGGAACTGGAATTGGACAAAATGTCATTTATGTTACAATTTTGTAAGAAATATGCTATATTCCACATGTCTGATAATATGATTGAGACTGAATTCAAAAGTAATAGAATAAGTTATTTGGAATATGAAATATCAAGGCAGCATTTCTTTTAGACTGTGACAGGTTATTTATTACTAGGTTTAATGAGTTTAATGATGAAAATTCAAAGAACTGCAGGTATGAAAGGGTTCTGGCTCACCCTGAGCTGACAACAGAATGATGTCTTCATTCATATGGTGTTGCTTTTTTTTTTTTAATTTTTATTTTTTTTTTTTAATTTTTGGAGAGAGACAGAGATAGAGGGAGAGAGAGACAGATAGAGAATGGGTGCACCAGCAGTCTCTCAGTTGCTGTGAACGAAATCCAGATGTGTGCACCCCCTTGTGGGCAAGTGTGGCATTGCGCCCTTACGTCACTGCATCTGGCTAAACGTGGGACCTGGAAATTGGGACTCCAGGTTCTTAGGCTTAGCAGGCAGGAGCCTTAACCACTAAGCCATCTCCCCAGCCCTGGTGTTGCTTTTACAATCAGTCAAGGTAAAGGGTAAGAGAGTCACGGAGGCTTGTGACAAGGATCCAGAAAGCTGATGAGGTCAGGCAACTTGTGGTAGGGTCAGATTCCCTTAAAGGAATATTTGAAAGTCATTATGTAAAGTCATTATATGAAAGTGAAGTGTAATTTCATCTGTGATCCCAGGACAATGAAGATGCTAGAAATTTCTCAGGCCTATAAGGAAAGCTGCAGGCAGGAATAGAGGCCCAGCAGAAAGGCCAGGTGTACCACACAGGTCACAGATGTCTACTGTAGGTAGATGTCACCAAATGATGATGTCACCAAAGCTACCGTTGTCAGTTAGAAATGGCATAATTTGATTTTTCCTGCTGAGTTTTAATCTTGATTTTTATCAGTTCTTTCCTTATTCTGACTATATATATATATATATATATATATATATATATATATTTTTTTTTTTTTTTCTGGAATGGAAATGTCTCTCCTATACCATTTATATGCACCTACCTTCTACAGCCAAGGACCCTACAAGTAAGAGATTGTATTGAGTATTAGAATAGACTTTTGACTTCTGAATTGTACTGAAACTATATTACTGTGGAGAACTTTGAAGTTGGGTGGAAGATATTATGAATTGCAAATTAACCATGAGTGTATTAGGCCAGGGCAGAATGTTATGGTTTGAATGTGAAATGACCTCCACACACTTGTATGACTGAACACTTTGAACCCAGGTAGTGGAAATGTTTTGAAGGTTGTGGAACCTTGAAAAAGTGAAGCTCAGCTGATAGAAATAGGTCCCAGAGGCAATTATGGGTTTTAGTGTAGCCTGCATTCTAACGTGAGTACCTTTCTCTCTGCTTCCAACTCCTGTCATTATGTGATCAGATGCAATCCCCAACCGCCACACTATCCCTGTCATTAAACAGACATCAAGGATAAGCCATTCCCCAAAAATGACTTATTGCCGCATATGTGGTTGCAGTAACTAGAAAAGTGACTAATACAAAATCCTACTAAGAACAAGTAGAATTGACTACAGTGCAGCCATTTTGAAAGCAAGTTGAGAACATTTCTTTGAGTACATAAATTAATGTAAAAGTACATAAGAAATGCTAAACAAGGTGGAATAAACCATTCTTGATTTATGCACAGAACCCACAGCCATGCAATTTTCACCATTGTTCGTAAAGTATATTGCAAAGCCTAATCTCAAAATACACCATATGTTACTAAGAATAGTGTGTGATAGAAACTGTGAAAATATTGGTATCGAGAAACAATCCTAATCACAGCTGAAGATGTGTATTTTCAAATTTGTTCTTAAATCAAAAGAGAAATTTAGTATCAAAAGTTGTATTCAGGGCTGGAGAGATGGCTTAGCAGTTAAGGCACTTGCCTGCAAAGCCAAGGGACTACAGTTCGATTCCCCAGGACCCACATAAACCAGAGGCACAAAGTGGCTCATGAATCTGCAGTGGCTGGAGATACCAGTGTGCCCATTCTCTCTCTCTCTCTCTCTTTGTGTGTGTCTCTCTCACGCTAAAATAATAAATAAATAAGTTGTATTCAAGTAAAATTATTAAAACAATTAAAATTTTAGATGATAGGCATGGAAATGAGGATGAGAGGAAATGGATAATTGTTATTCTAGTAAATTAAATTTATAAAGCATATTTTGTATTACCAAGATAAGTGAAATATTTTTCCAGGCTGTGCTTGGGTGGATCGACTGTGAACACCATAACCTTCACATCTATCATTGTTACAGAGAAGTTATAGGTTAAAAATGTTATAACAAAAATAGACTTGTGTCATTTCTGTAATCAATATATCACTGACACCAAACTACAGCCCATAGCATTACCATTGGGTCATGGTGGTTCACATTGATATACTTGACTATCAATCTCAGAATAGAAATTTAGAACAAGCAAGGAGACCAAACAAGAGAAGAGACTTAAAATTGATTTATACTTTTTAAGAAATTGATTGATTTTAATTTAATTTTGACAATTAAGATAGATCAAAATTAATATAATTTTCCAACAGGAAACAGTGGGCTATATTAATAGTGAGCTAAAATGGTCTTTTTCCTTTTCAGTAATATTAAAATATCATGTAGGATGCCTTCATGAGGGTGGCTTGGAAAAAGAAGAAATGAGCTAAGTAAGAAGAATCATTCATATTTACTACCACATATATGTGCTCTACATTGTACAAGCATACTTAAGGTAGACATTAAGTTAGTAAACACAAAAAAGGATACAGTGGATCTGCGTTATGATTAGAAATATTAAAGCAAGTAAATAGAAAAGAATAGACTCAGAACACCTCATATATTTATATCTATCTACTGATATACACACATACTTTTTTTCTGGGAACACTCATTTTTACATTGGAACTTTATGATCATTTTTATTATTCCAGTTCCACCCCTAAAGGAATCCACAGTCTTTCTACATGTGATGCCTACAACAGAAGAAGGCAATTATACTAGAATATGTTATTGCCTATGCTAATTACATATACTGAGTTTTGTAGGCACAGAAGGAAATATATCGCACCATACTTGGAGCTGGGAAAAGATTTTAAAAGAAATTCTATTCCAAATTTATGTTGAGAAACAGAAGTTCTAAGAAAATAGAAATCATGTCGCACTACATTATGAGATGGGGAAGGAATTTTTGAGAAATTCTAAATTCAGTTGGATGAGCATATTTTTTTCCTAAGGAAAAAAAAAAAGAATTGCTAGAAATGTTGGAGCTGTGAAAGAAGGAAACATACTTAAAATCAGGTAGAGTTTGTGATTGCTGTGCAAAGTTTGATACATAAACTTACATATATGACTGATAGTCATTTTATGCTAGAACGGCTCTTTTTCTTCTTACTAATATTTTGAAATGAAGTTGCTCATTCAATAGTAATTTATAAGAAGTATCTTTTTTTTTTAACATAAAGTCTCATTTTAGCCCAAGCCAACCTGGCTCTCTCTGTGTAGTTCCAGGCTGCTTTCAAACTCATGGTGATCCTCTTACCTCTGCTTCCCGAGTGCTAGGATTAAAGGCATGCATCACAACCCCTGGCTAAGAAGTGATAGTTTTATGTTATGGTTTCACACAAAAATACAACAATAGATTAAAGGTTTCTATGTAAGTAATTACATTGGACATATTTGAATATTAATCATTTTATAAGACAAGTTTTTTGTAATTGAGTTGAGCATTATGCACAGAGACTTGACCTATCCCCCATAACTCTTGACTACTCCAAAAATGCATGAACCACATTACCCATTGATGTGGGTCCCTTTGAAAGAGGGAAGACTGGGAGGAAGATAATGGAGTCACCATTATGAATGTAAAATTAGGCTAATATAAATAAAAAATAAATTATTTAAAAAAAGAGTTGAGCATTTGTGCAAATTAGACATTACTAAAGCATTCTGAATTTGTCTATTAAATTTCAAATGGCTGGGGATGAACATCCTACCCACATATGTTAAGCGTGTGTGTGTGCATGTGTCTTGTCTGTGCTCTGTGAAATAACTGTTTTTTTTTTTTTTTTTCCCTTGGTGGTAGAAGTTCAAAGTTTAAAGATATCTGTCAATTTTGAAGAAGTGTTATAATGCAAGGAACCATTATTTACATATGATCTTTACTCTTATTTTCACAATTGGTTGTTTGCCCTTTAAATATAGTTACATTGATTTTGATATAAGGATATTAAGTGGTTCCGTTATGAGTTCATTACATATTTAGAAAAATAATCATAGCTGAAAACATTTTAAAAACACGTTTCTATTCACATTGCCCTGCGATGTCTGCTTGGTGACGATGATTAATGTAGCCTAAGTCCTCAGCTTCGTGGGATTGCTACCACCTCAACAGTCTCATTCATCAAAACACAGTAAAAGTCACTGCTGGAGTTCACAAAAATGGAATCCTTTTTCTTAGGGAACTGTCCATTCAACAACAAAGAAAGAGATTTTACATTGGCCACAAACAGGTCCATCCCTAAAATCAAAGGAAGAAAGGGCTGCATCAACAACCAAGGATAGTGTCCCACGTGGCGGGCACTTCTGCTACTCCTTGGAGTGAAACAGCTCCCTGAACAGAGGACTCAACTCTTCCAACAACGTGTCATATCATGACAATTAATCAAAAGCAGAACTGGACAACATTATATAAATCTACTTCATTTAGCATCAGGCAAGGGAAGGCATTTCTAAGTACTTAACACACCTATGTTTCACCAGGAGAAAATGATTTTAATCAGCTTCTCTGATAATTTCTGCCAGTAAGTCATTGAAGATAGAAATTAGATCTTGATCTTTCAACTCCATTGCCTCACATGTAATTTGTGTCATCCTACAAACTAGTGAATTCACTAAAATAAGTTATTATGTTTATATCAACAAAGTATATTATTTCTGTAACAGAATAAAAATAAGTCATAGCAAATGATTGCTTTTGGCTTTTAGAAAATTCAAATAAGTAAACTACTTATTGAAATTCCTGGCATTGGCTTTTAAGCTGTGTGATATATGGACAGATATCCACTTATAAATTTTATGAAAAAGGCCTTTTAGTGCATTTTTGAGAGAAATACTTGCTTTCAGAGTTGATAAACAATAATTTTAGCAATAGTGTAAGCAGCTCTCTGTCAGCTTAAACATAATCATGAATGGTACAATATGACTTCTTTTGGGGGAAAGCACCAGTCTATGTCTTTTTTTTGCTCCCATAAATCCTCTCTCTTCACTTTAAATGGGACATACTGATGAAAAAATGGACTTTTAGATGAGCTAAACCATCAGGATCAGTAAACTTATTAGTTCACATACATGAGTTGTTATAAGATTTCCTGCTGTATTCATAATGGCTAAGAACAGGAATAATCCCAGATGTCCTTTACAATATCGTATGTTATAAAACAGTACATCAACCAAAAAGCAAAAATTATTTTAATCTTGATTTTTCTAAGCAATTCTCTTTATCTCAAGCCATGGTAAGAAGCTACATCAGATTAAAGCTTAGAAATCAGTCAGATGATTCGGTATTGTAGTGTAGCCTAGAGTCCATGCAAGTTTTCTATTTTGGCAGTGGTAATTGAAAGTGGAGAGTGCTGGGGTGTGTGATGAATGGGATTTACATGACGAGGCCAAAAGAGTGCTTCCTCCTTTGGTGTCTGTGCCTTCCCTCGGCTCCCAGTTACCAAGCTGACACTCCCCAGTCTTCTATCGCAACTGGATGCTTCATTTCTTTTCCTTTCCTTGCTTTGGCCTATTTTCTTCCATTTTTAGCTCCAACCTAGAATTGAAAAGCTTTCTTAGCTGTTATTCACCACAGAAATGGGCAGCTTTACTTTGGAAATAAGTGACTGCAATCACCTTTAATAGACTCTGTACTCTTTAGTGCAGAGTAATTGATCCTATTAATTTCTCTGCTTCTTGCCTGGAACAGTCCTTCCCAGGGAAGAATGGTGAGGTGAGGGAGCCAAGCTTCTATGAAGCCTTGAATAACATACAAAGGCTTGGGGAAAATGGTGATTTTTTTTTTTAAGATTACATTTTTTTAAAGGTGGGTTTCTTTGGACCTTGGTATCCTTATTTATTTATGCCTTCAAATAATCTATTCAATGATGAGCAAAATTTGAGTTATTTTATGACATCCTCCTCTGAAGTTTAAAAAGAGGTCATTTCTTATTGTCTACTGTTACTATATAACATGGGACACATTAATAAGGGTTGATGATATCAGTATGTGTCTAATCAAAGCCCAGGGTCACACTTTATGTCTAAATGATGAAACAATTACATCAAATATGAAGATTTTTCAGACACACATTGAATAGGAGCAGTCACACACCTACCTCCGACAGCATTTACTTGCTTTTTAAAGGGGTTATAAACCTTCTTTTCAATGAAGGGAGAAATTAAATTCAATTGCAAACAAGGAAGATGCCATTCTCTTAAACCTTAGTGATGATATACAAACAATTATTGGCACATTAAGAATATTTTTTTTGTTTTTTCTTAATTTTTTGGTTGTGGTTGTATAGAGTATGCATGCTGTGGTCTGATGTGACATGTGGGTGATATGTGCACATATGCGTTCAGAAGACCATGTGTAGCATACATCCGGTGTCCTCCTCTTCTCTTTCATTGTCATTTTCTTTGAGATTGTGTCTCTTACTCAAACTAGAGCTGGAGTCCGACCCCTCCAAAGGACTGGGGATACAGAAATTGACAACTACACCTGCCAGTTTTGTGGGTGTTGGGGAATTGAACTTATGCAGTGTCAGGCTCACTCACCCCTCATGTTTGCACAGTAAGTGCTATTAACCACTGAGCCATCTCTAGAATAGGATATTTCAATTAATTTGTTGCTTTTCAATGTTCAATATTTCAATATAGCAGGTACTTAGTTTCACCTTTCAGCATCTAAATTCAAAATCAGAGCCACATTTTGGACTTTTGGAACATATTCAGAAATATGCTTCTGCCACTTTAAGTGTTATGTCATTTTATTCATAAGACACCATATAAAACTCTGTTCTGCTTATAAATAAATGAGACATTATCTCAGTGAATTTATTCTGAACTTGAACCACAGCTGTGAGCACCCTGAGGTTAATGGAATGGGTTCAGCCCAGTGCCCTCAAGTTCTGTTCTGAGTTCCACGACTCACTGTAGTTTATTAACCCAGGGAGAAAATTGGGTTAGGAAAGGTTTTGTTAAACTCAGATGATTCATAGGAAATGGGTCTTCTCAGGTAAGTGAGTTAAAAATTATAAACATAAGAGGTTTTTTGTATTTACAGAACTGTGCACTGGCTCCAAGGAGTACAGAAATAAGATTTTATTTCAGAACTCATTTACAAACAATAAAGTATACTATAATACTGATCAGCTTTAGCTTTATTATTAATATTATAAGTTTAATATGAGAGAGCTTTGCTAACTGATGGAATGATGAGAATGAAGTATCTATGATAACTGGTACTGGCCCAAATGCAAGGAATTTTCAAACAATATGTATAGTTATGAAAGAATTTGATATGTGTTATGGGTGGTGTGGGTCTCAAAGAATCATATGAAAGCTACTGGGATGGGTCAGTGGTTCAAGTACTGGCTCAGGTTTAATTCCCCAGCCTCTCAAGAGAGGTCAGACGGACATTTGAAATTTGCAAGAGATCCAAGTACACCCCCCCACACACTCATACAAATTCATGCAAATAAGTAAATAAAAATTAAACAGAACCATATGAATAAATAATCTCCATAACCATTGTCTGTGAACCAGACAAAATTGTCCATGAGCAAGTTGTCTACTATGAAAGGAGCCTGGCTTTGGAGAACTCATCGGTCCCTCCCGTTAACAGCTCAAGCTGAGTTGTAACCAGTTTCTGATACTGGGAGTTAAAAGCCAGAGTTAAATATTTTAGGGATAGGCCCACCCTCTCAAGGGCCCTTCTTACTAGATGCACCTTCCATGTTATTTGAGGGTTATATTTATTTACTTATCTGGAAAGAATGGGTGCACCAGGTCCTCCAGCCACTGCAAACAAACTCCAGACATATGTATCACCTTGTGCACCTGCCTATGTGGGTATGGGAAGTAAAGAGTGCGTCCTTCAGCTTCACAGGCAAGCACCTCAACCACTAACTCTGAGGGTTACATCTTTTAGTCTACTATACAAGAGGAAGGTTTCTATGGTACCAATTCATTTTGGATTTGTTTTTGGGTACATCTCCCCTCGCTCTCCCATTCATCTTTCCCCAAACCCTTCTATCTCTTTATCTGTCCTTTGAGTTGTCTGTCAGGTCTGCCTGAGACTCAAGCTGTTGCAGTTTAGGATCCACAGATGAGGGAGAACAGGTAGCATTTGTCTTTCTGTGTTTGTGAGTTCACTCATTGTGATCTGTTCCAAGTCAGCCAATTTTCTTATAGATTTCATTACATCATTTTTTCCTCACAGCTGAGTAGAAACCCATTGTGTATGTGTACATTTTCATTATCTGTTGATCAAATGTGGGCATCTGGGTTGATTCAAATTCCAATTTATTGTGAAATGAGCAGCTATAAGCATTTTTGAGCAAATATCTCTGCAGTAAAGAGTGCAGTCTTTAGGGTAAATAGATGCTCAATACATAAATTTCTGGGTCAGTGGTTATCTCTATTTTCATCTTTTTTAGGAGACTCTATATTGATTTACACAGTGGTTGTACAAGTTTACACTCCCACAAGCAGTGAATGAAGCTTCCTCTTTTCTGCATCCTTGTCAACATTTATTATTGTTTGATATTTTTAATGGTTGTCATCCTTACTGGAGTAAGGTTGGATCTCATAGTTGTTTGCATTTACAATTCCCCAATGGTTAAGGATGTTGAATATTTTCTTAGGTGTGTATAACCATTTATATTTTTCCTTTGAGAACTTATTACATTCCTGTCACACTTTTTCAGTGGATTGTTTGATTTTTTTTTATTGGTTACTTCATTACCCACCTGAGGTAAAGGGTTTTATCCTATTACTGCAGACACCACATGACGCTGATGCAGAACATCAAGAGATCAGCTGAACTTGGAAGGAAGCCAGGCCCAGATGGCCTGCCCATATAGTGCTGGAAAACGCTACCTGAGCTACTGGGGGAAAATGGGCAACAATGTTGTAAGCATCAGGGGACACCGCTATATGAAAGCGACCAAGCCTGACAAGATGTGCACACCTGTGCCATAGGGGCACACAGAGTAGGTGAGTGATCAATAGATCTGTGATTGAGTATGAGATCAGCTCAATGGAAAGGAGCCAACATCTGGAACTGGGAACCAAGGCAGAATACTATGGGGATCAAGATTTTAGACACCAACAAGAAGCTCCCACTAGTCTTTTCCAAAACTTAGGCTACACCCATCAAAATCTCTCTCAATTAATAATGCTTATTCCCTTTAACCTACTCTGATCTCACTCTCCATTGGAGAATCTGTTTTTCTTTCTTTTTTTTTTTTTTTTTTTTCCAGAAATCAGTGGGAAACAAAGACAACCAAAATCTGTCAACAAGACAAGAATAGATAGCTGACTCCCTGGAAGGAGATACACCACCTCTGGCACAGCAGCCTGGGCCCAGGTGAAAAAAAAAAAAAAAACACGGATTGGCAGAAGAGCAAGAGTGCTGCTTCCATAGCCACCTTGACAACCTGAGCCAGGGTGATGGAGACAGACACTGAGGATACTCAAAATGCACCAAAGAAGAAATACAGAAGCTGCTGAGATCTCAACACTAAAGTAGACTTGAAACACACCCACTATGGCTCAGGGAATTTTGCTGAAGGGAAGAATGTAAGAGTGGAAGGGATATCTAGAGACACTGTCCACCCTCCCTCAGAGATAAACTGCTGCTCTCACAACTCATAACTCCCAACTCCATGGTGAATAACAGCAACCCCACTAAGGAGGGCCCTCAGTAAAATGGAGGCAGGGAGGAGGGAAATAATGCTAACAAACATATGATGTGTGAGTAATGTTTATCTTTAATAAAAGAAAAAAAAAGCAAACAAAACAGTCTATAACCTTTTAAAATTAAGATTATGCCTCACTCATTGAACGATTTTTCTCTTTTTAGGCACATAGAAACACCCTAATTATTTTCTCAATAGAAATACTTAAATAATTGAAAAAAAAAACTCTTCTAATTTATTGCTGTCACTCAAGCTGCAGTATTCAGTGACATTTCAATGCTGATTTGTTTTCAGAAGTTCCTCATTCTTTTTAGATATTTTAAAACAAACAAAAACGATAATTTCAAGATCATTATCATCCTGTGCTATAGAGAACTTCCTTTCCTCTCATCCAATTGTCTGTTGGTAAATTAATAGCAATTCATTGTAAGTAATTTCCTTTTCCCCCTTCCTACTATCTAATCTACTGTGCACTGCTAACGATCAGTTTTCACAGTGGTGTTATAGTTTGAATTGTTTAGTGTCCCCCAAAAGCTCTTGCATTTGAACATGGGTGGTCTGGATGAAATCTCCCCTCTAGTCTCATGGATTTTGTATACTTTGTCCCAAGCTGGTAGGAAAGTTGTGGGGATTTGGAAAAGTAGAGTATTACTGATGGAAGTGTGTCTTTTGGGACAGTCGTGGGGATTTTACAGTCTGGCCCCTACAGCCAGTGCTAGCAACTCTCTCTTGCTGATTTCTCCCAGCTGTTGTGACAAGAGGTGACGTTCTGCTGTCTGTTCTTACTACCCTTTCCCCACCTATGATGAAACTGCCCTTTAAAATTTCAAGTCAGAAATAACCCTTTCCTTCTAGAAGCTACTACTCTCTGGGTGTTTGTCCAAGCAACAAAGAGGGTAATTGCACTAGAACAGTTGGTTCCTAAGACGAAGGCACTGTTCATGAGACTGGTGAACGTGTATGGGGTGGGGACTACCTGGCTGCAGTGGACTTCCTGGGAGAAAGTGCAAGAACGGAGGAGGTTAGGCCAGTCTGCTTTTAGTTTTATCTGCTCCTCATCCTTCTCCTTAATCTCTTCTTGTCCCTTTCTTTCCCGCTCCACTTCCAAAATGGGAGTAAGCCACCTCACAGTTCTGCCACTGCAAGCATTGCCCTTTCTATTTCATTATGAATGTAGAGAGTTCAGGGAGCTCATGTGTTTGATCACTTGGTCCCCAGCTGATGGGGCTACTTAAAAATGTGATGGCCCCTTTAGGAAGCTGATACTTGTGGAGGAAATGGGTCACTGATGACGGGTCTTGAGGGGTTTTAGCCTGGCTCCACTTGCTGCTCTGCCTGTGCCCCCTGATTCTGGTAAGAACAGCGCCTCTTCACTGACATGAAACGTCCTCTCACTGCTGTAGAGCGAGGTCCATGTTCTCCACTTCCATAAGCTGCTTTTGTCCAGGACACAGCTCACAGAAAAGTAACTTGTCTAAGCTTCACCTGCCATGGATACGGAGTTGGCGTCCCACCGGGATGCTGCGAATCAAAACACATTCTCCCTGCCTTACGTTTTTATTCTTGTGTGTCATGGGGTCATAGTGATGAGAAAAATAAATGAGACAGAAAATTGGAACCCATCATTGAGATCATTTCGGTGACAGACCTGGCTATGCAGTTTATTGACCTGTGGAACTTTTATGGGAGGCAAAAGAATTTTTGAGCTGCAGCTGCATGAAAATCTAGAATGTTCTAAAGATGGATGGATAACAAAAATGCTATTATAAAGCTGGGAGTGGTGGTGCACGCCTTTAATCCCAGCACTAGGGAGGAAGAGGTAGGAGGATTGCTGAGAATTCCAGGACACCCTGAGACTTCACAGTGAATTCCAGGTAAACCTGAGCTAGAGTGAGACCCTACCTTGAAAAACTAAAAAAAAAAAAAAAAAAAAAAAAAAAAAAAAAAAAAAGCCATTAGAAATAGGGAAAGGAGGAGCAGCAGCAGAAAGTGGGGCTGTGAGGGCTGCTGCACAGCTACCAGAGCTGGTCAGAGCTCTCTGCCTCCCTCCTGCCAGCCTAAGCCCAAGCCAGAGTCCTGGAAGCAGTGTCATGGCCTGATGGAGGGCCTTCATCAAAACCTTAAGGACAAGGGCAACCGGTCAGGATGCCAGGTCATCTTAGGCTACAAGGACTTGTCCTCCATCTGGGCTGCCATGCGGGGGAAAGACTTCCTTAGCATTATGCCAGCTGAAGTTTGTGTCTTCATGGGCAGAGTTTGGTCAAGTTTTTTTCTTGACTAATCTGACAGTGTGGGCCAGAAATATTCTGTGATCTGGAACTCACTCACTACTGCTGGATGGAGCATTTATCATGGATCATCCTACCAAGAGTGCTGGAAGAGCTCCCATCTTCACTGTCATTGTCACTGTGACTGCCAAGACACTCGTCCTGAAGAAGATGCCCATGGTGGTTTGATCAACAAGAAACGTTATGCAATGGCCTCCCACCTGTGACATTCCCAGTACTGACCTCATCTGTTCCTTTACCCTCACCGTTCCCCACACGTTTTGCACCCTCTCCTTCCCACACATACACATGTGATTTTAATGCTTTGGCCATTACCAATATCCCTTATTCCTGCCCAAACCATATGGGTTTGGACCATAGACTGGTAGATAAATATCTCCCCATACCCATACCCTTCATGTGTATGTTTGGAAAACTTTTTTTTTTTTTTTTAATTTTCTGGGTTTTTTTTTTTTATAAAAAAAATTCTACTAACAACACCAACAAAAAATATGGATAGTAAAGTTGTACTCAGGTTTAGGAGGGTTATCTGATGAAAGTTCATTCATGTTTCATTATGGGAAAGCATATTGCTGTCTTGCACTCATGACATAAAAAAAATTGTCTAAGTCTGAGTTAAAAAGTGAATATACTAGTTTGTTTTGCAGAGGAAAATTTTAGAGATTGTAGCATTTAGACTATGGTATGATTATTTCTTCCTGGTCTTAGTCATATTTTCACTGAGAGAAAGTGAGCAGAAAGCAGAGCAGAAGGACTGGGCAGATATATTGTTCAGTGAAAGGAGCATGAGCAAATTCAGAGATGCAGATTGATACAACAGTTATGGACAAACCAGCAGTACTTCTTAAAGAGATGAGTGTACAATGCAACTATAAACACACTCTGTGCTGGAATAACAGAAATGGAGAGAAAAAGTTCAGATCCATTAAAGATTTCAAGTCATAAACAAAAAACTCATTTGAAAAGACATCTATTTGAAAGGAGAATACTGGGAAAGAGAACATCTCTCTGGTTGTCCTGATGGTAAAAACATGCCTTGGGAAGTGTTTTACTTATTCAACCAAAATAAGGCTATTTTAAAGGTGGCTGCAGCTGTGGTTAAAAATGGCCAAGTTACATTTCCAGGTGTTGTTAAATTTTGGAATTACCCATGCTTGTTTCAGGCAGACTTCCAATGTAAGATTTATGTGGTCATGGATCCTCATGCAAAGATTCAGAAGAAAAAATTGCACTTTATCCAAGAAAAACAGATTCTCGGAATGGAGTTCCAGAGTGGTCAATACATGAAGTTGTGAGGATAAAGACTGTTTCAAGTGAAGACCCCAAGTGCTGTGGATGCCTGGAATATGCATGTACACACACATGTGCATGCACGCACACACACACACATACGTGCTCACAAACATGCACACCTGCACACAGACATGACATTGGCTCTGCTTCTTTAATCTTCCTGATTCTTCCTATAAATTGTTATAACAAAACATACCATAAAATGAGAAATAATATATTGAATATTTATTTGGATATGATTGCCTGAAAATTATTCTAAATCTGTAAACCCATGTTTTAATACAGGAGGAAAATGTCATCACAGAGTCTTGTAATCAGGAGCTAAACTCTACTGAATGTAGTAGAGAAAGAGGGAAAATAGGGAATGAGGGGATGGCTAGAATTTTTTTTTTCAGCCAAGAGGCAGTGATAGTTCTCTTTAGAACAATTTTAGTGGTAATTTGAAGACTATGTAGGAAATATAAATTCAGTAATTTGTAGAGAGGAGGTTAGTATGCTATGGAAGATAATAAAAAAAAAAAATAAAAAAAAAAAAACACCCAGAGACTCATAGGTTGCTTGCCTTGTAGAATAAATCTTTGAGTAAAAGTACAAAATAAAAAGTACAACACTGTCTTATCTATTTCTCTTATCAATTGTCTTTTTTCCCAAAGTTATTGACTAGAAATCGGCATATCTTCCAATGTTTTCTATATATGCTACTTTTTCAAACCTAAAATGCCTTTTACAACTCACAATACAGTGGCTGCAATGTGACATCATCCATCAAAGATATGGCAACACCTCAGCAGGGCCCCAGCTGAAACCATAGAGTAATAGGAAAGTGAGCAAGAGTGCTGTTTTCTTGGTGAACCTGGCACCAACCAAAGGGGGAAGGAGATAGACACAGGCAACACTCAACTTGTACAAAACCAGAGACACAGAAACTGCCAAGACCTCATCCCAACATGGCTCAGAGAAATTTGCCAGAAGACGGGGAAGAAAGATTGTTAGAGCCACAAGTTGGTACATTATGCACAGGGACATTTCCTCTTCCCCATAACTGATGGTTAATCCCACAACGCATGACCCACAATCTCCATGGGGATAACTGGCATCCCCAATGAGGAGTGTCCCTTTGGAGAGGGGATGATAGGGAGGATGCTAATAATGGTACCAGCATGACTGTATGCACACTATCTACATGACTAATAACAAATAAAATAAAAGAAAAAATATACGGTAAGAAAAGGACAAATATGTGTTTAAATATAATTATTTGTACAAAAGGTTTTTTTTTTTTTTTTCTGTCTCCATTTAGACCACTTAGTAGTCTGCAAATATTTTCATGGGGAAAGCAGATATGATAGTTTGTTCAAGTTGGCACCATTAGGCAGACCCAGTAATGGTTGATGTCTATGCTCGGAGAGGAGTTAATAATGATCACTTCTGATGGACATGGCTATAAGAAATGAACGTAGTCCCTCATCCACATTTTCATTATTTCTGGTAAATTTTGGAAGAGTACAAGTTCAGGAGGGACACATAGTCTAGTCCTGAAATGATGACTACTCTTAAAGGTCTTTTCAGTCTTCCTACTTGGCTGAAAGCTTACAACTCAGTTCTTTTTTTCCAACTGGGCCCCTGATCATCTGCTTTCCTTCTAAAAGCCTAAAATTCCAACAGCGTGGATGGGTGTTGCTCATACATGATCCACTTCCAAGTACACCTTTGACCCTAAATTTTAAGTAAGTTTTCTGGATAAGACCCATGATTCATGTAAGAGTCAGCTAGTGTAAGAAAAATGTGTGTGTGTGTGTGTGTGTGTGTGTGTGTGTGTGTGTGTGTGTTTGTGGAGTGTTAAAGAACATGGGCTGGAGAGATGGCTTAGCGGTTAAGGCGCCTGTCTCCTAAGCCTAAGAATGCCGGTTCCAATCTCCAGTGGTTCCAATCTCCAGGTCCTACGTTTAGCCAGATGCAAAGTGACATAAGGGCACAATGCTGCACTTGACCACAAGGGGGCGCACACATCTCGTTTTTGTTAAAAGCAGCTGAGAGGCTGCTGGCACGCCCATCTCTGTCTTCCTCTCCCTCTCTCTCTGTCTCTGTGTCTCTCTCCAAAAGAAAAAAAAAAAAAGAACATAAGAAGTCTATGTCTGGGTTCCTCTACTCTCAACATCAGTTCATTACCACACTGCCAACAATCAATTAGAAAACCTTCAAGTGCCTACATTGTGTTAATATAAGCCCTGCCAGTAGTGGCAAAAGCAAATAGATATTTTATGCTGTCAACTCTTTTACTTTATTTTCTTGCACTGCATTCCATTCCACTGTATTATAAACATTATATTGTAATTAATTCAATTTATTTCATTCTACTCCATTACATTTAAATTAAAACAAACTTGGATTGGGCAGTGCAATTACATGATCCACTAATGTGACATAGTTTCCATGAGTTTGCTATCATCCAAACCTCTCCACTTTGCATGGGTCACTCTCCCTGCATAAAATAACACAGAGAAAATCCTTTTTAAAAACTTTAGCACTAATCAGTGCCAAATCCTATGCACATTAGTTATGGTAGCCTTCTTTTGCTGTATGCATATCAAATCACCCATAGGTTTTTGGCTTGAAACAGTAATTATTTATTATGCCATCATTGCTATGACTCTACTGTGTTGTCTGAGACCTTATGTCTTGTGCTCTCAAATATTTAGAGCAGTATACATTAGTGCAGACAAAGAGGGAATCAAAGGCATCATGCCTTACACAGAATTCATTGATGTAACCACATCATGTAAATCATACACCAGTGCTTCTATTATTTCACAATCATTACAGCGGGGTAAGTAACATCTATATCGAGGGATGATGTCACAAGAAGGCATAAACAAGAGCAAGTGTGAGTCCTTGAGGCTCAACTTAGAATTTCACACAGTTAGGAAGAGACAATGAAGTCAAGACAGTTATTTAATGTCCCAAGGGCTCATGGTCAGGTGCCAAAGTGTTTCAATTTCTATATAGAGATCATGTTCTTTATTAAAAGATTATTTGCACATAACAAATATATTAGTCCTTTTTTGCATGGATATGTGTGTATGTATGGTGCACATGTGTGGTTGTACATATGTGGCCACATGTGTATCTGAGTGCCAAAGGGTGTCTTATCTGTTACTCTCTACATTATTGGGACAGAGTCTCTCACCAGAACCCAGAGCTCGTCATACTGCTAGTCCAGCTAACCATCCTTCTCCAGGTGTCTTCTGTTGCTGCCTCTTGAACACTGGGATTACGGGCAGTCACTACCACTCCCATCAATTACAAGTGGGCTGGGGACCAAACACATACCCGTCTGTTTGTATGGCTTGTGCTCTATCCCACTAAGCAATCTCCCCAGATGTGCATTAGTCATTTTCTTGAAGTTTCAAGAATGACCTTCTTGTTGTGTATTCTTGAAGACAGTTGCCAGCCTTATAAATTTGCAAATACTTTACTGTATGCTATAATTATTTTTTGGACCAAAAGGTAAAGTTATATTTGCTTTTATTTGTTACAACTTTTTCAGACTCCTCTCATGTATTTCAGGTTGCCATGAACTCAGTATGCAGCTGAAGATGAATTTGAACTGCTAATATTGCTGCATCTGCCTTCCATAGGCTGTGAAGGAAGGCATGTGCCAGTACATATGACCTGGGCTACAACTTAACTATGTACTTAGTAGTAGGAAAGGGAGTGGAGATAAAAGAGAGGAAGAGTTAAAACCAAAGAGAATAATACATTATGTTGTGTCTCAAATGTAATGAATGCCCTCATAAACTCTAGCATACCAAGAATTCTTTATGTAATATTAATTTTATCTCAATTAAAAATGTCACTCATGGCTACATAAATGGCTAAACAGTTAAGTGAGGTTCATGAATAAGCACGAGGGCCAGGGGGGTCCTGACATTGCCCAGTTGGAATCTCCAGAACTCAGCTATTGGGGTGACAATATCCAAGTGTTTTTTTGTGCCTTTATTATGTATAAAAGTAAGAAATAACCTTAATAATTATAGTTTACATTTTTATGCAAAATATGCCTATAAATATTTTTAATTAGTCATAGTCATGTTTATATACAATATATAATGAAACATAGGTGTGTTTGTTTTCCTTAACCCTTGGAAAATAGTAATTGTTATTCCTATGGCAGAGACCAAAGAGCCTGAAAGGTGAATGGATAAACTTCATGCTGCCGGAAAAAAAAAACAATTGTCTCCTTGCATGGATTCAGATATAGACTCAAGCAAGGGATCCTCCTTCTTCTTCTTCCATTGTGTTTGTGATATGTTGAGACAAACAGTTGCTAGGTAGCCTAGGCTGACCTAGAATGTAATACATTACACAGGATGGTGTCAAATGCAGAATCCCCCTGACTTAGCCTCTTGATTGCCAGGATTATATAATGCACACTCTTCCGACCATATATATGATTTCTTAAATTAAAAGTAATTTTAAATTAAATAAAAATACAAAAGAAAGATTAGCAGTGTCTGAAGTGCACATATCAAGTAATCAGTAATATTGGTTGCATAAGTAAATGGATGATAGCTTGTTCTCTTTGTAGCCTTGAAATTGATTTAGATTCATTGAGTAGGAAAGTTGATGGCATGCAAGGGATAATATAAAAATTACAAAATAATATGAACTAGAAGATAATTAAGGAGGTAATACAGGAAAAGGGATAAAAAATTAAATTAAACCAAAAAATTAAGTAAAAGTAACTTTTAATTTATGATCACATTCTAAGCTTCATGACAAATTATTATATTAGCAGAATATATCTTATAAACAGAGAGAAGTTCAACAACATTTTGTAATTAGAAATAAAGTGTTCACAAAGAACAATAGTTTTAAGCATGTGATATGCCATTTGTACACACCCAGGAATACAAGATTTGTAAACAACAATTAATCTAATATGCAGGGTTTTAAAATGTATTTGCAATGTGCAATAAAACTTATCAGCACAGATGTTAATATGAAGTTTTCTTTTTAGTTAAAACATATAAATTTATAGTTATTTCACTAAGCTCTGCAGGGTTCAGGCAAAGAGGAACTTATTGAATTTAATATATCTCTCATAAGTGTCTCAGAAGTATTAATTTCATGCTTGACACTACTTTTAATAGGCTTTGTGGTTTTTACATCTTTGATTTACAACAGGCTAGTTTTGTTGGGTGATAAACTCTCAAATTGCAGACATTTTAGAACAGAAAAATTTCTTTTTTAAATATAGTAAAGAATTTGCTCCTTTATTGCAAAAGAATGAAGTGAGTTCCTTTTCCCAATGAGAGAATAATATCTGCAATAGGTCTATTCATTTGAAGGAATAAAATATAAATTAAATATGAAATAAACATCAGTATTTTCTTATTTTACTGTTTAGTCCATTTTAGCAGCCTTTCATGAAATAGAACAAAACTACAAACATTAAAATGATCATAGACTTAGGGATTCCTTCACTTTTCTATCAAATGAAGAAACAAAAATAACGTGTTAGTTGGTTCACCAGCTGTTATTAAATTTTAACAAGCATGGCACACATAGACAACACTATTTTTCAATCAGGTGTGTTTCTCGAGGAAAAGGTCAATTTTCCTAATGTGAACAATTCCGTGTATTATAAAGTGGTCAATTATTTTATTGCCAAGAATAAATAAACTGTGTTCTATTAGGAGAACAACCTTTTGGAGATTCTATACATGATATTAAAAGAAAGAAAAAAAAAATGAACAACTATCAGTGGTCTGCCTCACATGGATTAGTGGTACCAGTTATCAAATGTAGGATGTTTAACCTTAATTACATTATGTTAATATCTGAGAAGGAAGCCAAAGCAAGCTAAGAGTGTTCATAGCTCTCCATATTCACTCTGTCTGATAACTTATAAATAGATAGTCCAAAGTATTCAACCTTATAAGTATTCAGCCCTTATAATTAGGAGAGGTAATCAAACACACGAACGGAGTGGCTTTCATCCTGCCTGGGCTTTTACAGCATTTTAATGACCCTTCCTATGCTACGTAGTATGGAGTGACACGGAAAGCCAAGAACTCATTACTTTGGCAGATAAATGATTACTGAGTATTTAAATTTAAAAATGTCCTGTTATGTAAGCTGTTATTAGACTTTGAAGAAAACACATCCTCTGGTTATCAGAGAGATAATGAACAAAAATTCATTCCTTTGTGCTTGGTAAATTATAAAATATCTGAAGAAAGGTATCCTGAGGAAATGCTGCTGAAATTTTAATTTATGATCACCGCAGGCTCTACCTGTGTCTCCCATCAGCACACATTCCATTTCCCAGTATTAGATTTTTGTGGAAGGGATGTTTACCCAAATTCCCATGAATACATGTTTTCACCTAAATGGACTATGGTAGTAAGTCAGAGACTATGTTTCACTGCCTGAGGCAAGGGTTATAGGAACTAAGGAAGAAATAGTGACTCACCTTAAGACTGAAACAAACTTTTACCAACAAGACATATTTGGCAACTGTGAAGGATTAAAAATAAAGGACTTCATCTTTTGCAGGCATCATACATAGCCCTAGAGTACTTTGTGGCCACCATAATGTTCAAGGTTACTTAGACCCAATGGGATGGTGGCTATTTGTCTCAATAACTCAAAGAACATAAAGACACATGAATTTCCTCCCACTGCGAATTCAGAAACAATTAAAGTAAATTGTGTGGCAATTCATCCTCTTTAAGCCTCATCTTTTCTACTCTGAAGTGGAATTTCACCTTACTCCCTTCCTTATCTGCTAAGATTTCTTGTAGGATGGGGTACCGTATGAGAAGATCTGTCACTGAGGGAAATAGATTGTAAGCCTGCCAATCACTAAGACAAACATTCCTAACTCAGGCGGGAGTTTTGGCAGGTGCAAGACACAGCAATGTTATTTAGTTCTCTCAATGCACAGCCAGGAGGTACCTCCGACTATAGAGCTATCAGAATAGCCACAGCACTGTCTAAGCACTCAGCTTGTTTTTAATAACTTGCAATGAGAACTTTGATAAATATCTTTATCAATTGCATGTGGCGCACACTGTAACATCTCTGTAATCAAGAGTACATCTTTACTCAGCTTTGTCAGAGTTAGTGCAAGCCATTTTCTTCATTTTACTCATACAAACAATGCTTGTATCCATATGCATACATTCGTGGGAAGAGGACACCATGAGTCAAAGCTTTTGTTTTTGTGGTTTTATGTCAGATGTAGCTTCATAAGTCAAAGAGATGTTGAGCCGTCTTCCGATTAAAAGCTTGCTTACTGCGGACTGTGTTGACTTTGGCAAAAATATTTTGGAAGGCAGTAAAAGTGCAACTTGTGTTGTCATGTTTTGTTTGTCTTCCTCCTCATTGTTAATGAGCTACTGATCATATAAGAGCTGATTTGGGAGTTTGTAAGAGAAATGTTCTTTTTTTTTATACTGCTTAAATCTAGATTCAAATTCAGTATGTATGCAGTCAGGGACAGGATTATCATCAACACTGCATGATAACAAAACTCTCAGATGATCCTCAGAGTTTTTTCAGTGCTACCCATGGACAACCCATAATGACCACCTGTCATTATTATTATGGTTTGGGAGAAAGTATTCTGAACAAAGCTGTTGGTAAGTGTTACTACTGTGATGGTCGGATATGTTTTTTAACCTCATAGCACATAGAATCATGGAGACAACTCTTTGGATGTCTATGAGGGTGTTTCCCAGGTGGACAGCTTGAGGCAATAGGATTTACCTCCAAAGTGAGCAGCACCTTTGGCAGGGTGGCCAGGATGGAGGTGCAGCTGGTCCTTGTCTACACTCCCTTCTGAGCAAGCGTGTCTGTTCACCAGACTCCAGTTTATTCTGCCTTCTGACATGAACACCAATGCCTCTCCTGAGAGATTGTCAGGGTGTCAGTACCAGATCGGGACTTTGGAAGCATCCATGTTTGTGGACTACTCAGCTGCAGGGTCCTGATTCTGCAGCAAGCACATGAGTAGAATATTGTTGATGAACCATACCGCCTGCTTTTGTTGTTGTATCAGCCAATCTAACAGACTCCCTATTCAAATATGTGGACATTCTCCGACCTCTGGTCTTTTAGAGATTCCTAACATGGGAAACTATGAGACTTTCAGCCATTATCTTCCCAGATTACTCTCTAAACTGATGCTAATTTAATCAAGCCACTTCACAGAGTGGTACCTGACAGTTCAGGAAGAGTGGCTAACATTTCCTTCTTTTGCTTACTGGGCTTCTTTGCATTAAATGCCAGGCCCTATTATTAGCTCTGTTGGCACCACATCATATAATTGATTTTTATTGATCTCCCTGTCCAGAAAATCTTCAATTTCTTTCAAGCATGCTATTGCACAATGACCATATCTCTTGGATGGCTGGATTTTCTGATTTGGGGACAACCAAATATATTTATTAATTTAAAGTGTGTCTACTTAGTTTTGTCCTTACAGCATTTGCTCTGATAATATTTTGGATTATTTATCCTGCTGCATATCAAATGTGACAGGCAATTCATCTTTGAAGACATAAATAAAACTGGTGTTAATACCTACAGTTTCCCAGCCACAAATTCAATTGATTATGAAAACAGAAATAGACTGCACTAAATTTATATCAGGAATGTGTGGAAGAACTCTGTCTAATGAAGGCTGACCGTGTTGTTCATAGCACTTACATAACTGTAGATATGCATATATATTTATCCTTTACTTCATAGCTCTACATAAGTCTCTTGTGATAAGTGATTTGATCAAAAATGGTCTCACTTATTTCTTTGACCTACTTATCTAACCTTGCTTATGCAAAGCATACTCAGCAGCTCCATACTCCTAAACTAAGCTTGCTGTGATATAAGAACACAATAAAGTCTGAAGTCATCCGATGCTCACATGTGGTAACTATTTTTATGGTACATTTCTAGTTTTCACATATGGAATCACCAAAAGAAATTAAAAGATGACAGAAATCTGTCCTTGCTTTGTCTTTCTTTATGCCTTATACTCACCCAGTATAGTCAATATGAGACATATTGTGGGAAGAAAAGTTTTGGAAAACAGCCACAATACTGTGACAATATTTCTCATGAACAACCTCTTATTCATACCAATGATTTCTTTCTCATAACTATCAGTGTATTGATTTTAGTAATTTACAACAGTAGTATAAAGAATATTTTACCATACACATAAGCAAAATTGTACAAGTCTTAATCTTCAGAGTCCATGCATATATTATGTGACAAACTAGTCCTTGGTGGAGTGTTTAATACATTTCAAATGGAAAGGTTAATCTAAATTGTCCTTCAGAGACACTTAAGTTAAAAGAGGTCACATAACATGGAGCACAAAGAGGAGATATGTTGGCAAAAGTAGATGGGGAAGTAATGTACTTTGAGATAGGGGAAAAGTACAAGATGCAGAGTGAATATTGCCTCCAGAATTGGAAAACGAGTAAGGAAATAGGTTCTGCTCTTCTCGAAGAAGTGAATCATGACGTCAGAACTTCTTACATCTATGAACAGTGTTATCATTATTAAAGCTCCTGACTCTGTGATTGTTAATTATGCCCTAGATGGAAAACTGACAAAAATGATTGTTTAAAAAATTTTGAAGTTACAGATGATATCAAAGGTGAATCAGGGCTTGAGAGATTGCTTAGTGGTTAAGTCACCTGACTGCAAAGCCTAAGAACACTTGTTCAAATCTCCAGATCCCACGTCACTATCTCAAAAAAAAAAAAAAAAATCACTATGCAATACTAGTTCATTATAGGCCTTCCAAAGATAAAGAACTTATTAAATATATTCCAGTAGGCAGACTGAGCAAATGATGAATAGAAAATAATAAGCCAAGTCAAAGCAGCGACTAAGCCACTTATATATCACATCATCACAGCAAAGACATTTTCCCAAGAACAATTCATCAGTTTGCAAATTTTTAGTTTTCTACCAACATGAGCTTTACATTTAATTGTGAGGAAATATATTATCCATATTTAATATTTAACTAATTTTAAGAAATATATATATATATATATAAAACAACACACTTGTCTTGTATTTATAATTTGAAGTTCATTATTTTAATATTTTTTTTCTATTCTTTATTTTTTTGTCTTTCTTTATGCCTTATGTTCACCCAGTATAGTCAATATGACACATATTGTGGGAAGAAAAGTTTTGGAAAACATAAAACTACTTATTTTAAACAGATCTTGTGTCTAAACATACCACACACACTGCAAAGATTAAAGGAAAAATGACCTCCCCCCTTGTCAAGTAAAAGTCTATTGGATAGCAGCAGATCATTTGCAATGGACTGAATCCACCCTTCAAGCTCTTATGTTGAAATCCTAACTCCTAATGCTTTAGAGATGAAGCATTTAGAAGGTAATTAGGGTGTAAATGTGAAGAACCTGTGAATGACACAGAGTTCCATCACCACTTCTCTCATATGAAGACAAAGATAGCTGTGAATCAAAAGAGAGCATTACCTGAATCTACAGTTATCTTGACCTCAGATATCTGGTTACAAAACTATAAGAAATGAATTGCTGCTATTACTAAACAAAACCGTGTCACCCTTCTGCAGCTGCCAGAATGAATTAAAGTTCATAAAATAGATGAAATCTTCAGGGAAGATTTATGTTATTTTTGTTAGGAGGGACCTTGTCTATTAATTGCTTCTTGAGAGTAATAACAGAATTTTTCACAAAATGTTGTGCCCAGTAATGCATGAATGTTAGGGAGTAACCAACACATTTAAAATTCGTGGAAGAGGGGGCAGAAAGATTGTTAGAGCCATGATTTGGGTCCTTGTACACTGATACATTGCCTCTCCCCTATAATTGATGGCTACCCCCCAAAGCAAGACCCACAATCTCCACAGGGGGAGGACAGGAAGAAGGCTAACAATGTTACCATCATGGCTGCATACACACTATATACATAGCTAATTAAAAAAAAAGTTAAAAAAAGATTTGGATTTGTGCCTCACTCCATAGAAGGGAAATTCATGCTGGGTACTGCATGTCTGATAAAATGGACATGACTCGGGAGGACTCAGAACCCATTTCTGTTGATTCACTACAGGTTCAGATTAATAAATAGTCAATATACTCATCGATCAGAACTGTACTAGCCTCAAAGATAGAATTTTGAAAATGGGCAGAGGTTAATACAGAGGTGCATAGAATACAAAACTAATGAGAATAAGTGACTATTCCATGCTCAATGCTATAAAGGACATCCATACTTACTTGACCTCCCCCACCATTGTTCAAGAAACATTGTAAAAGAGGGGCAGACAGCATGCAAGAGACAAAAACTGGGTAGCATTGCCATGGAATGTCTTTTGGATATGATGTGGCCATCATCCTTATGAACTCATACCAACTATGATTTCCGTGCTGAACATTGAGGAAGTCAACATAGACAGGGGAGGAGCTCACTCCATCCTGCTCTTCCCTGAGTAGCCACAGGCGGTTGGTTATTGGAGGGGAAAATCCTAACTCTTCAGTGGTGTAGTCACTTGTAATTTACCAAGTAAATATACCAGTAAATGGCCTTCAACCCATGATCATGCAAGCAAAACTGTGACTTAAGTCCATGCCACTCTCAAAGGCATGTAAGCAGGAAAGGGAAGGTATAGATTATAATGGGCATAGAAGGGGATAAGTTTTTGGTGGTAGTTAAGAGCAAAATGTATTAGATGTACAAGCCAAAGTGTCAAAAAATTTTCAAAATGTATGTGTATATAAATAACAAGTTTGCATCAAGAAAGCTAAGAAATAAATACATTTTACTTAGAAAATAACTCTACACGTAAAATAAGAAAATATTACTAGAACAGATTTATGATTAGGAATTATGATGTAGATATAAAATATTCTCAAGATCACTTATAATCAACAAAATTTGTGTTGCCTTAAACTTAAATTTTTGATGATCTTACTAATTCACACCATCTAAATTTTACATTTCAAGCTTTTAGTAGAATAAAAAACCTAATCTTAAAGAGGGCATGGTGGCACATGCCTTTAATCCCAACACTCGGGAGGCAGAGGATTGTCTTGAGTTCAAGGCCACCCTGAGACTACAGAATGAATTCCAGGTCAGCCTGAGCTAGAGTGAGACCCTACCTTAAAAAAAAAAAAAATATATATATATAAAAAAAAAAAAGGAAATGGGTCGGTGGTTAAGGGCTCTTGATTGCAAAGCCTGAAGGCTAGGATTCATTTTCCTGGTGCTCACATTAAGCCAGAGCATGTGTCTCAAGATCATTTGCAGTAGCAAAATCCCTGGATCGCCATTCTATCTCTTAAATAAATAGGTAAATAAGTACATTTGATAAATGTTCTAGTTAGAAATGTACATGTAAATATGCACACACAAAAAAAATATGCATACACGTGTACACACACACGCACACAAATCTCATTGAATGTATTGTTTAGGGAAGGAGCATTTCTTAATGTTTGTATGAGCTTGAGTTTATCTTCTATATTCGGTAAACAAGAAAGATAAACTAAAGCCCGTGTCTGGTTAACCTTTTTGTATTCCTTAATATTTGATCTTAAAATGTAAGATTTGTTTTTCGTATGTTTATTGAGTATAACAGTAGTCATGAATCAAATGTTTCTTTTGAAGCATAAATAGCACAAAACATTCTGTTGTATTTATGCTGTTATTTCTTTTAGAACAGTGAACATTTTCTCACCAGCTTTGTTATAGACAGGAAGCCGGAGGCAAACCTATGACAACAGATAATATGTTTTTCTCTGACACCTACTCTAACCTATTCTTGTTCTAACTTAACACACACACATTATTCTTATCCTCTTCCTCAAAAAAAAAAAAAAAAGGCACTGTTCAGATCCACATTATAATGCTTAAACTAGGTCTCACTTCTTGAAATAAATTCCCCACATTCAAATTTCTCACTCCTTGATTTTGATCCTAATATGGCTACCCCAAATTTTCATTTCCTCTGAGGCATATGATCTGAAACCCAATTTGATAAAAATATCACTGCTAAAATGTGTCTTATATATTAACAAAGCCATAACAATTTAAGTGCATGATTTCATTGAAAGAAATTTAGAATCCACATTTATATGAAAATATATACATATACACACTTGATTAGATAAACATATACACATGCTCATTAATTTAGTTTTATTTTTTAATAAAACCCATGTTTTTGAATCAGAACAGTGACTTACAATTGCAAAACCCATGTATCCAAATGTTTTTACTACACAATTTTATGGATTCATATATTTACATGAGAATCCTTGTTGAAAAATAAAATCATTTTATCAAATGATCATATACATATTTTTTACTTTTTCAAGTATAAGAATTCATGTGAAAACTAATATAAAATGTCTACATATGTCAAGTTCATGGACTCAGTAGTTTGGGCATTTTTCTTCTCTGTGTACCAAATGAATATTTCATGAGAACAATGGTTTGCACATGACAAAACATTTAGACTTTACTCCATGAAAACATAAATATTATAAGAACATTAAAGTCATATAGTAAATGTGGTTTTCTCTCAAATGCATAGGGTAGCTCAGAGGTTACTGATGCAAATACTTCCTAAATAAATTGTAATTTCTCTGCTCAGAATGAATAGAACTGTCATAGATTTGTAAAAATGTATAAGTGTCTTTGTATTAACATGCTAGAGTTAATGGATTGGAAAATAATACAATAAAGCAGGCAGAGAAGAATGGCTGTTAAACTTTTATTTTCAGCAGTAATGATGAGATATGATAATGAAAGAACTTTTATAGGAAACACTTTTTAAAATTACCTCTGCTCTTTAATTGGTTTACTACAATTCCAAATTACTATCTATCCTAGTCTTCAAAAGATAATTGTGCCCATTCATCATAAAGAATTCCTTGCATTAATATCTTCAGTGTATATTAAACATGTCTAGGTTTTACTATGATAAAACACACACACATATGCAAACATACATATAAACCCATGTATTGAAGTAATACCATTATATAAACATTTATAAAATAAAAAACAATATACAAAAGTGCATCATTCATAAGACCAATTTTTGATCTCAATATCTTGATATTTGTAACAGAATAAAATTATACAAATTAGAAGACTATTTAAAATACATTTATTGTTAAATAACTTCAATGTATATTGATTTCAAATTATAAAAATATTTGAATTCAATCTGGGGAGATTGTGCAATGGTTACGGCTCTTGCCTGCAAAGCCTAACAACCCAGGTTCAATTCCCCAGCGCCCACATAAAGCCCGATGCACAGAGTAGCACATGCATCTGGAGTTTGTTTGCAGTGGCTGGAGGCCCTGGTATGCCCATTCTCTCCACCTGTCTCTCTTCCCTCTTTCAAATTATATATATATATATTTGAGTCTGGGCATGGTGGCACAAGCATTTTATCACAGCATTTGGGAGGCAGACATAGGAGGATCCCTGTGAGTTCGAAGCCAATCTGAGACTGAAAGAATCCTGGTCAGCCTAGGCTAGAATGTGACTCTACCTCGAAAAACCAAAAGAAAAAAAAAAAAAAAAAAGAATGGATTGTATTGTTAGTCATAACATGCCCAGTAATAATTACACAAAAATGAAAAATTTAAGATTTCGAGCCAGGTGTGGTGGCACACGTCTTTAATCCCAGCACTCAGGAAGCAGAGGCAGGAGTTCCTTGCCAGCCTGGGACTACAGAGTGTCAGGTAAGCCTGGGCTCCAGCAGCCAGAACAAAGGTACTTACAGAAATGCAAAAGAAGTCTCTTCACTGATAAGACAAGACCACCTGATTCACCAAAAAAAAAAAAAAAAAAACAAAAGAAACTGGAGAGGAGTATCTGCTGGCCCTCAGGCTGCAGTGTTAGTATAGACTAATGAGTAGCCCGCAACTGTAGGTACTGGGGATGGGTAGAGTCATATAGAAGATTCTGGAACAATCAGGAGTGCCTAACCTTACACCTTAAGTATTGAGATGACAGATTATCCACGTCTTTTTTTTAAATTTTATATTAATTATGTATATAACGTGTCTATACAGCCATGATGATACCGTGTCTTTACGTAACACACTTTCCATTTTCTTAGTCTGCGGTATGCATAAGTTTTTGGACCTGGTTTTCCATGTAGGATTTTATCACAACCTTTTGCTCCTATAGTCCCATTTCTCCAGGATAAACTTACTGGTTGTCACACCTTTCTAGTCCCAGGAATAAGCCATTTGTCATTGTGCACTACATGGATGGTGTTGACAGGTGATACCATTCATATGTTCACTTGAGTGAACACTCATCCTCAATGAAAACGGAGTCTAAACAAACATTATTTTACATGATATGTTGAGGTTTGTATCATTTCAAGAATTTTAAAATTAATTTATCACACTGGTGGCTACCACATAAGGCAAATATTATAAAATAATCTCAAAACTGCAAGAGGCAGAATTCTGTGTTCTGAATTCATCATTTTTTTCTTTCTTTATTTGAGTGGGGTCTAGGGGAGCTGAGATATAATTCTGTAACAGATTATATAGATTTAAGGTTTATTTCCAGGCCATTTTGTGCTGTAGGTTGAGATGCTGTCTCAAAATTCGAATACAAAAACATAAAATAAGGTTTACTTCTCTTCCATGTTTTCCTTAAATTTAGAATGTGCTCCAAGGGAATACATTTCATACAACTCAGAATGGAAATACATCGCAGAGGTGCAAAGTCTTGCCCTTAAATTATCATCAAATCCTAAATTTCTACGTGACAAAGATCAGCATTTCCGCGTCCCATGTCCACACTGTCAGAATTCCTATAATCAAGTTTCTCAATTAGAACTCAAAATGGAAGGACTTTGGGAAAGGATTTAATGTTATCTTACACACTTGAAGTGTGAAAATTGATATTGTAACAATTTTCAATCCAGGAAGGGATAACAGAGACACAAAGTCTCATATCATAATATTTACAGAACAGAACATGTCAAATATCAATAGTTCATAAGGGGACTTTACGTAATAAAATTCTATAATTGAATGAAATCGGCTTGTAGCTTCACACATTGATGTAATCATACTTGCATACCTATGTACTCAAAATTATGCAAGTAAGACTTAAATCCCCACAATGTATTATTGATAAAGTTAAGAATAACTCTGAGTTATGGTACATGCCTTTAATCTTAAACATGTGACAGGCAGGAAGATTGTGAGTTCAAGGCTAAATTGAGTGAGATGTACATTACCTGACAGTATATTTTTAAATGTTATTTATTTATTCATTTATTTGACATAGAGAGAGAATGAATGGGCACATGAGGGCCTCCAGACACTGCAAACAAACTCCAGACGCATACACCACCTTGTGCATCTGGGTAATATGGGTTTTCGGGAACAGAACCTGGGTCCTTTGGCTTTGCAGGTAAACACCTTAACCGCTCAGCCATCCCTCCAAATCAACATGACCATCTATTTTCTGTCTCTGTTCAGTTTACATTTAGTCAAACTCCCTTTATCTTCCCACCCACATTTTACTCCTACAGTCTCTCATTTAGTATGTGTTCACTTTCTCTACTTTTGCAAAATCAACCCATAATATCTGAAAAGCAAAAGAAAACAAAATATTAAGGATAGTCACTGCATCCAGAAAGTGGGTTACAATAGATTTGAGAAAGGATATACAGCCAAGAATGTAAACTTATTTTCATTCTTCTATTATGTGTCTTCCAACTTTCACAAGATGGTGTGTCTTTTAAATGGTTTGCTTTAAATTGAGTTTCAAGGAGATGGCTGGTAAATTTCTGATAATTATTTTTTTCTTTATCTCATAATGAATACATTTCCAAATAAAACCCATCAACATATAAGCAATTGCACTTATTTAATTAAAATGTTTTCCAAAGTATATAAAATTATGTAAATTTAAAGTGTTAAAATTGAATATTAAAGCATAGACTAATTTCAATTTTCATATATCTATATGTATAATTAAGGGAGGTATAGAGAAATAATATATAGTCTTAACACAAAAATATAGTTACTGTTTTAGATAATGGAACAGCAAGTATCATTCTGAGAATTTTCTGAAATTGCAGCCTTTATTTTTACTATATATGTGGGTATAGAATGTTTACATGTTAGACTTTCTGTTGTGTCCAATTAAATGAAACTTAAGTGATAAAATGGTGCTTCTTTTGAAGTACATACTCAATACATAAGTGCGCTAAGCTGTCTTCATCCAGTACATTGAACAATTTCAAATAAAATAAATGTGTTAACAGACTACATATGCGATTACAGGGGTAATTTGAATATAATTAGGAGTAATCTTACTCATCCCATCTTTGCCACAGAACTGTCTGGTAAGCACAAAAGATCATCTAAAGCATAGATGAGCGACATTTGGGAAGTCAAATTTATCCTTCATAAACTTTGTTACCAGATATTGTCTCATAGTTTTAATCATGTTTGAATACAAGATGTAGACTCTCTACATAGTCTTTTCTTAGAGGTTGAAAACAGCTCATTATATTGGATATTAAAAAAATAGAGTTAAAATGACTTTAAATGGATGCAGTATAAAATTGGCTTTTTAAAAACACAGTTTTTTTTTTTTTTTAATTGGACTTTATGGAAGCAAGAGCAAAGAGTACACTACCAAACTCAGCCATTGTGTGACAAACATCAAAAACCACACAGTTACACTAATTGGCAGATCTTCACAAAGATTCATCTGCAGATCAAGAAAAATGAATCACAATACTAGCATCTCTGATTCATCTTAAGAAAGAAGTTCTACCAAGAAATAAAATGCCAAAATTCTTAAAGGTTGATTAAAGACTAATGCTTTAGAGTCATTTGAAATCAAAGGAACTGTAAAAAAAAAAAAAAAAAAAAAAAAAAAAGGATTGCTGTGGATTTTCAGTGACATTTGATTTGTGAGACTGAGTAACATTATCTCAGAATCTATTTTTTAATTTTTAAATGTGTTAAAGAGGGCTGGAGAGATGGCTCAGCTGTAAAGGCACTTGCTTGCAAAGCGTAAAGGCCCATGCTCAATTTCCCAGCACCCACGTAAAGTCATATGCACATGGTGGCTCATGCACCTGGAGTTTGTTTGCACTTTCAGAAGGCCCTGGCATGTGTCTCTGGCCCTCTCTCTTCTTGCAAATACATACATGAATAAAATTATTTATATTTAAAAACGTATTAAAAAGAAATTTTAGGTATTCATTAAGACATGTATATAAGTTGGCAATTGTTTTTAAAAAGTAAACACAACTTCATATTTTTTTTTTTTTTTTGGAGAGAGACACAGAGAGAGATAGAGTGGGAGAGGCAGACAGAGAGAGAATGAGCACACCAGCAGCCTCTCAGCTACTGTGAATGAACTCCAGATGTGTGTGCCCCATTGTGGGCAAGTGCAGGATTGCGCCATTCCATCACTTTTGCATCTGGCTCAATGTGGGAACTGGAGATTGGATCCAGCATTCTTAGGCTTAGCAGGCAGGCGCCTTAACCTCTAGGCCATCTCTCCAGCCCAACTTCATCATTTTTTATCAGGGTCAGGTATGTGACAACAGGCAATATTATACTGTGACTTTTGAATATAGAATAATTCTAAGTTTGTGCTCAATCGCATCTACAATAGGAACAGGTACAAAAATTAAAGGGTCTTATAATTCAAACATTCTAGAATTATATTAATTCCTTTAATAAAATAATTTCAGATATACGAATAACTATATTTTAATATATTAACATTGTATTTAACTTAATATGTTCATAATGAATAGTCACAAGTTTAAATACTAAAGTTAATATATGCAGTATTATCTGGATAAGAACATCTGTTATTAAAAAAAAGAAAAAAAAACAGAGCAGTATTATCTGGATAAGAACATCTGTTATTAAAAAAAAAAAAAAAAAAAAAAAAAAAACAGAGCTGGAGAGACTGCTGAGCAGTTATGACACTTGTTAGCAAAGCCTAGGGACCCAGGTTTGATTGCCCTGTACCCACGTAAGCCAGATGCACAAGTGGATCATGTGTCTGGAATTTGTTTTCAGTGGCTGGATGCTCTGGTGCACCCATTAGCTCTCCCTATCTGCTTCTTCCTCTTTCTCTCTCAAATAAATAAATTAAATATATATATATATATTTTTAATTTAAAAATGAAAAAAAAAAAAACTTAAGCTGATCTATTTACCAGATACAATTTAATTATAATTCTAAACTGTGAAAATCAGTAGGGAACATTTGTATAAGAACTGCAGAAAGTGGATCTTGTTTTTCTTTGATGGATATTATGTGTAATATTTGAAAACAAATGACAGCCTGATTTATTATTTTTTCCAAATCAAAAATGAATCTTCCAAATCTCTCTTCACTTGCTTTCTTATAACAAAGAAGTTATATAAGGTATCTCCACAAAATGATTAACGTAATTATTATAATAACAAAGAAGTCATAGAAGATATCTCCACAAAATGATCAGTGTAATTAATATCCACTAGTTCAAGTGGTGTAAAGATAGTCCAAGTAGTTTATCAGGTATATACATTAATATAAGGATATATTCTATATTAATTATGTTTATTCATTACTCTTTCAGAAACCCTAATTAGACTCAAATTTAATAATGCTTTAGTAAACTTATTTTTCTACGTTTCATTCATATTGGTAGATAGAATTAATAACAATATTGGTTATCTTGAGTGTCTGAAAAACAATTGTTATATCACCATGAAATAATTTAATGAAGACTTGAATCACATTATATTTCCAAGTTTCTCTGGTGATATTTGTTCCAAAACAGCAGAGAACAAAAAATATTTTTGAAGCCCAAAGGGTAATAACAGTGTATATGAAAAGCTCCCAATTTACATTCCCACCAACAGTGAAAGAGGGTTCTTATTTCTCCACAGCCTCGCCAGGGTTTGTTTTCATTAGTTTTTTTTTTTTTTTTTTTTTTTTTTTTTTTTTTTTTTTTAATGTTAGCTATCCTTACTGGGGTAAGGTGGAATCTCATAGTTGTTTTAACTGGCATTTCCCTGATGATTAGGGATGTTAAACATTTTCTTAAATGTGTGTTTGTCATTTCTATTTCTTCCTCTGATAACTCCCTATGCAGTTCTCTCCCCCATTTTGTGAGTGGGCTAGTGATGATAAACCCCTGATAATCTTTGTAATATTTTTATTTAAGAAAGATTTATTGATTATAGCTAAAGATTTATGCACAGTACTACTTCCTGAGTGTAAAAAAGTCAGTAATCTGATCCTAAATACAGGCATCATAAGGCTAATGGTAAAGATAAAATGTGAATGCCAGCATAGCATAGCCATTTATTAATAACTGTCTAAGGTGTATTGTTACCATCTCTTTTTCTACCTTCATATTCAGAGCCACATTTTATTTTCCAAATCAACACTAAAGTAGAAAGAAAATTTTACAATTGCAATTTAATCTCACAAAAATATATTTCTGCTTCTAAAAATTGCTAATGAAAGGAAAGGGAATATTATATCAATTGGAAGCATGAATGCTAAGTTTATATGTACAACACTAAAATACAAAGACTGAGGGAGGCTTGGATTATGTGGATATAGATGGTTACCTGCATATGACATGAGGAGGGTAGGGATGATGGCCCTGGGATGTCTCACTGTTGAAGTCATTGACTGAGGGGCAGATATGGATGTTTGAATGTAAAGTGTCCTCCACAGACTCATGGGTTTAATCACTAAATACCAAGTTAGTCTTGGTGATACTATTCTGTTCTTCATGGTTGTGAAACCATTAGGAAGTGGCTCCTGGCTGCAGGAAGGTTGTCACTGGAGTCAAGCCTGAGGTGTTATAGTCCAGCCCAACGTTCTGTTCGCTCTCTCTCCTTCCTGCTGATGTAATGATGTGAAACTGGCTGTCTGCTACTGTAATGTGTTCCTTATAACAAGGAATTCTGCCTACAGTTGTCTCACTGTCTAAGTACACCATGATTTCTAACTCCTCTTTAGCTACAAATTGGCATCCATTGATGAAAAATACCCATCCTTCTTCACAGACTACACTTTGATAGAAGATAACACAAAGTACTATAAAAAGTAGATATTAGCATATTTGAGGGAGAGAGAGTGCATGTGATACTTTATTAATGTAAATATACATATGCCATCTCCCCATTAAATACCACTTACAACATGAAGATTTTTGGGACAGGACGACAGAGTACTAATGGACAGAGGAATTGTTCATGTGCAAAGTCACACCGAGACCCTGTCCTGGCTATATGTAATCATTTTTGAAATTGGGAAGAAAAGGTATAGCTCCCACAGACTAGTTTCTGACATCAAACTACAGTCTGTAGTGGGAAGGGAATGCTTGCTGCTGAGGAGACTAAAAGACCACGAACATGAGGTGAGGAGATGATTAGTGTGATCAAGGGAACCTGGCAAAGGGGTTCCTATCAGGATTTCTGACCTGGTCCAGGAACTGGCTTGAGTATAGTGAGGAGAGTCATTCAGGTGTAACTTTTTTTTTTTTTTTTTTTGGCTTATGAATTCAGAAATGAGTTCAGTCAGAATACTAAAGATGAGTAGAAAAAAAAAAAAAAAAAAAAAAAAAAAAAAACATTCTTTGCTAAAAGGTAGGATTTTGGGTGGATCCTGTATTAGCTGTAAACAAACCTATTGGTTTTTAATTGTATTTTTTTTTTTTTTTGAGAGAGACACAGAGAGAGACAGAGAAAGAGGGCGAGGAAGACAAACAGAGATGGACGCACCAGTAGTGTCTCAGCTGCTGCGAACGAAATCCAGAAGTGTGCACCCCCTTGTGGTCAAGTGTGGCATTGCACCCTTGTGTCACTTTGCATCTGGCTAAATGTGGGACCTGGAGATTGGAACCGCTGGAGATTGGAACCAGCGTTCTTGGGCTTAAGAGGCAGGCACCTTAACCACTAAGCCATCTCTCCAGCCCCCTATTGGTTTTGAATGGCATGGAACAAATGATAACCTGCATTACAAATCATAGTGAGAGCTGCAGTGTCACAGTGGACACTGAAGTTTATTCGTGACTAGGAGGAGAAATGCAAATGTTGTCAAACGTGGAACATCACTGACAGTTAATGAGACACACTTGTCCAAAAACATTCTAACATTTTAGAACTTCTGCTGTAAAATTTCCGTTTCTCTCATGTGTACCACCATGAAGTTTTACTTCTTTATCTCTGTGGCTGAACGTAGTGAGGTGGATATGTTCAAGGCAAATCTTGGGTTGGAAAACATCACTGAACCTTCCTTCCTTGGAACATTACTTTAATCAGTAGGATACAATCATGGAGAAATGTGTGTGTGTGTGTGTGTGTGTGTGTGTGTGTGTGTGTGTGTGTGTTTCACATTGCATGGGATTTAAATTCAAGACCATGTATAAGAGACCCACATTGTAGGGAGCTATAGTAGATATGGACAACTGATGACCAGCAAGACTGCTAAGTTCGATTTGAAAGCCCCAAAGGTAATAGAATCTTGCCAAGATCAATACAAGTTTAAAACAGGAATCATCGCCAGTCAATACTCAAGTGAAACTGAAGCCCCTGGCACCACATGGAGAGAATTTTGTAAAATCTTAAACTTTTTAAGAACCTTACCCCAAGAACCTTGCTAATCCCGCACTGCCACCCAGCCCACATAAACCATTCAACAACACGTGTATGCGTTTCTAGCTACAGGATTTGGTGTTGCCATTAAGGAATAGTGAATAGTAATTACCATCTGAAAATCCCGTTGAATATATTGAACAAAGACTCATTTTCCATATTAAAGAATTTGCAGAGATATATAGGAATAGTTGCCTTTTGCCTGGATTTGACCATTAAAAATAAAGTGCGCTGGGAATACAGGCTCCGTTCTCTCCTTAGACAATTGCTCCATTAGTCAACAGGAATTGCCAACATGTTTTAATCACATTTCAAATAAATTGCCTAATTCACCACTATATTTTAAATCTAAAATGAAATAATGACAAGATATCTATTAAGTATTTAAAAAGTCAGTGTTTGCATTTTGAATCATTGCCAGAACAGGGGTTTAATAAATTATGAATCCTGTCCTTGTGAAATACCCAATTTGTATGAAAGGCTCTGATTTGGCACTTAAGGCCAATTCATGAATATTAGTATGCATTTCTTAATTTGTTGTTTTCATTGGTGTCTTATTTTGCACCCTATTTATTTCAGTAGTTAAAAAACTGTTTCTTTTACAAGACAACATAGTATGAGCAATACAAATTACAAGAGCCAGGTGTAGTGTCACACACCTTTAATCCCATCCCCAAAGAGGGTAAGGAACAAGGATTGCTATGAGTTTGAGGCCAGCCTGAGATTACCTGCTGAATTCCAGGTCAGCCTGGGCTAGAGTGAGACCCTACCTCAAAAACAAAACAAAACAAAACATTACAAAAAGAGAAAAACAGTTTTACCTTTATCCATAGATAAGGATAATTATATTCATCTATTTGATATGTTTATTCATATGTTTTCAGAACATTGACTTTGGGCATATACTTTCCTTACCTGACATAGCTGTAGAAATATATTTTTATTGATTTATTTAATGTATGAAAATACCACTCACAATGATTGAATACTGATATCTTTACCTGAAATTGCTATTGAAATAATTTTTATTGATTATATTTAATGTGTTAAAATACTTCCAACAATGGTTAAATTGATTACTGAAATACAAAAGTAAACATTAGTGTGTATGTAAATAAATGGGATTGAAGAAAATGGAGAGGTCTTTATTTCTAAAGATAAGTGATGTAAAATCTTGTACAAATTACACAAACTCTCCTGACAGTTAACTTTAAGGGAGAAAAAAAGCAGAATGAGGAAATAAAATATTAGAAGTGTCAAGATTGTCAAAATATATTAACATTGGGTCTAGTGTTTCTGGTATAGAGAAGAGAGTTCAACTTTTGCTTATGAATCTGAAAATAAAGACAGGTCAAGGATACTCCCTCTTATATTTTGGAATAAGTTGGTGATCTCTTGCAAGTCCTGCACCAGAGCATACCTTATCATAGGTGAAGCATGGAAAACGAGAAATATTTTCTGCTGTAATATTTGTACAGATGCCATATATTGCTTGATCTTTTGACATTATATTATATCTCTGTGTCCATTATCAGAGAAATATCAACATGGGTATTAGAGATAAAATAATAAATATGAATTATGAAGTCTTGCTCTTTGTAGAGAGTTTTAGGCCAGAGTAGAAAAAGAAGACAATTGTTGTAGCAGCCAGTTTCAACCTGAATAATGAGGGCTAGGGAAAAGAAATGGATCTGTAACAACAGAATACATGGGGCATCCTGCCTGAGAGAAAGCATCTTAGCAGAAAGGATGAGCGAGCCACTAACTGAAAAGAAAGGAACTGGGGTTTCATAGTGTTGGGAGAGAAATGGACTGGCATCCAGTCCATTACAATTAATTGGTGCCAATGGCCAGTGAAAATACTGCCTCTACTCAAAGCTTACATTCAGGAGGGGAAAGATCAATGTCAATATTTAGAACATATTTATTTCAGTCAACAATAAAGTGAATAATAAAATAAAAATAATCAGCTGTATCTTCAGAGTCAGGCTTCAGCAGACAAACTTCATCTTCCTCATTTGCCAGTCATTATTTTATTTAAAAATGTACTTATAGCTCAGAAATCTGAACAGAAATTGATTTTCAGTTTTCATGAAGAGTGGTCCTGCTTTTAACCACCAATTATCATTGAAATAAATTGAGGCATAGGGAAGTTAATCACCTCTCCCAAGAAAGGAGTCATCACAGAATTCAATCCCAGAGATTTTCCATAAAACTTAAAGGTCTCTTTGTTCCTGGACTAGAATATTCCTTCCTACAAGTAAATGTCTCAGTGCAGAGAGCCTGACTAATCAGTGAGATTGAAAAGGCAAATGGGAATATTTTAGCAAGCAGTCCAGGAAAGATCAATTTGTCAGGTTTGATGTGAATCATAGGCCTACTTTTCTCAGATAATTGACCCAGTACAACTTTTGATTAAAACCTTTTATTTGCTCCCATGCAAAATAGACAAATTAATGTACTCAATTTTTAACCTAGATTTTAGGATTAATTAACTATAGTTCCAGTAAATAAATATAAGATGCTATAGCAAAGAACTCTGGTTTAATCATCATTGGTTCACTCCCCTGAATGGATGTGCTGGCTCTTTTGAAGCCCACATTTTAACTAAATGCTAGGTAAACTGATATCAATTAATACACTGATATTATGGATGTTGCAGTCAGGTTCACAATGCTGGCAGAAATCCCCTGACCAAGAGCAGCTTTTGGGGGAAAATAAAAAAAAAAAAGGTTTATTTTGGCTTACACACTCAAGGTGAAGCTCTATGATAGCAGGGGAAAATGACAGCATGAACAGAGGGTGGACATCACCTCCTCACCAATATTAGGTGGACAACAGCAACAGGAGAGTGTGCCAAACACTGGCAAGGGGAAAGTGGCTATAACACCTATAAGCCCACTCCTAACAATACACTGCCTCCAGTAGGCTTTAGTTCCAAATTGCCATCAGCTGGGGACCTAGCATTGAGAACACCTACGTTTAAGGGACACAACTGAATAAAACCACCACATTCTGCCCCTGAGCCCCATAAAGTGATAAACATCCATTATGTCAAATGCAGTGCGTTCAGTCCATCTTTAAAGGTCTGACAGTTTTTACCAAGCCTAATGAAGTTCAAACATTGTTACAATCCAAGGTCTTTGAATTGAACCATAATACCAGAAAATCCCTACAAACCCATAATGGCACAGAATAAACATTCACACTGCAAAAGACAGCATTGGGCAAATCAAATAAATATTCAACCAATACAAGATTTAAACAGGGCAAACATCAAACTCTGTCATTCCAAGACCAAAAATTCCAAGAAAATTCTATACAGCCAAAATCTCTGCAGTTCCAATTCTGCCCCTCTAGCTAGGCTAATCACAGTCCTAGAAAACTTCTTCTTATACAAACATCTCTTCTAAACAGCCATCTTGTTTTCCCAGAATCTCCACTGGGTCTGCACTGCAACCGATGGTTCATCCTCATGGCTCCATTGGTTATCCATGCAGGCATCTAGCAAACCTGCTTTATACTGCCCATGGCCCTTTCCAAAACACAAGACCGTGTTGCAAATTCAATGACCCTCTCTTTCCTGCATTTCTCATTCTCCATAATACCAGATGGGGTGCCACTTTGTTAGTCAGGGGGGAATAAAATAGACTTTGAAGAAGAGGAGGACACTTCTCCAGCAATCAGGCCCCTTCAAAAGAGTCTACATTCTTCCTATTGTCCCAATGTAGGTCACATGGTCCTATGTCAAAGCTTGTAATCTCTCATATAATTGCAGCTGAACAAGCAGAAGTTTCAGCCCAAAGATTTATTTTTCTGTTCCATATCCCTCTGATCACACCAGTCCATTTCTACACAATACAACACTGCACAAGTTCTCAGGACACAGGCATAACAGCAAGCCTCTCACATAAACTGCTTCAACCTCAATCTAGGCAATGTTCTTTCTTGCCTTTATAAGCCAAACCTCACAGTCCTTAGTTCTTACTGCACTCAGGTCTTTCAACTCTGACCAGAACAGTCCATCAAGCTGTACTTAAAGCATTATAAAGCATCTCTTAGGTTAAGGTTTCAAATCCTTCAACATTCTTCTTGCAAATCAGCTCCACAAGTACAAAGCCACACAGTCATGTTTAAAGCTCCACTGACCCCACTCTTAGTAGCAACTTTATTGTTGTAGTCAGGTTCACATTGCTGGCAGAAATCTCCCAATCAAGAAAATATTGTGTGGAAAACAAAAAGGTCTATTTTGGCTTACAGACTCGAGGGAACGCTCCATGTCGACAGGGAAAAATGATGGCATAAGCAGAGGGTGGACATTACCTTCTGGCCAATATCAGGCAGGCAACAGGAGAGTGTGCCAAACACTGGCAAGGGGAAACTGGCTATAAACCCATAAGCTTGCCTCCAACAACACACTGCCTCCAGGAAGAGTTAATTCCAACTTGCCATCAGCTGGGGACTTAGCATTCAGAACACCTTAGTTTATTGGGGAACACCTGAAGCAAACCACCACAAGGGATGAAAGGATTTTTATTACTAAGCAAAAACTAATACAGTATAAGAGCTAGTCATACTTTCGTATATTTCACAAGTAAACAAGAACCAGAAAGGACTAATGACTTATCTGAGGCAAACACTGGCATGAGAATTTTTAGACAAGGGTTTTCTTTGGACTTTTCAACACTCTCACTTAAAAAAGAGAATTCTTTTTCAAATAAAACATATCACTCATGGGCTGGAGAGATGGCTTAGTGGTTAAGGTGCTTGTATCTGAAGCCTAAGGATGCAGGTTTGATTCATCAAAACACAGTAAGCCAGATGCACAAGGTGGCACATGCATATGGAGTTATTTTGAGTGGCTAGCGGTCTAGATGTGCCTATCTCTCTCTTTTGCTCTATCATAAATAAATAAATACAAAATATTAAAAAAATTGTACACTCACATCAAATTGCATTTCACCCAAATCTTAATAGCATCACCTTAGGGTGGTCTGTGAGCTAAGTCACTGGTAATATTGTTCACAAAATTCCCCTTCAAGTTTCCATAATTATTGAATTCACATATAACCATATATAATCAATATCCTTTATGGCTTACATTATGTAACTAGTTATCACATTATTTAGATTTAGTTTCCCTCATTGAAATATATATTATGCACAATTCATCATAATTATATTAATGTAATTGGGATAGGTCATGAATATGTTACATAAGTTAACCTCATAATATATTTTTTTAAAAAGTATATACTTATTTGAATGTTAATTACTACCTACAAATTCATAAGACACCCAGAGTTAAAACTTTATAATATTAACAAATTGACTAACAAATATGTAAATTAATTGTAAAATTAATTAAAAATATTATTTTTAGAATTATGAATTTTAATTTTAATTGTATGTACATATTTAATGCCTATGAGATATATTTATTTATATCTCCTTCAGCTTGACTTTCAAAGTGTTTCTTTGTGAAAAATACAAAGCACTGTTCCATGTTTTAACGTAATTGTTTTGTTTTACAAGAAAATATCATTTTAGTAGTAGAAAAAGAATGCAAGAGTTCAAAGGATTGAAGTTTTTGAGAATCTCCACTGTATTATATCTGGGATACAATTTCAGTAGTAATAAAGTAAGCAGTTTAGATTTTAAAATTATAAAACAATACATCAAGCAATGAAAATTCTTTGAAATTTACAAAAGAATAATTTAACTTCCATAATGTATGTCTTGTTTACTTATTCATACACTACCTCTTAATATATTCCTATGAGCAAAAATGGGTGAAGCCAATCAAATATATTAAATAGTTCGTCAATGGTTTACTAACATTATAAACACTGTATGAGGGACTGGGAAGATAGCTTAGAAGGTAAAGGTCCCTGCTTGCAATACCTGCCAACCAGGGTGCAAATAGCAAGCCACCCAAATTCACTGGAATGCAAAACTCAGCACAGACTTCTGGTGTTCATTCGCAGGAGCACCTTCCCCTGAACACACAAATAAAATAAATAAATGAAACAAAACAATCAATGCACTGTAGGAAGTGGACAGAGACTTAAAAATAGTACAAACATACTAGATGTGAACTTTTTGAATTTACTCAACTTGTGCAAATGGCAGAATACTTTCAACAAATGTCAGTTATGTAAAGACAATAAAAAAATAAATAAATAAATAAATTCGAAGAGATTCAGAAAATCCTTAAGTGAATTATGTCATACTAACATGTAGTGATCTCAAAGATGGTATTTTATGACAGAATACTATGTGTGCTGCATTGATCTTTAGTAAGTTGTGAAAGTATGGTCAGATCTGAAAATTTATTTTGAGGAAGTATTGCTTCAATTTAATATATCTATGACAGTTTATTATAAAAGTAATAAAGCATATTGTTTACACAGAAAAAAATGAAGTTTCAGAACTACATTTTAAAAACTTAGGATACTTAAATTTACAAATTAACCTGTATTCATTGCAAATCTTTAAGGGTTTCAATATCTAAGATGAATTTCTACATATTACAGAAAAAAATACTTAAATGCCTGATATGATTAGAGATAGGCTAATGTATAATTTATCAAGTGATTTCAATAAAAAACTTAATTTCCACATTATTGATAATTAGTTACTTTAATTGATATGAATCAAGAAACCACGTACAACAATTTTATGCATGCATTGAAGTTGTGTGTTCTTAATAAATATATAATTTCTTCAAAGAAACACATATGTTAAAAATCCACGTAGCCTACTTTAACACTTCCATCAAAGGAAGTATAAATCACAAATTTGGTGTTCTTGAATTTTAGAATTGTTCATCTTGAATTGATTGTAGGCATGCTGTTAGTTTTTTTTTTTTTTTTTTTTTTTTTTTTTTTTTTTTCCCCCAAGTAAATTCTGAAATAGCTTTTGTAGACCATGGAAGCTAAATGTACTGAAGGATGAAAGTGCAAGGATTGTTTAGTATGTGGGTCATGCTTAAAAATAGAACATTGGAATCAAACTGCAGCAAAGCGTGGCATATATTCAACAATGCCTTTTAAGCAATAGAAACCTAGACTGGAATCAAAGGGCTTTAGCAAAAACCAGTTTATCTCTTTCACAATTCATTTTCCATTGCAGGAGGCCCACTGCCCTAGTGGGATAGGTAGGCTCTCTAAAAGAGCTGTGCAATGTGCTCCAGAGCCAAGACAGGCTCCTCTTGCTCATGGTCCTGTGGGTCTAGTCAGTGCCATTCAGCTGCATTCACTGCAAGGTTTTCTTCTATTTTTGTTAGCAGATTATTTCATTTGTTTCACACTGTTTATTGTGCATGAAGCCATTCCCCCCACCAAATGTTACTTGCTGTTATTGATTCTCATTTTTCTCTCTCAGTTTTGCTCACATCTATTTTTTTTTTCTTTATTGACAGAGTGGGTTTAATTAACCTAGTTTGCTCCTCTCTCTCTCTCTCTCTCTCTCTCTCGTGTGTGTGTGCGTGTGTGTGTGTGTGATTGAAGAAACATGGCAAATCGGGAAGAAGATTGCTATGTCACAGTCCACCTCTTCTTTAGGATAGTGGCATGAAGAACAGCAACTATAACATGTTTGAAATACAGGATCCTTTAACATTTTTGTATATAAAGCAATGATTAAGCAATCTGCCGGGCATGGTGGCACACACCTTTAATCCCAGCACTTGGGTTGCTGAGGTAAGTGGATCACTGTGAGTTGGAGGACACCCTGAGACTCCAGAGTGAATTCCACCTCAGCCAGGCTAGAGAAAAATCCTACCTCAAAAAAAAAAAAAAAAAAAAAAAAAAAAAAGGCTGGAGAGATGGCTTAGCAGTTAAGGCGCCTGCCTCCTAACCCTAAAAACGCTGGTTCCAATCTCCAGCAGTTCCAATCTCCAGGTCCAGAGGCAAAGTGACACAAAGGTGCAATGCCGCACTTGACCACAAGGGGGCTCACACATCTGGATTTTGTTTGCAGCAGCTGAGACGCTGCTGGCGTGCCCATCTCTATCTGTCTTCTTCTCCCTCTCTGTCTCTTTCCATGTGTCTCTCAAAAAAAAAAAAAAAAAAAAAGAGAGAGACAGAAAGGAAATTAATCATTCCAATGATTATAACCTTTGTAAAGAGGTCAAATAAGATTTAAAAAAAATTTATTTATTTATTTATTTATTTATTTATTTATTTATTTATTACCGAAAGTAGGACAGAAGGACAGAGAGTGAGAGATGGAGAGAATGGGCATGCAAGGACCTTTAGCCACTGCAAACGAACTGCAGATTGCATGTGCCATGATGTGCATCTGGCTAACGTGGGACCTGGGAAATAGAAACTGGGTCCTTAGGCTTCACAGATAAGCACTTAACCACCAAGCCATCTCTCCAGCCCTCAAATAGGATTTACCAATTGAGTATCATTTAATATAATTTCCATCTGGAACTAAAATTGGAAAGTAGATAATAGGATAGTGAGGTCATAAAGTACCTGAACATCGTTTCTGATATGTGACTAGAAATTATAGCCCATTGGGGATCTCATTTTAGTAGTCATATTTATATACTTTGTCAGGTAGAAGAAAATAATAGGTATTTCAAGAGAAAAAAAAAAAAAATTGGCTTCAAGGCAATGATCACTCACCCTTTTTTTTTAGCTCTATGGTAGTCTAATGCCCCTTACTGGGCCACCTAGGAGAAACAAATTTAACCAAAGTGATTAAATGTATTTCAAAAATATATCAGTAAATTTGGGAAAAAGAATACCCCAAACCAATGACTATATGAAATATAAGCAGAAAATCAAATCAGGTCTTCCCACACCAAATTTATGATCAGGTGAATTTGAATTCGTTGTTTTGTCATCATAGGGCAAAAGAAACAGGAGAAAAATCAGTTTCCCCTGCATTCAACCCATTCCTCTGCTGAGGAGGTAGACTCTGACCAGAGCAAGAACCTTGAGGGCTCAGGAAGGCTAATGGTTGCTAGGGAGGGAAAGTTATTCTCTTCTGTAGAGTAGCAACTGCTAGGTAGTAGGAAGAAGAGATGTAAAGAGTGATTGCAGGGGATAAGGGAAGGTAACTTGGAGGCTGATTTAATCATATATATATATATTTATTTGCAGCTAGCTTTTCCTAAGATGACAAGGCCAATAGGAATATAGACTCAGTTTATAGTGAAGGTTAAAACAACTAACCAAACAACAACAACAATAACAACAACAACAAAGAAAATAGATAGCTGTGTTATGGGCCAGAGGCAGAATGTAGTAGTTTGAATGTAAAATGTCTCCCAAACTGCATGAGTGGCACTTAGGGAAGGTGGTAGAATCTTTATGGGAGGTGGAAGCTTGCTGGAAAAAGGTCTGTCAGTTTCACTTTCAGCATACAATACTGATCTGATTTTGCAGGTTAAAATAGTGGTCTTAGCTATTTATTTATTTATAAGAAAATCATACAATGCAGTGTAGTCTTTCCCGGTCCTACTGGAGGGAAGACTGCTCATCCTCACAATTTTATTTGGATTTGGTCACAGGTTTTGATGGTCCAAGTAGTACTGTGAACCTTGAACAAAATATCAAGGGGAATATGAATTTGATTTTTAAAAATTAACTCTGGCTTGATTCCATTTTGTTCTTTTCACAACACAAAGGTTCTGCCCAAGTAGTTATATTTGTTTATAGATACCTAGAATTAATATATTCATAATTACCAAGTGTCAGCTAACTATAACCTGACATATATGTATACAGTAAAGGGCAACCTGTATCAACCCAAAAGACAGTTAATTGGTAGACATGCTGAAATGAAAGTTAGTGTTGTTTATTTTCTGCTACACAGAAATATTTTGTATGCATGTGTTTATTTTTTTTTAATTTATTGATTTTTTTTTAATAAAAAGAGTGCACACATAGACCCTCCCCATTCTGCTGAGGGTCTTCAGTGGGTTATTGGCATTCATCATGGAGGACTAATTGTCCTCAGTACCTCCGCAGTTATGGAGGAAACATGGTGTCCCAGGCTATTCCCACTGTGGTGGTTTGACTCAGGTGTCCCCCATAAACTTAAGTGATCTCAGTGCTAGACTCCCAGCTGATGGCGATTTGGGAACTAATGACTCCTGGAGGCAGTGTATTGTTGGGGGCAGGCTTATGGGTGTTACAGTCAGCTCCCCCTTGCCAGTGTTTGGCAAATTCTCCTGTTGCTATGGTCCATGTTATGTTGGCCAGGTTGTGATGTCCACCCTCTGCTCATGCCATTGTTTTCCCTGCTTCCCCTGGAGCCGGTTAGCCAAAATAAACCTCTTCTTTTTTCCCCCACAAGCTGCTCTTGGTCAGGTGATTTCTACCAGCAGTGTGAACCTGACTGCAACACCCATCCACCCTGAGGCTCTTACATCTTTCTGCCCTTTTTTCTGTAATATTCCCTGAGCCTTTCATATTATTAAAGTCATCTGGATATATGAAACTGAAAATTCAAAGATAAGAACCATTCAGTTTTTTGTTTTGCATTTACAGTGACTATCACAGGTGTCGACATTAGCATATATAATAAGTGCATGATATCACATATTACTACTAAAGTTGCAATGTTTTTAAAAAACATTAAGCATGGTATAAATATAAAATTAAGGTCTTCACTCAATCTTATAGAAACATGTTATTCAATTTATTTCCCATAACACAGAAGAAATGATGTGTCATGTGTGACACAAAACCAGTTGTCATCTTTTCTATAGTCATCCGTGGCCACATGCGTAAATATGTGGCATGTAGGCCACAGGTTGAAAATATATAATGGACTGTTTTTAGGAGATATAAAAACTGAATCAGTGATATTTCCAGGTTACACACCTGAATGACAAGATGGGAAACTTTGCTGACTGGATAATACATGAAGAAGTATAAAGCACACTTGAGAGGATCGGCTTCAGGCTCAGACAGTTAGTTTTTAGTTCCTGTTATTCCATATAACAGATTTGTGACCTTGATTCTAAATTTATATCACCTGGGAGACACACAAGATTTATATGTAAAAGAGAAAAGTGTAAAATCCTTGGGGTTATTGCAGAACTAGTTATGATAACATACCTCAAGTTCGTAGAATACTGTTTGACTGATGGCTAACCTTGACTGTCAATGTAATTGTATGTAGAACCACCTAGGAGATCAATCTCTGGGCATGTCTGTAAGGGAGTTTCTAGATTAGGATAATTGAAGTGGAAAGGCCCACACCAACTGTGGGTGTTATGCTCTCATGGGCTAGAGTCTCGGGATGAATAAAAAATAAGGAAAGAAGCCACACACTTGCATTTATCGATCTCTGCTCCCTGACTCTCAACATATTTGACCAGTTGTTTGTGCTCCTGTAGTCATGATATGCGGAATTGCTAAACTGAAAAAAAACACGGCCTTCCTCCCTTAAGTTTTGTCATATATTTTGTCACAGCAACGAGGTAAGTAACTAATACATGGAGATTAAGTAAACACTTCAAATGTCAGAATACCTGACAATAGTGGCCTTTGGTTTATTATCATGTCTCTGAAAGTTCAGATATCCTAGGAATTAGACAATACTCAGATTTTTTCCTTGATGTTATTCTTAATAAATTTGGTTATTAAAATTATTAGAAAATCGTGTGTCTGTGTTTTTTTTTTTTTTCAGAAAGAATTAGAAGTGGGATGAGCAAAAAGGAATTGGAATTGCAAATTATTGAACTCCCAATGGAAGACACACACAAAGAAAACCACAAAAAATAGGTATGGAAGGATGATCAATTCTTAAAAACAGTATAAAATGTAATCATAATAAAATGATATAAATATTTTGTATATAGACATAATTTAAAATATTACTGTTTATTGGTAACTCATTTCAATTTTTTTTGTTTGTTTGTTTTTTGTTTTTTGAGGTAGGGTCTCACTCAAGCCCAGGCTGACCTGGAATTCATTATGTAGTCTGAGGCTAGCCTTGAACTCACGGCGATCCTCCTACCTATGCCTCACAAGTGCTGGGATTAAAGGCGTGCACCACCATGCCCGGCAACTCATTCCAAATCTTGAAATGTGCCCATGTGTTCCTGTGACAGACTGGCACTGTTCTGGGAATGACCCTCTTTAGTAGCATGAGCATGCGTTTATTTAAAATTTCCACATCCATATACATTTTCCTAATCAGGAGTTACTCATGTTCAAGTTTTTATATTGAAATTGTACCTCGCACGAAGATCTTTACATCTAGTGTTAATTTAGATTTCTTTTTCTGCTTATTTTTTTCTCTTTTCTTGAGAAGTATTGTTTCATTGATAACTCCACTAGATATCTGGTGATGTGGATAGTGTTTTGCCTTAGCCAGAATTTGTATTTAATTTCTCACAATGCCAAAGAGTATATCCAATGGGATCACTGTGTAAAGATTCAGAAAATGTTCTATGTTCCTGAAAATGCCCTGTGCTTGTGGGAAAGTATTGAGCCGTGATGCAAGGTAAGAGGTTAAATCTTCTTTCATCTCAAACATGCCAGACAAAGACACAATGACTATTGTAGACCTGGGATTCAACACGCCTTTTCAAACACTGAATATAATTTAAGTTATAATTCATGGTCAATTAAAGTCATATTGTAATTAACCAAGATAAAAGCCATTACAGTCATATATACATACATACATACAAACACTGAGTCCGTTACAAAATACTTTTTTTTTTTTAAATTACTGTATTATGAAAAACTTGTAGAGTCCGCATTAGTATACCAGCTTAGGAGTTATTGGTACCTAAGTTAATCTAATTTATTTTTTTAGTAATATTTTCTTCTTTCTTTTGCTTTTTTGTTTTTATTTATTTATGGAGAGTAAGAAATGAGAGAGAGAGAGAGAGAAAATTGGATACCAGAACCTCCTGCCACTACAAAGGAATTCCAGATGCATGTGCCACCTTGCATGTCTGGTTCTTTACATGGGCACTGGGGACTTGAACCATGGCCATCAGTCTTTGCAAGTAGCACCTTTAACTGCTGAGCCATATCCCCTGAATCCTTGATATTTTAACACACAATAAAAAAATTGAATATTTTCTAGAAGTTTAAGAACTTAAAATTCTGTTTCTTAATCAAAGTAGTACAATTAGCAAGTGATTGTTTGGGTGGGGGTATGGTGGTAATAATTTACACATATGTAGTTCTAATGCTAAATTGACTAAATTAAGATGCTTGTATTAAAATCCAATTACTAGTGTTTAATTCTTTGATCAAACAATTGTGTAACATGTGATTATTTTTATAAGTCAAGTAAAAAGAACTGACAATGAAGGTCCACTCACCAAAGCTATTCATTAGAGAAATCAAGCATTTTGTCCTCTCCAACTTTGTTAGAACTAAAGGGTATGACCCTTCATTAACTGTGCACTTAGTTTCCCCACGAGGTTGCTGGTCAGCAGCACGTTCAGGTGTTTAAGTTAATAATCCTTGACCTTAAACTGCTGAACATCAAGTCATTTGTTGTAGGGATTATACTCTCTAATTGCAAAACTCTTCGCTCATTAGTTAAAGTTATTTTCTTTGTAGAGTAGTTGAGTGATTAGCATTGGTACAGTTCAGTCTTGCAGATCAAGAAGGAGAGGCTGAGTTCAGAGGCTTTCATTCAGGGCTTGCTTTGAAAGACAAGGCAAGCATCTTCAGAGGGAAAACAGAATGACTGACTAATTTATTATCATTATAACAAAGACTGGTAAGAATGGCAGGGTATTTGCAGTGAATATCCAAGTGCTTAATTAATTTGACCTCAACACCAACAAAAATACTTCCAAGTATGTTTCTCCTAGGTATGCAGTAATTAAATGTTCTCATTTCAATGAGCACATTTATCATACAACAAAGCTCTCTTTCACTGCGATTTTTTAAACAGGTGTAGTTTAAAAGCTCCCTTTTCTATTCTCCATTCTTTTTAATATGAAGCAAAGAGAAAGGTTCAATGCAGCTCTGAGTACATGAGATTGTACTCATTTTATAGGAATTATGTACTTGAGAAATACAGTATTTTCAGATCCAATTAATTTTTATTAGTATTTAAGGATACTAAAAGAAACAATTATTTTCAACTCTATATCATAACAGATTTTTCTAACAAATGCATGTTATTCTAATTTACCTTGTTTGTAGAATAATTTACAAATATTAGCCATTCTATGTATAGTTAAAAAACAAAAGAAAGCAAAGTATAAAGAAAGAAATGAAAGGAAAGGAAAAGAAGGAGGAAGAGAAAAAGTGAAGAAAGTAGGAAGAGAGAGAGGTAAAAATGGATTGAGAGAAAATGAATAATGAGCTGACAGAGAAAGAGCAGAGAAGACAAGGTGAAAAGGTGATGCAACAGGGAAATTCAAGTTTCCAGAGAATATAAGAGAGAGTTAAATAGCACTCTAGGATGGAAACATATGGAATATGCTCATAAAATATAAGATCATCCAGTGCTATAATACATGTGCATTTCAATTTTACAAAACACTGTACTATTTTAATCAGAAGAGATGGTGGATATTTGTTCTGGAAGAAAATGCTAGACTTGTGTTTAAATGCAAACTTCTATAACACTCAATGTGAATTTAGTTCTCATGTCACCACTATTTATTTGAGTGTTCACATGTATATTCAGTTTATACATACCACATGTAATTTTTGCTTATTTGGATATGGAATGCTTAGCTCTATACGTCTTCTTGTTCTTGATTTATAAAAAGAAAACAGAAATTGGATAAAAAGCAATTACATAAGGAAAAATAGGCATAAATGCACAACACTTGGATGTTTTTAAAGAAGGCATTATGAAAAATGCAGTATTATTCAATTGTTTAATATTTCATATGCACAAATTCATTTTATTCAGTAATTAATTACTATCTGAATGTATCCTTTTGTTGTCACTTAAAACCTGACATACACATTCATTTTGTTTCTGAATGAGGGCCAGATCGAGGAGAATAATGTTACTGATATGGATATGTTTTTTGGATCATTATTTATCTTCATCATCTTTCTGAATAAATTAGTTTTCCATTGCCCTGTTTCTCTAGTAAACTATTTTTGACAAGAGGGTTGAATGTGCATTCAGTATGAACTCCTCCACTAACAAACCATTAACTTCATCTTCCTTCCCTCTGTATTTGTTTATCTTTCATTTATCCAAAGTCAACTGTGGATCTGGGAAAATCTCCAGAAAGCTGTTCTTAATGATATGGGCCATTAGTTTCCTTTCACACCAACTCATGCTTCCACTTCACAGGTCCACATGTCCATAGAAAGGAGAATTGGAAAGCAAAACATAGAAATTCATTCTTGTTACATCAATATGATTATCTCAGTGGATTAAATTTAAAACTGAGTCAGAGATAAATTTACTACAGTTTTCTCTTTTCACAGAGGAGACTGAGCTAGTACTAAAACTATAGCAATGCAGGCATAGAACATATACTAATATTCCTTCTTTTCCAAGAAGTTATGTGATATAATATGAATTAGGCCAGAGGTATACACCTAATTTTAAGAATAAAGCAATTGAAAATGGCACAAAAATGTTCTATGCACATGCAGTGAGTAAACTTTGATTCAGATGGATAGTCTACTTGGAATAATACAACATTATGTTAAACAATAGAAATAATCATGAGGGCTTTCCCTTCGGGGACCCCTTTTCCCATTTTTGAACAAGAGCCCTGTTTTCTGTCCTTCTCTTAAGCTCTATAATAAAATCTTTCTATATTTATTCCTCCAAAGAATTATTGTGCAGGAATTGTTAGCTCTTAATGAAATAGGGAAGAATAAAAGAAAGAAAGAAAGAGAGAGAGAGAGAGAGAGAGAAAGAAAGAGAAAGAAAGAAAGAAAGAAAGAAAGAAAGAAAGAAAGAAAGAAAGAAAAAAAGAAAGAAAGAAAGAAAAGCTGGTCCTCTGCTATAAAACTGCCAGAATTCAAATTTAGGAAGTTCTGAATTTGAAGAGTGAACTAATCTAGAATCTCTACATAATCTATTTTATTGAACACAACTATAATCTAATGAAATATATGTAGTTCCCTAAGACTGGTACAGAAACATCCTTCTAGGCATGGACTTTGTTATTTTTATAAGTATCTTTGCAGTACATAGAACAGTGCTTAATGTCCATATTAAATCATTAATAAAAGTTCATGAAATTAAAGACTAAAGAAATAAACAGCATGATCATAAGCCCTCATTTTAATATACTATAGCTCCTATTGCATAAAACAAATCAACATTTAAAGAAAAGTACTTGTTTTGCAGAATGTTGCCACATATCAGATAAATAAATTATACTGCACATATGCCATAATACCAGTAATCACATGAAATGTGATATGATGATAACAGAAGTGAATAATAATACATGCTGTTCAATATTCATTCTACATACAGAACATTGAGCATTTTATTAAGATATGCCTTTCATTATTGGCTGATGTCCACTAAACCACAAAGTTTAATAGTCTATTTAAATATAAACAGGTATTACATTTTAAACATAGTTCACATGGAAACCTTACTTTCATGCTGATCTATAGAATTGTCACAGTAAGTGGAAAGTCAATATTTCCATTTCTGAAGAGTTCTACCTGCTTGTAAGTATGGAAGAAAAAATAAACTGGCTGTATGTGCTATGTCACCATGGGGAAACTGAGAATTGAACTGAATGAAATTTGACAATAACTCAAAGTGAAAAGTGAAGGAACAACAACTCTTTACACACTACTGTGGAGAGCAGTTTGATGGACAGACACAGAGGTGGATGCCTAGACAAAGCACGGTTCACACAGCCTGTGTTCCTGATGGCTGGCTTTGTTGACAAACAGCACCCGGACACACATACCTAGACAGAAATAGTTGCTCAAGAGAGGAATGGCTTATTGTAGAACTTTGCCTAAGCAGCTGGTCCTAGTCTTATCCCTCACTGACTATCTGTGCTTGGATTCCGAGATTGCCTCTCTCTCTCCATCTTTAACTCTTCCTCCTCACTAGAACTTCAGTTCTGCATGGAAGGAGCTCCTTCTGGGAATCTCTGCCTCCATCTTCTATACTCTTTCTTGCCCAACTCATGCTCATTTGCAAATATCATTCTAAAATTAAAGTCCTTGTTCTCACAGTGCAAACTGTTGCTATGATGGTGATCCAAGGTTAATTTGTTAATAATAAAACAACAATAACAGTACTCCTTAACTAAGACTCACAATGTGGACTTTACTAAATGTGGTACCTATTTCTCACAACATATATGTTAGACTTTTATAACAATTGTGACTTAAGCTAGTGTTCTGGGACATCTGTTGATGTAATGGCTTTTGTTCTTATAATTCAAATTAACAAATATATTTCATAAATGCATTTAGTGTTTACTTTGATTTCCTTTATTATTTTACAATGCTAAAAAATAGGGGTTAAGTATTCTATAATAAAGAATATCTCATCATAAACTCATTTAAACTTTTATTCTGTCTGTCCGCCTCAATACTTCTGAATGAGCACCTGTTTGCATATGTTTGCCTTCTTTACACTTGAAATGATGTAGGTTTACCAACTCTAATTTTCTTTAGATCAATATAATGACAGTGACATAAGCATATAGGAAATGCTTGTTTGTACACATGTGCTGAAATGGAAGGTCATACACATGCTTGGTTTGGTTTTGATATTTAAAAGTACATACGTGATGAAAGAAGATAAATATTAGACACAGAGAGGGAAGTAGCAAGTTAACCCTCCACTGCCAGTGGGAAAGTATAATTACAAGTAAAAAGTCCAGAAAATACAGTTAAATAGTAAACTGTAAGAAAGCAATAATGTATCAACTAAGCACTGACAAAGATCCATCTTACAATTCTAAATATCAAATAAATTATTATTTTTTTTGGAGAGAGACACAGAGAGAGACAGAGAGAGAGAGAGGAGGGAGGGAGAAGAAGACAGAGAATTGGCGCACCAGTAGCCTCTCAGCTGCTGTGAATGAACTCCAGATGCCTGTGCCCCCTTGTGGTCAAGTGTGGCATGGCGCCCTTGCATAACTGCATCTGGCTAAACATGGGACCTGGAGATTGGAATCGGCATTCTTAGGCTTAGGAGGAAGGCACCTTAACCGCTAAGCCATCTCTCCAACCCCAAATAAATTATTAACAAATTCAAATGATTTTGTCATTAAAAATTTAAAACTAGATATCTGTATGGATTCATATTTAAGTAACACTACAGTCACATAAAATATGTGACATGATTTGGCTGTCCACATATCCATTTTATTTGTTTACAAATATTTTAAGTACTTATTTTTGGACAGTACGTGCTGTTGTCTCAAGATCTATGAGCATATACAAAATAAAATGCTACTCGTTCTTCAAATGATTTTTACTACAAAAATGGAATGTTGAAATGGATACTAAATATAATATCATAAAAATACACATATAATGGGATAATAAAATTGTCTTTGTGGTAGTTCTCTATAACTTGCAGTACTGGAGGAAATAATTTGGAGAGAAAAAAAAAAAAAAAACTTGAGGATAGCCAGACAAATTTATATCTGATAAATCAGCATTATTGACAAAGAGAATTGACTGAGAAGGAATGAGCCAAGCCTTATAAGTGCCAGTAAAAGCAAGAGGGGTGTGAGGAGCTGAGAAAGTCCAAGGGGAACAGTAGAAGAAAAATAGGTGAGAAATAACATGAAGCCATACACATTGTGCAGACTTGGCATATCTACCACAGTAAAGGAGGAACCATCAGCTGTCTTCAAACAAAGAGGCCATGTCATTTGATGTATCTTAAAAGAATAAATAATGATTTTGCTTGAGGTTAATCTTAATAGGCTAGAAGTATTATTAATAATGGACATGTAAAGATATGAGGAGAATTTGTAGGATCTAAAAACATTTTGGATGCAGGGGAAACAAGAATTCCTAGGCAATTTGATATGCAATGGGAGAGAAAAAAAAAGAATGTAAGAGAAATTGTTTGAGAGATTTCAGCTTGTTTATCAGAATAAATATGTTAGTTAAGTTTGACATCTAATGGTAGCCTATATTTGTGAGTGAATATCAGGTTCATCTTAGACATGTGGAATTGAGATACTTATCAGGAATCCAAATTGATGTGCCAAGAAAAGCAGTTGGGTTCAGATTAAGTTTTGGGAAATCTGAGCTTGGAAATGTGTATTTTGGAGTTTTCAGCATGTGGTGTTTAAAATTATGAACTTGGATGAGATCACTATGGGAGTGGGTGTAGAGAAGAAAACTAGAGCTGCTCCAATAGTAATGGGGAAAGAAACAAGCAAATGACACTGAGAAAGAATTCCTAGTAAGATTAAAGGTAAAATACTAACATGTGGACATTTATGAATCGGAGTTTGAAAATTGCATTAAAGAGAGGGAATAATTAAATGGGTCAAAGACAACCATTATGTAAATTGAATGATATAATAGTCTATGGTATATTCATTCATTTAGATGTTGGCATGAAATTTCTGGGATAAAATAGGAAAGTGCTGAAATTAGCAGTTATCTCTGGGAAGTTACATAGAAGGTGAGCAGGAAAGGAGGCAATGGTTGTAATAGATGTACTTGTAACATCTTTTTTTTTTCTTCGCAAGAGCACGAATTAAATACGTAACAAAATAGGAAAGCATACTTAAACTAAAATCATTATCTCTGTGCAATCATAAGCACATCAGATGACAACAAATGAAAATCCCAAACAAGTCATATTTGGGGTAAAATCTTCAAAATAACCTACACGGAACTGGCAGCATAATGGAAGCCTAAATCATAGTGTTATTAGTCATCTCTTGGATTAAACTTATCTCCAGATGGCTTCTTTGAAAATGTAAACATGTGACTTGAAATGGATAATGTTTAAGTAAGTAATCTCAAGAGTATTTTGAATTGTAGATGGCTAAAATTATCTCAGATACGTGTCTACTAAGAGAGAGCTTCCACCCTGGTAAAGTCATTCAGAGCTGACAATACTGTAAGTCAAAACTGGATTCAATACACCTCCTTACCAAACTCCTTCGTTCCGCAGCACGAGCACTCTGCTTGTCAGCTGCTTGCATTCTTCTTTCCTGAAATCTGTGTTTTTCTGCTAATAAGCCATCAATATATTCTGAGTTTGTGTGCCGCACATTCTTGCCAGGGAAGATATCAAAATTCCAACCACCAAACACATATAGCTTCAGACCATCTTAAAATTAAGAAATTGTAAATCAGACCATAGGAAGTCAGGGACCATCTGCACATGCATATATACAGCTAAGAATAAAACCATATGAAACCCAAGAGAAATATAAACTCTGTGACTCCAAGAATGGAAGAGGATATACTGTAGAGTCAATGAGGAGGGTTGCACTCTTCACTGGAAGACCAGGTCTAGGAATTAGTCTCACCTTGTCACTGATCACAGCAGAGATGGAATAGATGAGAATAAGAGCTAAGTGAGTGAAGAAAATGCTTGGCAATGGGATGTGCATGAGCGTTCCATGCACAGCACTGGCTAAAAGCACCTCCAAAGTCAGGAATAAAGAGTCCTAAGTGATGGAGGATACAAAAGTCCCAGAGCTAAAGGTGAAATCCTGTAGTGATATGGGAAATGATAAATACAAATATTTCAATATGCAATTAGAACATTAGAGATATAATTGACAACGTTCCCGGCAATAAAGGTTGAGTAAAGGAGACAGTAAAGAGGACTTTTTTGTATGTGTGTGGTGACAGCACTAATTACTTATCAAAACAAAACTGCTTTCTCTCATGTAAGCACCTCTCAGTTAAAGATTATAAATATATTTTATTTTTATTTATTTATTATTTTGAGAGAGAGAGAGAGAGAGAGAGAGAGAGAGATACAGAAATAGGCAGGTAGAAAGAGAGAGAGAGAATGGGCATGCCAAGACCTCTAGCCACTGCAAACAAACTCCAGATGCATGCGCCCCCTTATGCATCTGGCTTACGTGGGTCCTGGACAACCAAGCCTCGAACCGGGATCCTTAGGCTTCACAGGCAAGCATTTAACCACTAAGCCATCTCTCTAGACCCTATAAATATATTTTAAACAACAAATGATCCAAAGGACATTTTATACGTTTCGGAACTAATTTGAAACTTTCCTAATTTTAATGAGGAAAAGCAGGTGCATTTTGGAAGGAGGGGGTCTGTATTTAAAGAGAATTTTAGCATTTCATCCAAACATTAGCTACTTCTTTTCATTGAATTTGAAAGCCTTCTTGGCATTTAAGAATAGAAGATTAAAATCATTTTCAAAAATCGGTTAACTGTTGTAGTTTGAATGTGATAGACTGAATGTATGGACCTATCGATTTGGGTGTTTTATTGTTATGGAGCTTGTAAATTGAACTTCTGGCAGGCAGATCCCTGCTGGGGGGGGATCCTGGAGTCTAGCCCTAAGGTGTGTTTGGAGGTGCATCTTACATCAAGCTCTAACAGTATGTGGAGAGCAGTTTGGAGCTATGGCTGCTTGTGCTTGCTGGTGTTAGTGTTAGCTGGCTCTTTGGATGCATAGAAATGGGACAGCTTTTCCACAATTGATAGTGTTCTGAAATGTGTATTCCTGAAATCAACCATTTCCTCCCATAAGCTGCTTCTCGTTGGGTGTTTATCCCAGCACAGGAAGCTCAATTTAATGGCAATCATAAATAAAAATATCTTGGGGTTGGAGATATGGCTTAGTGGTTAAGCACTTGCCTGTGAGGCCGGAGGACCCCTGTTTGAGACTCGATTCCCCAGTACCCACAGAAACCAGATGTATAAGTTGGCACATGCATCTGGAGTTCGTTTGCAGTGGCCAGAGGACCTCGTGTGCCCATTCTCTCTCTCTCTCTCTCTCTCTCTCTCTCTCTCTCTCTCTCTCCCTCCTTCTCTGTCTGTCTCTTTCAAATAGATAGATAGATAGATAGATAGATAGATAGATAGATAGATAGATAGATGATAGATAGATAGATAGATAGATAGATAGATAGATAGATAGATAGATAGATAGATAGATAATAGATAGATAGATAGATAAATCTTGGCTCTTGTTTAACATTGTTAATTTTAGCTTTGTGACTAGGAAGCAAAACACAATAATTTTTCAGGGTAGTTCTAAGTGAATCAAAAAAAATTGGTATTTTTCCCCAGCTCTATTTGAAAAGTTATCATCACTTTCCAACACTGCAGTGACATGAACTAATGGGCCATCTCTAAATAAATTCAGTTACAGATCCAAAATATGGCACAATGTTCTCTTCCTTTATAGTGCTGGGAAATTAGCATGAAATACCAAAGATCTCACTGTTCTTCACCTTCCCCATGGCTGTCATCTTGACACTGTAAATCACAGGGTAAGAATAAATGAAGTTGTTTTCTTTCTCTCATTCATATTTCATAGCTTTCACTATAGTGTGGAAATATTTCACTTTTAGGAAGGATTAATGCCAAAAGCATTTATTGCCTTCTATCAGAAACATTTAGCTAGGTTTAGAGACTGTACTGACGAAGATAATTCTCATCTCTATGTATTCATGTGTGTGTGTGTGTGTGTGTGTGTGTGTGTGTGTGTACATGTGTGTATGTATATATGTATGTATTTGTGCATGAGCATGCCCAAAGGGGTGATAAATTTGAAATATGAGACCATTACAAAAAAAAAATTTTTTGAGTATGCTTACTGGCGTATTTACCTTAATTTTGAATATGGCTTACCATAGAAGCATTCCTCTAAAGATACAGTACAGGTTTAAGAGAAAAAGGCCATGTAAAAGAGCAATTGCCATGTTATCAATGTAGAGTCTATAGGGCTGCTTGCTTTCTGAATGGATTCATTATGTGTTTAGCCGTGTGTGTGTGTGTGTGTGTGTGTGTGTGTGTAGATGCATGTGTACATAGCCATGCACCTACACATGATGGATGAAAATACAATTTTAAAGATTCTGAAATAACCAGAAACTAACTATGTTTTTTCTATCCTCCAACAAGAAATACAAAGAAAATGAATAAACAACAGAAAATGCATAAAAGACAGAGATGGAGGAATAGAGGGATTGCCTATTTGTTAAAGAACGTGTCTAGATGAACTCTGAATAAGCAGCTGCTGTTCTCAAAAGGAAATTGACTCTTAGCTGAAATTCCCTGCTGTTGGCAAAAACAGTAATTCATCTGCAGTGATCAGGCATAGAGCCTTGCGGAGTTCACACTAAGGTGTCCTGTAATAACTTAGAAATCTGCAGAATGAGGAAAGAAGCCCAGCATTATTTGAATGCAGTTACATGACCCACATGAGTGTTAGGGATAACAGACAACTTAGCTCACAGCAAATCAAACAGCCCCATGATCCATCATTAACCTAAGTGAGCCTGTACTTTATGGAAGCAACCCTCTAAATGAATAGGTCACAGCCTGTTTAAAAGCTCAGAGATTTACTAATGTTCCAAGGCTTAAAGTCTATTAGACCAGGCAGCTTGAACATGTTCAAAATTGGAGATAGCTTTGACTAGTTACCCTGGCTTGATTTGTATACTGATACTTTACAAAATAGTCTGTGAAAATTGATTCAAGTAAGGAGACTGCATTTGTGACATTGTTCTGCAAGTGTCAAGATGAAAAGCAAGAGGGAGGACTGTGTAGAGAGACACTCCACAAGAGGAAATAAGTTTCCACTTGAAGCTGACTTTCATAATGCAATTAACTCCATTAGAGAGAATGGAATTCTGAATACTGTTCAAATTAAGGCAGCATAGTTAGAGGAAACAGCAATTCAGGAAGAATTTCCAATGCCCTTCAGAAAAGAGCTACAGAATTAAACCTTGGAGGACTTTAAGATTAAGCCACTTAATTGCTCCTTTAGGTGTTCCGGAAGTTACATAGACTCAAGTGCAGGTGTTAATGCTAATTCTCCTCTGTACTCGTCAGATAACAAAACTGAAACCCACAGCCAATTAATACAATCTTTTAAAAACGTACATACCCTTGTCACTCTATCCTGGGAGTTTTGCTTTAATTGGAGACAACATGGAAAACTGGGGCATTAGAGAGTGAAATAGTAGTGAATCTTGAGTTGAAATACTGGCGGGTACTCCTTGAAATTATTATGCCTTGAATTTTAATTTTTTTGTTTAAGCTCACACTCAAATCATGGTCTTTACATCTTCTACTAATTAACAAGAGAGCACATTCTATTAAATATGCATATCTGAGTTATAACTAGTAAATCATTACTGTAGTTTAGAGCAAGTTGTCTACATATAAATCTTTTAATACAAATTTCTTTTTCCTATAGGTATTGCTCTTATTCCTATAGGTAGCTCTTCTTCACATTTAAAATTGCTCAAGCTCCTTTGATATGACTATGTAAGTATACATGAATTTATACACCCATATCTATTTATTCAGCTACTCTTTACTAAACATATATGTATAGAAGGCTCTTTCTATATGTATAGAAGGTTCTAGATGATAGTATAATCAATGTTCCAACTGGATTGAAAAACAATACTTGGATGGTCTGTGACTTACAACAGGGTTATGTCTCAAGAAACCCACAGTCAATTAAAAATAGTGTTGAGGTGCTGGAGGGATGGCTTAGCAGTAAAGGCATTTGCCTGCAAAGACAAAGGACCGAGGGTCAATTCTCCATGATCCACATTAGCCTGATGCACAAGGGGGCACATGTATTTGGAGTTCGTTTGTATTGGCTGGCTGCCCTAATGCACCCATTCTCTCTCTCTCTCTCTGTCTGTCTCTCTCTCCCTCAGTGAAATAAATAAAAAAAATAAATAAATAAAATAAAACTAAAATATTTAAAAAATATATGTTGAGGGCTGAAAAGATGGCTTAGCAGTTAACACACTTGCCCCAAAGCCAAAGTACTCAGGTTTGCTTCCCCAGGACCCACAGAAATCCAGATACAGAAGGTAGTACAGACATCTGAAGTTCCTTTGCAGTGGCTAGAGGCCCTGGCATGCCCATTCTCATTTTCCCTCTGTCTCCCTATCTCTGTGTGTGCAAGTGTGTGTGTGTGTGTGTGTGTGTGTGTGTGTGTGTTTCACTCAAATAAATGAAATATATTTAAAAAAATTATATGTTGATTTGCTAATTAAACACCTAATCTGCTAGCCATCAAATTTGGCCTCACTGTATCACTTTTTGTTTACTTCTAAAATCTTTTGGTCAGAAGAGTTCTGGGAATTTTCTGCTACTGCACAGGATTAAAATAATATCCAAATTCTATGGTGAACAAAGAAGAATATTCAAGTTAAATACCTGAAGCACAAGAGGTTGGTAAGATCACCCAGCAATTAAAGACACTTGTTGACCAAGGCCACGTTAGTGGCACAAGTGCCTGGCATTCATATGTAGTAGTAAGAGGCCCTGGTGTGCCCATATAACACCCCTACCCTTACATGCAAATAAATACAGTTTTAATAAAATGTGAAGAACATTTTTTTATAGAATTTATATCATAAAGCAGAACTACTAATTCAACTCATTTTAAATTAAGAATTATATATAATTCATGTTATCATGCAATAAAATAATTATATTATATTGGTTGTATTCAAGAAAATTAAAGATGAATAAAATTTCAGATTTTTCTGGGGAAGGAAGTGGCATCTAAAGACTATGAATATTTTTTACATAGAAATAGCGTCAATTAAGTCAAGATTTCTTTGAAATAAAATTTGGGGGTTCAAGAAATGACTTAGAGGTTAAGGCACTTTCCTGAAAAGGCTTATGACCCAGGTTCAGTTGCCCATTGCCCATGTAAAGGCAGATGCACACGGTAGCAAATGCATGTGGAAACTGTTTGTCGTGGCTGCAGGGTCTGGAGTGCCCATTCTCATTCTCACTCTCTCTCTCTCTCTCTCTCTTCCTCTGTTTCTCTCTCTCTCATTTTAAGTTTCTCAGCTTAGGTATTTTGTCACAGTTCCTGAAAGATGGTGAAGGCATTCCAAGATGAAGATGATTAAGAAAATTAGTATATTTTGTTTATGGTGAGGGCAGACAGAAATAAGAATTTAATATTGGACCTTTTTTTTTTTTTTTTTCAAATGGCTATTAGATGTCCGAGAGAAGAGATTGAATAAAGGAAAGGTGGAGGGAGGGCTAATCAAAACCTAAGAGGATATAAATAAGTCATATGGAAACCTACTTTTCTGGACAATGGAACACTCAGAAGCAATAGGTTGTTACTAGAAAATTTTCAGTGCCAAGGATGGGATACCTTCCAGTGAGTTATTGGCCAGGGAGGTCACAGATGCCCCCAAAACATTATAGGCCATTCCCAAGGCCCTTGGTTTCCCACCAGGAATAGATGGTAAGACCCTGTTGCTAAAGACTCCACATACTTGGTCGACAAGGCCACTGAGAAATCCTTCTGGACCTGAGCTGAAAGCCTCTTCCATGTGGACCATCTGACAGAAAGTTGGAAAAAGCTATGCTGCATGCAGTTCAATAGGAAAGAGAAAACACTAGTGAAGGTACTCAACAGTGAACACTGCAAGTTTTAAATTTGGCCAGTCAGGCCAAATGAGCCAATGGATGCAATAGTGGAATGTGTGTTATGGGGGAAATCAACTGCTCTGTAATTGGACTGGAGGCCTGCTCCGTGGATGGGAATACATCCCTGATACTGAAAACCTATGACAGGGGTAGTCATGAGCCCTAGGGGTGTAACGGATGCTTGTTTCACATTAAATGTATGTACTATGCTCACCAAACTTCCCAGTAAGCACTTCTCTTAATGTCCCTAGCCATATGTCAATGCTACTCTCACTGTTGGTTAGAGAAGCTTCTCTTTACAGATGGTGGTGACCTTGGGATGACTCAGAAGGAACCACGGTGCTGAGAAGAAGGGACATAGGAGTGCTCAGCACTGAAACATCTCAAACCCACCTTCCAAGTCTCAGGGTTTGTTGCAGAAGAGGGGCGGAAAGAATGTAAGAGCCAAAGGAAGAGTAAGACTCCTTACAACATGCTCCTCCAGACAAAAAATGGCCTGGATATCCATGACCTCACAGTGCCTGACACTACCTACACAAGACCATCATAATAGGAGGAAAAGATCATGACATCAAACTGAAAAGAGAGACTGATTGAGAAAGGGAGGGGATATGATAGAGAGTGGAGTTTCAAAGGGGTAAATGTATGGGGGGTGAGGGAAGTACCATGGGATATTGTCTACAATTAAAGAAGCTGTCAATAAAAAAATTTAAAAAACAGTGATTTCTGACCAGACAGGATGTGAGGAGGGGAGGAGGACAAGGAATGACAAGAACGCTCAATATAAGTATTCAAGAATAAGATATAGATTTGTAAGTAAACACACAGATCGCATTTAAACCCGTATAACAGAGAGGGACTGAATCTCCATTGAGTCTGTATTTGGAAAGTATTCAGTGTTCCATGTTTGAGTCCCACGAGATCCCAGCACCTGATATCTACAACAAAGTAGGATTCCACAGAGGACGTTGGGAAGAATGAAGTAGAAAAATAAAACTGAAACAAAACAAAAAACATAGGAACGTGTTTCTGTTAAAAGATATCCCTAGGTTAGAATGGCTGTTTTGTTTGTTTGTTTGTTTGCTTGCTTTTTCCAGATAGGGTCTAACTCTAGCCCAGGCTGATCTGGAATTAACGATGTATTCTCAGGGTGGCCTTGAACTCAAGGTGATCCTCCTACCTCTGCCTCCCGAGTACTGGGATTAATCGCCCAGCGATTCCTAACTTTAACATCTACCCACATCTCGGGGAAAAGGTGTGTATCTTTAAGTAACATTATGCATACTGAGCAAGCCTAGTCTTAATTTTTGAGTTTTAGAAAGTAATGTGTGCCTAGCAATAGCCCTGTCTGGAGGGGTATGAAAACTTGTGAGTTGAAGATCACATACAATATATTTTTCTTTTGTACCCTAGTTTATCTAACCTTTTAATATAGTTGTAGGTATATAAATATTAATTATTCAATCAAAGTATAAAATATTGAATAGATTAGACAATAAATTCCAACTTCTGTTGGAGCTTTATATAATTATTATTATTATTTTTTTTTATGTAGTAGTTCCCATATGTTCTACATCTAATGAGCAATGTCAGTGTGGTCAAACCTGCTGTGATTCTAATACAGGCATTTCTTCTGTTAAAATCGAGTAGTGGCCATGCTATCACAGGTACCTGAGCAGAGATAATGCAAACTGAATACTATAATTGGATGTCTTTCCCTATAAAGGTTTCATTTATTTAACATATTTATTCTGGCCTTCTTATACTTGCTTCAGTAAACATATAACTTAATGTCTCAATAAAATGCCGATTCTCTGTTTTTCATCACATATTTTTTGCTAGCAATTAAGAAAAAAGGAATTTTTTGTAAAATATTGTTATAAAATCTGTTTGCAATTGCATCACTTGGAGTAACGACAACCCACTTTAATGGAAATATTGACTCTCAAACTTGGAGAAAGGGCATTTCACACTTGATACACTAACATGTGCGTCACATCTAAAGGACAGAGATGAATACTGGGAAATGTACCACTAGACAGTGTGAACCCTATAGAGCATGCACACAGAAATTGAGACACAGTAGGTCATTAATCAGTGGACTTGCCTTCTTTGAAAAATTATTTTATGGGCTGGAGAGATGACTTAGCGGTTAAGGCGCCTGCCTCCTAAGCCTAAGAAGGCTGGTTCCAATCTCCAGGTCCCACGTTTAGCCAGATGCTAAAAAGTGACCCAAGGGTGCAATGCCACACTTGACCACAAGGGGGCACACACATCTGGATTTTGTTTGCAGCAGCTGAGAGGCTGCTCTCCCTTTCTGTCTGTCCCTCTCTATGTGTCTCTCCAAAATATATATATATATTTTATATTCTTTTATTTACTTATTTGAGAGAGAGAGAAAGAGGTAGAGAGAGAGAGAGATAGAATGGGCATGCCAGGGCCTTAAGCCACTGCAAACAAACTCCAGATGCATGTGCCACCTTGTACATCTGGCTTACATGGGTTCTGTGGAATAAAACCAAGATCCTTTGGCTTTGCAGGCAAATGCCTTAACCGCTAAGCCATCTTCTTCAGCTGGGACTTGCATTCTTGATGTAATAAGAAACACAGTAAATACGAGATACCTGAGGTTGCTGCCAAAAAAAAAAAAAATTGCATGTTGTTTTTATTAAAAGTAGCACTTTTAAAGTAAAAATATATTATTTAAAGTAAACATATATACCTTAAATAGTGATTAAAAGTACATTCAGGTAAAATAATCACTTATCACTATCAAATATTATGCACAGCATGTAATGAAATATCTATACAACAGAAAGCATAGTTGGTTTGTTATAGTAGCAATAGCACAAACATGCAATGCCTTGTGCTCTAATGTACTCTCTAGGAAACAGCTTCATTTTAATCTAGGAGAGCAGGATTGCATATGAGGTTTCTCATTGACTGGAATGCCAATAGTGTCCCATAATGTCTCATTAATAATTTGATACTAATCTACACTAGTTTGATAAATTCCACAAAAATTTAAATTTCATTTGAGGAACAGAATTTATCCACGTCAATTTCTATTATTCTTCAACATTTGCCAAGCATATGGAACTTGGTAATTACGTGCAGATTTCTTATCTGGATAAAGGAATAGGCAGTACATTATACTAATTTCCCAACAGTCTTTTTGACATTCAAGATGTCATTTTAGGAAGTATTGAAATATCAGAAAAATATATTTTTTTAAAAATGTATTAATACCTATAGGCTTCCTGTGGATTGGCCTGGATATTTTTTTCAAAGATTTATTTATTTATTTATTTGAGACAGAGAGAGATAGAGAGAGAATGGGTGCACCAGGTCCTCTAGCCACTGCAAACAAGGTCCAGATGCATGCACCTCCATGTTCATCTGGCTTACTTGGGACCTGGAGAATTGAACGTAGGTCCTTAGGCTTTGCATGCATGAGCCTTAACCAGTAAGCCATCTCTCCAGCCAATGGATATAATTTTTATATTTGATAAGGCTTCACTCAATCCATTACACTTTTTCCTTTTGATCATCACTTTCTAAAGATTTAATCTCACTTTTTCATTTGTTCAAATATTTATTTAAAAAGTACCACAAGCTGTGGCCATCACAGCACTTTTAACTAGTGTCATAGTGATCTCATTTCCTTATGTCTAGACATTTGAAATACAGTGGTTAAAATGCCATCACAGCACCCATATCTATCTTTGGAGCGAAATTTCACAAAAATAAGTGGATTTCTTTTTCATAAAAGCAGTCTGAGGGCAGCTTCAATCTCATCAAATAAGTCTAACATATATCAAATCCTGACAACCTCATGCTTTCAAATAATCCAGTGGGCCTTAAAGCTTCGGCTACAATTATCCTGTACATATCTGGTCTTTTGGAGTTAAGGAAGGTTAAAAGATAAAACACAGGGCTGAAGAGATGGATCAGTGGTGTAGGTGCTTGCCAGCAAAGTCTAACAACCCTAGATTGATTCCCCAGTACCCACATAAAGTAAGATGAAAAGTGGTAGATACATCTGAAGACCATTTGCAGCAGCTGGAGGCCCTGACATGTCCATTCTGTCTATCTATCTTCTCTTTATCACTCTTGGCTTAATATATATATATATATATATGAGAGAGACACAGAGAGAGACAGACAGAGAGAGAGGGAGAGGGAGACAGAGATGGGCGTGCCAGCAGTCTCTCAGTTGCTGTGAAAGAAATCCAGATGTGTGTGCCCCTGTGGGCAAGTGTGGCATTGCACCCTTGAGTCACTTTGCATCTAGCTAAAGGTGGGACCTGGAGATTGGAACCGGGTTCTTTAGGGTTAGCAGGCAGGTGCCTTAACCACTAAGCCATCTCTCTAGCCCTAGAAACATTTTAATAAAGATGAAATGCATGTCCGTTAATTAGAGATACCTATGGATTATTAATATATCATGCCTAGTCGAGAATCCAGTAAGCAAGAAACAAAATGACATGCACCCAAATATCCACTGAGTAATTCTCACAGTATGGCTTAAACCACTCATGACTCCCAGATTGTGACCTTTCCGTGTATCATACAGACAATAATGATTCACGATTTCCTCATATAAATTACTACCCAGACAGCATTCTGCTATATCATTATACTTCTCCAGAAATTTGGAGTTTTAGAACCTATTGATTTATGGAACACTGAAAGTGCAATCAAGTGAACTTGACTAGAATCCTACTTTGCAAATATGTCCATGCTCAATACCTAAGCGCATATGTTGACAATTTATTTAGACTTGGAAGTAAGAATCTATCACTTAACCATTTGAGCATGTCAGAACGGGGTGTGTATATTCGCCCTCTATTTACTTAATGAATTTCTGTGCATTGAGTCAAGCTTTACCTTCTCTGACTAAAATCCTTACACATAAATGTATGAGATGTACATATTTTAAGAAAAATTTTGTGGTGTGAAATAACACATGGCTATATTTAATGTAATATGAACTCAATTATAGAGTAGTGGCAAAGAAATTCACAGAATGTGATGAAAATAGCTGAAGCATGCTGAAGATTTAATTTATCTCTATCATAAACTATGATATGCTAGAGTAATACAAATCAGAATAAAACTAACAGTATAAGGTTGAATGCATGTTATTAATTGGAGAGAGAAAATAAAGAAAGAATAATTCAATTCGTAGAACACCTATCCAGCATACTACATAAAGTAGAATATCCTGTAGAACTTATTTGTTATTCAGATTTTAACTAGGTATAACTTTCACTTAGACTATCCTACAATATGATTTGTTCCATAGTTTTAGTCATCTCTTCATGAGTTATTTTAACTGAGTAGACACTGATATTCCACTTATTCCCTATATTCAGACACATTCCCCTTTTAAAGTTTAGTTGTATCAACCATTTAGCATAGTAGGAAAAACTGCAATTACCTTCAAATCAAAGGTCAAAATTATTTTAAAAGCTATAGCAGTGAAAATTTCTCAATTACCAGGCCTAAGTAAAGCTAAAAGGTTCTTTTTAACTCCCATATACTTTCAATTCTTTTTATAATTGTATTATTTTTCCCAACATTGTGTCTATTCATAACTGTTAATCTCCATATTTGTTAAACAGCAAGGATAAATTACTTTTCCATTTACCTTGTAATACATATAGTAGCATGTATCAATACTATGTTATAAGCTAAATACTATCTGGTACTGTGACAATGATAATATATTAATAAGAGTATAATTACTTTTACAAACCAATAATTGATAAATGACAAAGACAATAATGTATTGCCTTCCATGAAATATATATAGCCACACTTTTCCTTTGGAATCAGAAAGTCACTTTCAACAAGATTTACTAATCAATTATTTTTGTTGCTCAGGTGTTAACATTAGGTAATTTTGCAAGAAAACATGGCTAACTTCTGAAGGCAGTCATGGCTCTGGGCAGCTTATAAATACACTGTGAAATGTAATTTTCTGACATCTAGTAGGCATGGGCATAAAAACACAGAGATACTTCATTTTTCATGAAAAACTTTTAAAGCAGCATACGTGCAGTGTTATTTCATCAACATGATTGACTAATTTTTCATCACAATGCATTTTAAGAGGTGAGTGTGACATATATCCCGATCAAACAGAAAACAGAAAGGGTTGATTGAGTTCATCCTATGTCACAGACTGCTACAGTAGATTTAACCTGCCAAAATATCAAATGCAGAAAGTGCTCAATTTAAGATCATTGCTGTGCTCTGTCCTTGAAGGATGCATGCATGTTGAGGGATAAGTCTATAAAATGAGGCATTAACCAGGTTTCCCCCCAGACACCAAGCACTGTTTATTTTGCTACAATGAGAACTTAAAACATGAGGAACAAATCACACCTTTCCTGATAAGTCAGCTCTCTGTTTTGTGTGTGTATTATGTAAAAAGATCACATCACTACTCAGGTAGGTCAGTGGAAGAAGTGAGGTTGAATCAGAAAATAAGCTTGGCTAGAAACTTCCCTCTACTGCCTGGAAGTGGCACAGCACAGTAGAAGTTAAAAATATAGCATCTGAAAACTTGGGAAATACTATAGATGCCATAGATTATGCATGTGTGTGTGTGTATATATGTATGTGTATATATATATATATATACATACATACATACATACATACATACATACATACATACATACATACATGGATGAAGGTGAAAGACAAGTTCATCTTGGAAGTTCAATTTTGAAAAAGCGATATTCATTGAGGATAATATGTTGTTTTCCCGTAACACAGGATGTCTTTTTCCTTGAGTAGTTTCCACACCAGGTGGAAAACCAGCCCTTGTCTTGCTGCTGAGTAAGCAGACGTGCTAGTTGGTTAAGTGGAAGCTCTTACTTTGCGTATGCCTACGCTCTAGAGCTCTCCAAAACTATTAGTCAATCAACTGGGCTTGGAAGAGTAACCATCTGCCTTTAAATTCGGAGGAGATATTCTGCTGGAGTCCCAGAGGTATTGACAGCATAAACCTATTTCTGTTAGATCACTCTCTACTAATAATATTGAAAGCTAAGCTAAATAGATATTTGAAAACGTTTGGGCTAATGTAACACAAAAACAATGCTATTGGATTTTGAGTGTGAGTATTTCTGGGTGGTGATATGTCAGAATACTATTTTATGAATGACACACCTGACCAACTATGCTGTAGAGATCAAACACATTAACACCTGCTGGGCACACTTGAGTCTTTTCATGTTTTGGTCCTCTATCCATGTAAGTTTAAACGATAATCAAACATTAAGTGTTTTTCTTTTAAATCCTGCCTCCACATATGTAAGGTAATGTTCCCTCTGAGGAGTATATGAATGAGCTTCAAGATACCTGATGAGAATCTGAAAATGAGGAAATGGTTAAAGAATCAGCCAAAGTATGTCAGTGGGCCCTCAGGACGGTGCAGTGATGTCTGAGAGGAATCATGCACCCTGGAGTACAGACGATCTAAAGCTACTATGATGTCAACACAGAAAGAAAAGAAGGGTTTCAAGAAAATATTTAGATAAATACCCAAAGTCTTTTTGAAATAACTGTTAGCTTCAATGTCTGCTGTAACACATTCTTCTTATACGTTCATGGGTTCGTGGAAGATTAATGACCTTAAGATAGTTTAAGATACATTATTATATAACCATAGCAATGTGGTGATCTGTAACCCTTCTATTGTCCCAAAGCATTTTGATGGGAGGAAACTCAGCTGTCTGTACACTGTGAGGCAAGCTATGAAAATACATCTTTTAAATAGTTGTTGTTTTAATAAAGAATGAAGTTTAAAATGTTTAATGTCCAGTAAGTGGACGAGGGAGGACTGGAATTATTTTTAAAAGCAACAGAATCAAGCATCATTCTGCTTTTAAACCCGGGTATCTCTCAAAATCACTTCTGAAATATAACCAGTAGAGCATCTATCTTACCTAAAAGAAAATTTAACCTCTCTGAGGTGTGTTAGCAGTTAACACGTCTCTCTCCCTCCCCCTTCCTGTAGCCTCTCCTGGAAAGCCCGGAGACTTGTTTAGAACTTGCTGAAGTTTCCCCCGAAGCAAAACCACTCTGCAAGCAAGCTCCTATTCAGATGCCAGGTCCGTGTGCAGCCTCCTCCGGCTCTGACTGAGCTAGCTAGGCACCCCTTTATTAATCATGCATTCATCTCGGTGCATGTCCCCCGAAGCGATCACACACAGCGCACACGACGCGTTTACAGTCAGAACAGTCTTACCTGGTGGCTGAGAGAAGCCTGCAGCTGCAGGAACAGCGGCCGAAGGGCCAGCGGGAGGATGCAACAGCCCAGGCTGGCAGGCAAGGTGAGACTTCGCCCTCTCGTTCCTCGCCCCCTTCTCAGTCACTGTGGCAGCCCACTGGCGCGCATTTTGTCCCTTTTCATTCACAGACAGTTCCCAGGCCCGGGCAGCCAGCAGACAACCACTTTGTTCCTGGAAGAGGCTGCCTCTCTTCTCAGAAACGCCTGGACCCCTCTCCCTGGCTCCCTCCACATTTACCCTTCAGATCAATAAAGCTCTCCTAGCGGCTGGAGCTCAGCTGCAGCGGCCAGCGCCGAGCCAATGGGGACGCAGGATTCCTGCGTGTCATCTCCCCGCCCTCAAAACAAAAACACAGCGTGCCTTTGACACATCGCCCAGTTGTGGAAAGTAATTGAATCCTATATGTGAAATGTATCCTGTTTGTTCGCCTTTCCCCCTAGCGTTCACCGTGGAAGGCTGTGAATGAACCCAGGGACTCCCCACCTCTCTGGATACTCCTGGAAGCCGGTTCGCTGGGCAGCGATGGCCAGGCGCTGGCAGAGCCCTGGTACCTGCCTGAGCCCTGGAGCTGCGGTGTGCAAACGCCTGAGGTCCCTGGAAGATCAGAGACAAGCAGAAGAAAACTCCTCCGTGACCCCGGTCCTCACTCTCCGAATCAGTTTATTTCTTGCACTTTGTGGAACGGAACAATAAATTTCGTGTATCCAGGCGTCCTCCTATGACTTACATATTGAATGATGAAAACTGTCCATCATTTTGGTTTGTTTTAACTTACTAACTTGTTTGCAAGCTGATGAAACATGGTCCACACAGTGAGGGGAGATAAGAACTGTTCAGGCTATATTATCAAGTGTTTCAAGTTTATACATTGTAAGATTTTTAAAATGTTAGCATTAGCTTCTTCTAATAAGGGAAATCATTGGTGATTATGTCAAAATGTATACTTTATTTCAATGGAGATAAATATTACAATGAATAATATAAGTGTCTAAAACAATAAGACCTGGTCCTCCAAGATCCCTGAAAGCACAACAAATCCCTCATTCGTGCTGATTTTTCTCTGCATTTCCTTATTAAAGTGTGATAACATTAATGGAAATTGGCTTAGACAGATTCATTGGAAATCATGCATTTCTTTAAAAGAGTATGAAATGTTGTCATTTATCAAAAATACAGCTATATTTGATATAACTTAATATATGCCAGCAAAAAAATCAAGTTTCAGTGAAGTTTAAAAGAAATGTACATGTAAAAATGAGTTGGACTTGAAGCTGAAAAAATCTGCACAAATAATAATGTCTTTTCAATGTCAGTGTAGAATAAGAATGAAATGTTACTTTCCAATATCTTTTGTTCTACCAAAGTAACACAAACAAGTTGATGAATTTGGTGTAGCCAAACTTTGTGTATAGTGACAAGTTAAAATAGCTTGGGGAAGCTTTACAAACAAAACAATTTCATTACCTGTCCATCATGTGAAGGAGGCATGGAAAATGTAATATTTACAGCTCTGTATACTATGTCACTATAAAAAAAGGTGCATGCTAACTTTATTGTAACTCATTCATATAGTCAGTAAGAGTTATACAGGATAGTGTCTGGCTAAATGTATGTATAGTTAGTAGAATTTAGTGAAGAAAAAAATTCACTCATGAAATATGGACTATAAAGTTTCTATTTTCCTTATACTAAGCATGCTCGTTCATGTAATTCATTTTATGATCATACACAACAAGTCATTAAACTTGGAATATTGTGTCTGTTCTATAGATCAGCGTTTGTAAAACAGTCCCCAGAACACAGGCATGGGATTCATATGGAACTTCAAGAAAAGACATACCCGGGAGTTGTTCTCTGTTGCATTGAATTAGCTACTTTAGCAATGATGTCTAACAACGTGTATTTTAATATACGTCTACATGACTTTGATATCTGATGAAGATTCAAAGTTATTGTTGTAGAATAAGGTCTTCAAATAATCACACCATCTATTTTAGAAAAAAATATTGAAATACAATTATACTCATTCCTTTATATATTATCTGTTACTGATTTTACGCCACAATAGAGGCAAGAGATTTTCACAAGTTCCTAGAGATTGAACAAAAATATTTTCTGTCCCATTAAGAAAAAAAAAAAGTTAATTTTACTTTGGACATTATAATATGTGTTATGTAAATGTTAAGAGTAAAGAAAAATAATATTTATAGGTGCAAAGAGCAGTTAATTAATGCACGCATTGGAGTTTGTTATAGACAAAATGATGATTTCATAACTCTATTATGTGTGGAATCTATAGTTGTTTTCTGTTCAGTCCTGGTGTTAGGGGGTGTTTGTCCTGTTCAGACTTTACATCTGACTTGGCTCAGATTAAGAATGTGAAAACCATCACCATTTGCAATCAGAATATTGATGAACAAATACAAGTTTATAAACATTTCCATCAGCCTGGAACATTGAATGACAACAAACTTGGAATAATATCTGACCCATGAGTCATATCGTAAAAGGGTGATAAAGATTTTATTGGTAAATGATGGAAATTTTCAGATATTTCTTACTTCCAAGAAACTAGTCTCTACTTAACTCTACTGAATAAAACAACTTAGATGTAAAAATAAGAAAACAAGCTTAAGCAAAGGGTATGGATAGACTCAGAGAGTTTCTTAAAAAAAATGTATTTATGAGAGAGAGAGAGAGAGAGAGAGAGAGAGAGAGAAAATATGAGCAAGCTAGGGCTTTCTGTTAAAAACTCCAAATACATGTCACTTTCTGTATTTGGCTTTAAATTGGTACTGGGGAATTGAAACTAGGTTGTCAGGCTTTGTTCACAGTGCTTTTAATGGCTTAGCCATCTTTTCAAACCCTGGTAGAGTTATTGTTTTTCAAGAAATGATCTAAATTAAGATGATAAGTTTATACTTAAGAATAGGACATATAATTAAAGCTGCATGGAACTTAGTACTTTTTCAATGAGGAGCCTTGAAAGGCTATTTATAAAAGTAATAAAATCTCCAAGATTATATTATAGGAAGAATACTCTTTTGGCACGGTAGAGACGAAAAGAGAGTAAACAAAGAAAAATTTATCCCAGGCCTATAAAACAACATGTTGCAATATGAGCCAAAAATCATAGAATTATGTCAATGAATTAATGAGCTTCATCAATCTGACTTCCTAAACATTAAAATTATCAGTTTACCAGGTGTTTTTTTTTTTTTTCCATCATTGCCATCATTTTGCTTAAAGCTTTCACTTTCTTCAAGCAGAGTTTCTAAATGGATGTCTATCTACAACATGGTATTTATTGCTCATTAAATTACAGTACTACTTCACAGTCTCTAAGGCTCACTCAGGTTGGGGGAGCATTTCCAGTCTCATGGAAGAGAGATAAAGGGGCCAAGGAAACCAGAAGACCCTCGTTTAAGCTGCAATAACTTTTATTCAGAAGTGACTAACATTACTTCCATTTATATTTTCTTTGCAAAGAAAGGCACAGATATAATTCAAAGACAAATGTCAATGTGATAGATATGTGTAACTTTCCTGCAGGGAACAAGCTTCAGGAAAGACTGACAACAAATTTGAAAACAATACAATCTATCAAATCATTTTAACAACAAACAAATGGTTTCCATATCTACTTTGAAAACAATTTCAATCTATCAAATCATTTTAACAAAAATTGAGGGGCTGGAGGCTGTCTGCTGGGTGGTTGTGGAGCCTAAGGATATCTACAGATTTGGCATCTGAGTTTCTTCCTCTTTTCTCTCACCTGTTAAATAAATAAATAATAAAATATTTAAAAAAATTGAGATGATGCAAGGGAGAACAATCAAATCAAGTGTGACTAGCATAAGAAGTGTTGAACGTATATTTTTATTCATGGACTGGTACAGTAGAGTGAAAGACAAATGACACATAGTCTCACTCACCTGTGGTTCCTAACCTGGACCAGCTGGAGGTGCTGACATACCTGAATGGCAACACAAGGCTCAGACAATAGAGATAGAAGTGTTTGGGGGAGGGGAAAGTGAGGGTGAGGAGAACAAACAGAAAACTAAATCCACAATAAACTGGCCCCATAGAAAGAAACCTTTTTTTTTTTTTTTATTCTTGAATTTTGGCTGAGAGTCTCATATGGCGATCCTCCTAAGTGCCCCACCACAGAATGAATTTTGACTAGAATATATAACCCTCATTAAGAATAAGTGGGGAACAACTGAAAAGGCCCTGGTGGGAAGAAGCCTGGCATTAATGGATCTGATTTGTTTTGTTTTGTTTTGTTTTGTTGTCTCTGGCCTGTAACTACCAGTATCAGAAATTGTTTGCTACACACAAAGAGCTGGTGATTGGAGAGACCCATGGGGTCCCCAAAACAAGACAGTTTTCTTTCAAAACACTTGCTACCCACCAGAAGCAAAAGGTAGGACCCTATTGCTAAAGACACCATATGCTGAGGATGCAAAGCCTGGAACCCTGAAGAGAGCTGGTCTCCAGATAGATAGCCCATCTAGTGCTGGAAAGTACTAGGTGAGCTCCTGGCGAAAGTGGCCGACAATGGTCTGAGCAACCAGAGGTGTAAGCTCCTCAGAAGCACACACCCTGACAGGATGTACACGCCAGTGCAGTAGTGACACACAGCCCTGGCCGGTAGGCAATGGCTTTCTCATTGGCTAAGAGACCCACTCAGTGGAAAGAATTGAGAACAAGACCAGACACCTGTGAAGTCAAAGGTCATACTCCAGGGTCGAGCTCTCACTAGTCTTTGGCTAGATGAGAGTCTATATACATCAAATTCTCCCTCAATTAATAATGCTTATCCCATTTAAACTATGCTGACTTCACACTCCGTTGGATAATCTGTTCTTCTCTTTCAGAAGGTAGTGAGACCAGAGAAGATAAACTACTCCTCACACTTTAGCCAATTGAGTAGATGACCAAGAGTGCTGCTTCCATGCTGAACCTGATAATCAGCCCCAAGGTGAAGGAGACGGACCCTGAGGACACTCAACACCTACCAAAGCGGAGATCCAGAGGCTTCTAAGAGCTTATCACTGAAGTAGACTTAAAACACATGCACCATGCCTCAGGAAATTTTGAGGAAGAGGGGGCGGAAGGTTGTAAGAGCCACAGGTTGAGACATCATGCCCAAAGGCATTGCCTGCCCCCCAAAACTGACTGTTGCTCCCACAGTGCAAAACTTGCAATCTCATGGGCAATACCTGCAACTCCACTGAGGAGGGTCTCAGTGGAATTGGGATATAGACAAGGGAAAAGAGGGTACCAACGTATAATGTATCCTTACAAATATGTTGGTAATAATAATAAAATTTAAAAAAGAAAGAAAATGGTTTAAACCAAAGTAAAAAAATAGCACTGTGTTTTAAAATTTTGAAAACAGCACATCTTTGCTTGTATTCCCTTCAAAGGAAATGATGAAATAAATATGTGCTTATACTTTATGCACCAACTGGTCTTGAGAGCCAGTGGGAAGGGGCTAAAACGAGGTGGCTGCAGTAAAATACTAGAATTGAATTTATTGAATGTCTGGAGAATTTTACAGAATTGCTCCCAGAACTTCCCTCCCTTATTAGCACATACTTCAATGAGTGTGCATGTATATGCACATGCACACACACACACACACACACACACACACACATGCATGCACACAAAGTGATGCTATCATTGTCTTCAATAGAAAAGGAGTATGAGAATAAAATGCACAAACTGTGCTCACCTGAGGGATTTTTTTCACTGACAAAATAGTGAATTCTGTCGACCTGGATTGCTCCTTCCAAGCAGCAGTGAAGACCTGAGATGCACAGGTCCATGCAAGCTTGTTATCGTGTATTCCAGGATAACATTTACAACACAGGCATCATAAGCAAGCACAGTCATAGAACCGTGAGCTACTCTCGGGATTCATATTAAGGGGGACTATCTAGTTAAACTAGGGTGAACTGAGGGTTGCTCAAGCAGAACACAACCTGTTTTATGGCAGCGTGGAAGAAATTGGCAAATGTCTAATTACCCAGTAACAGTAATAAGAAACCATTGTAATGGTTAACTTTGTTTGTCACTTTGAAAGGATTTAGATTCACCTGGTAGACAACTTCCAGACATGTCTGGAACTATATTCTCTGAAGTTGAAGTGAGGTGGGATGCCCTAACCTGAATGTGGGCATCAGAACGATCCCATGGGCTAGGATCATGGACTGAATAAAAGAGAAAGAAGGGAGAAGGCGACTGGAACAGCAGAAAGTAGATACAATGTAACCAGCTATCTCATGTTCCCACTGACATGTTTGTCCCTCCATGTTGAAACAAAACCTTAAACAATAAGCAAAAATAAACAAATAAAACTTCCATTTCCTTAAATGCTTTTATCAGGCATCTTGTCATACCAATTATAAGAGTTACTAATTTGAACACCATTAAGCCTATTACTAATAGTAAATAGGTCAGTGATATTTGAGAAGTTACACCATATTATATCTTAATCAATTTCCACAGCATATATTAATATTATATTATTATATTATATGTACAAATGGGAAAATGGTAGCATTGAGAGATTTAAAAATAATATTATTAGCCATATACAGCAAACAGTGAAATCAAAATTGAAATTCTAACAACTGTAGCAGTTAAATTTTCATTGGTGGGACAAAACACCCAATGAGAAGCATTTTATGGGAGGAACAGGTTTATTTTATGTATAGTTTCAAAGAGAAATTTCTTTGTGATAAAGAAAGACTGGTGATAGGCTTGTGTCATTTATCAGTGGCAGAAAGAGAGGGCCTACTGAGTGAGTTAGCTCTGAACACACAGTGAGTTAGACAAGACTAAGTCTATCTCCTGCCACACCCCTCCCTCAGCAAGGCTGTACCTACCAAAGCCTTCACCAGCTGGAGAGTGAGTAAGAGGCTTAAAAAACAAAACCCTTGGGCTGGAGAGATGGCTTAGTGGTTAAGGTGCCTGCCTCCTAAGCCTAAGAATGCTGGTTCCAATCTCCAGAAGTTCTAATCTCCAGGTCCCACGTTTAGCCAGATGCAAAGGGATGCAAGGGCACAATGCCACACTTGACCACAAGGGGGCACACACATCTGGATTTCATTCACAGCAGTTGAGACACTGCTGGCGAGCCCATCTATATCTTCCTCTCCCTCTCCCTCTCTCTGTCTCTCTCTCTCTCTCTCTGTCTCTCTCTGTGTCTCTCTCCAAAAAAAAATAAATAAATAAATAAATAAAAATAAAATAAATAAAAAAACTGTGGCTATGTAGAACTTTTTTTTTTTTTTCCATTGAAACCTTAATATTCTGCCCCTCTCCTCCTTAGACTCATGACCATCTCATGATATAAAATCCCCTTAGTCCTAATTCAGAAGTATCCATAGTCGGCCTGGAGAAATGGCTTAGTGCTTAAGGGCTTGCCTGTGAAGCCTAAGGACCCCAGTTTGAGGCTTGATTCTCTAGGACCAATGTAAGCCAGATACACAATGGGGGGGGCACATGCATCTGGAATTCATTTGCAGTGGCTGGAGGCCCTGGTGTGCCCATTCTCTACCCATCTGCCTCTTTTTCTCTGTCTGTTGCTCTCAAATAAATACATATTTTTTAAATAGTATTAAAAAGTATCCATAGTCTTTACCAACCCGAACACTGTTCAAACATCCAAAGTCTTATCTGAGCTTTAAATCAGACTCTTATTGTGATCTCTGGAAATCAAAACACAAGTTGAATAGTTCTGACATGTAATGTCACTAAGTACACATTTCCATTGCACAGAGAAGGAATAGTAGGGAGAGACTGGACCAACACAAGGTCAATAACCAGCAGAGCAAACATCAAACTCTGCAGCTCTAGGTGGAACATCTGTGACCCATGGGGACGTCATCTAGCTCCACAAGGCCCAAGTGTGGCCTTCTACCATGCTGCTTGATTTCTGGACAGATACACTCCAGCCAGAGCAAGCAGATTTCCTTGGCACAGTTCTGACATCTCCAAAAGGTCCGGGTCTACATTGCACCTCATCGCTCATCTTAATAGCTCTATACGACGCTTCACAAGTCTTTCATTCAGGGATTTCAATCTCATCTCCACCTTTAGTGTATATCCCTACACTTCCCATGCTTCTTTAAAACTAGTACCATGTGGGATTCTCCATTAAATTGTACATCCAGGGGAGAGTAAAGCTTGGCCTTGGATCACTCATCATTCTTCCTGTAGGCTTCTGCTTTAAAAATACTTTGCTTTCTTACTAACTTGAGCCTTCAGTGGGCTAAGTTTTACACTCAGGTCATCTTGCCTACTGTCCCGATGGAGAACATTTGGCCTGTCTTTAATATTGGTAATCTCTCTAATAATTGCAGCTTATGTGCCTAAAGCCAGTCTCTATGCCTATATGTTCCAACTTACTTACATTTACTTCCGTGTCAAACTTCAAAAATTTTACAATTTTCCATTGTACACTTTCTTCTTCAAATATAGTATGTTATTCATTCTGAATTCAACCTTATTCTGATTCCCAAGAAAGGAGCCAGCTTTTCTACTGGAAGAGCATTTCCAGCACTGTCCTTTCTTTGCCTACTGAAACTTCATAAGCCAACCCTTCCCAACCCACCCGTCTCTCTGCACTGGTATCTTTCACACTCTCACCAGATGTTTCCATCAAGCTCTCATTACAGCACTGCAAGGCTTCTCTAGTCAAAATTCTAAAGCCTTCCAAATGTCCGTGCAAATCGGTTCTAAAAGTCCCCAAAGCACTGATAGAAATAATTCCACTCCTAGTACCAATTTTTGGTAAAAGTTAACTTCTCATTCTGGGACAAAATGTGCATTTATGGGAGCAAATGGTTTATTTGAAGATCACAGTTTCAAGGGGAAGCTTCCTCATGGTAGAGAAATGGCAACTGGTTCATATCATATTTTGGCAGCAACACAGAGGAAAAAAAAAAAAAACTCCATTCTAAGTGAGTTATGTCTGAGCACACAGTGGGCTATACTAACTAATAACCCCAAGGACCACCCCCATCACCACTCTTCCTCCAACAGGGTTCCACATCCCAAAGGTCCACACCCTTGGGGACCAAGTGAAATGTTTCAATAAAGCCACCATGACATCCAACCCCCAGAATTCACTGCTGTCATTTACTGTCACCCACTACTGATTATCTTGAATATTTCTGCATGATATATCTAAAGAAAATCTGTGAATATATCTGTTTAGTTTTTGATATCAATTGTATAAAAATGATTATAAACACATCTGTTACTAAAGATATAGGTCAGTAGTACAACAAGGGTCTTGTCTGTGTGCTGCTGGTTTCAGCGCTCAGTATTCTACAAGCAACGAAAAGTTGCAGACATTTTCCTCTTGAGTTCACCAATCTCCTAACAATTTATTCAAAAATAATTGTTGAACTCATATGACTATTGAATCTCACAGTACACATTGTTTATGGCAGGAATAACTAGCAGATATAAAACAGTACAGTGAGCAGAATGTTCTCTGGAGACTAAAGAAAAAAAGTAATTGTTCCTCAGAAGCATATAGTATGTATGTATTTCACCCTAACTGTATACATATTTAAGCATTATTGCAATGAAATATCATTTTATCCCAAGATCATAAATGTATCTCCATAGGGAACAAAGTAAATATGTTTGGAAAAGGAAAGGTGAAAATATTGGAACATTTTGTCACAGAACAGTTAATTTCAGCAAGATAGTAAACAAGTAGAGATCAGGCGCACTTCACTAGTGCTCTTGCTGTGTTGAAAAGAAATGCACATGAGACTTGCTGTATGTGGGAGGGACTCATTATCAAAGACCTTGTGTTTGTTTGCTATAAATATGACCTAATCTAAATGTCACAAAAATAGACAGGAAAAATCTCTTAATTAGTATTTTTTAGATGATATCAATGAATGCTCACAGGAGAAACTACCTTTGTTCAAGGTCACATTAGAGATGAGTTTCAAAATTCATTATTTTGAGTAATACAAAATGAATCACATTTCTTTTTCTTTCTTTTCTTTCTTTCTTTTTTCTTTCTTTCTTTCTTTCTTTCTTTTTTTTTTCTTTGAGATAGGTCTTCACTCTAGCCCAGGCTGACCTGGAATTCACTATGTAGTCTCAGGATGGCCTCGAACTCACGGCAATCCTCCTACCTCTGCCTCCCAAGTGCTGGGATTAAAGGTGTGCGCCACCACTCCAGACATGAATCACATTTGTGTACCATTACCTTATTCATCTTGGAATGATGCCTGCTAAATCTAACTGACTATACAATGTCACTGTTATTTTCTCACTGCTAGGATAGAATACATCAAGCTGCTTTGGAAGCAAAGAGTCTAATTCAACTTACACTGTCAGAGGGTAGAGTCCATTATGGTAGTGAGAGCAAGACAGGACCAGGAAGCTGTTAGTTACATTGTTACACCCGCAAGGAGGTGGTGGGGAAACAAAATTGGGACCCTGAAGTAACACCTCAAGTCTCACCTTGGAGTAGGATGCTTCTTCCAGCAAGTGTTTAGCTCCTAAAGGTTCAACAACTTTCCTGAACTGCTCCACCAACTGGGTACTAAGTATTCAAACACACGAGTCTGTAGGGAACATGTTACATTCAAACTAACGCATTTTACCTCTGACCACCATAGACTCAGAGCCATCTGACCAAGCAGAATTCATTCTTACTTTAAAAGTCCCCAGAGGATTTACCATTCCAATACCATCCAAAACTTCAAAGTACAATGCCTCATCTGAGACTCAAGACAAACTTTAAAACTGTGAGCACTGTAAAATCAAAGTAAAGCTTAAACATTTCCAAGTAGCACAGAGTAAAATTCCCATTGCAAAATGGAAGAAAGCGGCTGGAGACATGGCTTAGGGGTTAAGGCGCCTGCCTCCTAAGCCTAAGAACGCTGGTTCCAATGTCCAGCAGTTCCAATCTCCAGGTCCCAAATTTAGCCAGATGCAAAGTGCCGCAAGGGCGCAATGCCGCCCTTGCCCACAAGGGGGCACACACGTCTGGATTTCGTTCGCAGCAGCTGAGTGGCTGCTGGCACACCCATCTCTATCTGTCTTCCTCTCCCTCTCTCTGTCTCTCTCTGTCTCTCTCTCTCTCTCTCTCTCTCTCAAAAAAAAAAAAAAAAAAAAAAAAAAAAAAAAACGGAATAAAGGAGCCAAGGAAATATTGGACAGAAGAAGTACACTAATCCAGCATTGCACAAACCAGATCCCATAGCTTCATGCTCCTATATCTCAAGACTCTCTGTGAAATCCTTTGGGCTCCAAATGGTTTGTATAGCTATACCTCTCCAGCTGTGCTGCCTGTAGCTTCTGTCCTGAGAACACTGCACCATGAGATAATTCACTCTGTGGCCTATTGTCTCTAAAATCCTAGTGTCACCATTGTAACTTCTGCTTCACCTGCACAGCTTCATGCAGCAGATTCTAAGGGTATACCCGCAGGAAATCTTACCCTGCCTCATATTGTTTACCCTGGGTCACTCTCTGTCACAGCGCTACACTATGTCTGGAAACTCGAATCTTTTGTTCTACCAAAGTTAAGTACCACGTTGGCAATGATATCAAATTCAACAAACCTTCTCCAACAGGAAGGGATGTCAGATAGGGATGAATACTGCTGTCTATGGAACAGAGACATCGTTAAGCTTCTTTCCTTTCATTTATCCCAAATTATTGCACATTCTTACTAGTCTCAACCTTCAGGGGGTTGTGTCTTTCCGTCAGGGCACCCTTCCTCTTGTCTGAGAAGACAGAATTTTTCTCATCTTTTGTGGAGACACTTATCAATTACAGCTAAAGGTGATGCAGTCTCTGGGCCGTGAATTTTAAACTTGTTCACCTTTCTTTCCCTTCCAAACTTTCCTTTTTTTTTTTTTTTTATTTTGTTCATATCTGTTCACTGTGCATTTTGCTCCTTGTCACTGAAGATCTCATTCAGTGCATCTAAGGGAATCTACGCCACTGACTCAGTTTACTCTACCTTGAAATTCCCTCTGCTAAATGCATTACTCCATTACTTTAAAATTCAACCCCATCCAAATTCTAAGGACATGGATAGAATGTAGCCAGTTACTTTTATCAGAATATCACATGAACTGCCTTTAGACCATTTCCCAATAAAGTCCTTTTCTCCCTCAGATAAATGATGAGCTGGAGTTTCATATTTCTCATTTCTCTTAACTTTTCTGGCTTCCAAAATTCCCGCCAGAAGGACCCATTAGGATTCTCCTTACAGCATTATAAGACTTTTATGCCAAAGTTCCAAACCCTTAAACAGTCTTCCTGAAATACAGCTCCAAAAGCCTAGGAACCATGCAGTCAGATTAATTGTAGCAATGGTCTTAATTCTCAGTGTCATTTTTTTACATCAGTTACTTTCTCATTGCTGAGACAGAACCCTTGACCAGAAACACCTTTTCAAAGAAAATTATTCTGAATTATTCTGGCATACAGTGCCAGAACTTAGAGTACATCATGGAAGAGAAAGCAGGGCAGAGCAGTAGCAGGAAGCCAGTGTCACATTGTCACATAGCCCAAGGACACTGACTATAAGTCCTTAAAGATCAACCCCAGTGACATACTTCCTTCAGGAAGGCTCTACCTTCTAAACTTTGCAAAACCTTCCTGAACAGTACCAGCAACTGGGGATTAAGTATGTAAGGACAGGAGTGTATGAGGGACATTAAACATCTTGACTATTACACCCTTCAATGAATAAGGGCTTTTATGCACTCTGTGAACTGTTATTATTTGATAGGATACAAATTTTCACCTTACTATTATGCTAACACTCTCTCTCTCTCTCTCTCTCCATATATATATATATATATATATATATATATATATATATATATATATATATTTTTATTTACTAGATAGATAGAGACAATGAGAATGGGCCCAACATGTGCATCTGCTTTGGATTCTGGGGACTGGAATCTGGGCCCATAGGCTTTTCAAGTAATTTTCTTAACCACTAAGCCATCTCTTCAGCCCTCTGCTAACTCTCTAAAGAATGGGACATATTTGAAGATATCTGTGGATATTAACATAGTTGAGAAAATGGAAACATGGTCGTAATCACTATTAGCATGCCTTGAAGTTATCAGACAAAGCACAAAATTAAGCAAGGTTGCAACTGTGTCCTCACAAGTTGAATGATTTGGAGAGTCAGAAATGACTACATATCTAGGCTTGAGGCTGCTGTAACCAACCTAAATAAGTACATAACTTTTAGCCAGCAAATTTATAAACATATTAGGATGGTATAAATTAGATCAAGTGCATAATTGTTTCATTTCTTCTAGGAATCAAAGAAGATATTACAATATGAAGCAAATGTAATTCATATGGATTGGTTGTATGGATAAAAATTAATGTGAAATTAAGTAAAACATGAGCTTTTAGGAATAACTATGAAATGAAAAAGCATAACACACCAGTGATTACCATATATATATATATATATATATATATATATATATATATATATATATATATATCAAGCATTTTGATCTATAGTCAATCTTTGAACAATATGGACTTGTAATTCACATGTTCTCCTATGTGCCCTTTATAGATTCTTCAAAATTAAGGAAATATATAAAAATAAAACATAAGGATTAAGGATTCAGTATCAAATAGTATCTGCATTTACTTAAGGTACATTTGAAGCTACAGAAATAATTTCATAGTCTTTTCCTGGTGCTATGCCTGTTATCCCATGTGCTGTATCTGTTAAAAATGCCATCTGACTATGTTATTCATCCTCATGTGAGCAGTTCTCTCTAGAAAATTGCATGTCAAAGTAAAAAAAAATATATCTTTTAAATTAATTCTATGTTTTTCATTATATAAAATATATAAAACATAGAAAACATGTGAATGCATTAGTTATGCTATCAGCAAGACTCTGGGCAATAGCAGGCTGTCAATAACACTTGGTGAGAATATGAAGTTTTTGCTCATATCTTAATACAAAATATATTGGTGACAGCACCCCCAACATTATTTAAGAGCCGTAATTTAAAAGCAGTAATGTGCAGGAAGATGATAAATGTTCATTTGAGTCTTCAAGTTTATATAACTGATGAAACGTTGGTGCTGTTCACTGATTTGTAAAGTTTGGAGTAGTATTATTTATGCACCGAGAACAGAGCTGGCTTTAAACTGATTTCTGCAAAGAATGTCTCAGTGATCGCAATGACTCTACAGCCCCTGAGAACTGTGCAGCTGACATCAACTTCATTATACACACGCACACACACACACACACACACACGTATGACTATTTTGCTTGTGTGTGTTGGAGGGTATGTGTCTGTGGTCTCTACATGGACATATCCATAAACTGCCCTTTATATTCACCTAAGACCAGGTGAGCTCATAGGACAATATGTCACACTGGGGGTCCTGCTCCGTCACTCTTCTACCTGTTCTTATTGGAGCTGTAATCTCTAACCTTATCTGTGTTTTTGTTTGTTTTGCTTTTTAAGGTTTTATTTTTGCAAGCTCCAGGTGTTCTTCAGTCTCTGTTCTCCTAAAGTACTGAGGATGCAGACACTTGATGTAGTTGTATCCAGTTGTTTGTGCCTGTCTTGGGGGCTGAACCGAAGCCGTGCTCTCAGGCTGCTGTATGGTGCACAGGAAGTGTGCTCTTACTACAGAGTCAACTCTCCAGCCTTAAAATGTATTTTCATAGAGGATCCCTCTATTGTAGGATGAAAAGTGTAAAATTGTTTAACCATACCTTAAATGTAGATATTCTTGATATTTCATTAGATGTACAATTAGCAGCTCAGCAACACATTCCAAATACTATTTTGAAGCTTAATTTATTTTTTAATTATTTATTTATTTATTTATATTATTCTAATTTTACATTCTTAATCGTGTCTCCATTATCCTCCTCACTGTCCTCCCTCTTCCAAAGGGACCCTCATCAATGGGGAATGTGGGTCATGAATTGTGGGGGTAGTCAAGAGTTATGGGGGATAGGCCAAGTCTCTATGCATAATGCCCCAACTAGTGGCACTAACATTCCTTCTGTATTCTAACCCAGGCTGACCTGGAACTGACTCTGTAGGTCCCAATTGTCCTCAAATTCATGACAATTTCTTATTTATGCTGGGACTAAATGCATGCACCACCTTGGCCATCTATATATTATTCTTATTAAATCAAAATCATATAGAGTGTATTTATTTTCAATGTATAATTCTGCAGTCCTGAATAATTAATTTAGTAGCAAATATTTTATATATATGTTAATTTTAACATATTTTAAAACAAAGTGACTTATTTTTTTGATGAGCAGCAAAATAAAGCCTTTGATCTGTCATCTATAATTATTAGATGTAATCATAACATTATACATTAGCATTCTAAAATTATTTCATGTCTATTCACTGGTATATGTGCTTTTAATAACCATGTCTATAGTGAAAGAGAAAGAAAAATAGATTAAACCTATGTTTTAGTCATATTTTGTTTCCTCTTTAACATCAGGGCACAGAATCAAATACATATTCTTCAAAGCGTAAAAGTGTTGACAAAACTGCAGCATTTGGGCTTTCAATCAGGTATATCACTTTCTTCCTGTCTTCTCCAACCAAGCCAGACTTTAAAGAGAAGAAAAAAAAAAAAAAAAAAAAAAAAAAAAACTCCAAAATGCCCTCAATCTAAAAAAGCTCCCAAACAGCTAACCTTGGCCAAGGATAAACTTAAAAATAAAATTATACAAGAAGAATGTGAACAAGTAAAGGTCACTTCCTTTTTTAGTGATGCTCTACGGTCAGCATTGTTTCAAGAGTGTTAAGCTAGTCTCCCAAGGATACTCTGGAAATAAAATCCTGAAGGAGGAAGGAATTGGTAAGTAAGCATGACTCGCCTCACTATACAATGATGCAAAATAAAGACCTAAAATACAAACAACATTATACAAGCCCAATACAAAGATGTCTGCTATAGCACATTCTGTTCAGTTTTATAGTTACCAAATTTGACTTTAAGAAGACGATTTACTGATTTTCTCTGGTTTGAGATATCTGGGGGCTCAAAATAATAAATTGCCCTTTCAACATTGGCATATTTATCAAGAACAAGGAAGGATAAGCATAGTTTCTAATAAATGACCAATAAAATTTCATTCCATTTGGAATCAAAGGATATTATAGAAAACATTTAAGGCATATTAGGAATCATTACATTACAAAATAATAACTTTTAGGGTGCCAACTTTCCTGATGGATGGTTAAGTCAAATCTATACATATCGTGTGGCCCAAAAATTTCTAAATAGGATTATTCATGAAGATTTTAAGAGTATTTGATGCCACTACATGCAGAAAAAATAAAGGCATGATGACTGTAAAAGGAAAGAATTACGTAGAAGGAATATTAAGTAGTATACAGAAAGAAGAAGAAAGAAAAAAAAAAGAAAGAGGGAGAGAAGAAAGTTATTTTTCCAGAAATAACCAATATGATTAAGGAACCTTGCAGAAAAATATTAATTGAGATAATGAGCACTGTCATTTTATTTATTATCTAATTATGTGGTTTAAATACAGATATCAAAATTGACATTAGAAGTTGACAAAAATAACTGGGTTTAGTGATACATACTTGTAATCTTAGCACTTAGGAGTGCATGCATGCAGATAAGAAGTCCTAGGGCTGTGTAGTGAGTTTGAGACCAACCCTGGATACGAAAACAGAACAAAAAACATTTTCTCTGTAACATCAACTTTCAACTGTGACTAACTTAGAGGGGTAAAGCATTGTTTGCTTGCTAACATCAGACCATGAATTATCAATGTCTGCTCTCTTTTGCTTCAGAGATACATTTTGAAGGGAAAAATAGAAAAACACATTCTTTCACACTAAAATATATATTTTTTATATTAGGAATAAATATTGTTTATATTAGTAATTTTATTGTTCTAAATTATTTACCATAAAATCTATACACTATAAATACATGAGAGCCTATTTTAATAGATTTTCACACTTGTATAACTGTGATCAGAATCCAAATTTTTTGGATGTGTGTGTGTACATGTGCATGTGTTTGGTGAGCATGGTATGTGAGCCTTAAGTGCTCACTGGCAAGGGCCGGAATTTAGGGGATTCTGCTCCATTACTCTTCTGCCCATTCTTTTTTTAATTAAAAACATAATTTATATGGGTACATCATATGTTGGCGCCCTCTTTTCCCTCATTCCTGCCCCCGTTCCACTGGGGACCCTTCTCAGTGGAGTTATAGATATTCCCCATGGGTTTGTAGGATATGTGTTATGGAAGCAGCAGTCAGTTATTTGGGGTGGGTTGCGGGGGTAGGTAGGGAATGCATCTGCTGCCCAGTCTTTATTGAGCCCATGTCTCTGACTGATCCCTGAGCTTACTAGGTTTTGGTTGTTGTCAAGTCTCTAAACCCAAACAGGACTGGACATACTGTCTCACCTGAGCACAATCACCATTTAACATGGACCATAGGGACTGAACTCAAGCAATCTCTTAGGACTACCCAGGTCCTTATGCTTCTACCAAAATAGCACTTAACTGCCAAGCAAGCTCTCTATCCCAGCAAAATTCAATTTTACACATCATCTCACAGAAATATTGAATACTAATTTTTGATCAGTCCTCAGTGCCTTCCTTAGCCCCCAGTAAATACTTATATACATATCTATAGCTTTTTTATGGACTTTTAATGCAAATGGAATAATGCAACCTGTTAAGTTTCTATCTCGCTTCATTAAGTTAATACATTTTTCAATTATGTAATGTCTCTCCATAATTGATTCCTCTTTAATTGTTATGTAGTACTCCATTCCTAGATGGATCATATCATATCATATTATATCATCTTTATCTGTTCACAAGATGATAAATGTTCAGATAACTATCAGTTTTTAAATTTAAATTTTACATTTTAGCTAGACATAGTGGTGCATTCCTTTAATCCCAGCACTGAGCAGTCAGAAGGAGGAGAGTCAAGGCTGGAGAGATGGCTTAGTGGTTAAGGTACTTGCCTGTAAAGCCAAAGAACATTGATTTGATTCCTCAGGACCCATGTAAGCCAGATGCACAAGGTGGTACATGCATCTGGAGTTCCTTTGCAGTAGCTGGAGGCATTGGCATGCTCATTCTCCCTCTCTCTGTCTTTCTCTCTGTCTCTCTCTCAAATAATAATTAAAAATAAAAATATATTTAAAAAAAGAAGAAGGAGAATCACTATGAATTTGAGGCCAGTCTGGGAGTTCAGAGTCAGTTGAAGGTCAGGCTGGGCTAGAGTGAGACCCTACCTTGAAAAAAACAATTTCACTTTTTAATTATTTATTTGAATGAATTTTTGTGTGTAGTGTGTGTGTATGTGTGTGTGTGTGTGTGTATGTGTGTGTATGCATGCGTGCCTGTGTGTGTGTGTGTGTGTGTGTGTGTGTGTGTGTGTTCTGATTTCATAAAATGGAAGTTTGGAAGTTTGCATTCTCATTTCAAGTTTTGAAACAGTTTGAGACAAATCGGTTTTAGTTTTAGTTTTTTCCTTTAAAAGCTCGGGAAAATTCAATAGTGATGTCATCTTGAGCAAGGCTTTATTTACTGACACACTTCTGATTACTGATTTGGTCTTCTCCATAGTAGCCAGATCACACTTTGTATTCCTGTGGTGTCAGCAACAGAATTTCTTTGTTAAAAAAAAAAAAAAAAAAAAAAAAAAATCCTACTTGCATTAGTCTGTCCTTCTCTTAACCTTCGGTAAAAGCTTGTCAGTTCCACTTATCTTTTCCAAGAAACAGGTCTTTGGCGTTTTCATGTAGTCACTACGGTTTTTATGTTTGCTTTGGCCTTTTTGCCTGTGCTTTTCTTGCCTCCTGATATTCACAAGTTACAATTATTCATTCTTCTCCTCCTTTCTCAAGTTGAAATTTACTTGTTTTCCTTTTTTTTATTTTTAGACAGGGTCTCTGTTGCTACCTTTGAAAGTCTAGAAATCCTCCTGACTCTGCCTCCCAAATGCTGAAACTGCAAACATGCACTACCATACTGAACCTCTTTATCTAAGTGAGAGTACTCATTGCAACCGATTCCTAATATTACTGCTTTTATTTCATTCCATGTTTTGGTAGGTTATGTTTTCAATGCCATTTTTTTCAATAATTAATTTTGGTTTTAATATAATTAATTTTACATTAATTTTCTAAAATACTTTCATCTTGTGATGCTCAACATGAAATACAAGGTCACATACATTGTAGCCAACTGTCCTATTCCTGAGTTACATCTTCAGCCCAAGAATTACTTTTCAATATTTCCTCTTTTTTACTTTTCATTTTATTCTTTGACAATTTCAAAAATCTGTATGGTATTTTGTTTATAAAGATCCCCATTGGAAAACTTCTGAGTAAGATGGATGCACAGTAACTGTATCAAAGTAGCTTTGGGAAGGGATAAGCAGAAAAAAATATACTTTTCTACTGAGAAGTGAGGGTTAGTAAGGAATTATCAAACACAGCAGAGAATCAGAAGAGACCCAGAGCTTCTACCAAGCAGGAAGCACAAAAGATGCTTGAGCAGCAGCACCAGAGGCCCCCATCTAAGTGCCCACCAGGTCCAGCATAGAGCTACAAAAGGAGAAGCCAGGTGAAGGGATTGTTCCATTCACATCAGCCTCATCTGAGAGTTAAGAAACCCAAAGGGGAAGCCAGCACGGACCAGCTGAGCAACTACAAAAGGAGATCACAAACTGGACCAGATGAGCAGATCCAGTACAACTCAGGCATCCTGCACAGCCTCCCTTTCCCCATTCACCAGTGCTACAAATCACCTGAGACTTTATCCACTCCCCCACTCCCAAGCAACACAGCATCCAGCAGAACCATTAGAACACCAGATCCAGAGACCCAAGCAACCTAACCAAACCCGCAGTACAACAGAGAGAGATCAAGGTGGTCACTCAGCACTGGTGAGATCGGAAGCCATCCAAAAAGGTGACATGGCCTACTTACACAAAGACAGGTACCTAGGCCTGCACAGGAAGTGCTAATCTCCCCTTCCATGGCAGGACAGGTTAGGTGTTACACTCCATTGATATATTCTTGGTAGGCTTTCCATTCCAAACAAGGTGTGTTTTGGTGTTAGCTAATGCTGCCTTTGGCATTTCCTGATTGATAGGGTCTTTGTCTTTTTCTTCTATCATTATGGGGGGCAGAATCTCACTCAGCCCCAGAATGTCCTGAAAAACATTATAGAACAGAAATTTCAGCCTCCCAGTTGAAAGGATTCAGAGAGAAAGGTAATCTAAGGGACTTTGACTTTATTAGAGTATCTGTTTATTTTAATCCCCCCACACACTCTTGCATAAATACTCTGGTTTTGATTGAATGTGTATATTGCTCAGTTGTACTTTAGAATTTGCCAGTAATTTGCTCCTCCCAACCTACTGAAATAATTGAAAAGCAGGCAAACTCAACTGTTACTTCTGCTGTTACTCTGAGAATACAAAAGCCAAACCTTGCACATTAAACTCCTACCCTGAAGATATATAAAGCTGTATTTACATGGCTAAGAAAACAGCAGATAATTAGAAAACCTAAGCATCAAATTAATTGAAGATGAAAAATTCTCTATGTTAGGGGGCTGGAGGGATGGCTTAGTGGTTAAGGTGTTTGCCTGCAAAGCCAAAGGTCCCAGGTTCGATTGCCCAGGACCCACATTAGCCAGATGCTCAAGGGGGCACACACATCTGGAGTTCATTTGCATGGCTGGAGGCCCTGGTACACCAATTCTCTCTCTCTCCCTTTTCCTCTGTCAAATAAATAAATAAATAAATAAATAAATAAATAAATAAATTAAAAAAAATCTCTATGTTACAATGCAAGAACACAAAAAATCAAGATAATACAGTTCCACCAAAAATTATAAATCCACCAGAAATTACCTCCAGTGAGACTGATTTAGAAATTAAATGCTTGACAAAAAATATATATATATATATATATATATATATATATCTGTGCTCAAGGAAAAGAAAGAAGAAATCAAAGGAATCAAAGAAGAAAACAAACTTCTAAAGGACTCCCAATAGAAGACAGGAAAGAAACTTGATGAAATAAAGATGTCAATACAAAACAGGAGTAAGGAAATAGGAATAATGAAAAAATACCAATGAGAAATAACATAATAATTTAAAAAATCTATGGAAAGTCTCACCAGCAGAATGGATCATGGAGAGTATACAATATCTAAACTGGAATATCAGGTGGTAGGTCTAATACAGTCCAACAAAGAGAAAGGCAAACTAATAGGAAAGCATGAGTGAGAATTTCAAGAAATTGAGGACACTATGAAGAATATAAAAGCCAAAGGAAGGGTATGACTCCTTACGATGCAACTGTCCAGATAGAAATTGGCCTTGATATCCATAACCTCACAATGCCTAGCAATACCTTCACAAGACCCTCATAATAGGAGAAAAGATGATGACAAAAAATTAAAATAGAGACTAATGGAGAGAGGGAGGGATGTGATGGAGGTTGGAATTGTGAAGGGAAATGGGAGAGGGGAGTGAAATATCATGCCTTATTGTCTGTAAGTATAGAAGTTGTCAATAAAAAAATAAGAAAATACAAAGGACATATGTTAGGAACATATACTCTACTAACTTGGAAAATCTGACAGGAATGGATGATTTACTAGATTTATATGACCTACTAAAATTAACTAATGATGAGAGAAAACATTTAAAGGTAACTGTATTAAGGATATAGATCAAAGTAATTTTAAAAAAAAAAAAAGCTCCCAGCTAAAAGGAGTACAGTTCCCTCTGTTCCACTAGATCTTTACTAGATCTTCATGGAAGAAGTAACCCCAATGCTCTTCAACCTTTTCCATAAAATATAAAAGGAAAGAATACTACCAAACTCCTTCTATGAAGGCAGTATTACCCTTATACCAAAACCAGACAAAGACAGAACAAACAAAAAAAAAAAAAAAAAAAAAAAAAAAAAAAAGAAAATCACAGACCAATATCCCTCATGAACATAGATGCAAAAATCCTCAACAAAACATTGGCAAACAGAATACAAAATTTTATCAAAAAGATCATTTACCCCAACAAAGTAGGCTTTATTCCAGAGATGTAGGGATGACTGACCACACACAAATTGATAAATGTAATACACTGTATAAGTGGATTAAGGAACAAAAATCACATGTTCATCACAGTACATGTAGAAAAGACATTTGATAATAACCAACATTCCTTCATGGTAAAAGTCCTACAGAAACTGGGAAAGGAAGGAATATATCTAAATATGATAACAGGTGTTTATTTCAAATACACAGCCAACAAAACACTAAAGGGGAAAATACTTGAAGCTTTTTCACTAAATTCAGGAATAAGACAAGGGTGTCCACCTTCCCTACTTTTATTTAATATAGTACCAGAAGTCACCCATAGCAATAAGGCAAGAGATACACAGAAAAGGGATACAAATTGGAAAGTATGAAATAAAATTATCATTTGCAGATGATATGATTGTATACATAAAAGATCCTCAGGACTCTACCAGAAAACTGTAAGGACTAATAAACACTTTTACAACATAGCAGGATACAAAATAAACACGCAGAAATCAGTAGCCTTCCAATATACTAAAAACAAACATGCTGAGGATGAAATCAGGGAATCACTCCCATTCAGAATCAACTCAAAAAATGAATAAAGTACCTTGGAATAAACCTAACAAAGGATGTGAAGGATCTCTTCAATATAAACTATAAAACACTCAAGACTAAAATTACAGAAGACACAAGAAAATGAAAAGACATCCCATGTTCTTGGATTGGAAGAATAAATATTATGAAAATGTCAATCTTACCAAAAATAATCTACACATTAAATCCCCATAAAGTTCCAATGGCATTCTTCACAGAAATAGAAGAAAAATCCTAATTTTTTTTTTTTTTTTTTTTGGAAGCACAAAAAACCTTGAATAGCCACAACAATTTTGAGCAATAAAAATAAGAATGGCAGTATCACCATACCTGATTCTAACCTATATTAGAGAGCCATAGTAACAAAATCAGCATGGTACTGGCCCAAAAACAGACATGTAGATCAATGGAACAGAACCAAAGAACCAGATATAAGTCCAGGTAGCTACAGCATCTGATTTTAGACAAAAATGCCAAAAATACTCAGGAGAAAAGACAACCTCCTCAACAAATGGTGCTAGAAAATCTAGATATCTCTATGTAGAAGGATGAAATTTGATCCTTGTTTCTCTTCATGGACAAGAATCAAGTACAAATGGATCAAAGACCTTAATATCAGACCTGAAACTCTGAGACTACTGGAGGAAAAAGTATGCAAAACCCTTCACATATTGTCATAGGCAATGACTGTTTAAATATAACCCCAGGTGCTCAGGAAATAAAACCACTAATCAACCACTGGGATCTCATGAAAGTACAAAGCTTTTGTACAGCAAAGGACACTGTGAGTAGAGCAGAGAGGCAACCTACAGAACTGGAGAAAATCTTTGCCAGTTATACATCTGACAAAGGATTAATATCCAAGATATACAAAGAACTCAAAAAGCTAAATGAGGCATCAAACAACCCAATTAAATGGGCTATGGAACTAAATGGAGAGTTCTCAAAAGAAATATAGATGGCTTATAAACATACAAACAATGTTCTGCATCCTTAGCCAAAAGGGAAATGCAAATTAAAACTACTTTGAGATTCCATCTCACTCTTATCAGAATGGCAATCATTATGAAAATAAATGACAATAAATGTTGGACAGGATGTGGGAAAAGAGGAACACTTCTACACTGTTGGTGGGAATGTAAACTGGAGCAACCATTATGGGAATTAGTGTTGAGGCTCCTGAGACAGCTAAAAATATATTTACCATATGACCCCGCTATTCCACTCGTGGGCATATATCCTAGGGACTTATCTCACTACCATAGAGATACTTGCTAACCCATGTTTATCTCTACTCGATTCACAATAGTTAGGAAATGGAACTAGCCTAGATGTCCCTCAACTGGTGAGTGGATAATGAAGATGTGGTATATTTATACCATGGAGTTCTATTCAATGGAAAAGACAAATGTAAAAATGAAATTTGCAGAGAAATGGATGGATCTGGAAAGAATTCTACTTAGTGAGGTCACCAAGACCCAGAAAGCCAAGTGCCACATGTTCTTTCTCATAAGTGGGCCCTAGCTACAAAGTTTTGATCTGTATGTGAGTTGAAATAAAACTTGGTATCAGAGACCAGTAAGTTTGAAAGGGGCTATAAGAGAGGGTGGAGGGAGAGAGGAGGACTTTAGGGGATGGTGTTATATATATGTAAGTAGATAAACAGATACCTGGGGTGGAATGACCTACGTGAAGTCATCAGAAGAGATTGAGTAAATGAAGAGTGGGAGAAGGGTTAATCAAACTCTAACAGGGTATGAATAAGCCATATAGAAACCTATGTTTTTGGATGATGACACACCCAGAAGCCAGAGATTGTTACCAGAGAAAAATTAGTGCCAGGGATGAGATACATTCCAGTGAGATTTAGGCCAGGGGGGGCACTTATGACCCCCAAATATTACAAGCCATTGACAAAGATCTTGTTTTCCCATCAGGAATAGTGGTAAGACCTTATTGCTGAAGAATCCACATGCTTGGGCTTCAAGGTCACTGAGAAATCTTGCTGGAGCTGAACTTAAAACCTCCTCCCTATAGACTAGCTGACAGAAAGGTGGAAAAAGCTGTGCTGCATGCAGCTCTATGGGAGAGTGAGCAGTCATCAGAGGAGGTAAACAACAATGGACACTGCAAGTCTTCAGTTAGGACAGCCAGGCAGAATGAGCCAATGGGTGCAATAGTGGCATGTCTATTATGGAGTGAAACCAACTGCTCCGTATTTGGACTGGAGGCCCACTCCATGGGAGGGAATATATGTCTGGTACTCAAAACCTATGATTGGGGGAGGCCACAAGCCCTAAGAGTATAATGCCTGCTGGTGTCTGGCTAAATGCATATATAGTGCTCACCCTCCCACCTGTTAAGCACTTCTCTTAAAGCCCATACCCTTATATTATTCCTACTTCCAGTTTTGGTGAAATAAACTTCTCTTTTCAGATGACAGTGACCTAGGGATGACTTTAAAACACCATAGTGCTGAGAAGAAATTACAGAGGTGTGTTCAGCACTGAAACATCTCTATCACACTCTCCAAGGCTTAGGGTCCATTGAGAAAGAGTTGGTGGGAACAGTGTAAGAGCCAAAGGGAAGTTACGACTGCTTACAATGAACTCTTCCAGACACAAAATGGCCCAGATATCCATGACCTCACAGTGCCTGACACTACCTACACAACACCCTCATAATAAGAGGAAAAGAGGATGACATCACAATAAAAGAGACTGATGGAGAAGGAGAGGGGACAAAATGGAGTATGGAGGTGTGAAGGGTAAAGTAAGGGGGAGGGAATTATCACGGTTTATTTTCTATAATTATGGAAGGTGTCAATAAAATATTTAAAAAAAGATCTTGTTACCCTCATCCCCCCATCACTCTTGAATGCCTTCCTCTCTCCAGAAGTTACAACAATACACATTTGAGAAAATAACTCCCTCTTCTGTCGCGCCAGCTACTGTCTTTAATGCCTCTGAGAGGGTTTTCATTACAGAACACTGACTGGCCCTATTTCTTGCACTGATAGTAATGCAGTGTGTGTCAGAAAATACTGGGATGAAAAGTCAAGGAGGGATAAGGGAAAAAGAACGGGAATAGTGAGAGAGTAAAGGAGAGGGTTAAGCAAAACTTAGGAGATATGAAAAAGCCATCTGGAAATCTACCACTTTAAAAATTAAAATTTTCCATTGTAAATATGTCTTATTCTTTTATTAAGCAGTTTGAATTACAAACAGTTCATCACTTTGAATATGGCTCATGGTTAATGATGTTGGAACTGTATATAAAGATATGTTTGCATAACCCAAGTTCACAAGGAGTTTCTACTATTTGTGTAATTTTTTTTTTGTTTGGAATATTACATTTAGGTGTGTAACCTATTTTGTATGCAAGATAAGTGCTAAATTCATGTTTTTTTTTTTTTTTTCCATAAGTATATCCAATTTTCCAGGCAGTAGACTTGAAGAAAAAAGCCAGCCCTTTCCTGATGAGTGGCTTAGGCTCCTTTGTGGAAAATCATTTGAAGTAGAAAAATCACAAATCCTACACACTATGAATATCTTGCCTTTATTCTCTTCCTATAAATAAGCCATATTTTAGAGGGAATAAATGAAGAAAATTAATGAGGCAGCACTGTTATTTCTTTCATGCTCACAGCTCCTACAACGGAACCATAACCTGGGATTTGGATAAAAGTCTCCCTAATCAAAATTTACTGTCTAGTTATTTGGCCTTAACTGGTTGGTGATTACAACAGCCAAAGTATTTTAAGGAAGTGTTTTCAATATCATCTTTTGAGGGAAACTTTGATTGAATATTCTCTTATTTCTTCATTTATGGGCTTATTTACCTACTGATTTACTGATTTATCCATTTGCTAGGTGCAGGATTTAGAAATTTACTAAAATGTTATTATTATCAAGTCTGAATTTTTACTGTATTTTATTGCATTTTTTTCCTACATGTGCTATTTTGTAGGTTAATTATGAGTTGACACATTTCAGAGCAAAACCTTATTCTAAGGGTAACAGGAAGACAAGTTATATTGGAGAGTGCCTTTTAAACTATTTTTGCTAAGAGCTGCTACTTAAGGTTGCCATGTGAGAGATAGTATCCAACTTAAGAGATTCCTTAGGGAATGGAAGGTGATCTTTAATATTATAGGCGAGAAAGCTGACTCTGAACTACTGTTACAGCATGTTAATGGTTCCCAGTGGGAAGTAGTTAGTGAATTTATTTTTTACATGCTGATAGGGAAAAGTCATGCTTGTCCCCATGTCATATATAGAAAAGTTCTTCAGAATAAGCCTTTCACTGATACAGGGAGTAAATTGAGTGCTATACATAAAATAGCCTAGAGAGAGAAGAGAGAAGGAAAAAAAAAAACAAGTTTTGCTGGCTGAAATCCTAGCATTTGAAACACAGTGGAAATAAAAGTTTATGTAGGGAATCAGATGCAAGGATAAAGTCAGTAAAGATGCCCAATAACACTGCAGGAAAAGGATGAAATAAAAGATAAGGATCAGAAAAGAAAGGGAGAAGAGGAGAAAATACTGCAATGATACATATTTGATCTCCGTGGTGGACTGCAGTAACCATGGTCACGATTTTGTCCACACCTTGAGGCTCTCTCTTTTCATGGCCTTCTGTACTCAAATGCTTGATCTGGATGACTGACAAATCCTGTTTAATGAATAGTAACATATACCACAAAAGCAATTCCTTGAACATTTGATCTGACACATTTGATGTTCTCAGATACTCTGATAATGTCCCCATGTAAATATATGTATTAATGTATCTAAGTATAAGTAGATGGTAGATAGATAGGGAGTATATGGTCAGACATTCAGATAGATAATGCATAGATGCTAGATAGGTAGGATATAGAAATATAGGTACATGATAGACAGATGCATAGATAGATAGATAGATAGATAGATAGATAGATAGATAGATAGATGATAGATAGATGATAGGCAGATAGAAATATAAATGTTGGGCTGGAGAGATGGCTTAGCAGTTAAGGCACCTGCATGCTAAACTTAAGAACCCGGTTCCAATCTCCAGGTCCCATGTTTAGCCAGATGCAAAGCGACACAAGCGTGCAATGCTGCACTTGCCCACAAGGGGACACATGCATCTGGATTTCATTCACAGCAACTGAGAGACTGCTGGCGCACCCATTCTCTATCTGTCTCCCTCTTCATCTGTCTCTCTCTGTCTCTCTCTGTGTCTCTCTCCAAAAAAAAAAAAATAATTAAAAGAAATATAAATATATGCCAGTAGGTTTTGTTAATCAGAAATTACATGAGGAAATGTGATGTCATTTGAATGCATGCATGTTAGACTAGCCATCTGCTGGTGCTGATCAAGAAGACACAAGGCTTATGGAGGACATTGGATATAATCAATTGAGTTTGACCCACAAAAGAAAACCATGAGCTCCTTCTTGCAGAACAGATTTCTGAACTATGGAATTATGACCTAGATCAGACATTAAAATTCAGAGATCCTTTGGCTAGCATCAAATAGAAGGTTATTGTGTTAACCTCATCACTATGGTTCAATATTGCTTGAGTAGTGACAGTATGCTGATAGCAAAATATGGCACTTAATTTATAACACTTTCAATTTTATTATTCCTAAAATCAACACGTATTTTGCAACCTGAACTAAGTATTTATGAAATGTTATGTACAAGAAAAACTGGCTTGAAGACAATTCCAAATGCCAGGTTTAGAAATAAATATTCTAAAATAATATTGATGATAGCTGAATGCCATTTTGTTACATTCTGCAGATTTCAAACATTAACTATTTTAAACCTGAAAATATCACTATAATTTTACTTATATGTGTTTGCTTATTTTGGAAAACCAATTATGACTTGAATGTTTTTAGCCACAGAGATGAAGTCTGGAAAACTGTATTGGTGCAAAGTAAAGGAATTAGAAAGAAAGAAAGTCTTTAGGCTATACCAGTTATTTTAAATGTGTGGAATATACCAAAATGTTGTCTTAATGTGTAATGAAATGGCAGAAATAAATCACTTTCCTCAAAATGTATTTTTTTCCCTTCATTTCCCAACTCTACCTAGATTAACTCAATAGAGCTTCCTTGAAAATCATTTCAATCTTTGAATTTCAGCATAGGTTGTACTCTTTAAAAATGAGAAATAGGAAATATGAGAAAAGAATGGAGAGCTAATTCAAATATATTATTTAAGGTAACATTTTAATAAGTAATATAATCATAATTAAACATCTTATTCTGCTGTAAAGAAAAAATAATAGTCAGAAAGAGGATAGCATTTTTTAAAGTTTGCAATGCAGCAATTTTTTTTAAATTAATTTTTGTAATCTTATTTTATTTATATTTATTGGAAAGAGAGAGGGAGAAAGAGGCAGATAGAGCACGAGAGTGTGCATGCCAGGGCCTGTGTGTGTGTGTGTGTGTGTGTGTGTGTGTGTGTGTGTTATACATACATATAAATTTATTTCCTTAAAATAAAGGTAGAAATGATATTAGAAGTAATAGTTAAGTACAAATAAAGGTTTGAAATCAATTATTATTGTCTACCCTTATATATTCTATTAGTATCTATCTTCAGATATTATATATAATCAGATTATATATATGCACACACACACACACACACACACACATATATATATATATATATATATATATATATATGAATAAAACATAAGTCTGATGTTATGCCCTGAAAACCGAAATATTTAAGTTGTTAAATATATACAGACCAGGTTTGGTGGTGCACGTTTTTTAATCCCAGCACTCAGAAGGCGAAGGTAAGGGATCACAGTGAATTCCATGCAAGCTTGTGAGTACTTAGTGAGTTCCAGGTTAGTCTGGGCTAAATTGAGACTCTACCTTGATAAAATAACAAGTATTAAGAAAAACATAAATGCATACCCTGAGGTATTCCCAGAGGTAAATATGAGTTCATTAAAATCAATATATCTTAATGTTCAATCTTACAGTTTCCTCTTGAATTGTAGGAAACATGGATGAAAATGCATGAAAGCTTTGAAAAAGTCTGTTGTGTCATTCTTTGAATTTTATTTGTAAATATGATCAGGTCGTATTATATATAACCATAATTTTCTTTATATTTATTTATTACAGAGAAAGAGAGAGATGATGGGTATGCCAAGGTCTCTACACATGCAAACGAACTCCAAATGCATGTGCCACCCTATGTATCTGGCTTATGTGGGTTCTGAGGAGTTGAACTTGTGTCCTTAGGTTTTGCAAGCAAGCCCCTTAATGGCTAAGCCATCTCTGCAGCTCATATTTAACTATGTTGACACTTATAATAATTACTAAGTTGTTTACTAATGATTTCTTTTAATACAAGTGAGAATGAGTAATAGAAGGGAATAGTCATCTGGTTTTAGTCTTAGGAATTCAACATATTCTTTGCACTTACTTATCTATGTGTCAGTATCTTTATTGGTCTTGTGGTGATTAGTTTAGCTATAGACCCTAATATGTATTTAAAAGTCCCTACTATATCAGACATGCCTGTGGGAGGGACAAGCTGGACAGCTGATAAATACTCAAAACTATTTTGAGATTGTAATGATGTAAGAGGCTACAGCCTTGCTGGTTTGCATTAGAACTGAATTACACAAAGTGACTGATTTGTGGAGTCTGAAAATAGTACCTGCACAGGTGATGCAGTTAGTCTCACACTGCTGGCAGAAAGCACACGACCTACAGGAGCTTGTGGAAGGAAAGGGTTTATATTGTCTTACAGACTCTAGGGGAGGCTCCAGGATGGTAGGACAAATGAGGCCATGAGCAGAGGATGGACATCATATCCTGGCCAACGTTAGGTGGAAAAAAGAAGCAGAAAAGTGTTCCAAACATTGTGTGCCAAATTTGAGGGGAAGCTGGCCATTATGCCAGCAACAACATACCTCCAACAAGTTTCTAATTCCCAAATTGTCATCAGGGGAGGATAAAGCCTTGACAACATATCAGTTTATGGGGAACACCTGAATCAAAGCCTCACAGGTTAAGGTAAACATTTGCTTTTTTTTTTTTTTTCTCTATCAGTATAGATAGGCAGGAATGGGGGAAATGAAATGAATAGCAACAGATTTGAATCTGGTTGGAAGAAAAGAAAGATCCTGCTGTTTGGCTCCTATTTACTTTAAAGACCAAAGATGGGACACAGATGGGTGGTTCCTTCTCAGCTTGCTTCTGTGACAATAATGAAGATGCACAAGGCCTTTTCACATGAAAGCCGTGAGAACAGAGCGAACACGGATGGGCAGTCTTAAGAGGAATGGACAGAGATTGGGAAAGCAAGATGTGTATGATACGAAGCTCAGATTTTTAGAAAGCACTCCTATTATGTGTTAAAATAAATATGTATAAATATTTTCTGTATGCAACAGTAAATAAATTCCCTCTTATTTTGGCTACTCTAAGCAACCTCTCTACTCCTGAAAAGAAGAGTGTTTTCTGAGATTAGTTGCAAAATAAAGCTATTTTTCATTCTGAATTTTTATAACTCATGATTCTTCTATATTGTGATGGTGTACTGTGATTTAGGGATTATGGGAAATCCCTGGGACATGGAAGTAAGCAGTTGCTTCTTCTAGATGAAGACTATCCTGAATGTCAGTTTTAAGATACTACTTGGCAGTTTCTCAGGAGGCCAAACCACACTTTGAGCTTTTTCTCCAACAGACTTCTGTGTACCATTTCCATTTCCATTTCCTTCTAGAAAATACTTTGATCCACCTGATAATGTAGCACTTTTTGGAGAAGAGTTTCTACTTTTTCTAGCTAAAGCCCTTTCTGTAATAAATCAGCAGATACAATTTTATTTCAATTTTATTTTGATGAGGATATAATCAGCCAGATTGTGCACTCAGTAATTCTGTGGTAAATACCTTAAACTTATGTGGTTTCAGGATACTCATTAGGAAGACAAGAGACATGGAAAAATCCCATGTAATTGCTTTTCCTGGGGCAAGAAATCAATCATTGTAAATATTGACCCTGAACATTTATTGGATTTGGAATTGTAGGTTTTATGTAGAACATAGTCCCTGACCCTTAAGAGGTAGAACATGGCAAGGAAACACCTCAGGTTCTATATTAAAGAGAGTAAATCAAATGGATCACATTGCATGATACCAAGTATGAATGCCTTTGGTGCCCAAACAGTAAATCAAAATGACAGAAATTGTGTACATTCATTTTAAGAGGACAAAATGAGAATGGCTTGTAGCAAAAAATAGTCCTTAGTTGGCAAGAAGGTTTCTGTGCATTCATATTGGGTTCGTATCACACCAGACATACTCAGGTTTCAGATTAATGAAGTAGCCTTTCTTAAGAACCCTGCCTCTTGCAGCATCACATCACAAAGAAAGAAAATCCAATGCCTATATAAGAAAAATGATTATTATTTCCCTCCTAAAATTTGTTGGGATAGCATACTGCTCAATAGGTCTGTAATAATGTGTGCTTTTATCAAAACACAAATTGCTTATATTTCATAAAAAACTTACAAAAGTTAAAGTTTATTTTTTACATGAACAAATGTTTCACTTGTTGAATTTTCCACTTTGTTGTGTCACCTGGGTGCTCAAAACTTTCAGATTTTAAAGAATTCCAGATTTGTGGCTTTCAAATTAGATCATCAATTTGTACTAATTTCTTCTGTATATGGCCAAGAGCCATACATATACAAATGGACATAAAATGGGAAGAGTGAACCCACAGCAAGTACATCATGCGTTTGCTTTCCCTGCATAGCCTTTACTCACCCCTTCTGCAAATGATACTGCATTTGTTTTAATATACTACTCATCTCTCACATATATACAAGGACTGTCACTTAAAGTATTGAAATGCTTGCCCCATGTGTGGGCTTCGTGCTATCTCTAACCTTCTCATTCACTGACTTTGGAATGTGCATATTGATCAAACTACCATGAAAGAATTAGACATAATTCATTTTACATTAAAGTTTTCTGGGTTGGAGAGTTCTTGCTTACATCTCTAGATTCTGCATGAACATTTTAAAAATATATTTGATTAGTTATATATATAGTGTGTGTATATATGTATGTATATATACAGCCATGATGTTACCATGGTTAGCCTTCTCCCTGTCTTCCCCCAATGGGTGATGTGGGTCTTGCCTTATAGGGATAGCCATGAGTCATGTGGGAGAGGCAATGACTCTGTGTATAATGACCCAACTCATGGCTCTAACAATCTTTCCACCCCCTCTTCCGCGAATTTCCCTGAGCCTTGATGGGTTCATTTTAGGTCTATTTCAGTGACAAGGTTTTGTGAATCACTGTGTCTCTGGATATCTGTTCTGGTAGGGGTTGAGAGTTCTTTGGGTCTATCGCCTTCACCCTTGTGCTGGTACCAGGTTCTGCGATAAAGCATCACTCTTGCTCATTTTCGCTATAACTCTATGGCTTCAGCTGGTGCCCTGTTGAGGTACAATGGGCTGATTCCCTCCTCAGGATCTGTGTTCACCTGAAAGAGAGAAGCAGATTCTCCAATGGAGATTGAGGTCAGTGCAAGATATATGGAAAACCATTATTATTTTAGAGAGAATTTAGTAGGAGTAGGTCCTCTTGTACCCCACTGTTGGTGGGAGCTTGATATTGGAGAGCGGGCTCATTTTTGGATATGGTTCTTACTTGTTACCCATTTCCAGGTATGGGTTTCATTGCACTAGCGGATCTGTTAGCCAAATCTAGAGCAGTTGGTAACCCACCATGGCTGTGTGCCACTATTGCACTTGTACAAGCATCACGTCAGGTAGTTTGCTGCTGAGTAGCTTAGATCATGAGCTGCTTAGACAGATGTTGGTCGTTTCCCCCAGTCACTTATTTAGCACCTTTTAGCACTAGACAAGCTAAGTTTCTGGGGACTGACTCTCTTCTAGATTGCAGCCAGGTCTCTCCATGTTCCATTTAAACAGCATATGGTTTCTTCAGCAGAGGGTCTTACCAATAACCTTTTTTGGGTCATCAGGTACTCTGACAGAAATCTGTCTTCTTTTGGGAAACCTTGTAGGTCCCAGTGATCAACAGCTCATTGCTTTTCATTTATTGCATTTGCTTGAGAGACAGAGAGAAAAAAAAAAAAAAAAAAAAAAAAAAGCAAACAGGGAGATAGAGAGAAAATGAGCATATCAGGTTCTCCAGCCACTACAAATGATATCCAGACCCCTGAGCATCTGGCTTATCTGGGTACTGGGGAATCAAACCTGCATCCTTAGGCTCTGCAAGCAAGTACCTTACCCTCTAAGCCATCTCTCCAGCCCCAGATATACATATATATATATATATATATATATATATATATATATTTTTTTTTTTTTTTTCTGGAGTGTGTTATTCTATTGTTGTACTCACTGTCCATACATCTTACATTACCACAGGAATATTGAAGTGATAGGAAGGATGCTGACTACAGTAAGAGACATGAAAGCCTTTAATTATATGTGATAAAAAGGCTTCTATTTTTGACAGGATTTGTACTAGATATCTACCATGTGATGAATTTAGATTAGTGGTAATGTGTACCATAAGCAGATAGAATATAAGGACAATTTTTTTCATTAAAGTTAATAGTTACATTTCCCTAATTTTTGTAGTTTAATATTCACTTTTGTCCAATTCTAACACAGAATGCAACAGATCTTTTTCCATATGTCAGGAGTTTAGAAGATCAGTATTATCTTTTTTTTAAATATTTTATTATTTATTGATTTATTTGAGAGAGAGAGATACAGAAATAGGCAGGGAGAGAGAGAGAGAGAATGGGTGTGCCAGGGCCTCCAGCCACTGCAAACGAACTCCAGATGCATGCACCCCCTTGTGCATCTGGCTTACGTGGGTCCTGGAGAATCGAGCCTCGAACCGGGGTCCTTAGGCTTCATAGGCAAGCGTTTAACCGCTAAGCCATCTCTCCAGCCCAGATCAGTATTATCTTAAATAGATACTTGATCTTTAACGGGCAGTTTGTCATTTGTTCACAGTATCTGCGCTTGGGTACAAATAATGAAGAATACAATTTTGAAACAAAATGTAAATGCTATATTTTAAATGTTTTACACATTTGTAGGAAATATTATGACACACAGGGTCAAAATATTTATATCTACAGGTTCTTGGCAATGTATAACATAGTCTGAAGATATTATAGAAGTAAAGTCATTCTGTCAGTATATTTTGCAAGATAGTTCAGACAGTTGACAGGCATAAGTTCTGCCCTGTATTGTATATCGTTACAAATTTTTAGTCCCATTAGCAATTATTCTTCCTTTTCATTAGCATAAATCCCTTTGTGTTATTCTAGTTTATAAAGCAATTATTCCTTAAGTGACATTTTAAAATCTCATTATTTAATTCAAAATTTAAAACTATTATTTTCTAGTAGGTATACATCATTATTATTTCCTTGTTAAAAAATAGTACCATATTTCTTTCAATTATATGCAGCAAAAATGACCCCAAATATTTAAAAATAACAACCAATTCTGCATTTTCTAACTCCTAACCCTTGTTCATTCTGTTCTCCAGAAAATATCAGCTTGAAAATAATGTCATTGATGATCTTTTCCAATATGGTCTTCTAAAAATTACAACTCTGCGACGTAATTAGTGCTCTGTAATGGAGTTATGATGAACTTGTTGTCTGGCAGCTCACATTGCATTTTCATTTTATTTTGGAGATCTAACCTGATAGAACATGGGAGATTTTTGAGAAAATACTTCTCAAGGTCATGAACTAGAAAATGATTTGATACTTCACTTCATGTCATAAATAGGTGGATTCAATAAGACTAGGAAGATATACCACTCTGGTGATTTTATAAATACCTCCTTTTACATAGCTATTTGTAAATATTTAATATTTTAAAATATTCTAGATGCATTATGTAGTCTGGGGGTAATATTTATAATATTTTAATGTTCCATCCATTAGTTATGTTTAAAGGATATCTTAAAAATTAATGTGTATCTTGTTGTCATTTATTATTTGAAATACTACATATATGATTTGTCACTGAGTATGATAGCAGTGAATACACTAATAGTACCCTAATATCTATAGAACAAAGGGGAAATATTCTGTCCTTCCTGGCTTTTTCACTCACCCCATTCAAAGTCACACAACTTCACCTAAGGAATTAGTCTTCTAAACCAGACCCCTGAGAAATGATTGACTGGAGCAGTAGTTTAAGAGTCAGACCAGGTGAGGTATCTATTGACCAGGTCATTCACATCCCTTCTTGCCTTCTGAGGTCTTTGCCAAGGTGTTCTTTACACTGGGCTTTTACCTTTGCAGCTCATTCTTATTTATGGAAAGGAAAGGGTTTATTTTGGCCAACAGTTGTGAGGAGAAGTTTCCATTCATTTCAGGGGAAGCATCGGTGGAGCACAAAGCTGGTATTACATTGTCACATCAGCATGGAGGTATTGATTCTTCGAGTGTTCTTTGTAATGTACTGTCCGATTAACACTTGACACAGAAGTCTGCAGGCCATGGTCGGCTTCCCAGAAAGTCCAGCATATGTAGAATTTTCTGAGTCATATATATTGAGATAATGCATTGGGTCTGAGGCAATATCCTTATCAAACCGAAGACCTCATCACTGCTGGTGATGGTGGAAAACTGGAGTAATTGTCAAGGAATCTTAGGTCAAGTTAGAAAAGTCAAGAAGCTTCTTAAGTACAATATGTATAGGGGGAATTAGGATCATAATCAAAATTCATTTTTTAACTTATCCTGCATGAGGAAGCAAGGTGGTTGTGGCAAAGTAAGTAGCCCATTGGATAAGAATGGGAATCTTATGATTGGGAGAGATATATCAAGAGTGAGGGCCTGACAAGTACTGAACTACCACAATAGGGAAAGATACTTAAACAATGAATGACCTCATTCCACAGGAAAGACAGTTCACCTTTTCAAACTTCTTTCAAGGTAGAACAGCAGTTTATTATGACAGGAACTGACAGTCTTTTTGCTACGATTTTTTTTTTTCTTTCCTGACTGATTTTGAAGTGATATAATGTCCTACACTACATAGCAGATTGAACCATTTATTTCCAAGTAGAAAGAGTAGAAGTAGGCTGAACACCAAGGAACTCATTAATTGAGTCTGTTTGCTATATTCCTGGAAAGTAGATATTTGAAACAACTTAGTGATTGTGTATTTGAGGTAAAAGTGGGAAAGTAATTATACAACATTGATAATCTATGTTCCTACATTTCCCTTGTATACTGACTAGAAACCTTTTGAAATTTATAACTGCTTTTAAAATACTGTGGATGTATACCACATACTCAAGGATAAATAGGCAAATATATATAATTTTCTCACCTGTGAAATTCATATGCATAATATTAAAATAGTCACATCTGTTAAAATCCTGTAACCTTGAAATACCTTTAGATATAAGTAGCTCACTGGTTCCTTTTTATCTTTTCTTCTCTCCTTGTGACATTAAATAGATTTACTCAACACATCTACCTGAGCATGATATAGTGATAGGAGCTTTGGTTCCTCCATATTGACAATAAGGTCAGACTCAGAAACTGGAAGTCTGTTAGGTGAAGGTGAGCTGTATCTAAATAGGAGAGGAAAGAGACAAAAAAATGACTATTTCAGGGAATCTTCTGAAAACATGTATACTTTTTCTTATTGTCTTTACTCCAGAACAAAGAGTGTTGTATGTCTCTTCATCACATAAATCACTCATCCGAACCATGTGATACCCACAGCTTTAGATTGAAGAGGAAACTACACATTTTCATAATACACAAAATGTAGCACATATATATATATATCTATATCTATATCTATATCTATCTATCTATCTATCTATCTATCTATCTATCTATATATATATATATATATACACACACACACACACACTACTATAGCCTTAAACAAAAAAAGAACAGTGTTACTAGGTACTCAGCAGCACTCAGGAAAGTCAAGGTCAATCTGGGCTACACAGTGAGTTGTAGGGAAGCTGGTCAACATAGTACAACCCATTCTCAAAATTCCTAAACTACTATGTAAATTAATACATTAAATGAAAGTCAGATATTTGTGGCATGGGTGTCACTTCCTCCTTTTTGGAATCATATTCCTGACCAGTGCAGCTTAGGGAAAAGCGTGTTTTATTTCAGCTTATAGTTTTGAAAGGAAAATTCATTACAGCAGGGAAAACATGGCAGGAGCACACAGCTGGCATCAAGGTGTCACATCAGTAAGGACGGAGTAGAGAAAGAGCAGAAATCAGAGCTGGATGACAGAATCTCAAGGGCCTTCCCCAGTGTCGCAAGTCTGTGCCTCCTAAAGGTTACTAACCCTTCCCAAACAATCACAAATGGGGGGTCAAGTAGTCAGATATATGGTACATGGGCGAATGGTTTCCATACAAACCACCACAGGGAATTTACAGCACACTGTGTCAACCACAATTGGCTGGACACAGAAAGACAGATGCCACCTGCCCTCTCAGTTGTATGTAGATTCTAAAACAGGTGAGGTGGTGGAAGCAGAAAATAGAATGGTGTTTATCAGACTATAAGATGAGGTGAAATATAGATATATTATTTAAATGGTGCAAAGTTTCAGGGTTTTTTTTTTGAGATTTTTGAAAAACATGGTGAATAAAATTAATCATTCTGTGCAATGTGTAACAAAACTTCTCAGAAAATAACTTCCATATATTGTTAATGCTAAAACTTAATAGCCTTATTCAAATATTTCTCACTGTGTAGCTATATGATTGCATCATATCACATATATACAATTTCAATTTGAGAATTAGCAGTTAAATTAATGCATGAATTCTTGGGATCAGGGATCACATAAGAAAGACTGTGAGGGCAAAGAAGTTGTGACACCCATAAGAAGCATTATGTTGACAGACGTGGCATGATCGTGGCACATTGCATTAATTATACACTGCCACAGGGGTTAGCTGGTTTGTAGCTCTGTCTCACCAGAGGTCACAGCTTCCTCACAGACTGCAATAATGAACAGAGGCAGATACAAAATGATCAGAGCTGGTGATCAGAATAGATAAGATTACATGAATAAATTCCATCGCTGTCTATCATTTGACCAGAGTTTATAGTATGGGTACACAATTCTATTTTATACTTTAGCTTCTGGAGATAGTAATTCTGAAATTAGCCACTCCCCAGTCAATTTCCTGCTTTGTAATCCTTTCTGATATCTGTTTTCTGAGAAAACCAAACAAAAATGATATAATGAAGTTTCTTTCAATGATCAATGGGTTATCATTGTTGCTGCAGTATGCTGTGCAGTGGTGAACCCAGGACTTCATGTTTTTGAAGGGGGTGCTCTATTCAGAGACCCATTCCATAAAATTTGCTACATGTACAAAAAAAAAAAATGCTATAATAGATGGTGATTGGTCCCTCTTTGTGAAAATCATCCACAGACATCATATTAAAAAAATCTTATAATTTTGTTCATCTGCTTTATTATTTTAACCATAAATACTTTATCCTTATGAAATATTTGAATGATTTGGAATTTTTTTTTCCATATTACCAGTATATTTTGGTACAGTGATGCAGATGACTACCTATGTTCCTCCCTCAAAGTCGTAAATTGAAGCCTTAGTTCCTAATTTGACAGTTATAGGATCTACAATATAACTAAGATCAACTGAAAGAATAAGGGTAAATTACTTAAGGATTTGTTTATTCACTAGAATTTGACACTGAAAATAAAGATGATAATCTAGGGAGCTCCTTTTCCTCTTCCTGTGCTCCTGTTATGTTGGGGGCGGGGCAGGGGAATGATGGCTACTTAAAATCATACAAAGTCACGTAGCCAATGGTAAGCAAGGAAGAGGCTTGTCCAGAAGCAGCTGGCTGTGCTGTGCTGGCACTCTGATAGCAGAATCACCGAGATTCAGAAGTGGAAGAAGCTAATCACCTGATCAGTGATATGAATCTTTGCTTGCACAAGTTGAGTAAAAATGGGATTTGGTACTGAGGAGGGGGTTGACCAGGCAAATGCCTGGAAGATTCATAAGACTCGTGAGCTGATCATCTACTGAGACTTTTCTGGTGAGGTTTCAGACACAAATGATGAGGTCACTGAAACATGGAGGAAAGATAAGCCCTGTTAATAGATGATAAAACGCATGACTAAATTGACGGCTTTTTTTTTTGATGGTTTGTGGAAGAGAGAATTTATGAACCATGAAATGAATTAATTAACTGAGGATACTTTTAAACAAAATATTCTAGGTGAAGTCTGTATCTGCTTCTGCTTTAAGTTAAGTGCCAAAACAAAGACAGATTTTTGAAAGATGAACTATTCAATGGAAGAGAATCTGAATTTTCAGAATTTCAGTACTGAAAAATTATCTGTATGTGTGTATATATATATTTATGGGAAAAGGAGAAAACAACTTTGTCTGAGGGGAGAAAACCCAAGTTGTGATTAGACACCCATGTGAAAAGAGACTGTGATCCTTGTGAGCGATTAACTAAATCAACCACATCAGCTGAAGACGGTCATAGAGATGGAATGATATCAGTCTACAAAGCACCAGTGAGGACAATAGATGGAGGACCGAGAGCTAGAACTATTCAGCAGGAAAATTACTTTAGAGTTCATGCAAAAAGATGTTCGACTCCAAAAATTATTCAGAGATACTGAGATACCCAAGTTCACCCAAGCTAGGGAAAGGCTGCTCATCTTGTCTTACATGAGTGAAGTGACTATCTCAGTGACTGCCTGATTAATGCCATCCCCCAAACAAGGGGATTCTGTAAACATCTCAGTCTCCTTAATTGGAAGAGAACTGATTGAAATAGACTTTTCTCAAGCAATAGCATTTAAATAGAAAAAAATGCTAGTTTTAAAACTGCATATCTTCTTTTTACTTTCACTCTTTCAGAAAGAAACATCTCCAGTGCTTGACCCACAGGTGTATCTTGTAATACATTTTTATTTCAGGTCCAGGGCAGGAAAGGAATGAATTTTTCCCTCAGGATGAATCTCTAAATTGATTTTCCTCCATGCCTGTTTTACATGTTGAAATGAGACCGTATCACTTAGACTGCATAGTGGATATTAGAATAATTTAAGACTGTGGATATTTGGAAAGTGATGAAACATTTTAATGCTACGGGATACTATGCTCTGCCCAAATTCATACGTTGAAATTTATTCTTAATGTGAATACATTTGGAGGTATGAGTTATATGGAGATAAAGAAAATTAAATGACATCATCATGTTGAGATCATGGATTTGTAGTTTCAGTGTTTCTTTAACAAGATACATGAGAGACTTTGATACATTGGATCTCTAAAGCAAAACCTCCTTATATGGTCTGACATCCTTGGCGTGTGTGATGCCCTGGAAGGTGATAAGCACCTCACCCGAGCTTTCTTTAGATGGCTGTTGAATTACTAAGCTTTAAATGTGCAGAAGTTTGATGAATGTGTCCCAAAAGCGATTTTTTATTGTAGATTACTATAGCTGTAAATAGGAGTTTGAGAACAAATTCTATTACCAATACAAAATTGTCCCATGCAGAAAGAATCCAGAGTTGTGAGAAAAGTGCCAAAGCTGTGTCCAGCCTGAAGACACATATGAGGAAATTAAATAAAATATTAAGATCTAAATGTGGGATCAGGCTCAAATGATCAGTCTTCTGAAAGGATTAATATATCAAGAAATGGTTTGAAGCCAGGAGCAGAGGTAACTCTGTAGAATGCTGTGCAGAATAGAGGTTGGATATAAGATGGGGGTAAATAGAGAATGTCTTCCTTCTGATTTTAATTAGACTTCACTTTTTTATGTCTTGCTACATAGGTACATGTGGTGGTTTGATTCATGATGTCCCCCATAAGCTTAGGTGTTCTGAATGCTAGGTTCCCAGCTGATGGATATTTAGGAATTAAAGCCTCCTGGAGGCAGTGTATTGTTGGGGATGGGCTTATGGGTGTTGTAGCCAGCTCTCCATTGCCAGTGTTTGGCACACTCTCCTGTTGTTGTTGTCCACTTTATGTTGGCCAGGGGGCGATGTTCACCTTCTGCTCATACCATTGTTTTCCCTGACATCATGGAGCTTCCCCCTCGAGCCTGTAAGCCAAAATTAACCTGTCCCCTGACAAGCTGCTCTTAGTTTATTTCTACCAGCAGTGCAAACCTAAATGCCACAGAACATTACAGGCAGAAGTTTCAAAGATATATATATATATTTTTTTTTTTTCCTGTATGTGTTGTTTTGGCATATGTGCTATAGTTAGTTAGTATTTGGTTTCATAAAGACAATTTCATTGAAGTATATCGAGGTTTGTGATCATATTCACCTCATTTCTTTATCCTACCTACTTTCTTCTTCTCACCTCCTGCTGGCCTAGTGTTCTTCTCCCATGCTGTGTGTGTGTGTGTGTGTGTGTGTGTGTGTGTGTGTGTGTGTGTGTGTGTAGATCTACAAATCAGAAAATCAAAATAAAAAGTATTGATGAATCTGGTTCATTCACTTAATATGGTAATCTTCAGTTGCATCTGTTTGTTTGCAAACCACATAACTTTATTCTTCTTTATGAACTGAATAAAACTCCATTACATAGGGGAAGGACATTTTCTTTATCCAGCCATCAAACACCTATGGTGCCTCCCTAACTTTGCTTTGGTGAATAGGTCAATTATAACCAATGTGTAAGTACCTCTGAGGTATGTTCTTAAATTGTAATTGAAACATGATTCACGTGGGGATTATGTCAAAATGCATTTATTTGATTCAGTGGGTTGGGGCTGAGCATGGCATTCTAAAACACTTCCAGAGGAGGCTAGTGCAGCTTAACCCTCAGACATTGAGAGGCATGCAACTCACCTCTAGTCCCTCAGAACTTTACAGATATGATAAGAAAGAAGGGATTGATGCAAGCAACATGTTCTTTGTGCAACATCTCAGGACTGAAAGATTAATTTATAGGTTTTTATTTTGATCCTGACTTCTTGGACTTTGCCAAAAAAAAAAAAAAAAATAGAAGAAGAAAAAGAGAAAACAAAGAAAGGAAAACATGCTGGGATACAAGCTTCAGAACATCAATTCTTGTAGATAAGCTGTGTTTCTCATGTGAAGGAGAAACTGTAGAATCAGTGACAACATCCCATTCCACCCACAGACCATGTGTTCCTCTGAATGAGAGGGAGTCTTGAGCTATGCATTCCTTATTCCCTGAAACATTTCATGATCTAAAATATCCTAAAATAAATGTTTGGAATACACTACAGTTTACTAAAGGAAAAAGACAGCCATGCTCGATTCTGAAAGGAATTAGATCAGCCACTGACTAACAAAATCAAACCAGTTAGAATTATTAAATATACCAAGCATTCCTTTTATTTTTTTCTATTTTCTGAATATTATATTATGTCTGTCTTAATAACATGTACCTATTCATTTTTCAAATTGTCCATATTTTATCAAAATTGAATTCTTTTCCTTAGCTTTAGACAGTATGCTGATTATCTCTTCTCTAGAAGAGTACTCTAGAAGGTACTTTTGAAATAATTTAAGGAATGATGCTGACTAGGCATTTTTTGAGAAGCAAAACTAGATGTCTATGGGACATTGCCTAGTGCAGCCTTCAATCTCTTCCACACTGGGATCCTTTATGGTGACTTCCACATTACAATAACATTGCATTGTGCAATGGGGAGCTTCAGATCTTCCTCATAGGATTTTTATGAATACAAAATAAATTACAAAGTTTTTAACACATGGTAAGTGCCTTGTCACTATAAAACCCAGGTTTACCTTGTACCATTTGTGTTTATCAAGAATTAGGGTCCATATATGTATAGTTATAGAGCCTGTGTAAATTCTCCAAAGTTAGAAAACTAGAAATCTACAACATGTATCTAAAGGTTTAAAACTAATTACAAATATGAGTTTGGTAAGATCACACTTTTGAATGAATCAAAATGACTATGAGTTATATGTATGAATAAACATTAACCCAGTTTTGGGCCTACAGAGGTGGTTTAGCAGTTAAGGTCCTTTCCTGTGAAGTCTAAGGACCCAGGCTTGATTCCCCAGTACTCATGTAAGCCAAATGCACAAGGTGGTGAATGCATATGGAGTTAATTTGCAGTGACATGCCCATTCTCTCTATCTGTCTCTCTTTCTCTCAAATAAATAAACAAAATTTAAAAACATAAACTACTTTGACACTTCCATTGTTGTCTTAGACCCTTGGGTCTGGGTGAGTGGCCAAGAGATTTCCAAATATAATGAAGGTGGTGATTCCTATAAAGAAAACATAATCATTTATATTTGAAAAACTATGCATCCTTCCAAATTGGTCTTTATGGAGAATAAATAGAATGAACAAACAGATGAAAGAACACCAATTAACAGTATTTGGTAAAGGATATCAGGGTACCATTGTAAGATGCACATTCATTAAAAGACACAATGAATGTGGCCACCAGAGGGCAACCTTACTTAGAACTCAATTCAATGAGGGACCTTTAGCAAACTTTCTGAAATAAATGGTAAGAATCAAGTATGAGCAATTCAATTTTTTTTCATAATAGCAATACAGTACTCTATAATTAGCACATAAGCAATAAAAGCTATGTCATCTTAGTTAAAACCATCAATAGAATTTCTAAAATAAATCTCTAACTTTATAATTTCCCCAATTCATATGATTTACTAGGTCCTAGAATACTCTCCTGTTGACCTTCCCTACCTCTCCATCTCCACATTCAAAACACTCAATGTCATTTCTCAGATGAGAGCAATACTTGTTCCCAAATGTAGGTTCAGAAGTCGTTAGAAAGCTTTGCTTCTTTTGCATGAGGAGATTCTTCCTCAGAACAGCATTCTTAACTCATCAGAGGTAGATGAGCATGAGAAATGTGAAGAGTAATTATTATTTTCCGTGATGATTTGAACTGAGATATGCAGTGAGAAACCCAAGATTATGGGAAGAGAAAAGTACATACGAGGCAGAACTTGCTTCAGTTATTCAGAAAGTAAGTTGTATATAAGTTCATAATAAACAAAATAGAAAGCCACAAGATAAAATAAAGGACATTATATTAAAAACAAGGTTTGTTGCAATGTGGAAGTGTATCACAATCCTACTGAAACACCGTAAAAATGGGCTGCCTTTTTGTTGAGACCACATTTGTGATGTTCTGGTGTTGGGTGCATTGCTGTTATGCACAAGCTGCCTTAGATTTGTTATTTTCTGCATAAGATCCACACTGATATTATAATTTGACCACTGAAATAATTTTTCATGTTTTCTGACCTTTATGGGTGTACTCTATTAACTACTCTAATTAGAGATTTCTTCCGATCCTGAGCACATGAAAACGAATACAACATTCTATCTTCCTCACAAAGTTTGAAGTCCTGATATCTCGTTCTGTCCACAGCACTTTCAGTTCCAAGTTTCTGTAACAGTCTATGACTCCATATGCTGCTAAATTGTCTGGATACTTTGTTGATCATATGTTCTTAATCTTGTTTGCTGGTATACAGTGACATATTGGGTATATTTAGTGTGTTTAGCCTCTTTGTGGTCTCTCAGACTCTACAAAGTGTAATGTTCATGGCTTAAATAAAGGCTATGTTGATGAAAAACACAGCTGTTCTTTCAAAGGAAGTAAAAGAGAGTTTATTTCTGAGCCAAAAGTATGACCACAGCCTGAGATCCCATATTCAATGGAAGTGATGTGAATTTTCACAGTCACAAAACAAACAACATTGCCAGTCAATATGTTTGCCATATAAACTTGTGGCAACATTGGGTAGGCAGACCCTAACAAGACAGGGAGGTGTATAGGTTTCAGGTGTTACCTTTCTGAAACTCTTAGCTTTAGGGTTGGTGGAGGATAAGTTTTTGCTAAGTATAGTAATACATTGCAAAGTTTTAACTTATTAGAGAAAATGTTAGACCAGAAATATGAAGTTTAAATATATGGTTATTAAGAGAACAAAGGTAGCTCAAGATCCCCAGATCCGCTGTGCTTAGTTTTTGCCCCAGAGATGAAAATCTACTCAACTTGGAGGCACTGAGTCTTCAGGGTGTCTAATATAGCTGGGGCTTCTTCCAAGAACTCACATGCCCCTGTTGGATTCTCTTTCTAGGTCATACTGCCTCCCTTGGTGATCCCATTAAACTGCATAATTTTAACCTGGATAGTTCATGATGAAACCTGTTCAAGATTATGGGCTTTATATTTTCTTGGAATGAGAAATGTATTTTTAAAATTTATGTGTGGAAAGAGGAGAGAGAGAAAGAGAGACAGACCAGAATGAACTCCAGACACATGCCATTTTGTGCATCTGGCTTTATATAGGTACTGGGGATGCCCAAGCTTTGCAAACAAGCACCTTTACCCACCAAACCATCTCTCAATAACTGTAACAGGTGTCTCAACATTGTCATTTAGAAGTACAATATAGATATCTAAATCAATAGGATGCAAGAAAAAGTTTTGACTCTTTTTTTTTTTTTTTTTTTTTTTTTTTTTGGTTTTGCAAGGTAGGGTCTCACTCTTGTCCAGGCTGACCTGGAATTAACTCTGTAGTCTCAGGGTGGCCTTGAACTCTCGGCGATCCTCCTACCTCTGCCTCCCCAGTGCTGGGATTAAAGGCGTGCGCCACCACGCCCGGCACAAAAGTTTTGACTCTTAAGCCATATGAGTATATAATTGATGTCTATGTATATATCATCTATAAATAGATACTCCTTGAGCTTGAATTATTAAGTATATTCTGAATGATAGTAAACATCAAACAATAGTACATATAAAAATCAAATATGGGCTGGAGAGATGGCTTAGCTGTTAAGGTGCCTGCCTGCTAAGCCTAAGAATGCTGGTTCCAATCTCCAGCGGTTCCAATCTCCAGGTCCCACGTTTAGCCAGATGCAAAGTGACACAAGGGTGCAATGCTGCACTTGCCCAAAAGGGGGCGCAAACATCTGGATTTCATTCACAGCAGCTGAGAGACTGCTGGCGTGCCCATCTCGGCCTCACTCTCCCTGTCTGACTATCTCTGTGTCTCTCTCCAAAAATAAATAAAATAATAAAAAAATCAAATATGCTTTCCTTTGATTAGTTCACAAGTATCCCACAATAAAACATTGATGAAAAGGTAACATTTTAATTATCATTCCTAAGTAGCACTTACACTTTTTTGCTGTGTGGTCATTTTATATAGTATTGGATTTCATAGGCACAATTTCTCCTAAAAATACCATTCACTGTGGTAATATAAACCCCTTTCCCTTTTCCAACTGTCCTCCTCCTTCATTTGATACCAGTCTCGTCTTTTTCAGTAGTCTCCCTGGGTTTTTATGTCTCAGGTTTATATTATATAGATACCTGCACATCCTAGTTTGCTGTAACACTATTCATAAAACCAAGTTATCGATTAAGCACATGTACTTTTCTCATCTTAATGAGTAAGTGCACACCCCAGAACAGCGTCTTCTGACATCGCATGAGAGTCACCCAGCCTAAGTACGGACTTGAATCTACTATCAGCATAAGGTATTTGTCACAGTCAGCTTTGTGTTACTAGGATGAACTTCCAAACTGGGCACAAGCTATGGAAGGAATTTATTGGAGCTTACAGATCCAGGGGATGTTCCATCACGACAGAAGAAACATCCCCTTTCACAAGTCCACACAGAGGGAAATACCATCACCAGCACCACAAAGCAAGAACATTCCAAGAACCCCAGGCAGAGCTCCAGCACTCTGCATTCCTTAGGCTGAGAACCCATATCTGCCCACAGTGACACCTCTTCAGCCAGGCAGGTGGGGATCCAAGAAACTTCCATAAAAAGGAATCTATTGGGAACATCCATTCGAACTGCCACAGTACTCTTGCTCTATAATTGAACACTATTTTGTTACCTCTTTTTTAGCGAGTACAATTTTGTTGTTGTTGTTGGTGGTGGTGGTGGTTTTGTGTGTGTGTGTGTGTGTATGTGCATGTGCATGTATGTGTGTAGTGTCATGCATGTATATTTGCACTTAGGCACATGTGTGTGGGTGTGCATGAAAATGCGTACATATGGAAGCCAGGAGTTGAAGTCAAGTATCTTCTTCAATGTTTTTCTCTTTATTTTACAGGCTAAACATCTCTCAGGTAAGCTTAGATCTTGTCAGCTCAGCTAGTCCAGCTAGCTGACTTGCCTGCGAGATGACCTGGAACCTCCTCTGAAACACAGGGACAACAAATGGCTGACATGCCTAATCAAAATTTACATGAGTGCTGTGGACTTGAACTATGTAATTCATGCTTATAATACGAGCACTTTATTGAGTGAAGTATCTCCCTAGAATCTTCTGTTTTGTATTTTAAAGGCATCACCTTCACTCTATGTCTTCCTTTACCCAGTGTCAGTAAATGTCTACTGTCCAAAGACACTTTGTAAATATCTGTAGGACATTTGTCCTATTGCCAGTGTTCCCACCAGCTGTGATAGAAAGAACACAGTGGTAATAGAGTTTATGCACAAAAGCAAATGGAATTGAAGGCTTATGAACAATAAGAGACACCTGAATAATGGATCATGAAATGCAGTGAAAGATTAATCAATAGTCATAGTCAAAGATGTGTGTCACAATGAAACACAATGGCCTAAGGGAATAGATATGCCAAAGGGAGCCAAAATTTAGAGAACACCAATATACTTGACTTCCATCACCTGAGCAGGCTAGAGTTGTTAAGTGTACTACCTGAACTGTTATGGCTCAGAACAAATTTGGGACTGTTAATCTGGAACTGAAAATAAGATCAATTTGTGAGCCATGCAAGAAAATTCATTTTACCCCCCTATGGTAAAGCAACATTTGAGACAGAAAACAATAGAATCCATGCTAATGGAATATCTCATTATAAAAAGTGGGCTAGAATGAATCTGTCCCCTTTCAAGAATGATCTCTACTACAAAAAGATAAAGACTGATTGCTATTGTATTTCCAAAAAGATGTTTTAGCTTAAAATCTATTCAGCACAATGTAGAACCACACCTTATTTTTCCTCATTTTCACATGTCAATTGGAACCAAAGACAATGCATTTGGAGCTACTTTCTCAGCAAAGGTGCAGCAAAGGTGGACCCATGTTAATAATGCTAGATTACTGACTGTCAAACCAATGGATGTTATTGTAATTGCATGAGGCATGAGGAGAAATTCATTAAGTACAGCATTCATGGAATGTTGGTTCACTTTTCAATGAAAGAATTTGGGGTAAGTTGCATATGGCTTTATGTTTCATAGCAAATGTAAACTTTAAAAGAATAAAAACTTTAAAAGACAGGGTATATAGATAAGAGAGCTTTTCATCAGAGAAACATGTGGAGAATTGGTTGGATTATGACTAATTGATATTTAGAAAATATCATTTGATAAATAAAACACTTTTTTATGTTTTACCTAGTTCATTAAAATTGTATTTTGACATATTTATATTGCAATTATTTGTACACACAAGTCAAACTAAGGAAGTTTTGCTTGACAATTTGTTGGCTTTCTTCCAGCTTATCAGACAAAATATTTTAGGTAGTCATCTTTATTGAAGTAATATCTTAACATACCATTGCTTTTAAAAAGTAATGACAGTATAAGTTGGTATGTGGGGATGTATGTGTGGATGTTTGTGTGCATGTATTTGTAGTACAGGAGGCTACAATTAAAACTGCAGATAGTAGATAAATATGTGTTAGACTCTAACAATGTTAACCTAGGCATTTTATTTGTCACTTAAATTTTCTTTCTCAAATACTTTATCAGTGACTTCAAGAATCACACAAGAATCTTCTTTCACTATGCTGGAAACACATAAATTTACTAAGAAAATCACTGTGTATTGTGAGAATTCTTATAGGAAAAAAAAAAAAAAAAAAAAAAAAAAAAAAAAAAAAACAGAGACAAAGAGAGTTAAGTGATCTGAAGGTGAGCCAAAAAAGACGACCTCAATAATCAGCTGGTTAAGCTCAATGAAGACATAAGTAAATGAGGAAACTCTTTATTACTATTCATAACCTATTCAGAAAAACAGAAGTTAGGCAAATCTTTCATTTCATTTAAAATTTATGGTGAAATTGAGATGGTAAGTCAATGATAGAACATGTGCATAGTATGTATGCATCAGGCCTTGGTTAAGTCCTCAGAAAGGAGGAAATAAACAAAAGAAGGAAGTGGGGAGAAAAATAATTGTTTTTATTTAATCAGTCTAAATTATGCAGTGTATGTTATATTACTGTGTCTCACAAATATGTATATAAGTATATTATGTTTTAATTATAAACAAAATTTAAAACATTTTAAATCAAATTTATATTCTCAATGTTTTAAAATGATTACTCATCTGCTAAATTTATTATGTCCATGTGTTTCAGACAATCCCTTTGTTCTAAGATTTTTTTTTTGTTTAATAATAGAGTAATAAGTTGTGTATTTGAATGTGCTTGAATTTGATTAAGATTTAAAGAAAAAATATAACAAATAATTTCCTGATTAGATAAGCACTAATGTTTGTTAAATAAATATGGCCAGCTGTATGTTAATTGAGTTTTTTATTTTTTTGGTAGATAGGACAGTGATACCACCTTATTATTGCAAACACCCCCATTCCTCATATCCAAGGCACATCGGGATTTATGATTCAGACATAATTCTTCCAAATGTCCCTGTTGCTCATAAGAAGGCAGAGATATATGACTCAAAAATAACACAAGACAGAAATAATTTTGCACTTCACTTTGCCACATTCACTTTCCTCTGAAAATTATGACAAAATCCCCACACTTTATGAATAGGCTTTTGTCAATACTGCAGATGGATGTTTCCAAATTCTAAATTCTAAATCAGGCCAATTCCTGGGTCAAGTGAAAAAAAAAAAAAAAACAGAATAAAAAGACCAGCTATTTTGGAGGCAAAGGGAGAAGTGCATGTGAGAACCATGAATTGAAAATTAATGGTAAGACACATTCAAATGAAAAATCACACTCCTGGCATTGAAAGTACCTTAAAGAAAAAGTTGTGAATGACACCTTGCTTTCAGAATGATTAGGTGGGTCTGCCCACCAGAGAGCCCCTCAGCCCATGTGATGAGCTATGGAGAAGCATCATGAAGGTTTTGTAAGGAAAGGAGAGTAGACATGGACAGATGATAGTACAGATCGTGCATGAATTTTTCCCCAAAATTTGTATAAATGCTGCAAAGAGCATGCGAAGCACAATGTGGCACTTATACTGATTAGATGAGGTAATGTAATCCAAATATAACATTTCTTTAGGATTAACAGCAATAGTGTTATCATATTTTCCACCTAAATATTTTGGAATTCTGTAACCCATCTAATGGATAAATAATATATTGCCTCCAATGTACATGTTTTTTCTTGCAGAATGATTAATATTAATCATACAGATTTAAATCAAACACATTTTTCAAACTTCCACGGATGTCATTTCAAATTTTCCTAATCCTGTCCTTTAAAATAATCCATGAGAATCAGAATTACCATATTTCTATCCTCATGAGACAAAAGCTATGTGTCAGGTGAATATTAAAATGTGGATCTTGCTATGTACAAGACTTAATCATAAGTAAATGACTCGCTTAATGCCCCATGACAAAAAATTTCTAATGGGAATTATCAAGTAAGAAAGAAAAGCAACATGCATCATAATGTGTTTAATAGTCATCACCAATTTTTAATTAGAAGCATTAATATTATTGTTTGTATTCTTTTGAATACAAGACATTTAACCTTATTCTAAAAGCTCCAGGAATGAACTGACTTTTTCCTTTAAAGGAATGTGGCATTAGCTTCTGAAGATGCCTCTCTCCTGCCGGGATGGGTGACTCAGTTATGTACTAGAGATCTATTTTCATGACACAATTTTTCAGAAAGTTTAAAAATTGGGTCAGGTGAAAAATCAAGTATGAGAAGGGAAATTTGTGTCAGAAGAACAACAAAGATAGATAGAGACCTACTACTACACCACTCAGTGTGCAATATACACTGTTCCCCATCAAACATGGGTTGTAGATTAATTTCATTTATCAACTAGCATATACTGGACATGGGAGTTTCACTCGATATTTGTTCTCCTGCTTTAATTGCTTATGAGCCTCTCATTTGGCAGGGCTGACTGTGTGACATATCGTGTGTGATGAATAAATTAATCTATTTCATAAACATCAGTAATGATAATCCTATGACTTGTATTCTGTTATTTGCCATTATTTCACCCAGCCTTCTGCATCTTGATGAGGAGGGTAACCGGATAAGAGTAGACAAAGTGTAGTAAAGAGGAGGAATGATGCTCGGTGAGTTCCCTTGACTTCTTTCTGTCTGAATCTGTGAGATGCTTGGAGCTCAGAGTTTTGAGTAGCGGCCACATTCATCCAGTCCACGCAAAGCACGACAGAGAGCAAGGCAGAAAAATGTGTCTGTATTCTCATAACCCTGTTTAAGACACCCTGCTGGTTGCGGTCATGCAACATCCCTTCGTATATCTGTGTACAAACACGTGTGGTGTGCGTGCACGTGTGAATGTATGTTTGTATGTGAGGTCGCACTCTGGGAGTGGCTCACAGGTCATCAATCATTGTCTTCCTCACTTGCTCTCCACGTGATTATCTGAGATGTGCTGTCTCACTGGACCTAAAGCTCTCTGATTCAGCAACACACGCTACCAGTGAGCCCTGGGGATACCCTTTCTCACTTTCCCAGTACTGGGAAAATAGGTGCATACCACCCTGCCCAGCATTTTACCCAGGTTCTTGAGATTATATTCATATCCTCACGCCTGTGCAGCAGACACTTAACCCACTGAGCAATTCCTCAGTTCCTTATATATTTAAGCTTTTGGATGGTTTTTAAGGTCCTTATTGCCATGTACTTTTTATGATTATTATACACATTGCTTAATGATAATACAAAAAGAACTTTTAAACAGTCATCTAAGAATTAAAATGATGATGACTTTCAGTATGAGACTGACCTTATTTCCTGCGCAGATAATCATAGCTGTCTAGCTAGTGCTCACATCAGTCAAAATATTAAATCATGACATGCAAAATCATAATATATATCTAACACAAAATTAAGCAATACACTTGATGCATCAAGAAGAAATTTATATGAAAAAAGAGAAGTAGGTAAACAGTTGAAATACATCAAGGACAACTCCAGAATGCAGTAACATTTTGTATACTTGGTATGAAAGAGTGATGGGGAGTGAGTCACATCCATGGCTCGGCATTCAAAGTGATTATGTGTCTGTATTAGATGGATCATGACTAAAGTATTAATGGGCCATAAACAGTTGGTGTACCTACTATTATATAATTATTTGAATGTTTCTTTTTTTGAGAGAGACAGAGAGAGAATGGGCACACCAGTGGCCTCTCAGCCTCTGTGAATGAAATCCAGATGCATGCACCATTGCATCACGTTTTGTGTCTGGCTAAATGTGGGACCTGGAGAATCAAACCAGCATTTTTTTTTTTTTTTTTAGCTTTGGGAACCAGTAAGTTTATTGGGGTTACCTACAGGAGCATGGGTGACTCAAAGGCACTTGCAACACCAAGCAGCCCACCCCAGCATGGGTGATTACTCACAAAAGCTGTAATCCTGAAGTGCTTGAGCAATTTGAAGACCACGTGACTAGCACAACAGTCTCCCCTCCCTAGCAATTCTTTGTTTGTTTTGTAAACTTGGGGGAAAGTTGCAGAGATGGCTTGGTGGTTAAGGCACTTGCCTGCAAAGCCAAAGGACCCAGGTTTGATTCCCCATGACACACAAAAGCCTGCTGCACAAGGTAGCACAGGTGTCTGGAGTTAGTTTGCAGTGGCTGGAGGCCCTAGCACATCCATTCTCTCTCTCAAATAAAAAACTAAAAATAAAATATAAACTTGGGGGAGACTCCTATGAATCTTCTAACTTCTGAGCTTCCAGGGCTTTTTGTTTCCTGAGCTTCTAGAACCTTATAAGTTGTGTGAGCTTTCCTTTTCTCTCCAGGAGGGAATCGAACCAGCATTCTTAAGCTTCACAGGCAGGTACCTTAACCACTAAGCCATCTCTCCAGCCCTGAATGGTGTGTGTGTGTGTGTGTATGCATGTGTGTGGACAGGTGCTTGTCCATGTAAGTAAGTTACAGGGTACAGATTCACATGGCATACACTCTTCAATCATTCTTCCACCTTTTTTTTTTTTTTTTTTTTTTTTTTTTGGAGGCGTGGGGCGGGGGGAATACAGGGTCTCTCGCCGAACCCTAGACTCACTGACTTGGCTAGACTACCTAGCTAGAAAATTCTAAAAGTTCTCTCATTTTGTTCTCCACAGTAGTGGAATTCCAGATGTGTGCCACTAGATCTGACATTTTAAGTGACTGATGTGTCATAATCTCATGCTTGCACAGCAACTGCTTTATGCACCCAGACATCTCTTTAGGACTGGACATACGGTTAACCCGGATTATCTTCCTTGTGCTTAAACTAAATATACTTGATTTTATTGTACATGAATCTCAACTTCCACTGCATTATGCTTATTCTCTAATCCAAATAAATATAAAGAGGAAATATAGATATAGAGTGGAAAAAAAGAAGTCAATTAAAAGAAGACAACCCATATATAAGTAATACTATATAATATCTAAAAGAAACAAAACAAAAACCTGAGATACTAATAAATGCAATTTAAACTTGAATTTTTGCATTTCTTAAAAGATCATAGGATAGAAAACACAAGATATTCAAAAGACTATCTTAGGGAGCAGTTTGATGGATATATCCAATTTTGATGTGTATTTTATCTCTGAGCCCAAGATAGCTGTTTTTAGTGCTTATTCACAGAGCATTTCCCAGTGATAAAGAGGAGTTGGTGTGGAAGACAGTAATATCCATGCTGTTTTCGAGCTTATTAGCACTAACTGGCACTCTTGATATTTCCTGGATGACTGTTCATCCATGCCTTCTGCTATGGTAAGTAGCATCTGCTGACTGAGTCTGATTCTGACTAAGTCATTTTCTGACCAGGCAAGTGGGAAGATGTAGAAACATCCCAGGAAGTGGTTTGTCTTATGTTCAGAGAACAGAGATGAAAATCCAACTACAACTGTGTCTTCTTTGCCAAGGTTGGTACCAAGCCCATACTGCTTAAGGGCTTACTCTAGGTACTCTGAAGCTAGAGAAAAGACACAAGGATGATGGTTAATTATTATATTATCACTGAGATAAGCCACCATACTATGGTGCTTCTCTTTATTTAAGGCTTTTTTTTTTTTTTTAAAGTTAACACAATTAAGACTTTTTTCCCCCTAAGGGAACATTTTTATATAAACATAATGCATCATAGAACAGGTTCAAATTTATGTGTATAACCTCTGAATCATAGCTATAATCCACTAGTCTTATAACAATGTAAAGTTACAACAATAAAAAATTAAAAGCCAAACATTTACTGTTTTTCAATTTAAATATATGCTAGAGATGCCAGAAGGAAGCCCTATGCTATCAGCGCTCAAGACTCACATTCTTATCTACATTAGCAAAGAACTGAGAAGGCACTCAGACATGATTCAGTGAAGGAATTTATTTTAGGAAGAGACCAGATAAGAGGGAAAGGAAAGCAAGAATGAGCCCAAGCTAAAAGACGTTCTCCCTGTTCCCAGACTGAGAAGGTTTCCCTCACGCATGGATGTGGGTCTCGTGCTGTGGGGTCTCGTGCCATTCCCGTTCCCCGGGGTCGTTGGCCACCAACGTCCCAGGCTAGGGAGAGAGCAGCAGGGTCATTCTGGCTGGGCGGGTGAGTGCGACGCGAACATACGAACACATGACAGGGCAATGAGCACCAGGGAGACTGTCTGATGGACAGCACTCGTTTATTGAAAGGATGGGTGGGTTTATAAACACTTCGGGAAGGTTGAGACTGCACACACAGACTGTATGGCAATCGGATGCATAGTTTATGGGTTGTTATCTAGATAGAGGAAGGACTAGTAACTTCAAAGCTATGGGGGAAGGATAAGGGAAGGTAGGGGGAAGGGTGGAAGAGGAGATTAACAGAAGGCTGTGACTTCAAAACTGTGGGGGGGGTGAGAAGGCTACGTGACTTTAGCCACATGAGGGTCTCTTGGGCAGCTAGCCACAGGTCAGGAACTGTGGGGGGCAAAGTCTGACTTATGGAATGGTCAGAGCATTTTGGGCCTGGGGGAGCGCCTTGCCAGTTCTGCCCACTCTGGGCAATGACAGCTCATTACACCCTACAACATAGGGAAGTCAATCACTGTCGCCAGGGACCCCTGACAGAGGGCCAGCTGCAACCCCACAGCTCAGGGCCCCTGGCCATGTGCAATAGGTAAGGCCGGCCTCCTCACAGGTCCAGCCTGTTACTAGCAAGGCCCAACACATGGATGGTAAGACAAGATGACCGGGCGCACACTCATTTTAGGCCCATTTATATGTATCAACCTCCAAGTAGATAGATGAGTCTCGTCACTAGACTGCAGGGTCCAGGAGAAGCAATGACTGATTTGCTAAGAGCCCATGCACTGGGCTAACCCATCAACACTGAGGGAGAGACAGGACACAATTGCTGTGGCCAAGGGAGGGTTAGGACATCGGACATCGTCACTCGCAGCCATCTTAAACGAGACTGAATCAGACATGAGTTCGAGTCCCGCCTGGACAGGAGTAGTGGAATCTATGTTTCTGTGGGTCAGCACTTAGCTAACTGCCTATCAGATAAAGAACTACCTTATTCCTTTTCTGCATGATCAGCAATTAGAACAGTGCATGCACTCCTCCACAACGTTTGAGGCACAGGGAAAGACAAGGATGATAATGATAAACATTCATAACTCAAAAAACTTCCCACAGAGTTTACACTAGTTCTGTGTTGTACATTCAAAACGGCAGAAAATTTGGGGGCAGTTAGATTTCAGAAATCTATTACTTTTTTTCAGTTATTTTGTTAGTTTTTTATAGACAATTTCTATACTTACATACAAAAAACCCATATTTCCCTCCCCTCCCCCATCCCCCTTTAGAACTCCATTCTCTGTCATATCCTCTCCCTCTCTCCATTAGTGTCTCTTTTCATTTGATGTCATCTTTCTCTTCTATTATGAGGGTCTTGTGAAGGTATTGCTAGGCACTGCAAGGTCATGGATATCAAGGCCAATTTCTGTCTGGATAGTTGCATTGTAAGGAGTTGTAACCTTCTCTTGGCTCTTACATTCTTTCTGCCCCCTCTTCCACAATGGACCCTGAGCCTTGGAGGGTGTGATAGAGATGTTTCAGTTCTGGACACTCCTGCATCCTTTCTTCTCAGCACTATGTTGCCTTTTTGGTCATCCCAGTGGTCATCACCATCTGAAAAGAAAAGCTTCCCTAACCAGAAGTGAGAGTAGCATTAATATGTGAATATGAACATTAAGTGTAGTGCTCTCAGGGCAGTTTGCTATTGCCAAGGCCCTTGGTTTCCCTTGAGAAACAGATGGTAAGACCCTATTGCTGAAGACATCTCTTGCCTGAGAGGCAAGGTCACTGAGAAAGCAAGCTGGTGCTGAACAGAAAACCTTCTCCCAATAGACTAGCCAACTGAAAGCTGGGAAAAGCTGCACTGCATGCAGCCTCATGGGAGACAGAATTCATCAGCAGTGAAAACAGTGGACACTGGAAAATTCAAGTTTGGCCATACAGGCCCAATGACTGAACAGATGCAATAATGTAATGTCTGCTCAAGGGGTAACCAACTGCTCCATAATTGGACTGAAGGCCCTCTCTATGGGAGGGAATACATACCTGGTACTGAAAAAACTAAGCAAAAGTCTATGGCAGGGGAGGTCATGAGCCTGCTCTTGTCTGGCTTTATGTGTATATTATTCCCACCAAGCTGCCCTGAAAGCACTACACAGAAACCTGTTATCATCTCAAACAGAACTGTACTTTCCGTAACTCTCGTCACATTCATTTCATCATATATATATTCACATACACACACATACATACTTTATTTTTAATCTTTTTTGTTGTTGTTTATTTTTTAAGGTAGGGTCTCACTCTGGTCCAGGCTGAAATTAACTATGTAGTCTCAGGGTGACCTTGAACTGAGGGTGACCCTCCTACCTCTGCCTCATGAGTGCTGGGATCAAAGGCGTGCACCACCATGCCCAGCTTTATTTTAATCTTTTTTTAAGCATTTGTTTATGATGTTGGTGTTTGATGTTGCAGTTGTGGTTGAATTTTCTTTTCTTTTCTTTTCTTTTTTTTCTTTTCTTTTCTTTTCTTTTCTTTTCTTTTCTTTCTTTTTTTTTCTTTTCTTTTCTTTTCTTTTTATCTTTTCTTTCTTTTCTTTTTTTTCTTTCTTTCTTTTTTTTTTTTTTTTGAGGTAAGTTCTCACTGTGGTTCAGGCTGACCTCAAACCCACTCTGTATCTGCAGGCTGACCTCAAACTCACTGCAGTCCTCCTTCCCAGCTTGCTGTGCTGAGTGCTGATATTAAAGGCATATGCCAACAACCCCCGTTGACTCTCCTAGCTGTCTATCAAGAAGTGTATATACAAATGTGTCATCAAAGTTTAAAACTAGAAAACAATTCTTTATTCACAAAATATCCTCATACCACCTAATATTAGTTACCCAGTTTCTCATCTCTCAAAGCCAACACATCTGGTCAACACTATCTTCATTACGTGGTTTATGGCTTTGCCTATTTAGAATATTTCCTAAAAATTGCTTCAGCTAGTATGTACCATTTATAGCTATATATTTCACATTTAGCAGGTTAGTGCCTGCAGCATGTCTATGCACTTCATTTGTATTGCTGAAGAATTTGAACAAAAAAAATAACATATTTTATTTTTATATTCATTAGTTAATTAAAATTTGAACTGGTTCTGTTTTATTTAGTATGTATTTTGCTTATAATTACATAAATATTCTGATATCTCATTGAAGGTTATGCACTTCCTTAGTCAATAGTGATATTGAACATAGAAAATGTTTATTATTCAATTTTTCTCATTAGAAAAAAATTTCCCCTTTTTGGGTCTTTATGATGACTCTATGATATCTTTAAGAACAAAGATATATATATATATATATATATATATATATATATATATATATATATATATATATCTTTGAGCCAGTGATTTGCTATTTAGTGCAAACTGATCTGGTCATAAGCCTCTTCCTTCATTCTTGCCTGTGTTTGATTGACAGTAATCTTGCCACCCTACCCAGTGAACAGTTGGTTATGACAAACATTTACTCTCTCATTCTCTAATTTGACAGGTGATGTTAGTTGCATATCTAAGGAAACTTTTTCTAGCCCCAGAAGTTTTACATTTTTTTGGCAGTTACATTAGATCCCTTTTACCTTTATTTTCATCACGATGTATTCATCAGGATAGTCTAAGATCTATGAAAATCTGTAAATTTTCTTTCACATTGATTGGCATGTAGCCTAGCCCAATTTGTTGAAGAGACTTTTTTTACCCATGAATTATGTAGAACATTTATCAAAACAAATGAAGAGTGAGCATCAAGGATAATTCCATTAATGTATATTTTTGTTATTACACCTAGAGCAAACTGTATTGTCATAAAGTTTGAAAGCTGAAAGTGAACCTTTTCCAACTTCATTTGTTGAAGATTATTCTGGCTGTTTGGGGCATCTGGTATTATCCTATGACAAATTGGATCCCTTGGCAGTTTCTGTAATGGAACAGATAGAAAGCAGAAGCAAAAGGAAAAACAAACATCAAAACCAAATTCTGAATTGGAATTAATTTATCTACAAAACATTTGAAGAGTTATTACCATAATATCTTCTTCTAATCCATAAATATTAAATATTTTTCTGACTAATTCCCTAATTTAACTTATTTAAACAAAATTTTATATTTTTGGTATATATTTTTTGCTTTTTTGCTCAACTGAATTTATTCTTCTTATACTGCTTAGGTAAAGTTATCTTGCTCATTTGAATTTTGTCTAGAAATCCAATTGGTTAGTATCTGTTATTTATCACTCAGATATCATGTAAGCTGGTTGAACTGTGTGTGTATGTGTGTGTGTGTGTGTGTGTGTGTGTGTGTATACACACACCTGAGCTGTGTTGCTCAGCTACAATGTCCTGAGTCAAACATCCGTGTCTTGTTCAATGGCACCTCCACTTGGTCTTAATTTTGAGCTAGTGTCTTTCCTGATTCCTTAGCTTGTAGGACTTTGATGTTCGTGGATCTCTGCTCCCCTATGGGACTGGGGTTCCAGAAGTCACTGTGATGATGTGAGATCTGGAGATTTGAACTCTGGTGGTCTCAGGCCCTCATGTTTGCACAGTAAGTGGACTTGTCTGATGAACTATCTCTCAGCCCCATGACCACTGTTCTGGTTATAATACTTATGGAGATTTCCTTGCATCTTTTTATATAAAATCTATGTCATCTGAACAAAGATTGTTTCACATCCTATTTTCTATCAGTACTGATCCTCTTCTCCCATCCTTTATACACATGTTGATAATCCCCTTCAAACCTTACTGGCCTCTTCTTCAGATTTCCTATCACAGGTATTCTATTACCCTCTTTCCCCCTTCACTAAAAGCTCTTTTCTTCCTATATAGTGTCATTTCTAGTTCAATGGCCTATAGCCCACATGCACACATGCACACACACACTTATACAAAAAATAAAATCTAAAATCTGAAGATCAGAGAAAGTTTAGTATTCATCTTTCTGAACATATGATTCTTTTTAACATACTAATTTTCTGTTCCATTTATTATGCTTCCAACATTATGATTTCATTTTTCTTTATGGCTGGCTGCGTAGAATTTCATCGTGTTTATGAAGAACATTTCCTTTGTTCATTCACAGTTATAGTGATCTAGGTTGATTCCATTTCTTATATATTAAAAATAGAGCTGAATGGCTGTAAAGATGGCTAGTGGTTAAGGCACTTACCTGCAAAGCCAAAGTACCCAGGCCAGGTTTGATTATCTAGAACCAATGGAAGCCAGATGTACCAGGTGGCATATTTATCTAGAGTTCATTTGCAGTGGCTGAAGACCCTGGCTAACCAATTCTCTCTCTCTCTCTCTCTCTCTCTCTCTTAAATAAAATAAAATAAATAAAAACAATGTTTTTTTTTTTTTTTTTAAATAACCAGAAATAAGCAAGAATGTGCAAGTACCTTTGCAGTAGGACTCACGTCCTTCAGGTGTGTGCCCAAGACTTGTATAGCTGAGTCATATGACAGTTCTGTTTTTGATTTTTTAAATATTTCCATGCTAAGCTCCATAGTGTCTACACCATTTTACACTCCTTTTGATAGTGAACAGTGATTCCTCTTTATCCATACCCTTACCAGAAATTGTTTCCCTTTGTTTCCAATTATTACGAAAATGTCACTCTGCGTGATAATTATTAAAAATTAAAATTAAAAATAAAATAAGTAAATAAAGTGCTTTGCTTCTTGACAGGGTTTGTAGGATTCCTAGTTCAATGTTAAGTGGTGTTTAGAGTAATTGAGGGATTCCCTTTTCATTTGTTCTTATTTTTACCATTAATTGATATTCTATTATTTTTTCCTACATCAGTTAAGTTATATGTTTACCTTTATTTTATTGACATTATTAATACTGTGTATATTTTTTAAATTTTTCATATGTTAAAACATACACCATATATGTTAGACTTGACATATCATAGTTTATAATAGAAAATTAACTCTCATATCAAATAAATTTGAATACTTGCCATGATTTAAATATGATCTGTTTCTCAGAAATTCATGTTCTGCAAGTTTGGCACCAATGCAGCAACTGCACAATGAGTTGATAGCTTACTTGCCAATTCAGTCGTGTGCTCTACTCCTAGGTGCATGTAACTGAAATGTCTATAAAGGACCTGTGATCCACTATCCCCCTGATATGTTTCCTTCCACTCTCCATGCAAAGAGTAGGCTCTTCCGGTACATACCCCTGTCACTATGATCCTCTTACTTAACACAGAACTAAAACAAGAAGCCTATGACCAAGAAATGAAACATTTGAAACCATGACTCAAAATAAAACTTTGCTTTCTTATTTTATTTTTTTATTAGTTATAAATATATAGTGTATGTATATATATATTATAATATATTATAATATATATTATATAATATTATATATATATATATATATATATATACACATATATATATATAGCCATGATGGTACTGTCGTTAGCCTTCTCCCTGTCCTCCCCCCATGGGTAATGCAGGAGAGGCAATGACTCTGTATAATGACCCAACTCAAGGCTCTAACAACCTTCCCACCTCCTCTTCCACGAATTTCCCTGAGCCGTGTTGGGATCATTTTAGGTTTATTTTTTTAAGCACTTTATTCAGACAATGGAAATCTAACTATTATACTGTTTTGTGTCAATTTTCACTTCCTATCCTGGCAATTCACTTATTTTCTCCATTAGTCTTAGCCTTTGGGTAATATAGGGCATATAGAATGAGTTTGAAAATGAATCCTCTCCTGTTATGTTAGGAACTTTAGGAAATTCTATCATAACTTCTTGAATAAATGTTCAGTAGAACTGTTAAAATTTATCTTTGATGAATAATATCATCAGAATGATTTTCTTCTTTGAGAAGATTTAATTTTTTTTATTATTTTAAATCAATAAAATATAATTTACTGGTTAGCATTATGCCCCATTATCTTATCTTCTGGGAATTTTTTCTAATCCTGCTAATGTTACCTATGAATTAATTCATTTCATGTAATAAATGCACTGGGTAAACAAACAATTTATCTTTTTTACTATTTCTGTTCCATGTTTTCTGTGAATTAAATAAAGGACCTCATATGTTGTAAGCCAGTGTTTTAACACTGAGCTTCATCTCCAACTCTGGTATTCCTATTATTTTATTCTGATTCTCATCAGCAGTTTTTTTGTTCAGTTCAGTCCACGTAGATACTTTTTTTGAGCATTTATAAAAAATGTCAGCTATTGTTTCATTAAATTTCTGTCTCTTTTTAAATTATATACACAATATTGAGTCCATCAACATTTCAGCTTAAATGATGATAAATGACCCAGATAAATAAACAAAAAATCAAATAAATATCTAAATATAGTAATTTTTATTTTATTTGCTGTTTCTTCGTCACTAACCTCTGACCTGATATCACCTTTACTACTTACTTCATTGCCACTGCAGTCTTTATACTACATGTTAAGGGCACACACAAGCTGATACCTTTAAACAATCTGCTCTTCTTTTTTGTGTAGAGCATAAGATAGTCATATGTTTTTTCCCTCTTTAAATAACTATACCTGTAGAAGTTATTTAATGGTTGTTTTAGCTTAATTCTGACCATTTTAGTGGGGTTGGGTTCACTATTTTCTTATTTTTCATTGTGATATCATTCGAGTCAATTATTTAGAAGAATAATGTTTAACTTCCATGTTTTTGTGAATTCTATGAATTTCTCTGTTTTCTAATTTCATGTCACCCTGGTTAGAGAATTTAATTTCAATTAGTATAACAAGGCTTGGTATGTGGTTTATGCCATAGAATTTTCTTTGAGTGCCTGAGAAAAAGAATATCCTATCATGTGAATGATTTGGAAATGAAGCAAAGAAATAAATATATAAACATGTAAAGAAACAAGGAAATAAATGCATTATTTCTCTACTCTGATCTGTGTTTAAAGCAGGTCAGTTGATGTTCCCACAGCATGATTTTACTAGATTATAAGTTCAAGGCTGGAGAGATGGCTTAGCGGTTAAGGTGCCTGCCTGCTAGGCCTAAGAACCGGGTTCCAATCTCCAGGTCCCACCTTTAGCCAGATGCAGAATGACGCAAGGGTGCAATGTCACGCTTGCCCACAAGATGGCACACACATCTGGATTTCATTCGCAGCAGCTGAAACTGCTGGTGCGCCCGTGCTCTGTCTCCTTCTCCCTGTCTGTCTCTCTCTGTGTCTCTCTCCAAAAATAAATTAAATAATTAAAATAAATAATTTTAAAATAAATAAATAAAATAAATAAATAATTAAAAATAAATTAATAATTAAAAAAATAAAATTAGTTCAGTCAATGATTCCTCCTAGTGAGGGAGAACCAGTCTATGGAAGCCTGTAAGTCCCTATGTGGGTGACCCAGAGTCCAAGAAATTAACGCTGTCCCCTTTTTAAGATCTGGCAGGAAGTACCACACATCAGTGACTATAAGGAAGATGTAGGAGGAAAGCAAGAAAGAACGCCGGACTTGATCTCTACAGACAGATTGTTTATTGAGAGGTACAGTGAGGGACAACAGCCTTCCTGCAGGATGAAGGCTGAAGCACCGAGTCAGGCTGGGGTTCAAAATTATGAGGAGAATCCTGAGGCAATCATACTGAATTTGCTGCAGGTCCAAGGGAAGCAGATAAGGTATCAAAGTTCTTTGCTCAGAATAGGCTCTTGAGTAGAGTTGACTAGGGAGGATTGGATGTCTCCATTTTTTATGGTCTTTTAATCCTAATGTTATTAACTCTTTAGTTCCCTCTAGTTTTCAGGGACGGCTATTAACCCTTCAGTAACTAAGAGGAAAGAGAAATGTTAAAATCTAACAGGAAATGGATCAGACCCACTCTCATGGGCAGCATAGAATTTCAGAATGGATTTCCTTGAGTCCCCTAAAGACACTCACAGTCCAGTCTATCCACAGAATAGGATTCGTGTTGGCCGCCTTCAACCTTTGTGTTCAAATATTCGTAACCCTTGGGGAAACTTTCTGCTACTGTTTAAAACTTCAGTACAAGATCATGATATTCTCTCTGAAGTCAAGGACTGTTGTCATGAGGCAAACTGTTGCAACTAATTATGTACATGATGTTCATATTAGATCACTAATTATTGATTATAGCTATATTGTTCTCTATGTGTGCATGAACGCAGTACATGTTGATGCTGTGTAAAACAGAGATTTTATTTATTTATTTTTTCCCAAAGAGCTGAGAATCACTCTGCTTGAAATCTTTCAGGCAGGAAAAGGTTATTGCCTTCTTTATTTTTTTTTTGGGGGTATGGTGGTTCTACATCAAGTACATACAACATAAGTTAGATTGGGATGAGTGACGTATGTATGGAGGAGGCCGCAAGAAAGGTAACGGGAAACAAACTTGCTTTGGATTTTGAAGATTCTTAGTTTTCTATTTCTCCTTATGTCCCAGTTTACAGAAGGGAGTGAACAATTGGAATTCTTTAAATTCTTGTGGTAATCGTGTGTGTTTTCAGGAAATTACCATTACATTATTATTTTAATGCCTATGGGTTCCATCTGAGAACAGATGAACAATTTTCTAGGCCAAGGCAGTTACTGGGCAGCAGGGTTTGCCTTAGCAGTGAATAAGACATCGCTTACAGTTACAGAAAGGGGAACTCAATGAGGACCTGTCAAGCTTCAGTGAACTTCTCATTGCATCTTTGTGTTCCAGCAAAGGTTCATGAGGGAAAGGATGTCAAAGATCCAGGTGGAAAGATTTGAAGCACAGTGAATCTTGACTCTTTGGAAAAAGGAGTTAACCTAATCTGAGACTTTATGTATAATGCTTGTTCGGGCCAGTGACTAAGGAAGAATGGGATGTTTGAGCATACAGGCAGAAAGCATCAGGATTCTGGTCAAATATAGCAAGAGAAGCCCCAAGTATAAATATCTTAATATCGTTGAAATCTGAAGACATATTTTTGTACATGCTTACAATGTATTCCTTCAGACAGACATAATATCTAAAGAGGCCAGCGATGCAGGATTTTGAGATCCAGGAAGGAATTCCCAGGGTGGTCTACCAACATTTAAGTCCTTATCAAATATTAGCAAAATCATTTTCTAAACAAAAAAGGACTCTGAGAAGTGTTAATTTCTGAATTATGAGATTTATTTTAGGGTGTGTTAGGATACAGGGAATGTCAAACCAGAACGGAACTTACCTCCTTGATGGATTCAAAAGAGAAAGGGGGAATGGAGAGAATCAGCTTTACTGGTAAATCTCCCAGGAAACAAAGGCCCTAGAGAAGATGCATGCACACACAAAACACGAGAGCCCTCACCAAAAAAAATGCAAAAGCCCACACACGTGGGACACAAGCCTTCCTTCTTCACACAGGGATCAGAAAGTCAAGCTCAAGGATTTGAAACTTAAGAGTTGATGGCGTACAGAAAAATGCCTGCCATAAAACAGAACACTGCACCCAAGCAAGATGGCAAGGTGTGCAGACAAAAATAATTCCTCACCTTCTGTGGGAATGGGGAGGGCTCACCAAAGCAGGGACAAGGTCAGGTGTCAGGAGAATGAGCGGAGAAATGAGAGAGAAATGATATAGGTGGCAAGGCCATTTATATGGGGCAGACATCTAATTAGCCTTGCATCATACGGAGATGTGTAATGGAGGGTCTTGATTGGTTCATGGGGGGTGCTGGCACAGAAGGAGTCATGGCACCCCATTGTGCTAATCTTAGGAAGATCCAGGGAGTTGCTGCTGGGGAGTGCTGTTTGCAGCCAATACATGAGACGGTCAGATGCAGGTTTTAGTCCTGCCTGGGCAGGCAAAGCGTCATCTCCTTGTTCTCTTTGTCCATTGCTGACTTCCTATTAAAAAAAAAAAAAAATCTTCCTCCTCCTTCTCCCCTCCAGGAAGCTAGAAAAGGATCGTGTGGTGCAGGGGAGGAGAAAAAGATGGAGGGTGATTAATAGAACATGTGTCCTACGAAAGTTGAAAAGGGCTCAGTGGTCAGAGAGGACGAGGACGGGATGAGGGAGGACTGAACATTATTGTATGCTTTAAGCTTTGATTCATCCCTTTCTCCAATTCTAGTTGCAATTAAACTCAGTCATTCTCTTCCCAATGCAGCTTGTATTGTCATATCTGAACAATACAGGGGGCAGTTTATAATACTGGATCTTTTTTAAATGCACACTTGAAGAATTGATAAAATGTGGCAGATTTGTTTGGTTTCAGACAGTATTTATTATACCTATAAAGTAAGGTGATTTCTAGCGGCATGCAATATTTTCCATCTTCCACTGTGGATAAGAAACCTCTGCACATATACCATGTCATACAATCTCTGTGTGTGCTGGTAAGTAAACCATTCTGATCAGCGTGATGTGGCAGAATGATACAAATGGCAAGGATGAAACTAAAGGATTTCCTTTTTTCAAAAGTCAGAATGCTGAAGAGTCTGAGATTTCAACGGGGATGATTAAGGAGGAGAACACACTTCCTTTCAGACAACTCCGTTCTTGCACTTTTAAGAATTTTGCTTGTGTATGCTCAATTAGACAGAGAAATCTCTGTAATCTCCTCTTTTATCAGTTCTATTCAGTGAAGGAACCCCTCTCATGAACTCATAGAACTCTATTCCCTTGATGACTCACTTTTCAAATATAATCAATCAAGCCATACTAGTGATTAGCACTTTAACCAATTTTGTGAAGGTACAACCTATTCTATCTTGACTTCTTTTTATGTGTATCTGGTGTGTGACACACACACACACACACACACACACACACACACACACACACACACCCGTTTGTAGCATTGATTTTCCTGGTGTCTACTTCTCACAGGCCAGGAGTTTGTTTAAGGGATGCATGACCATACACCCAGTGGTTGAAGTGGATGCTTGGAGACTGAACTCAAATTGAGGTCCTCTTGGGCTCTCATTCTTTCAGGGCTCCCACACGTTCCTCCTGAGTCTTCTCAGGCCTTCCATGTCAACCTGTATGGTGTTTATAGTGACCCTTATAGTCACTGGATTGCAGTCATACATTTTGTATGACATATCTGGATGAACTAAACTGTATTTAGGAGGAATTATTTAGTCATTTATTTGTACATTTATTTTAAGACAGTCACCTTCTATAATCTGGTCTAACCTGAAACTTGAAATTATCTAGCCTCAGTCCACACAATGTTAGGATTGCATACATGTACAACCACACTCTACTGGATTTTTTTTTTTTTTTAAAGAGAAACTGAGGGCTGGAGAGATGTCTTAGTGGTTAAAGAGTTTACCTGCAAGGTCAAAGGACTCAAGTTCAATTCCCCAGGACCCATGTAAGCCAGATGCACTAGGGGGTGCACACATCTGGAGTTTATTTACAGTGGTTGGAGGCCCTGGCATGCCTATACTATCTTTACCTATTTCTCTCTCTCTCTCTTTCAAATAAATAACATAAATTAAAAAAGAGATATCTAATATCTAACCTGAATTCAGTATAGCACATAATGTTCAGAGATGTCTACTTTAAGAACAAAATGGAAATATTTGGAATGAAGAAATATTTTTAGCTCACATTAGGAGAATTGTCCCAATGTAAGAATTGGGCAGACATTTAATGATTTGCTTCATAAAGTGTAGGTTCCATGACATAGAATGACTTTCAAGATGTACTCTGAATGCTCACAGTGACCCAGAGAGGCTAACGTGTTACATGAAAGTGGCCACAGGGAACAGATTGATCTCAGCATGTACTGTACACTACGTGTTAAGAGGTGGAAGGAGTAGAAAGCAATGCATAAGATTATTCTCATGCTTTGATTAACTCATTCAGCACAAGGGAATATTTGAGAATTACACGAAGCTTAGAAATAGTGATTGGCCTCAGGATATTGAAAGATCCTTGTGCCATACGTGATTTAAGGAGATTTATAAATTCTACTTCAGCTACATATATATCATGAGTATAAATAAAATCATTGTCTATACTCAAGAAACCTTTGAAGATCATAATAATGAAATCTTATATTAACATAGTTACACATCTCTTTAACTGGGGATCCTTAAATAGGAAAACAAAACAAACAACAACAACAACAATTTTTTTTTTCTTTTGTATTTATGCCACTTAGTAAAATGTAGGTTTTTAGCCAATGTACAATAAATATCACTTAAATTTAACTGACTTGATTCATAATCTATCTTGTTTCTTTTAGAGATATTATTTCTTCTCACCTTATGTCCATATTATTTTTAAAATGAACAAAGCTGAATGCAATATTAATACACTGTGCTCTTGAACCTCAGAAGGATCATGTGGGGAATTGGGGAAATTTATTTTGATATAGGGCACCATCATTATTAATTCTTCTGGTATTAAATATGCCCATTCTATAAACAAAAATTACACTTGAGGAATCACGGGGTTCATTTGAAAAAATATTCTCAGTAGATATTTACCTAAAGCAACAAGCACACAGTGGTTCTAATATATATATATATATATATATATTTATTTATTTATTTATTTATTTATTTATTTATTTATTTATTTTTGGAGAGACACACAGAAAGAAAGGGAGAGGAAGACAGGTAGAGATGGGCACGCCAGCAACTTCTCAGCTGCTGTGAACAAAATCCAGATGTGTTCACCCCCTTGTGGCCAAGTATGGCATTGCGCCCTTGCGTCACTTTGCATCTGGCTAAACGTGGGACCTGGAGATTGGAACCAGGTTCTTAGGCTGAGCAGGCAGGTGCCTTAACCACTAAGCCATCTCTCCAGCCCATCAATATGTTTTTAAAGTAACACATGTAATTAAAATTATTGCATTACTCACTGAAAACTGAATTATAATTGGCTACAATGTGGTTCTTACAGTATGTATGCACACGTGTATGTGTGTGTGTGTGTGTGTGTGTGTGTGTGTGTGTGCTTGTGCATAAGCTTACTTGTAAGTATGCTAAAACCCATTGAGTTGGAACAGTGTGGTCAGATATTCTGTCCTGCTTCCACAGACGTACCAGTACCTTAGAGCTTTCTTTTCTTCATAGCTGTGGCTGAGTGTAAGTTGCCCCTCAGTATTGTTACCATCACGATAGAATTTCAAGCCCACATATTTGAGATATCTTTGTTTCACTTGGCTGGAGAATCCAAGTACAACCATAGTTAAAGTTACAGAGGTGAGTATAAATTTTGTTTGATTTTTATATTGTTTTAATTTTATATCACATAATAAGGATTAAAGATCTCAATTAGGAATAAACCAAGTAGCTATTATTAAGAAGGGCATGAAATAGAACTGGAGAGATGGCATAGCAATTAAGGCACTTGCCAGTGAAGCCTAAGGACCTAGGTTCAACTCCCCAGAACCCATGTAAGCCAGATGCATATGGTGGTGCATGCATCTGGAATCTGTTTGCAGTGGCAACAGAACCTTGCCTGCCCACTCCCCAACCCCTGTATTTTTTTTTTTTTACTTGTCACAAATCTTTTTCTTTTATGAAACATGACAAATTGATTACTCATGGTTCAAAACAATTTCTGATTAGGTTTTTAAAATAAAAGTATGTTTCTTATCCAAAAAAACTAAGATGATTTCATTGATAAGTTCATTTTTTTTAACATCTGTTTTTTTACAATAAAGATTATTTATGGCCTCTCATATTTTTTCTAATCTGAAATACCCACTTACGCTTTATATTTAAGTAAATCCCACACATTGCCTGGTCACTGGATACCATCCCTATTGACTTTAAATTATGTAAAAGATTCTAGGGAAATCAGAATTTCCACTGGCATTTAAATACAGTTAGGCAAGCATAAGCACTAGAGTCCATGCGTCAAAGTAAACATAAACATACTTTTTGTTCAGTTTTCCAAGATGTAAGATGTAAATACAAGAAAAAAAAAAGCCTCAGAAGATTTAATTTCTCTTGAGACATCATTTCATCAGAGGGTCAACTTCCTACTGTCCTCACATGGAATGACATCATTTTTTGGGTAAAGCTTACACTATTTTGTATATTTACATTTCCTTTCATTATATAGAATGTAGTCATGTACTGGACAGATGGCTTAGTGCTGAAGGTACTTGCCTGCATAGCCAAAGGTCCCAAGTTTGATTATCCAGTATCCATATAAAGCCAGATGCACAAAGTGGCATATATGCCTGGGGTCCCTTTGCAGTGGCTAGAGACCCTGGTATGACCTTTCTTATTCTCTCTCTCTCTTTCTATCTCTCTCTCTCAAGTAAATAAATAAATAAAATATTTAATAAGAATATGGTCAGGTTAAATTAAGCCCTAACCAAAATACATTATTTAACATATCTATATCCTTAGAAAGAGTCTTCATAGTTTCATTCCAAGTTACTGGAAAGTAAGCATTTAACAATTGAATCGTCTTTTTAAAAGCTTTATTTATTTTTATTTATCTAAAATGTGTGTGTGTAAAGTCTCTCTTTTTACTATAAATGAATTAAGTACAGACACATGTGTTCATTTGTGTTTAGCCTTTATACAGATACTGTGTGATAGAAACCAAGCTACAAGGCATTAAAAACAAGCACCTTTAGACATTACGACTTCTCCCCAGCTCGCAACATGTGAATCTTCTTAATCATTGTATTAAGATGTCAAGGAAGTGTGTGTATATATATATAAGTATTATACCTATATATTATATATAATATATATAATATATACAATATATATGTATGTATGTATGTGTGTGTATGTATGTATGTGTGTGTGTGTGTGTGTATGTATGTGTATGTATGTATATATATATATATATATATATATATATATATATATATATATATATGTCTTAGTTTCTCAGGATCAACTAAATTATAGTTGATCCTGAGAAATCAAGATATATATATATATATAATTTAGTTGATCGCAACTCAAATCCTGGAATACATTTTAGAATACAGAGTAGCAGGCAACTAGAAATATAGAAAAATATGTATTTTTAATTTGAGATGCCATATACAAGTGAATAGACAAACAGGAAGCCCCATGTCATATGGTATAATAAAATCTTTAATATTATCTACTTGAATTCCTTTAGGATGTGTTCCAATATCAAAGCATCTCTGAAGCAGTGTTACAGGAAAGAGAAGTACAATGTCGAAATTACAATGTCTGTAGTACAACGTTTCCAGTCTTTCCAAAAGGAGCATTATGGGCTGGAGAAATGGCTTAGTGGTTAAGGTGCCTGCTTCCTAAGCCTAAGAATGCTGGTTCCAATCTCCAGGTCCCACGGATAGCCAGATGCAAAGTGACACAAGGGCGCAATGTCACACTTGTCCACAAGGGGACGCATGCATCTGGATTTCGTTCGCAGCAGCTGAGACACTGCTGGCAAGCCCATCTTTATCTGTCTCCCTGTCTCTCTGTCTCTGTGTCTCTTTCCAAAAAAAGGAGCATTATATAAACAGACCTATAAGAATTTAGTATAAATACTATTTATTTCTAAGTATGACATATGTATAGACATTATTAGATCAAGGATTCTGTGTTTCTTTTAAGATACTAGTCAGATTACATTTTTTTTGCCATGTTTTGTTCCAAAAAATAAAACCTAAGAAAGTTAGAAGGTACATTAAAGATATTTTACAGTTCAAAATGTAACACAGCCAATTCAAATAATAGGTATGAATCAAAGTTGGGAACATGGCATTCATCCCATTTTGTCCCCCACTAGGGATAGATGAATAAAATGTCAAAAGCAATGAGTAGGAAAATTTTACATGTCCCTTATGAATATCCCTAATCATGCCCTGTGACTAGCAGCACACTGTATGTGACATATAATGAGGGGTTGGGCAAGGAGTCTGCAGTCTCGTCTCATGAATAAGCCATTTTTTTGGGGAAGCACCTCTCAACTAAAACCCAGTGTTCGCTCGACCTCACTTCCCCTCAAGCCACAGCTCTATTTCTTCCCTACTACTTAGAGCAGAAATTCATAGTCTCAAAGGTGTGGCTTACACTGCCCATCACACTTTGTTAAAAATAAAGAAGCTTCTGCAGAAGTCGTCATGTCCTAACCTACCCCTAAGAATCCAAAAGGAAGTATCAGGTACAAAATAGAAGGCCCATCTTTCCTGCAATTCAATTTTTAATCTATTGTGTATTTATCTGATATATCTAACTTTTCATGTTGCTGTTAGCATGGGCACATGTGCTCAAAATGTATTGACTCTACATTTTCAAAGAATAAATATTCAGCATACTTCCACTAATCTTAAATTTCCCCAGCTTTTACTACTAAAATACAGTTTCTTATTTAACACATGTCTATGCATGTATCTTCATTTATAAATAAGTGAATTTCCTTATTGCTGCCAATGACTATTTATGTATTTTCATAGTCATTGGATGTTCCATGGTAGTTCTCTTTGAGGAACTATTACCACCTGTGTGTGTGTGTGTGTGTGTGTGTATATATATATATATAGTGGAGAGAGACACACAGAGAGAGATGATAGAGAGAGAGGGTGAGGAAGACAAAGATGGGCACGCCAGCAGCCTCTCAGCTGCTGTGAACGAAATCCAGATGTCTGCTCCCCCTTGTGGTCACGTGTGGCATTGCGCCCTTGCATCACTTTGCATCTGGCTAAACGTGGAACCTGGAGATTAGAACTGCTGGAGATTGGAACCAGCATTCTTAGGTTTAGAAGGCAGGTGCCTTAACTACTAAGCCATCTCTCCAGCCGTCATATCTTTTTAAATGACGTGTTGCTCTTGTCAGTAAGTCATGACCTATATTCCACCAACCCTTGTCTCTTCTTTGGCATCCAATTTACTGTGAACAATTGGATGATGATTCTATTTTTCTGTAGGCCTCATTTCCTTGTGGTCACTCGGGTAGACAAAGAACTCATCATTACAATAAGTCTATCTTGGCAAGAAAGTTGAAGATGGAAGGCTATGAGGAGAGGAGCCCCTGTTCTCTGCTGTCTCTGTACACAGAAATTTCAGCCCCCATTCCCATAAGTGAGAGAGCCAAGAAATCAATGCAAAGCCAGCCCCTTGTGCCAGAGCTCTTGCACGTAGTCACTTTCAAGAAAGTGATCAGATGATCTGTAGATGTGAGGAAATAAATAAATATTTATGTGAAGAAGCACTTAGCTGGTGTGGTTATTTCTATAAAGTATCTTCAATGGGTGGGTAATTGAATAATTGATGTTGCCTTTCTTTTCTTTGTTTAAATTTCTGTAAGAAGCTCTGGTTTTATAATCATGACATTTTAAAGTACTCTGCATATTTTCAAGGCATAATGTGCTCTCAGCATTCCTGTGTGTGTGTGTGTGTTTGTATGTGTGTGTGTGTGTGTGTATGTGTGTATCTGTGCACACTCATGCCCACTGCACATGCAAGTGGACGCCACAGGGAAAGGTCAACTTCCTTCTTGTTTGCTCTTCTGCCTTATTTCCTTGAGATAGTGCCTAGGGCGTTTTCTTCTTCTTCATAAATGCTATAATTCCATCCTGTGTAGATGAACAATGTGGACTTCATCACTGCCTCCCTTTTTTATCAAATGGCTTTAGACAATCAAACATGTTACACAGCATGTATCAGTTTAACTGATTTTACTCCCTATATACTATTCCATCCTTTGGATATATGGCATGTGATTCATCCATTAACCTACTGATGGATATTTAGGTTATTTTCAATTTACATGTAAATGTTCCTTCTGGGTTATCTATGATTTTCTATAGGATATATATGCAGAACTAGAATTGCAGAATCCTTTTGCATATTTTAAATGTACCTTTGCCTTAAGTTTTAAAACACATCCTGTATTTTCTTTTCCTTTTCATATGTGCATATTTGTATGATGTGAATGAATGTATGTGTGTGTGTGTGTATGTGTATTCCTATGCATGTAATGTGTCAGGTGAAGATACATGTGTGTGCATGTACATATGAAGGCCAGAGGTTGATACTAGGTGTCTTCCTTGACATGTCTCTACCTTATTCACTTAATACAGGAACTCTAATTGAACCCAGAACTCACAAACACTGGTAGCCTATTTGCCCCAGGGCTCTTCCTATCTCTGACACCAGTGTACTGGGATTACAGATGGGGACCATGGGGTACATCATTGGATTTCTTTTTTTTTTAATTCCCTTTAGTTTAACTTATTTGAGAGCAGGCAGAGAGAGAGAAAGAGAGAGAGAGAGGAAAAAAAAAAAAAAAAGAATGGGCATGCCAGAGTCTCTAGCAATTGCAGATGAACTCCAGATGCATGTGCAACATTGTGCTTCTGGCTTTATGTGGGTACTCAGGAATCAAACCTGGGTCCTTTGACTTTGTAGGCAAGTGTGTTAAATGCTAAGTCATTTCTCCAGCCTCTGATTTATTTTAAGGATAATTTGTTATGTGTCTTTCCCTCTAAATTTTCTGTGTACTTCAGCAGTTAAAGGTGCTAGCTTACAAAGTCTGAAGGCCTGGGTACAATTACTCAGTGCCCATGCAAAGCCAGGTGAACAAAGCAGAACATGTGCCTAGAATCTGTTTACAGTGGCACTGGGTCTTGACACGCCTATTCTCATTCTCTCTCTCTCTCTCCCTCTCTCTCTCCTTGAAAATAAATAATTATTTAAAAAGAGGCCTTTAATGTCGACTTCTTTGACATTTTCTGTATGCAATACTTATTCAGAATATGTCAAGGAAACCTCACCTAACAGCAGAGGGTTGGAGAAGAGTGGAAGGGGCAGAGTAGTGAAGACAGAGAATGTAATGGGAGGCGATTTGAATAAAGAGAGACAGAGAGAGGGTAGGTCAAAGAGCTTCTTTCATGCTAAACTGCTGGCAGTTTTCCTCTAAGGATACAGTTCACACTTTGTGTACCACAAACTGGACATCACACGTATGTACCTATCTTGCAGTAAGGGCATAACTGTGCATGCAAGATGGGGAAGTTAGGGCAGATCTGGCCAATCATTTAAGCCTCTGCAGTGTGATTCCTCTAATTTGTGGTTCTGATTAGTATCTTTGCCCTCTATTTACTCCTCTTATATGCTGACTTGGGCATTGTTTGAAAATAGAAATCTTCTGAATGAAAAATTAGTAGCTCACATGCCCACTCTGCCTTTCTACTCTGTAAGATTTGAACAGCTTTATCTGTCATTGTAATTACATCTGACATTGATTGCCCTCAATGCCTCTAAATCTTTGCACGTTGATACCCAATCTCCATCTCCAGTTAGAACTTCCTGTAATATTCCCACATGTTGAAATGTGAAGAAAGAAGAGGAAGGTTCCCATTCTGTCCGTGTTTGTGGTTGGTGTTGTTGGTTAGGATATCATTCAATCCTCAATGTGTCATCATCTGAACTATAATCTACAGCTTTCATTGCATTTCACACTGAATATAAGGAACTCGTTCTATTTGACCTCTCAACAAAGCAATACATCAGTGACAACTGTTCTAGTTTGAGAAATATTTCCTACTGCAATTTCTCTGGAATTATTCAAAGGTGATGATCTGATGCACTGCTTGCTTTAAGGCCAGAGAATGTGTTGTTTTGAGGATGACCTTGGTTGTCCTTCATTTATCGAAGGCTTTCCAGGAGCTGGACACATGAGTCAGACTGTCAACTACTTGCTGCATAAACGTGAGGACCTGAGTTTGCAAAACCACCATCCACATAAAAGCTGGGTATGTAAGCACACATCTGAGACCCCGGCCATGGGGCCTTAGAGACCGGTGGGTTGGCTTGACTTGCTGGCTTAACTGCTCTAGGCCAACCTGTATGCTCCAGACACCTTGTCTCAAAAATAAGACAGTGATTGAGGAATACACCTGACAGCACCCTCCACAAACTCTTGTCCACACATGCATGCATATCTGCACACATGGGAACTGCCACACTAACAAACACACACATACACATATACACTCACATTAAAAATATATAAAACCCATATTAAATAACACATGGGATGGAGAGATGGCTTAGCAGTTAAGGAGTTTGCCTGCAAAGCCAAAGGATCCTGGTTCAATTCTCCAGGACCTACGTACAAGAGGACACATGCATCTGGAGTTAATTTGCAGTGGCTGGAGGGCCTGATGCACCCATTCTTTCCCATTCTCTCTTCCTCTCTCTCTCTGTCCCTCTCTTTCTCTCAAATAAATAAATAAATAAATAAATAAATAAATAAATAAAATATATTTTAAAACACAGAATCACATTTTTTTATCCTTGATGAATACCCAAATATATGGTTATCCTCAAGGTTTTGCTACTTCTGCAGGTTAGAGGGCCAACATAAAGTAAAATATAGGGTGATTTATATCATATACACTCAGATATCATTTATATCATATATACCCAGAGCAGTGATGGTCTATCTGCAAGTCAGCTAAAACACAGCACACAAAAAACGACGCTTGTTTCCAACAAGAAAAATCATCTGAGACATGAGAGTCTCAAAAAGAAATGAAATGGCCAATAGTACACAGTAAGAAGTGTTATTATTAAATAAATGTGCTTTGATAAAGGAAAATGTGAGGCTTCATTTGAAAGAAACTTGTATGAGTCAGATAAAATTAAATTTGTAACTAAGAAAATCAGGATATAATGAAAATAAGTATCTTTGATTTATTAGCAACATATATCCTTTCCTGTCATTCTTCAGAAGCTACTATAGGATTCTTATAGAAAAATGAGGGGTAATCCATTAAAATGTTCTTCTATGCAAAAATATCCTAAGTTGTCCAGCCAAACAGCCAAAAGTGCTCTGCAATATAAAATCCATGGAGGCCTTAAGAAGAATACATGTTTCAGTAAAGATACAACCAGGAATAAAGGAAGTCAGTAAAATATGAAAATATAACATGATATGTGCAGTATAATGAAATAATTAATTGGCTGTTAAAATTAGCATACACAATATTTATAGGTCAACCATGAAAATTAGGAAAGGACTAAATATGCCATATAGGGGCAAAATAATGTTGATATTAATAAAGAAAGATTCCACAAGATGAAGGAGGTTATTCAAATTATGGGAACAATACATAATTAGTTTCCTAAGATTAAAAGAATAAAATGCTGTCTGTTTAGATAAGTTTTACTTCTTTGCTTATACATAAGGAAAGACGCTAGCTAGATGCATTTATTTAAATTCATGAGGTTAGTGTAGGTCAGTCATAGAAGAGGTTCTTACTATGCCCAAAAACCCGGGTGCATGCCCAGCACATATGTACATCACACACACACACACACACACACACACACACAGAGAGAGAGAGAGAGAGAGAGAGAGAGATCTAATCATCTTAGGACAGACTTTTAGCTTTTCACTCTCTTTAGCCATATTCCATATTTCTCATCAGCTATATTGCCTAGTGGTAAACACAGCCAATAGTTCAAAAACAGAACATTTTTACCAGTACAATACTGCTAATATTGCTAATTAAGAATGCTTATAATAATTACATCAAAATTTTAAACTTCTAAATAGAATAAGCCTATTGTGTATATATTTACTATGTGTGCCCAGTTCTTTCTAAAACTATGAAAACAAAAATAAAAATATGACACAAGGAGGAAATAACAACACTTTCCTTTGGGTATCAGGGTGCCTATTCAGTCAGTTTCTCATGAAGGCTGTCTTACTGGTTTTAATAACTTCTTTTAAGGATGTCATATGACCTTTCCTTATTTTATAAAAAGATGGTAAAGAGAAAGGTCTATGGTGTTCCCTTTTCTTATATATAAGGTTATCAATTCCATCATAATGGTGCCCCATTTGTGACCTTATATAGACACAATTACTTTTTAAATTTTTTATATTTATATTTGAGAGAGAGGGCAAGATAAAGACAGAGAGAAAGAGAAAGAGAAGGCATAGCAGGGCATCCAGTCACTGCAAACAAATTCCAGACTCATGAGTCATCTTGTGCACCTGGCTTATGTGGGTACTAGGAAATGGAAACTGGGTCCTCAGGCTTTGCAGGCAAGTGCCTTAACCGTTAATCCATCTCTTTAGCCCAGACATAGATACTTTTAAAAGATTTCCATTTGCAAAATACATGATATTGGAAATTAAGGATTCACACTATATATTTCCAGAGAGCACAAACACTAGGTCTATAGCTTCATCTGTTTTTAAGTTTTCTATAACGTATAAACTAACACCTGAAAATGATATCCACAAATTTACTCTGCTGCGTTGTGACCAGGCATACTGTCACACAGTATGTGTTCGTACCTGGCTCACTGCTTCATCCAACTGAGCTTTTGTCATAGAGGATCCTTCTGACCTTTCATTGCCTGGAACAAAACCTAACAGCTCTTTTCTAACGACATCACAGGTGTGACGTTTTCTTGTTTGTTTGTTTTTCAGTGTGAGGTCTCGCTCCAGCCCAAACTGACCTGGAATTCACTATGCAGTCTCAGGGTGGCCTCAAACTCACAGCTATTCTCTTACCTCTGCCTCTTGAGTGCAGAGATTAAAGGAGTGCGTCACCACACCTGGCACTTGTGTAAACTTTAATAACTCCCTTAGCCATCATATTTCTGGCTCTACTTAAAAGTGAAGCATTTTGTTAAGTTCTTAGAAACACTGTCCTATGAGTTTTCTACCATTTTAAATCTGTTCATTGTTGCAGTTAGGTTCGCATTGCTAGTAGAAATCACCCAACCAAAAGCAGCTTGTGGGAAAAAAAGAGATTAATTTTGGCTTACAGGCTCAAGGGGGAAGCTCCATGATGGCAGGGAAAATGATGGCATGAGCAGAGGTTGGACATCACCCCCTGGCCAACATCAGGTGGACAACAGCAACAGGAGAGTGTGCCAAACACTGGCAAGGGGACACTGGCTATAACACCCATAAGCCCACCCCCAACAATACACTACCTCCAGCAAGCTTTAATTTCCAATTGCCATCAGCTGGGGAACCTAGCATCCAGCACAACTAAGCTTATGGGGGACACCTGAATCAAACCATGACCTTCTGCCCCTGGCTGCCATAAACTGATAACCATACATGATGTAAAATGCTTTGTATTCATCCAACTTTAAAAGTCTTCATATTTTTTATCAATTCCAATGATGTTCACACATCCTCATAATATCTTTTAACTGAGCCATAATACCAAAAAATCCCCCCCAAACCCCATAATGGCACAGAATAAACATTGACACTGCAAAAGATGGCACTGGGCATACCAAAGAAAATTCAACAAACACAAGATTTAAACAGAGCAAAACATCAGACTCTGAAACTCCAAGTCAAACAACTCTAGCCAGTGACAAATCTCCAAGACCAATAATGCTAACCTTCAACAAGTCTCTGGAGTTCCAATCCCACCCCTCTATCTAGGTACTCACAGTCCTGGAAAGAATTTGGGGCTGACAGCTCTCTTTGGCAGTCATCTCATGGTCCTGGAGTCTCTACTGAGTCTCCGAATACAGGTCAGCTGGCCCAATCTCAGAGGTTTAATTTCTCATATAATTGCAGCTGAACAGGCAGACGCTTTAGCCCAAAGATCTCATTTCTGTGCCATATCCCTCTGCTCATTCTAGTTCATTTCTATGCAAAACAACCTGCACAACTTCTCAGGATATGAGCATAACAGCAAGCTTCTCACACCAACTGCTAGCCCAGTCTAAGGAAAGATCTTTCTCACCCTCATAAGGCAAACTTCACAGTCCATAGTTCTTACTGCATTCAGGTCTTTAAACTGTGACCAGAATATTCCATCAAGATGTACTTACAGCATTGCAAGGCATCTCGTAGGCCAAGTTTGCAATTCCTTCCACATTCCTCTTGAAATTCAGTTCCAAAAGGCCAAAGCCACACAGTCACGGGTCTAGCAGTAATCCCATTCCTTCGTAGTACTTTACCATTGCAGTCAGGTTTGCATTTCTGGTAGAAATCACCCAACCAAGAGCAGCTGGAAAAAAAAAAAAAAAAAGAGGTTTGTTCTGGCTTACAGGCTTGAGGAAGAAGCTCCATGATGGCAGGGAAAATGATGGCATGAGCAGAGGGTGGACGTTACCCCCTGGCCAACAACAGGAACAGGAGAGCGTGACAAACACTGGCAATGGGACATTGGCTTTAACACACATAAGTCCGCCCCCAACAATACACCACCTACAGCAAGCTTTAATTTCCAATTGTAATCAGCTGGGGAACCTAGGATCCAGAACACCAGGTATGGGAGACACCTGAATCAAACCAGCACATCTGTTCCTTCAATTTATTCACTCCTTAGGGCGCTAATCAGATGTCACCTTCTGCAGTGATGAGCCCTCATGTTGTCTGACAGATTGAAGTAATTTTTCTGAGGTAGGTGTTTTTCTCCAGCCCAGGAAGACCTGGAATTCCTTATGTAGTTTCTGACTGGCCTTAAACTCATGGTGATCTTCCTCCCTCTGCTTCCCCAGTGCTAGAATTAAAGGTATGCAACCACCATACCTGGCTCAGATTTAAATAATTCTTGTCTCTAACAAAATTGAAAACTTAAAACATGTATCCTAAATATCACTTTTAAAAGAACTTCTTTCTAGATCCTATATTTAACCACCTTCTTGTCATGATGCAGGGGTTTATTTTGTGATAAAAAATGTTTATAGATTCACCACAATTGGGTTAAAGTCTATACAAAGCTTAAAGCAGTTCACTCATGGTAGAACTTGTTCCACCAACTCATTTCATTCTGTATTTCATACTGTAAATTTCTAGATATTTGACTCCAGCATCTTTCCCAAAAGCTTTACCAAGGAAATAACAAATGATTAATATTCTCCCACATTATATTGTGTGGTGTGGTGTGGTGTGTGTGTGTGTGTGTGTGTGTGTGTGTGTGTGCGTAAGTAACTCATTTCCCAATTAACTAAACTATATAGTTTTGCTTTTAAATTTGATGTCAGTGATTCAATCCAGGAACCATGTATATCAGACAAGCAGTTGATTTTCACCATAACAGGTGTGCCACTATTGCACCTGTTTGGTGCTTTGGCCTGGCCAAATGAGCAGATTTAAGGCTTCCAGTGTCCACTGTTTGCACTGCTGATGACCTCTGTCTCCCATAAAGCTGCATGAAGTTCAGCTTTTTCCAGCTTTCTATCAGCTGATCTACAAGGAGGAGGTTTTCAGCTCAGTTCCAGTTTGCATTTTCAGTGACCTTGCAGCCCAGGCATTTAGTGTCTTCAGCAATAGGATCTTACCATCTCTTTCTGATGGGAAACCAAGAGCCTTGGCAATAGATTGTAATAGCTTGGAGGAATCAGGGGCATCAGAGACCTGCCTGCCAACTTCTAGCTGGAAGATATCCCATCCATGGCACTAAAAATTTTCTAGTAACAATCTATGGCTTCTGGGTGTGCCCTTATCCACAAAAGTATGTTTCCATGTGACTTATTCACAGCATCTTCCTAGTACCCTAGAATGAAAACATTTAATGACAGATATTATTTAATTTTGTTTCCACAAAGTATCTAGAAACATGCATGGAAATACTGTGATAGTTCAATAAATGTTCACTGATAGAGCAAATAAAATCTCATTTAGCAGCATACAGAAAACTAATATAATTTTCAGTGCTATCTATTGCGGATTAGTCAAATTTGTGGTACACATTGTATTTTTCCCAATAGCCTTGCAGCATATTAAAGTATTGACTATACTATACCTCATGTGTAATGGTAGTTGACATAATATAAAATAGTTTGAGATATACCAAAAATTCCATGTGTAAGTACATAGAGAATATATAATTAAACCAAGCAAAGAAAGCATTTTGACTCAAATACCTTAGACTAAATTTCAGTAGGTGATTTTATTTTCTATTCATCTTTAGTTATTCAAAACATGGTAACATATTTTTCATTAATTATTAGAATATAAAGCTTAGAACATTTGTGTCTTTTGTTAACAAATAAATGCTACTCCAAACTATTGAATATTTGTTAAATTACACATTGGAATGTAATGATACAAGGTAGTCAATGAACACACATCACATTATTTAGGTGAAAATCCAGAAACCTAAAACTAATATTCAGTAAGAGCGAAGAGAAATCTGCCTGTAATTAAAAAAAAAAAATTTGATTTTCCTGATCCATGCCTGCCAACTCTAATACATTCTCCACACTGTTTGATCAAGCTGTGTATGTCATTTCTAATAAGTAAGATCAAATAAATATTTTCCTCTGCTTATGTATTCATTCACAAAGGTGTAGTGCAAAAATTGAATATTCAAGTATTAAAAGAAAATGGGTTTGTTGTGTGTCTATGCCACTTATACCATGTGTAGCTCTCTGCACTTGTATGTGTTTAAGGCAGGCATCTTAAGAATATTTGTATTCATTAAAATATCTCAACACTTAAATGTATAACTCAATTATTCCTTTAATTTTCAAAAAGGTGAATAAGATACAGTTTGATGAACTTCTGTTGCTATCATAGTCATGAAACCTGTAACTTGTTACTCCATCTAACTGATGAGTTGTCTTGGCTGAAATTGTGGGCTTGCTGTAATCATGTAAATATCGTTAGATGTTAAATTTGATAAGAGGATAATGAAAAAAATGCATATAATGGTGGATGTTGTAAAGCATTAAGAGGAGATCCTCAGAATAAGCAATATTAGGACTTCTCCAGAAACAAAAGCAACAAGACACCTCCTTCTTCCTGCTGCATGTTGAGCTGGCAAAGATGACACACAGTGGAAAAATTTAAAACTAAAAGGCAGAGCTTTTGAACCTAAATGAGATATTTTTGTTATTTTAATCAATGGTCATCCTAATGATTATAATTTATATATTTATTCAACTATTTTCGGTGCTAGACACACTTTTATCCTACTTTGATCATTACAAAATGTTGAAGAATTTTAAATGTGGGAAGTTAACTATAGTAAGATCATTGTCTCCTGTGTCGGGAGATTGTTAAGAGATTTTTTCCTTTCTCCAATCAAAGATAAATGAAATATGAATTTCATGTTTCCATATGTGTTAACCATCCCAATGTTAGAATTTTAATAAATCGGTTTAGGTATAATAAGAAATACTAAAATATATCATCCTTCTAACATTAAATCATAATTTTGCACGTCTTTTCAAAGTTTACAGTGATTTTAATTATCACTTTTATTTAAACCATGGTGTACAAGATTCGGCACTATATAAAAACAACATTTAATGCAATGAGGAATTAGAACTGAGTACTTAATGGTACAGTACCAGGACATATTAATGGGCAAAGTTTGGTCAAGTTAAACAAGACATACTTAACTCTGCATGGCTCATTAGTCCACATACTAGAGCTCTGAACGGCAAGGGAGAAATTAAAATATCTTGCTCTGTGAATCCTGTCTTCTCAGTTTTCTCATTGTGGCCTGTGTTTTCATTTAATATGTCAAGCAGACTCATAACAGTCAGACTTCCTAGAGGAAACAATGAAAATTAGATCTAACTTGTTTACAAAAAATGGTTATGAGATACTAAAAATCAGAAAAAAAGGATAAGAGGGCAATTAGTAATTATTAAGACATATCCTATTTCATTTAAAGTGACAAAGTATATAGTCTTTAGACTAGAAATTATTGTTCCATTGATTCAACTAGAGCAATTCTGACACTACTTTGTGCCATTAGACTTTTCTACATACACACACACACACACACACACACACACACGGACAGTTTTGCTCTCAAGTATTTAGAGGGAGTTCAATTCAAGAAAATTACAAATGTAACTTTAAGGTATAAATTAATGTATATTTTGAAGTGTTTCCCCAATTATTTGTTTTAATATTCTCAGCTGATGCTAGCTTTAGTTTTATCCATAATATATATATAATATCCATATATCTTGTTTATATATCATATATAATAATATATATTATAATATATATACAAGGGATATATATTTCCAGTTTTGTTGCTGGAAAAAAAAACACACACACACACAACCAAGAGCAGCTGATGACAAGACATGGTTACATTCAAGCTCACAGGCTTCAGGGGAAATATTATTGTGGCAGGTCAGAGCAGAGGCTGGTTCACATTTAGTTTCATGTCTGAGTGGAAGTAGTCTAAATACTGTGCTTGGAGATGAACTAAAAATTCTCATGTTCCACCCCAGTGGCTCACCTCTTCTAGGAATATTCCACCTCCAAATTGCCACACATTGGGGCTTGACCACAAACACATGAGCCTACGATTTCATTTCACATACAAACTATCACCTTCAGCCATTTGCTCCCATAGGCTCATAACCATCTCATGACACAAACTGCATTCAGTCCAACTTCAAACGTCACCATATGGGCTGGAGAGATGGCTTAGGTTTTAGGGCATTTGCCTATAAACCCAAACAACACAGGTTGGAATTCCCAGGACCCACAGAAGCCAATGTACAAGATGATGCATGTGTATGGAGTTTATTTACAGCAGCTGAAGACCCTAGCGTAACCATCCTCTCTCTATCTGTGACTTTCTCTCAGTCTCTCTCTCTTCCACTCTCTATTAAATAAATAAATAAAATGTATGAACAATGTTTTAAAATCACTATAATATTTACCAATCTCAACACTGTTTAAAAATCCAAACTCAGGCTGGAGAGATGGCTTACTGGTTAAGGCACTTGCCTGCAAAGCCTGAGAACTCATGTTCAACTCTTCAGATCCCATGTAAACCAGACACACAAGGTGACACAAGCTCACACGGTTGCACATGTGTACAAAGTGGCACATGCCTTAGAATTCAATATAGTGTCTGGAAGCCCTCACAAACAATTCTCTCTCTCTCTCTCTTTCTGTCTGTATGTCTGTCTCTCTCTCTCCTTTCTTTTGCTCACTCTCTCTCTCTTGTTCTCCTTCATAAAAGGCCAGTCTGTTGGGCTTGTCTCAAAAAAAAAAAAAAATTCAAACTCTCTGAAGGTGAAGATACTCTTAAGTGTGAGCCTGTGAAATGGAAATATAAGTTAATACTTCCAACACATAAGAATATGCATGGCATAAATATGCCTCTTGTAAAAAGTAGGAATACAAGGAAAGATTAAACCAATGCAAGTTAGAAAACAAGCAGGGTGAATTTCAAAGTCTACATCTATAGATCTAGTGTCTGGGACATTTCTCAGAATCTATAGTTCCACATATTACCTACAGCTTTGTCTTCTTGCTTTCCTGGCCTGAATGAGCAACCAGCTTGTTGTCTATCTCATATTCCAACCTCTTCAGAACCCTGCTGTCTCTGCTGCAACCTACCATATGTCTTCTTAGATCTACAGAGTGGCCAAGAGCCATATACAGGAACTATGCCCCCAAAATACACTGCTTATATTCCATATCCAAAAACGTATCATGTGGCAAATCCAGTGGCATTGTTTATCCTGCATTCATCATGCGTACTTCCAAGATTATTACCAGATGTGTTAGGCTGTCAATAAGTCTAATTATATCTGGGGAGAAAGCGTCCAACCTCGAGAAGAAGGAGCTTTCCCCAGCATTCTTCCTTCAGGACCCCTCTTTTGTCTTATGTGAGTTACAAGCATTCCTCCAACTGTACAAATTCAGAAGAGCTGGTATACCCTCAGTGGTGCTAACCTCTCAATCTGCAGCTGGCCAGGCTGCAATCTCTGTGCCTGTAATCCAAACCTACTCCCCTTCTCTACACCAAACATACCACCTTACTACTCTCAATTTCACCTTCACTGCAGTTCTGAGGACACAGGCATAACATAGAATGCCACTTCTAGCATAGTTCCTGGAAAACTCCTCTTCTACCTCTGAAAAATTATAAATGGAGCATTCACAGTCCACAGTTCTCTCTGTACTTAGGCCTTTTAAACTTTCACCAGAATGGTCGATCAGATTGCTTATAGTAGTCTGGGGCATCTCTAGAACACAGTTCCAAGTCCTTTCATATTCCTCCTGCAAATGACGCTCAAACGACCAAAACCACACAATCAGGTTTCTAGCGACAGGGACCCCAGTCCTGGTACCATGTTTTTATTACAGTCCACTTCCTCATTGTTGGGACAAAACACTCGACCAAAACCAGCTGATATGAGCAAGTGAATTTACTTACATTCAAACTACTACACCCGGTAACAGAAATTTAATCCAGGAAGTGAAATCTTATTTTACTACATTTGAAACCATTAATATTGTTTTGAAGGCATTGATATATTCAGTTTTCATAGTTTGTATTTACAAATAGCATCACCCCCTGCAGGTTACTGAAGCACACAGCAGTTGTGCCCTTTTTTCCTATGAATTTGCTAGTGGCAGAAAGTTCATATAGTACCAGATTTCTCCTAGCATCTTACCTCATGTGGCCTGCTCATTATTTATATACCTGTGTGTTTTTGTCTTCCATGAGTAACAAGAAGCTGGTAAATAAGAGTTCATGAGTGCTTCTGGCACCAACCCACTTCATGTGCTGTGGCAGTACAGTGCTCTTCGCCTGTGGATGAACTAAACATTGTGCTGCGTGCCTATAATTCCAGCCCTTCAAAGCCTGAGGCAGGATAATTGTGAGTTTGAGAAAAGCCAATGAAATAAATCTGGGTCTTTTAATATATATTTTTTTTCTGCCAGACTCTTCTCTAGGATGGCAGAATACTGCTCTCTAGCCGTCTGCAAAGTTCTCTCTTTGCCCAATCACTGTTGTTCCTCTCTACTATTCTCGCCCTTACTTATTGTATTGTTTTGTATTGTATTGTTTCAATTCAGATCGTGTGTGTGTGTGTGTGTGTGTGTGTGTGTGTGATGCTTAATGTAGGTTTTCCTTCCACAGACTTATTCTTTAGAATTTCATCCTTTGGTCATTGTATCATCTTCACTGGGCATCATTTTAATTTCAATTACCCTAATTATATGAAGAATATTTCCATGGTTCCCATCTATTATAATGAAAACATGATATTTTCTTAAAATATGTAGAGATCTCCATGACATATTCAATTATTTGACATGTTGAAATGAAAAAAATAGAAAGTAAGACATTGTAACTCATGAATAGCCTATGGTCACGTATGAAGCTGTAACTTGGAATAATAAAAACTTCATAATAGTGTGTTGAATTATTTATAGTCTTTACCATTCCTTAATGAATTTTACTGTAATGTGAAGAAAATTATATTGTTTCTATGAAATAAACCATTAAAATATATTAATGTTACAGAAGCATTTTATAATGGCATGTTCTACATGTATAATATACTTGGATAATATTTACAAAAGTATTTTTAAGCAAGGTGTGGTGACACACGCCTTTAATCCCAGCATTTGGAAGGCAGAGATAGGAGGATCGCCATGAGTCTCAGGCCACCCTGGGACTACATAGTTAACTCCAGGTTAGCCTGGATCAGAGTGAGACCCTACCTCGAAAAACCAACAACAACAACAACAACAAAAGTATTTTTAAACACAGGAAAAAAAATGTAATATTTAAAGCACTAAAGAACTTTTTGTTCCCGTGCTTTAATAAAACTTGATATATTTTATCCCTTCATGAAATATACATAAATGGTTGAGGTGATGATTGTTATTCATTGGGCGACAAAGATATGTTTTAAAGTGTTATATACATTAAAATAATTTAGTTTATATCTGAGCTTCCCAGGTTCACTGTATTTCATCTGCTTAGTTGAATTTAACATTAATTTGTATTCCTATAGGTTCAGAATGCTATCAAACCAGGACACTTAAATTTGATTCTATGTAATATAGAAAATTATTTTATAATGCTTTACTCCAGTCCCATTTACTATGCTACGCAAGATAGAAAAGTGAAGAAGAGAATAACGTGATATTAAAATCTTTGTGATATGTTAAGTTTTGACATGTAGTACAACTTTTGTAAATATTTCATTTCATTTTATTTGACAGAGAAAAAGAAAGAGGCAGATAGAGAGAATGGGAGCACCAGGCCTCTATTCACTGAAAAGGAATTCCACATACTTGTGCCCCCTTGTGCATCTGGCTTACATTGGTGTTAGGGAATCCAACCTGGGTCTTTAGGCTTCTCAGGTAAGCACCTTAAACACTAAGCCACCTCCCCAGCCTTAGTACAAGATTTTGTTACATGAAAATATACCAAGATTAAATATAAAAGACATGGGTCATGAGCAATGTTTGTGTTCACATGTGTAGGAAGATACCTGAAATTCACCAGCACTAACCTGACTTCTGTGGATTAGAGGTAAATAAAATCAAGTTACTTATCATTAAGTTATAATATGTTAGAGACATATACCCTAAAATAGCTATATGAATATTTTAATATTTCCTCATTACAAATAAAAATAAAAGAAATATAATTTACAGTGACCAGTATAAACATTTTTTGGAGACTTTGCATCTGTATGGGATGTTGACAAGTAAGGCATTCCCAGTGCAGAATTTGGAGGAGAGCATTCCACCTAATACAAATTCATGGACAGAATATATCCTAGGATGAAAGAGAATAGCAAAATGCAAGCATGCAGAATTTGGATGAGTATCATATAAGATTTGGAAAGATCAATTAGGCCATATTTTTACAGATACTATATTTTACACTAACATTTTTGAAATTCACCATGTATTTAATGAAGAATCTATTTGAAGATTTTTAGTAGGCGTCTATTTCTTAATTTAACACACTGCCTTTGGATTTCACAGAGAGATATTCATTTTCTTCCATTCTTCTTCAAAATTCTTCCCTGAACTGATAAAGTTATCTAGCCCCCCAGGGGCTATCTCAATATTTTGTGCTATTCTAATGAAATAACCCAAAGTGGATGAGTTATAGAGAAGCTAGTGTGCGCAGCACGGGCATGCTGCCTGATTCACTAGGGTTAAATGCTGCCCAGTGCCTGCATGATAACACCTTGCCACATTGTATGGGGAATGACACAATATCTTCTTCTGGTAGAAAACAAAGTCGGGGCTGAAAGGGACAAAGTTAATAACTACTTTCAAAAATACCTAATTATTTTATGTACTTATTATTCATGATAACATACTTCTTAATGTTGTTGCATTGGAAATGATCAGCATAAATTTTCGAGAGAATACCATTATTCAAATCACAGAACAATGTGTAGAAAAGGTTTAAATTCAAATCACTATAGCAGTATTTTAATTGAAAAAATAGTATGTGCATGCTTAATATTACCCCACAGAAGTCTAAAAAGAAATACTGTATTTACTCAAAACTATCAAGCTATTCCACATTTCTAAAACTGCCATCAAGATATGTGTGAATATTCAAACACGGAAACTCACAGGTCCTCAGGTTAACAATGAATTGAATCTTCATTGTTCTTTCCACAAAACCTTGCCTTCATCACATATAGAGGGGACATGCTAGCATTCCTTTGTAAAACATTCAACAATTTCTCCCTTTTGTTCCACACTGAATACACTCGCCCCCCTAACTACTATCTCCTTTGCACTGACTGTATGGTTTTTAAATATTAAGCCCCCCCACAAACTTCATGTTGGAGGGGAAGATATCAGTATCTTCGTCACACAGCTTTATATATACCAAGTTCTCTCTCGTATATTTAACCTGGCCTATCTCTACTCTTTCAGTTCTAATATTGTGCCAAATATATTTCATAACTTATTCATTAAAGTTTTATTAGGAAGTAATATTTTGTGATTGGGATTAAAGGAGGCTTTGCAAGGAACTTATTTTCCTATTCAGCTATATTCCCACCCTTCTTTACTTTTAAGCAGCATCTCTCTATATCTTCCAATTTGGCTTCCAAACGTAGCATTCTCCTATGCTCATATCCCAAGTGTCAAGATATTACAGGTATGTATCACTGTGCCAAGTATTCTGGAATTACATTCTAAATCTGCACTGAAACATTCAACAAGTATCTTAAATTTTCTATCTTATACTTGTTATTCTTTTAGTCTATATTCCATATTCACATGATGGTTTAATCTTCATCATGTAATTATGCTTTTGTTGTTTTTTATTTCCCAAGTGAAAATTTTAATATTAATCTCTAGACAATAATGGTCACATCTGTATCACTTTACTGCTGATTTCAGCATAAAAGAACCACAATATTTACAGAAAATGTCTATAGTTTATGTGTGTGTGTGTGTGTGTGTGTGTGTGTGTATATATATATTTATATGTGAGAGAGAGAGAGAATATTCCAAGATCAATGAAATCTAAGATATGAAGTTTGTTAGACCTTCTAGGGAAACTATGAGCTGTAGTAAAATTCAAGATACCCCAAAATGTTCATGGATTATGTAGGTAGTAGCCCTGTCACTGGGAGTCAACACATGGATCCTTTTGTAATGGTCAAAGTGATCTGTTAATAGCAGTGATAATATCATAATATTAAAAAAAAAAAAAAACAGCTATGGGACCACACAAAGCATGGGCATGAGAGAGGAAGCATGGAAGAAGTCCAAGGTCACTGCACAGGCCTGCACCTCAAGTAAGTCCCTTGCCTCTGTGTACAATCAAACGAGCTCTCCCTTAAACATGTATTTTAGATAGCTAGGTATTAACTTCTATCATAACATAAATAAAATTAATTTGTTGCCCATGTGTCTCTGTTATGCAGTTTTCCTTTATTGGATATCACAAAATCAACTTAGACCAAGAAATGCTTCTTGTGGTTCTGGGTTTCTGAAGTTTCTGTCAGTGGGTGGTTGGCTGCCTTGTGCCTGGTTCTACAGAGATGCAGGGCATCATGAAGCATGTTATGTAGCCGGGAGGCTAGGCTCCTGGAGAGGGAGAAAAAAAGAGAAAACTGTGGTCCAATCACACCCTTTACATTTTCAGCTCTACTGCTGAACCACTTATTCCAGTTAAGGTCTTTATCCTACCATCTACTACTCCCTCCCAATTGTGTGATTCAGTTGTGACCTTGTATTGAATATGTGAGCTTTTAGTGGACATTGCAGATGCAAACTATAACAGAGCCCAAGTAGTTTAGTGGCCTCCTAGATAAAGTCGTTCAAATGGGAGTGCTTAAACGCTGCTGTTGTTGATCTCATTGCATATTCATTAAAAATGTTTCCTTCTATATAAAATGCCTTCCCCCAGTGTCTCTTTCCTTTATATCTAAGTAAAATCTTTGTTTTATATAAAATGGAAACAAAACGCTGCTGTCATCTTAGTATGTCACAAATATTCCAACACCACACAGATTGTGTCAGTTAGAAGAATATGAACCCATCTTCCTGTTACAAGTTGTCCTGTGCAGATAATGCAGCAATAACTCTGCCCCAGCTTCAATTAGAAATAAAATCAGTCATTAAGCATTAAAACCACTCACTTGGCTTAATTGTCGTTCTTACATGATTTCTCATTATGTTTGACTGTCTGAAGATGGTTGATGATGGAGAAGGACTGTCTCTTTATGTCTCTTCATCACCTGCCCTGAAACTAATTTAGGTTCATAAAAAAATGGCTGCCTTTATAACCAGATCCACCCAGCATAGTTCAAAAGACTGTCAAAAAGCCTAATCCTTCCAAGCTTTTACAACTCTGAATTGATATAGTTTTGGACTAGCTCACAGGAGAGTGGTGAAGATGTTTCCTTACCAAAAGGACGTCTCCTAAAGAATGTTTATAATTTTCTTAGTCTCCAAACTTGAAATTCTACAGTTGCTGTTTTTCACTTAAGTTTGAATAAGCGTGAATTATTTTGACATTACTCATTTGTGATAACTGTATTGATAGTTTCTTCCTCTACACTTTCAAACTTTAAAAAATTATACAAAATACTACTCTAGTATAATTATCAAATTTGAACATACACACATGTATGTGTGTGTGTGTGTGTGTGTGTGTGTGTGTGTATAAGAATTAGCATGTCTGCACGATCCCAAGTGACATATTCAGCCCATATCTCTGTTTTTTTTTTTTTTTCCTATTACATGTACTCATTTCTTGATATCTAAGTTGGATATCTTTAAGCAACTGAGTAGCTTTCATTTTGCTACGGAAAATCAAGGCGTTCATGATCATGCTAGTGAATATGTAAAAATTTACAAAGTAATTTTCCTAGTACGTAAGCATTCTTGAAGATATGTACAAAGAGGTAGAACATACATGTCCAAGGATATCTAACTGCTGTGGTGTTACACAAATTGGTGAGGCTTGTTGTGCTTTGAGAAAAATATCAGATTTGTTGACAATATTGGAGGACAGTTCTTCCAGTAATTAAAAACAAATACCCAACCCTGTCCTTCAGGGATTAGAATTATTACAATGGAAATGATGTTAAAATGAAATAACAAATTTTAATGTAATGTTGAAAATTTGTAGAATCTTTTTCTACAATATGCCAAAAAGTTGTTGAGAAATTACATTTGAGATTTCTTAGTGCATTACTTTATTCATATTCTCAGTGAGATGTGCCTATATTTTAGTAATATCTTTGCTCCCCACAGACCTTAATGAAATCATTGTTTTGTTACAGAGCTTTCTTGGAAAAAAAAATGCTTCTGATTCTCTCTGGTAATTCAATTTTGAAGAAGCTAGGCATCTGAAATAAGTAACATCATTTAGCCATGGCAAAAAAGATATAAGGCAATTTTAAAGCAATACTTTTGGGCTTGAAAGATTGCTCAGTGGATAAGGAGCTGGCATGCAAAGCCTAATGACCTGGGTTCAATTCCCAAGTACCCATGTAAATCCAGATGTACAAAGGAGCACATGCATCTGGATTTCATTTGTAGTGGCAAGAGACCCTGGTATTCCTATTCTCTCTCCCTTCCTCTCCTTACAAATAAAAATATTTAAGACAATACTTTTCTGGAAATAGAGAATATCTACAACAAAAGATATTTTCCCTCAAAGAACTAAAAAAGTATTTCTTTTACCTAGAAAAAATTGGGTATGATATATAACTATCCTTTACCCACCAAAGGCTATTGGAATTGTTAGACATCTTTTATGCACCTTCTATGAAAACTAACAATTTTTGAAGGTTTTTTTTTTTTTTTTTTTTTTTCCGCTGTGGCAGGTTTTATTTTCTCCATATGGAAATGAACAATTCATCACATTTTTTTTGAATGAGTTAGTCTTTCTTTCTTCCCAATTTTATTTTTTTTTGTTTTTATTCCCATGGTAGTATCCTTTTTATAAATATATTTTTATTAGTTATGTATATAGTATATATACAGCCATGGTGGTACCATCATTAGCCTTCTCCCTGTCATCCCCCTATGGGCAATGTGGGTCTTGCCTTATGGGGTATCCATCAGTTATGTGGGAGAGGCAATGACTGTGTGTATAATGACCCAACTCATGGCTCTAACAATCTTTCCTTCTCCTCTTCCGCGAGTTTCCCTGAGTCATGTTGGGTTCATTTTAGATCTATTTCAGTGACAAGGTTTTGTGAGTCTCTGTGTCTCTGGCTCTCTGATTTGGTTGGGGTTGAGAGTTCTTTGTGTCTCTTTCTCCTTTGCCCTTGTGCTGGTACCAGGTTCACTGAAAAAGCAGCACTCTTGCTCATTTTCCCTATAACTCAAAGGCTTCATCTGGTGCCCTGATGTGGTGCAATGCAATGGATATGCATCCATCTTAAAGAGAGAAGCAGATTCTCCAACAGAGAATGAAATCATTGCAAGATACTTGGATAACCATTATTGTTTTAGAGAGAATTTAATAGGTGTAGGCCCTCTTGTATCCCACTTTTGGTAGGAGCTTCATATTGGAGAGCAGGCTGGTTTTTGGATATGGTTCTGACTTGTTTCCTGTGTCCAGGTATGGTTTCCATTCCATTGAGCAGATCTGTTAGCCAAATCTAGAGCAGTTGGTAACCCACCATGGCTGTGTGCCACTACTGCACTTATGTGAGCAGCACGTTGGGTTGATTACTGCTGAGTAGCTTAGAACACGAGTTGCTTAGACAGATGTTGGTCATTTTCCCCCAGTCACTTATTTAGCACCTTCTGGCACTAGACAAGCTAACTGTCTGTGGACTGAATCTCTTCCAGATTCCATCCAGGTTTCTCAATGTTCCATCTAAACAGCATATGGTGTCTTTTGCAGTAGGGTCTTACCAATAACCTTTGGTGAGTCATCAAATACTCTGACAGAAATCTGTCTTCTTTTGGGAAATCTTGTAGGCCTCACCAATCAACAGCACCTTTTGGATATTAACCTCATACTGGTATTGGGAGTTACAGGTCAGTGCCAAGAGAAAAGAAGGAAGAAAAAATATAGTAATATGAGAGAGAAAGAGAGAAGAGAGAGAAGAGGGAGTGATTCAGAGAGAAACAGGATCAGATTGAAATTATTCTTCATCATACCCTCTCCGGACCCCAGTGATTCAGGTGTTCTCTCCAAGCACCTGATGCAGGTTTGAACTTTCAGTATGTCCTTAAAAAGGATATAGGATTTTATGGCACCATTTCCATTTGGGTCCACTCCTCCCCCACCCACAGCAAAGTGGAATCTATACAGTACTATAGGTTTCTAAATCAAAATACAGCCAGGTCTGGTGCTGTACACTCGTGATCTCAGCCTTCATGAGTCGTGGCAAAAAGATGGCTGTGATTCCAGGTCAGTGTAGAGCACATTCCTAGACCATATCTCAAAACCTAACAGGTAAATGAAGCTATAAATAGTAAACAGAGATGTCTGGAACACATAACACTTGACACAAAAGGGTATTTATGCTGCTATTATTGTCCATTTATAAAAGACATAGACCTACATAGTTTAAATGGACATTGTATAGAATCAGCTGAGAGATCTGCGAGATTGAGTTCAAGTCATCCTCATGTATTTTTGCCATGTCTTTATCATCACTTCCTTCAAAAACCATCAGTGCAAATTGACCAATTCAGAGTTGAGAGTGTACAAATATGACCTAAGGGTATGCTAGCTCCAGTGAGACTAATGCTGCTACTTATTGGGAGTTGCTAAAAAGGAGATGTCAAAGAGAAACAAAAATCCTGACTAAAAGGCCTGAGGTGACATTTCAATGATGCATGTAAACTAGGTCATGAAGTCAGCAACTGATACAATCAGCACTTTTAGAAGTGCCTGGAGAGTCACCAGTTTTAGTTGCCAACTGAACAAGAATAACTCTGGCTGACTTCATTGTCCACATGTATTATTTTGGGTTTTTCTCTGAAATTAAAAATGTCATATATAGGGGCATGGTAGATGGCTCAACTGACAAAGTGTTTCCTGTGCAAACATGACGAGTTGAGTTTGTATAGCAACCATCCACACAAATGACTCTAGATTCACTGAGAGAACTTACCTCAAAAAAATCAGGTGAAGAAAGACTTGAGAAAATATCTGATATGGACTCACCTGCAATGCACACATGAACACATATGTGAACCCAAAGTCATATGAACTTGTATATGAACATGTACACACCATGTACACAAACACACAATATCATAGATAGATAAATTAACATAAATAGGATTGAGTGGCTGTAGTAACCTGTTTACAAGTTGTGGATTTGTTTTTAATTTTAAAGGAATTCCTATCTCTTTCTGAAAGGAACAAATCTGAAGGGCAGAACACTTGCCATATTCAAAACAGTAACATGGATGATTTTGACAACAAACATTGGCAGGAAGACTCCTTGGAGCATGGCCAGCCACTGAAGCAATACAGTTATCTAATATTTATTGTATTGTGGACTTTGCCATGCAAAATCTCAACAAAACAAAATCACATCAGAATATGAACCTATTCATAGGAAAGTCATTGAAAAGAAAATATAATCACCACACAAAGAAATGACACTTAAAGTGCCCATTTTTAAAATTTTATTTTTATTTATTTATTTATTATTTAATTTATTTATTTATTTATTTTTGAGAGAGAGACACAGAGAATGAGACAGAGAGAGAGGGAGAGGAAGACAGATAAGAGAATGGGCATGCAAGTAGCCTCTTAGCTGCTGAGAACAAAATCCACATGTGTTCGCCCCCTTGTGGTCAAGTGTGACATTATGCCCTTGTGTCACTTTGCTTCTGGCTAAACGTGGGACCTGGAGATTGGAACCAGCATTCTTAGGCTTAGGAGGCAGGCGCCTTAACCACTAAGCCATCTCTCCAGCCCAATTTTATTAAATGTAACAGGTTTATAATTCATGCTCTGTCCCTAGTTTGGGATCATGTTCTACACTCATGCTGGAACAATGACATGAACATGTCATGTTGGCATTCCTCATTATTAACAAGGAGAGTCAGTTAACACAATAAGGGAAAGTGAAATCTGCTTAGAAGAGAAGCTCAAGTGAGCTTCTCAGTAACATTTTAAAAGGAATAGTGAAAATAAATGTACAAATATTATAATCACATTCAATGATGGTTGAGTGAGATATCAAAGCTTGTAATTCTTTAAAGGATCAGGTATTTTTTTTCACTTCATTTTTCACAATTAACTCTCAATGGGATACAAATGATAACACCTGGGAGAAGCTGAGGAGATATTGATAATGTTGATTTTGTATGTGTAAATTAATAAAGTACTTGACGTGCAAACTTCAGCCCCCACATAAAATACAGAATTTGGTGTTGTATGCCTATAATCCCAGTGCTGACAAACAGGAGACTGGAAATCCTTAGGTTTACGTACTCTCTAATCTACCTGATGAACTCCAAGGTTTACAAGAGACCTGGTCTGAAAGAATGAAATGGAAAGTGATCAACCCCTGGTTTTTACATACCTGTGCATGAGCAACCCCAACATGTGCGTGTACACACACACACACACACACACACACACACACACACACACCACATACACCCATAACAGAAAAGAAAAGAAGAAAAGAAAAGAAAAACAAAACCCTGGGAAATTAAAAATGTTACTCATATTCCCAGTGTTTTGATTTCTACATGCATCTTTATCTACTTAAGGAAAACAAACAGATATTTTTTATAAATCAACTCTTCCAGTGAATCTACTTTTCTATATAGAAGCCATACACATATTTGGTAGAAAAGAACATCAAATCACTGGGTGATTTCAAACAAACCATTGTTATCTGTGCAGTGTGAGTGAGTGAACTGGATGTTCTTCTATTATTTGTTTTGACGACATTCAATTTTACTTCAAAAAATAGTAATGAAAAGAATAAGGTCTTTGGATATGAAAAGACCAGGATTTAAATCTTGTCTCTGACTCTTTTAACAATGGGATGTGAAATTATTTGATTTAAGTCACTTGTTCATGTGAAATGGAAATATTAATATCTATTTCTTAGTTGATGCCAGCCTGATAAAAATAATTTGGCTTTACAAATTAAAAATCTGTGCCAGAACCAGATATTGGTGAAAATGTGAATGCCTCAATCTTGTTTGGTGAATGCACTGCAACATGTGAATTAGTAACAAAGAGATTGTAGCCTCAGAGGTGTGGAATAATTTTCACTTGAGTAGTAAAATGTTACCTATTCATTTAATATTGGCTGAAGATCTATGTTATATCAAACACATCCCTATATGTTATGAATAAATGTGTGCAAACTAAATAAAAAATTGCTTCTCCAGCAGAGTTTACATATCTCAAAAGGTGTCAGAAAGAAAACAAAAACTAATATATCACAGCAGAACGAGTCCTGCAGGGAAAGTAATAAAGAAAGAAAAATAAGGTGTTCTCGTATGGTTGATAGATTTTGGTTTGGCAGGAAGATCCCACTAGTTAGAACAGGACAGTGGAGAATGTCTAATAGAGGAAGAAAGTCTCAAATGGAGGATTCAAAGATGTAGAAAGAGCAGCAAGCCTCATGAAGGGACGTGGGTGGGTCACGCAAGAAAGAGGACAATGGGAGGAAGAGACAGGGGATAACTGTGAGAAGAGAGCCACAGAAAGCCTTCCGAAATGTGCAGTGAATGTGTTGTGATTAATGCTGTAGCAGAAGTCTGTTAATCAAATTTAACCTTTACCACACATTCACTTTATATTTATGTGTGCCAGAGAAATGTGAGCCTAGTCGCTGAAAGAAGTCGTGGGTCAGATGAGCTGAAAACCACCAGATACATGCTCATACCTATATCAGTCTTAATCACTGTAGGATTAATATTGAACTCAAATTTAAAAACTTTTATTAAGTATTATGATAATTATTGATTATTATTACTCTTAACTCTAAAGTTTCTTCTTTTTATACTCCCCTTACCCATTCTGACAATAAAATATACATAGATCAAGATCTACATGTGGTATCAAAAAGTTATTAAAGCATAATTAGAAAAGAACTGCTATATTTAAATTCTTCAATTCTGTAATATATAATGAATCTAAATATGCATAAATACATACATATCCACTTATATAAGTATATATTCAAATTTGTACAGTGAGATATAAATAATATCTCTATGAAATGAAATGTGAAGTTTCAGTGGTGAATAAATGAACATATTTATTAAGATTTTATTGATATTAGAGGTAAGCACATTTTTTGTGAATTATATAATCACTATTTTATTATGTTTTTTTTTTGTTGTTGTTGTTTTGTTTTTTGTTTTGTTTTGTTTTTTCGAGGTAGGGTCTCACTCTTGGCCAGGCTGACCTGGAATTAACGATGTAGTCTCAGGGTGGCCTTGAACTCACGGTGATCCTCCTACCTCTGCCTCCCGAGTGCTGGCATTAAAGGCGTGTGCCACCACGCCCGGCTATTTATTATGATTTTTTATGATTGTTTTATGTTGATTTTTTCCTGGTATAGGGAAAAAAGCAATTTTTGTATAGACTTTATATTTAGCAACATTATAGTTTTGATTTCGTTATAGTAGATTTTATTTTCTATTTGATTTTTCTACCAGCACCATAATTGTATACACACACACACCTTCTGCTATAGGATTGTTTCTATGTGATAATATTATGTGTTTGTTACAATAGACATCAGGCATCTTTGTCTTACACCATAGGCAGGAGGATTTAAAAATATCACTGTAAGATTGTGTTTTACTTTGCATGGATATTCCCCAATAGATTCAACAGTTTTATTAAAGCTTCTTGGATTTCCAGTTACCTGGCAGGAAGAGGTGTTGCTTTTGGTGAATCCTAAGGTCCAGTCCTAAGGTATGTTTGGGGTGGATTTTAATTACAGCCTACGGAACACAGTGCTTGGGTTCTGCCTGGCGTTCCTGGAGTGTACTTGCTTGTAGTGCTGGTGGTGGTTGCATCACTATCTCTGCGTGCATCTGTGTAAAGGTGGCCAGCATCTTTGGCCACTTGAAACTTTGCCTGGGTCTGTACAATTCAAGTAAGTCCTGTTCCTGCTATAAACTGTGTCTAGTATGGAAGCTCATCCCATCCATGAGAAGCTGACAGCTGCAGAATTATTCCCAGGGGTGGTGTTGCTCTGTGATGAATCTGACCATGTGGATTTGGTCTTTTGGGTCTCTATTTTTGGAAAAATGAATGTAGACTTGATACTTCCAACTGAAGATGCTTTCCAGTGTAGTAATCCAAGCATTTTTGACTAATCTGGTGAGAGTTTAAAAGTGCTAAGTGTATAAAAAATGTATTTGGAGGTTTTGCTTATAAACTTTCTAATTGGAAGGAACAACTACAAAAAAAAAAAAAAAAAAAAAAAAAAAAAAAAAACACTTTGTTGGAACTGGGTTACTGACATAAGGTCTGCCTATGTTCTGCTACCCATGCCCAGAGACTCTAATGAGTGTTAAATTGTAATAGACTGATGTGCTTAGCTAAAGACACAGAACTAAAACAAACAAACAAACAAACAACAACAACAACAAAAAAAAAAAAACGAGATTTAAACTTGAAAAAAAACCCAAGTTCAAAATTATGGGCACTGAGACTGGTTGCTAAAGCTGCTATTTTCAAATACATAAACATTTGAATGGAAGATGGTCCAACTGCTTTACATTAAAATAATAGAGAGAATGTGTGAGTTGATTCCACCACAGACAGAATGAATGGTAGAAATTCAAGCTCTTTTAAAGGAGTTGATTGAAAGTAAAGGACCTGCTCTTCAAGGTCACAATTTATTCCATCCATAAATTAAGAATATGTCTATGTTCTGCATACCTGGCATTGGTTCAGAGACATGAACAATGCATGGAGTTGGGCTGGATAGATGGCTTAGCAGTTAAGGTGCATGCCTGTGAAGCCTAAGGACCCAGGTTCAATTCTCCAGGTCCCATGTTAGCCAGATGCACAAGGTGTCACATGCATCTGGAGTTCATTTGCTGTGGCTGGAAGTCCTGGATCACCCATTCTCTCTTTCTACATCTCTCTGTCTCTTCCCCTGCTTCATTCTCTCTCTCTCTCAAATATATAAATAAAAACAAAATATTTTAAAGAAACTGGAAAGGCCAGTGCATGGATTTGAAGATGGGCCATGGTTTACTTGGAAACCTAAAGATATTTTGGATATACCAAGACTATAAAAGGGCTTATATGGAATGTTATTCACTTGGGACGGAAGTTTCACTGTCCAGTTAGACCAGCTGGGAAGAGGGCTGAAGTTGGAAAAAAAAATCTTGAGTCTTACAGTCACTGGTTCTGATATAGGACTTGAACTGTGGATGTTTGATGTTTATTTGATGGTTTTGATTTTACATTGGTCCAGCCTCTCCTTGTTATGCCTTATAACAATAGATGTGTTTACCCTGTGCCATTATATGTTAAAAATATATAAATAGTTTTGATTTTTTTAGGAAGCTCAGTTAAGGGACAATCTTAAATCTCAGATGAAATTTAGGACTTTGGAACTATTTTAAGTTGGTAATGACCATCATACTTTTTTTTTTTTTTTTCTTCTTTTGCAAGGTAGGGTCTCACTCTGGTCCAGGCTGACCTGAAATTAACTATGTGGTCTCAGGATGGCCTCAAACTCTTGGCAATCCTCCTACCTCTGCCTCCCGAGTGCTGGGATTAAAGGCGTGGGCCACCACACCCAGCTTACCATCATACTTTTAAAGTGGTTCTAATAGCAATATAGAATTTACAGTATAAGATGGTTATGAATATATTAGGGTTCAGAGCCAGAAAGTGGTAGTTTAAATGGCTGTCTTTCAATAGATTCAGGAATTTAATTATTAAAGGTTTTTGTATAAAGGGCACCTTCTTCCATCACTATGAAACCCTCCTGGATTTGTGAGCTGCAAATAAATCCTGTTCATCCTGTAAACTATGTCCAGTTTGAAGGCTCATCCTAACATCGTGAAGCTGACTGCTACAGCTAGCATCAGTAAGGCCTTGCTCTCAATATCCAATAAGGCAAATGAAAGAAAAAAAAATAAATGAAGAAAAAAAAAAGAAAATTAAAACAAACAGTTTACTCTGAGTTACAGGAGAAATCATAAGCTTCAGCACTGCACTGCAGCTCATGGCAAGTTGCTTAGGCCCTGCTTTATGATTCCCCAGTCCACATGCTCGTGCAAGCAATCCTGACTAAACACAGTGTGCTACAGAGATAGAAACCTAGGAACGGGGCTGGTTAAGAAGAAAGGGGGGTTCAGCAGGAGGGAGGAGGATATGTGAAGGAATGCAGTTCAATGTGAAATAAAATACATTATCTACATGTGTGAAATTGTCAACAGGTTAAAAAGAAATAATATTACATTTACTGTACCCAGATAAAAATTAAAGAATGAAATGAATTGCTCATTTTGTTTCCAAACAGAATTATTATCTGCTCTTTTTTTTTTTTTTTTTTTAATATTGTATTCATTTATTTGAGACAGCAAAAGATAACACAAGAGCTTTAAGCCAAATCTGGATGCAAGGCCACTTTGTGCATCTGTCTTTTCCTGGATGCTGGAGAATCCACTCCAGGCCATCAGGCTTTGCAAGCAAATGCTTTTATCCACTGAGCAATCTCCTCAGCCCCTCAATTATGCTAGTTTTTGGTATGCTTTTAATCAATTTTTATTTTTTAATATATTTTCATTTTTATTTATTTGGTGAGAGAGAGAGAGGCAGATAGAGGGAATAAGCACATCAGGGTCTCCAGTCACTTCAAAGGAACTCCAGATGCATCTGGCTTATGTTGGTCCTAGGGAGTTGAACCTGGGTCCTTTGGCTTTGCTGGCAAATGCTTTAATTGCTAAGCCATCTCTCCAGCCTTCAATTTTTATTTTAATTTATTCCTTTTATTTTTTTTTTCCTTTTTTCTAGTATGAGTGTGAGTGTATGGTGTGTGAGTGTGGGTTCATGTATGTGTGTGTGTAGATGCATGTGTAAGGGGATCAGGGACAATTCCATATGTCATTTCTCACCATCCTTACCTATGAAAGGCAGATCTTTCATTGACTCCTACTGGTCTGGCTTCTGATTTGAATGTTTTCACACAGCTCCACCTCTTTGAGCAGGGAGGGGAATCTCTGATTTGCTGCTATGCACCAGCATATGGTTAATGTGATGTGAAATTACTCCCACGGTGAAGGTAAATTGAAGGAGTTTCCCCACCACAGTGAAGAGATCCATTCCTTGTCTGGAACGTGATATGGTATGTATAGCCCTAGGGGTTGGGGACAACTTAGAAACAATATTAGTCCATACACTTAGAGCTGCATTTATATTGCTGCAAAGGAAAAAATTCACCCAGCAAATGCATGAGGCTGGAAATGAAAATAAATAAATAAAAGCAAAGAAACTATTGCAGAAAAGACTATACCCTTTCTAGCACCTTAAGTCCAGTTTTTTGATGTCTGGAACATAGATGTCAATGAATCCAATCCTAGAGTCCCATCCTACAGAAACAGAAAAGTTAGGTTGGGTTATAGAAGAGCTGACAAACCTGTATAATTTGTTGTACAGCCAAAGAAAAGTAATACCTCATAATTTTCTCATACTCTTTAGGAATTCTTTTATTTATTTTTTTATTTATATTATTCTAATTTTACATTCATAATGGTGACTCAATTATCCTCCTCCCTGTCCTCCCCTTTCCAAAGGGACTCTCATCAGTGGGGAATGTGGGTCATGCATTATGGGGGTAGTCAACAGTTATGGGGAATAGGTCATGTCTCTATGCATAATGCCCCAACTTGTGGTTCTAACACTCTTCTCGCCCCCTCTTCCATGAATTTCCCTGAGCCACATTGGGGTCATTTTAGTTCTACTTCAGGGATGAGGTTTTGAGAGCCTCTGTGTTTCTGGATATCTGGCTTAGTAGGAGTTGGATGTTCTCTGTGTTTATCTCCTTCAGCCTTTTTCTCGTGTCCTGATCACCAAGAATGCTGTATTCTTGCCCTTTCCCCGCATTACTCTATGGTTTCAGCTGGGACCCTGGTGAGGTGTGATTGGCTGGCCCTCCCTTCAAGTTCGTTGTCCATCTGAAAAAGATAAGCAAATTCTCCAATGGAGAGAGAAGTTAGTACTAGATAGATGGGATGACCATAGATATTTTAGAGGGAATTTTATATGCATAGGCCCTTTTCTCAGCCCACATTTGGTGGTGTCTTGTTCTTGGAGACTGAGCTCATTTTTGTACATGGTTTTGACTTGTTTCCCAGTTCTAGCAGTGAGTTCCATTCCACTGAGTGGATCCATTAGTTTGATGAACGTCTAATTAGTTTGCACATCTAGTGAGAGATTAAAGACTAAATTTTATACCCATTCCATTATGGTTTTCTCTTCTGAACTGGAAATTTTACTGAGGAGTTTTTTCTTAACATTTCTGTTTTTCAGGAAAGAAGTACAAAAGACACATGGATAGCACTGATGAGCAAAGTATGCTTCCACATCAGATAATGTTATACAGTTATAAGTCATAATTTAAGACATTCTACAATTCTCTCACAGGATATTTTAAGAGACTGATTAAAATTCCAAATCATTATTATAAAGATGTTCTGATGTGAATTGAAGACTTCATGCCAATTCTCTTAATTTAAGAGCCACTACAATATACAGGATTTGAATTAAAATCACCACAGGTGCTCAAAGAACAAAATTTTGATTTATGGGCCAAACTCATATATAATGATTTAGCATGTCATAGTCTGACAAATTGGAATCCAAATATTAAACAAACTTATCATATGATTTTCTTCCACACAAAAGTTTGTCAACTATTTCTGAAGAATGATTATTTTCCAACAAAATTAAATCTATTTCTTTCAAAATTTAGGCTCTTCATCATTGAAAATCAAAATTAAAATCAACCATCTGTAACACAGAGTAATCACACTAAGTTGATATGCTGTTGTTTCAAATGTAATGACAGTACACTTAATGAAGAATGTTAACAATAACTGACAGTGTGTGTCAAAATGGAAGATATTATTTAACTATTTAGTGATGCAATTTCAGAATTTAGTTTTGTGTCTAATGTGCTAAAGAAGTTATAAATTTTAAGTTTTAAAAGATGTAATACAATTCTTTATTAACTTATTTTGAAGTGTTAAAATATGCAAAATATCTTTTTAAAACTTAACTGTGAACATCAGTGTCAGACTGTTAATGTTTCTACATAATTTAAAAAGTGAACCATACCTCTATTTCTGCTAATTAGATATCAGGTTTATAAAGAATAATTTGATGTTTTCTATTTCGGTCCCTGTTTCAAGATGTTAAGCTGTTAGACCTTCATTAGAATAATGATGTTTAGTACATTGGTACGTACCAAGAAAATAGGGAATCACATATATTTATTTATTTATTTTTGGAGAGAGACACAGCGAGAGAGACAGACAGAGAGGGAGAGGAAGACAGATAGAGATGGGCGCGCCAGCAGACTGTCAGTTGCTTTGAACGAAACCCAGATGTGCGCGCCCCCTTGTGGGCAAGAGCAGCATTGTGCCCTTGCATCACTTTGCATCTGGCTAAACGTGGGACCTGGAGATTGGAACTGGGTTCTTAGGCTCAGGAGGCAGGCACCTTAACCGCTAAGCCATCTCTCCAGGCCTGGATATATTTATATTTTATCTTTCCACTCCAAGAATTTCATGATATAAAGCAAAACACTAAAAAGTTTTTGCCTGCATGGGCTGATTAATGTTTTTGCAGTTATATATGTGAGCTTGTGTATAGACACATGTGAATTTGTGTGTGTGTGTGTGTGTGTACATGTGCATATGATGACCAGAGATCAACTTTTGTTATCTTCTTCAATCATTCTCCAACATTTATTTATTAATTTTTATTTTTATTTATTTATTTATTTATTTATTTATTTATTTATTTATTGAAACTGAATGATTCATTGAACCTGGAACTCATGTATCAACTAGATTAGCTAAACATTAGCTAAGTCCCAAGGATTTTCTTGCCCCATATCCCCAGAACTGGAATAGCAGGCACTTCCCAACTAGCCTGGCTTTGTGTGTGGGTACTGGGAATCTAAAGTCATATCCTCATCTGTCTGAACTGTCTCCCATGTCTCAACATTCAACTTTAAAATTTAAAAATTTGGGATTCTAATGCATGCTGAGAAAACAGAAGGCTTGAAAAAAAATTTGTCAATGAAACCAATTAACATAATTTTTACATAGAAACCTTTTTAGTCAATATAGCTCTAAAATGTGGGTGTTTTCTGAGAGCTTTTTAAAGCTAATCCACAAAATATAATAATCAATATATGACAGTTTATTTTGTTTATATTAGAAAATGGGCTGCATAATATTTGTTTGATAGGAAATGTAACAAAAGAGACAGTCAAAGGTTGAAATATGACAATTGGAATCAATGATAACTACTCACATTGAATTCCAAATAAAATCTCTACTGTTTGTGATATATATATAATTTATTTATTTATTTGAGAGAGAGAGAAAGAGAGAATGGGCATGCCAGGGCCTCTAGACACTAAACCACCTCCAGATGCATGTGCCCTCTTGTACATCTGGCTTACATGGGTCTGGGGGAATCAAACCAGGTCCTTAAGCTTCACACGCAAATGCCTTAACTGTTAAGCCATTTCCCCAGCCCTGAGGTGTACATTTTATCAAAATCAAATTAATATCCAATTATACAAATAAGTTATCAAATTACTTGCCATAGAAAATCAGTATTATTTACAGTACTATGAAAGACATTTTGCATTTTATTAAAAGAATTTCAGTATCAACAGTATAATTATCTCATTCTAGCTTGGAGAAATAATTTCAACTTTTCTTCTTGAAAGAATAACCATGTGAGAAATGTAAATGAAGAAGAAAAGTAGTGAAACTTTCAAAAAGGTTTCTCTCTGAGAATTACATACTTCAGCAAAAGTCAACATACATAAAGTTAAAATATTCATCTTTAATTATGGTGCTATAGATTTTTAAAATGGATTGTTGATTTGATAAACACATTGATTTTTTTGTGGAATTGAGGTATAGTTGTTTTCCTAACAGATTCACCTACTATTTGAAAAAAAAAAAAGTACTTGAAAGTTGATTTTATATTTGTACTTTCTGATTTCAGTCAATTATCATAGAAAGTTGGGTATGTTTGTTTGTGTATTGTGTATGTGTACATGTACTGATTTTTTATTGATTTTGAGATACTTGCATATATTGATCTTGTTAATATTAGTTATTAATTTTGAAATAATGTTAATTATGAAATATTGTTAAGGAATAACTTTCAAAGTTGTCTAAATTTAATATAATTTTATCATTTATAAACATATATATGTATAATTATATGCCTATATGATACTATACTTATTTAACACATACTTGCATTCCTAGTCTTACAAAACATGTTGAAAACATTTTAGGATCATGTCAGTAAGAAAATAAATAGTTGAGAAAATTTGTTGACCATAATTTATAGTCTGTTTTCCAATGTCAGTTAGATATTTGTTTGTTTGTTGTTTTATTTTTTGAGGTATGGAGTTGTTCAGCCAGGCTGACCTGGAATTATTCTCAGGCTGACCTCGAACCTGCTGTGATACTCCTACTTCAGCCTCCCGAGTTCTGGGATTGAAGGCTTGTGCCACTACACCTGGCGGACCTGATTCTTGTATCATGGTTGCCATACAGGTTCTAGTACGTGTTTTAACCACCCTTAGCCCATTTTCAAACACAGCTGTCTTTCTTCAATAGGAGCACTTGGACATTTTAAGAAAGCGATCACAGCTCTAGTGCTCACATCTGTGACATTGCAGGCACGTGTTTCATTTACTTGACAGTTGAAATCACTTGATATATTTTCACAATTATTATTTAAGCTAATTTTCCTTAGTTTTGTTCTAACTAAAGTCTTTCATTTTTCCCCTTTCCTAATATTCTTTATGTAGCACTATGTTTCTTACCTATATCATTTCCCGTTGAAGTTTTTAATTTTTTTTATAATGACTACCTCTCCAGTCATGACTTGTTTACATTAATTAATTTGCATGTTTGTGTGTATGTGTGTGTCCACTTATCTGTGGCAATCAGAGGAAAACATTTGTGCCAGTCTTAATCTTCCATAGGGGCAGTGGGATTAAACAAGTCCACCAGAGTTGATGGCTGTTACTCAGAGGGACACAGCAAGGATCTTATCCACTGAACCATCACTCTAGCTGTTTTTTCACTATGTAGTCTCAAACTCACAGTGATCCTCCTACCTAAAAGGCCTGCACCATCATTCCACACACAGAGAGAAAGAGAATGGGTATTTCAGGGCATCTGGCTTTACAAAGGCCATTGGGAAGCAAACGTGAGTCATTAGGCTTTGCAGGCACACACTTTAACTGTTAAGCCATCTCTCTACATCCCTGTTTTGTTATTGTTGTTGTTTTCCTTGTTGTCTGTTTTTTTTTTTTTTTTTTTTTTTTTTTTTGCGAGGAAGGGTCTCACTCTGGTCCAGGCTGACCTGGAATTCACTATGTACTCTCAGGGTGGCATCAAACTCTCGGTGATCCTCCTACCTCTGCCTCCCGAGTGCTGGAATTAAAGGCGTGCGCCACCACGCCCGGCTTGTTTGTTTGTTTTTTGAGACAAGGTCTGGCCTAAGGTGTAGCCAGTGATGACTTTGAACTCCTGATCCTCCTGCCTCTCTTCCTGAGTGCTGGTACTACAGGCCAGGACCAGCACACCAGGCTTTCATTTCTTTTTGGCATCCTTGTGTGAGGTATCTTTAGGAAAACAGACACTACTTCAGAAGGCAAATTTTTATTCTCACTGGTATTGCAGAATCGTGCCTTTCACACTGCAGGAAAGACAAACTGATTTCAGATTGAAGGACTTGTTCCCTAACTCCTTGTCTTTCTGTGCTGCCTTCCTTTCATCCAGGCCCAGGTGCCTTGCCCTTCCTCCTGCCTGGTAGGGCGGGATCAGGTCAGGGCGAACCTCATGGGCTGGACACGAAAGCCTGAGGAGGTATACAGTGCTTCTTGCACCAGGTGTATTCAAGGCTTGTAAGAGAGAGAGAGAGAGAGAGAGAGAGAGAGAGCGAGTGCACGCATGCCTGTGTTTGGGGAAGGGGAGAGTGGGAAGGCCAGTCTCCCACTGCTTCAAGGCCATTAGTAGGTGTATGTATACACCTGAAAATCTCAAGGTGAAACAGCTATGGAAGTCCTGGGAGAAGATCTGCCAAAATTCTCTGCATTGCATGTAGGTGCCTTTGTGCATGTGATGTGTGCACACTGATGTGAAGTCCAACGATTAACACTTTATTTTGAGAGAGGGTCTCTCACTGAAGCTGGAGCTCAGCCTTTTGTCTAGACAAGCTTGCCAACCAGTTCTGGTTAGCTTCCTATCTCTGCCTCCCTAGTACTGGTTACACCAGAACCACCATGCCTGGCATTTTAGATGGGCGTTTGGAATCTGAACTCAGGTCCTCCTACTTTTGAAGCAAGAACATTACCCTCCCAACCACCTCAATTCCATGTTTACCTTGTAATTTTCAGGTTTTGTGATAGTAATCAGTTTTTTATTTATTTGCAAGCACAGAAAGATAAAGAGAAGACAGACAGAATGGGTGTTCCAGGGCCTCCAGCAGCTGTAAATGAACTCCAGATGCATGCACCTCTTTGTGCATCTGAAATTACCTGGGTTTTGGGGAACCAAACCTGCTTCATTAGGCTTTTCAGTCCAGCGCCATAACCACTGAGCACTCTCCCCAGGCATATTAATGCTTTGTTTGGAATATGGATAGAAGGCAAAGGAAATAGAAATGCGGGGGACTGCGGTTGAGAACAGGAAGTCAATGTTCCCATTGTGTTCCTGCTGAATGACTTGGCCTGTTACTGCTTACAGGTTTAATTGTTTAGAACGGCTGCCATATTGGCACTGGCATAAATCTCACATGGAATTGCATTGCTCTCTTCATTCACTGGCAATTTTGAACTTGTAAGCAATTAGATAAAAAGAACAAGGCACCAGCTTGTATATATATTTTTTTCTCCTTTCAATATGTATTCATGCAACCACAAGTCTCTTTCTAGTGAGTTTTAAATCTGGTGGCATGTAAAAATAATAGACACACTGGTTTCATTATTTGTTTGTTCTTGGTACTAGGCAAGCCAATTTATTTATTTATTTATTTATTTATTTATTTATTTATTTATTTATTTTGGTTTTTCAAGGCAGAGTCTCACTCTGGCCCAGGCTGACCTGGACTCAACTATGTAGTCTCAGGGTGGCCTCAAACTCATGGTGATCCTCCTACCTCTGTGTCCTGCATGCTAGGATTAAAGGCATGCACCACCATGCCTGCCTTATACTAGGTAAAACAATTTATAAATAATTATTGTGAAATATGTCAGTTATATAATATTATTTCAATTTTTCACATGAGAAAACCGACTTTTACCCAAGAACTAACTTTAAAAAAAAGGACATCACATTTTTTAAATCTTTTATTTTTATTTATTTACTTTCAAGAGAAAGAGAAAGAGCCAGATATATAGAGAGAGATGAAAAATAATGAGAATAAGAGAGAGAGATAGAGATAGAGAGATAAAGATAATGGGTACACTAGGGCTTCTGGTGGCTGAAAACAAACTCCAGACACATGCCCGCCCTTGTGCATCTGACTTATGTGGGTTATGGGGAACCAAACCAGGGTCCTTTGTCTTTGCAGACAAGCACCATAACTACTAAGCCTTTGCCCTCAAACTTGCACATTGGCCATACCTGGCCCTTAAGTTTGTCAACCATCTAATTATATTAAACTATTGGCTTCGCTGGGCCTTCTGTTTCCCACCTTAGCTTGCTAATCTGGAATCTCTCGTGTGCTTCTCTCTCTCTGTCTCTCTCTCTCTCTCTCTCTCTCTCTCTTTACTACTCTTCTGGCTAAATTCTGGCTGTTAAACATGGTATGATGAAGGGACTTGTGGATGGAAGAATATAGCCATGATAGATAAAGTTAGGAGGAACTACATGGAAGTAGCTATGAGTGAAAAGATTCGGGCAAAACCACAAGTTGTAGGGGACTAGAATGAAGTTGGAAACAGAAATGGAGAGCAGTAGTGAGGATATTGTGGACTGGGTCAAGTAAAATATCAAAGGAAGACATTTAAGCCAAAGTCAAGGTTTTCAGTGTTGGATAATGTACAATTATAGAAACATTATCAAGCTTTGCCTAGAAAGTTTATTCATCTGTGTTGGTTTCCTTCATTCCTCATTTTGGTTGTTTTATGATCAGAAAACTTTAGGGATGGAAAGGAAAATAAACAGTTGTCATAAAATCATTTTAGTAATTCAAATGAGAAAACAAGTTGCATGATGCAAAGATAATTCAAGACATGGAAGAGAATTTTAAAGAATTCTAATTAGAAAGTTCAGAGTGATTCAACATAGCCTTGCATCCTTAAGATGAGAAAAAGAACAGCTATAAAAAGGAGCAATGAGAGACTTCAAGAATTCTTAAAAACTGAAATTGAAACTGACTAAATCAACTCTTCATTGTCACAAAGGGGAAAAAAAAAAAAAAAAAAACACTGCCAATAGTTTATTGAACAATTACCATAACCCACACTATAGGCTGAGGGAAGGAGCTCAGTAGTCAACGTGATTACCTTGTTTGCATGGAAAAGAGAGAGGGAAATAGAAATATTCCTGTTTCATTAGGTAACCTATGTTACATAATCATGTTGTCTAGTGATAAAACATGAGATCAAGGAATTGAAATTATATCTCATTTACCACTCTAGGTTAATTATTAATGGACTATTTTATATTAATAAAAGCAATATTCTACTTTTTTTTTTTTCCCACTTATTCTTGTTATGCTGGGTGATAGCTGTTAACCTGAGCCAACAGTTTTTCTCACCTTGAATATTTTTGGTTAATATTAACTTTTAAAATGTATACTTTAGATTTTCCGTTGTGTTTTGTGGCCTTTGAAGTCTTCGTATAATGCTTATTTTTGCTTTTAGAATGATACTCATTAAACAAGTGCAGAAATATTAACTCATTCTTGTCAAATATGTAAAACTATTCAAAAATATTAAAGGAGTAAATTATTATTATTATTATTATTATTATTATTATTATTATTATTATTTTGAGAGAGACAAAAAGACAGAGAGAGAGGGAGAGGAGGAGAGATAGAGATGGACACACCAGCAGTCACTCAGCTACTGCGAACAAAATCCAGATGCATGTGCCCCCTTGTGGTCAAGTGCAGCATTGCGCCCTTGCGTCGCTTTGCATCTGGCTAAACACGGGACCTGGAGATTGGAACTGCTGGAGATTGGAACCAGCATTCTTAGGCTTAGGAGGCAGGCGCTTTAACCACTAAACCATCTCTCCAGCCCCAGGAGTAAATTATTATTTTATAGAATTTTTAATAATAATTGCTCATTCATTGTAATTTTCATAAATTTCATAAATTTTCATTCATTGTAATAGCTTTGTGTGTGTTCCGTGTACATCATTCACTTCCCAAAGGAGAATTTCAGTCATAGAAAGGTGGATTACAATTATACAGAGATATAAGGCAGGTATCATGTGGGAATCTAGTACATCAGCAATTGTTTAAAAAATGTTAGAAATTCCTAAGTTTTTTACTTTTCAATTTGATAAGTCACTACATGATTGTTAATATTTGGAAAAAAAAAAGAACATGTTTGAGTAGGAAAATAAGAATCATGTCATCTTAAGAAACTGTGACTGACTTTTAAGAACCTGATCAGGGGTGGAGACATGGCTTAGTGGTTAAAGCACTTGCCTGTGAAGCCTAAGAACTGTTTGAATCTCCAGGTCCCACATAGCCAGATGCAGTGACACAATCATGCAATGTTGGAGATGCATACAAAGGGGCACATGTGTCTGGAGTTATTCACAATGGCCGAAAGTCCTGGTGCACCCGCTCTCTCAATCTCTCTTTCTCTCCTTGTCTCTCTCAAAATAAATAATAAGAAAAAATTTAAAAATGAACCTGTCCAAACCTGTCAGTTGTTAAAGCATAGAATATTGCTTTTTTGATGAAGTCCCTCAGTTTTCTACGAAAACATATTTACTTCATTCATTCTCATTCTCTTTTTTTATTCATCATTCACAAATTTATATATCTTTCCTACAGATGCACACACAAGTACTTTTTTGGATGATACTATTTGTCTTATGTTAACATACTCTCAATTTAAGAGAAATAATTTGCTTTTCCTTTGAGATTTTATTTTTCAGTTGTATTAAATACACATTAAAATGGTGGCTGTGAATGCAAATTTATATATATATATATATATATATATATATATATATATATATATATATGTGTGTGTGTGTGTGTGTGTGTGTGTGTGTGTGTGTGTTAACCTGCAAAGTACCAGTCATTACTGCTATTTTTATTACTAGTTTGAGAGTATATAATTCGAATGATAGCTAACACTAATTAATTTCATTATATATCACTGTGGTCAGCATCCTTTATATGATATACAACTTCATAAAATACTTGCATTATCACATCATAATTAATTTATGAATATAAATTATTTTTCTGCTTACATAGATTTTAGAGTTTTCAGCTGCCTTTGGAACTATATTTTTGTATTAATATCAATGCATTTTAATACTTTTCTACTCATATCGGTTGGGATTATTCTATATACTTTATGGTAACTTTGGAGAGGATCAAATGGAAGATGCTAGGTAAAAACGACATTTGGACTTAGAAATTTTTTGTGCGAGAGACCCATGAATTATATCCTTGATATATTATATAGTAAAATAACACTGAATCAAAGATTAAGGAAAGAAAGGAATCAAATTTGAGCCAAATAGGAGTGAGACATACTGACATAATCCAACTGAAGAATCTTTGCCCAATTCGGGGGACACAGACCTGAATTTAGGACAGACTAACCTCTGGACCTTTCCTATCCAGAAGTGGACAAACTGCCTCTAACACTTGGTGGGTGGGAGAGCTATCTCCTAGTCCAGCTATTCCAGAAGTGGGTTAGCTGCCTGTTGCAGCAGCCTGAGGAAAAATGAAACTGAAGGAAGTTTAAGTTCAGTTTAAGCCATTAGTAACCATGCTGCATCTGCTGCCACCGTGACGTCATGTTGGCTGTGGCTTCCTTTCTTGTGCAGAGGTGCTCATTGACACTTTTATTATTTTTATTTATTTATTTTGACCTCAGATAAGCCTTAAACACTTGTTAAAGGAAGGGATTTTTTTTTTGGACCTTTTGGACTCTCTTGATCTAAAACACATGCATTCTGATCACAAGAGCAATCACAATAAGCCTGTTCATTGTCTTCAGTGGATCTGTGGGTCCCCAGTTCCTGACCTCATAGTCTTCATTGTTATAACCAGCACTTTTTAACCATATATGGTTGTTCTGAGTCAAGAATCCAAACAAGCTTTTAAGAAAAGGAACATAGATCTGTCAGTATCTCCAAACATTACATGTCAGTATATTGATCACTTGTGCCATTCAGGCCACAGGTAAACCAAGGCAAAAAAAAAAAAAAAAAAAAAAAAAAAAAAAGCTAGTCATATTTCCTTAAGAGTGTAGTTTATATAGTTGTAAAATTAATTTCAGAATAAGTTACAGGTCAGGAATTTAGCATGTCAGCAATTATTTCAAAAAAGTTACTTATAAGGCCTATAAAAACATTTCCAGGTTTTATTTATAGTTCATTCCCACAGCTCATTTCCATAGTTTGTTCTTATATTCCAGCACCACAGATTTTGAGTTGGTTTGAACTTTGTGAAATATTCAAACTACTGTAATCTGCTATCTATTACTTTCATATTCATAACTATTGTGCCATTAAAGTATGTTCCAAGCAGAGATCATCCACCAAACATCCCTTCTTTTAGAGTGTTTAAATCCACAATATCATTTGCTCTAGTGCTTTTTAAACATTATCATCTTAATGAGTCAGGGGCGTGGCTCTGGATTATTCCATTCATACACAAATCCCTTAATTGTTACCCAATTTTTTCTCATTATTAATTATTAAACAAAAATAAATTGATCTCTGTTTCAAATATGGAAATGGGGCAGATAGAGAGCCGATATTTGGTAAAAACAAAATTGGGTTCTAGTATTAGTGATGCAGTCAGGTTCACGTTGCTGGCAGAGCTCACCCCATTGAGAGCAGCTTGTGGGGAAAAAAAAGATAACTAAAAGTTTTATTTTGGGTGACAGACTTGCGGGGAAGTTCCCCAATGACAGGTCAAGATGATGCATGAGCAAGAGTGGACATCACGTCCCAGCCAACATCAGATGGACAACAGGAACAGGAGAGTGGGCCAAACACTGGCAAGGGGACACTAGCTATAATACCCATAAGCCCGCCTGCCACAATACATGGCCTTCAGGAGGAGTTAATTCCCAAATCTCCATCAGGTGGGAACCTAGCATCCAGAACACCTAAATTTATGGGGGCACCTTAATCAAACCACTACAATTAGTGAAATAGAAGCAAAGGAAGAGAAGAAACACATGACTCCATCTCCTGGGGTTAAGAAAATCATTCATCAAAATGAGAGAGGAAAGAAAAAAAAAAAATAGGTACACCAGAATGAGGATGGGAAAGGATTTTAATTAAGGATTTCATTTTGTGTCTAAATTTGGGGAGACATAGTCTTACATTTAGAGATAAAATCTAGGACTATAACAACTTCCAAAATTTGTCAATCACTTCCTTTATCCACAAATATTCTGCAGCTACATAAATTGTCATCATAGTTTGGACACACACTACCAACATCTTGAATCGGACTAGGCTGATATGAAGCACAATTCTTGCTTCAAAGGCTGATAGTCTGTTATGATTTATTATTGAAAAATGGAAGTAAATTCAGTAGATTCAGAGTGACCAATAAAATTACTTTTTGTTTCCATACTGAGTTTTAAAAAATACCATTTATGTAACCATTTAAATAAATGTTCATTTTTTATATTTTAAGATAATTCTAAAGAATTATGAAATGTCAAATGCAGTCTGAAATTGATAATCCTATTTGGAATGATGTTTTTGACATATATATAGATTTACTTGCACATGTATGGAGAAGAGGGAGGCATGGTGGGTTCTCTTTCCATTGTAAACAAATGCTTATCAAGCTTTATGTGAGTGGCTTTGCCATGGAGATATCCTCCCACCCACATCTGTATGTTTCATGTCCTTTTGATAACACATTCTCCAAATATTCTCCAACATTTCTTTTCCAAAGACAGTGCTTTCTGGAACTTTGGATTTCATCCAGGTTAAAACCTTGTTTTATTTATTTATTTTCTTTTCTTTTCTTTTCTTTTCTTTTCTTTTCTTTTCTTTTCTTTTCTTTTCTTTTCTTTTCCTTTCCTTTCTTTTCTTTTCTTTTGTGAGGTTCACTTGACGGTGTGGGACAAAAGTATGTGTAGGATGGAACAAAAGTGTGTGTGTGTGTGTGTGTGTGTGTTCTCTTATATCTCTGAACTTGACTCTATCTGGAAATCAGCTACACTTCTTCACCTATGGAGTGTTGCCCATAGCTTTTCTCTTGTGTTTTCTCTCAAAACATAAGGTTTTACTGCTGTCCATGACTCTCCCCTGAACTTTGGATTTACCCCTAGTGTTTTAACATCTCTTGTCAGAAAAATGCATGCGTGCAAATACTGATCGCACCTTCTTTGTTGGGAGCCTATAATTTATAAGCAGTTCTTTCATGGCTCTTATTGAGTAGCCCACCTCTGGGAGCTTTTATTAATGCTGGCAATAACTTGATTTCCAAGTTCATATTTGGTTTAGGTTATATATTTTCATAAATAAGAAATATGGAATTGCTGAAATGTTATTTAGCTTTAGTTAGCCTAAAAGAAAAGAATACAATATACTTATTTGAAGAATGAAACTATAAAATATATAATTTAATCTAAAAATGTATCTCATGTTTATGTTAATTTATATGCTTTGGACTTTTGAGTGAATTTCATCTAGATAACAATTTCAGCTTTTCTTTTGCCAGAACTCTTCTCAAGGAACACTGAATAAATTTCAGGAAGTCTGCAATGACTCCCACTTTAAGTGGAAATTATATGGTATAAAATACTTCTCTCTGTTATATGAACAGCTTACATGTTTTACTGGAATGACTATGGTTTTGATCAAATTCTATGATAGTTATTGCTTTGTGCTAAGTACACAGAAGGCACCCACTCAGTGTGTATCTTGGGATTTGTTCAGGAACTAGTCACATAAACTGTTTATGAGCTGGGTTAGAAGACAAGAATAGCCTAGGTAAAGGGGAGAGTCACCATCTTGCTGCTACTGTTTTCTCAAATGTCAAGGTTATATATTTTCAGTAGGATTTCCTGAACCCTATCGTTGGGATTCAAGAAAGAAAACTTGATATTGGGATGGAATAATACAAGATGAAATCACGTGAGAAAACATAGCACCAAGTCAGGAAATATCAGGACCATTGCTTAAAAGTTAAATCAGGCTGCTTCATATGCAAATCCCAAAAACTTTCAAGTGACATACTTATTATGCAAGAGAGCACATCTTCATTTAAATATATGCATACCTTTTAAATAATAATATGTTTACAAAATTCAAATGCATGATTTCCTCTAATGACCTTCTTCAGATCAAATACTTTGAAAACTTGAAGAATCTAAGTATATTTTAGTTTTAAGTTCAATAAAAATGAAATAATGAAGAACAGTACATATTAGGTTCTGATGCAAATGATAATGCTATTTCTTTTCAAAAAACATAAATTTTCCTTTAGACTTTTAGAGGACTGACTCTAATTTGTGATAGATAAAATGCTACATTTAAACAGTTTGGCTTTTTACTTTGAAGAGTAAGCATTTTTTTATCTTGTGTTTTAGTACAGTTTACCTAGCATCCTTATGTAAAATGCCTTAAGCAATAGCTTTTTAATTTATTATTAAACCTATAACATCAAGTTGAATAAAGTGTATATAGCAAAAATATAACAAATGATATTTATAAATATACATTTTGCTAAAGGAATTCTGATATTTTAATTAATTTTATCAAAATTTTAAGATGTGGATTTTCCTTGATGTTTTTCTTAACTGGGAGAAGTTTCCATGGCAATGATGGCAGAAGAGTTTATGATCATAGCTTTCATATATGAGGAAGTAAACTCACTGTCATGTGCCATCATATTTTATGTCCACAGCATTTTGATTCTTTGTGCTTTTGGGTAAGTGTAGCATAGTGACAAAATAATCAATTTCCTCCTAATGAAAAAAAAAATCGGTCTATGACACTTTTTTAACACCATCAATAGCATTTTCTAAAAAGCAAAATATCTAAAATTGAGAGCAGTTCAGACAAACCCTGCTGAGACACAGACATCCTCTTTCTCCATCGTGAAGTAATATGGACAGAAGGACGTAATCTGCAAAGGGAAACCAGGCAGCATCTTCATCTTCAGACTGTATCTTAAACACTGGTGTCACGGTGCACAGACCAGAAGTGTGTCCTGAGGACACAGTAGGGGAAATATTTAGACCACTCTAGGTGTGCATGGATAACAGAGTATCAGGTGATTTCTAGGAAAAATCAGACTTTGATTTGCATACATACCATTTGTATGAGGTATACAGGCATGACAATGACCCTAAGACAGGATTTAAAAGTGAGAAACCCAGTTAAATGTTTATAGGATAGGAAGTAACAGTTCAATGTAATTGTTTCATCAGAGGGTGGACTTTCTTTGTGATGTAAAGATAATTGAAAATGTCAGACAATTTTGAATATTCTGAACCTGAGTTAGCATTTTAAGAGCCAAAAAGCTACAGTACTTTGTAAAATTGCTAGAAAATGCTGTGTTGAGGAAATATTACTTCAGACATGTGTAATAAGTGACAGACATTCTTTGTTGGGCAAAATAATTGTGAGATTTTACTATCCTTGTTCTAATCTAGACCTGAACTTCAGCTTTGCCTCAGGCGTGTCAAGCTCATGTTTAACAAGGTTTGGATGTCAGGTTAATGGGGATCAATACACGGTCACCTTTCACTCTTCCTTATCGTCCATCCTCCTTTACACGATGCTGAACTAGTCTGGACTGCCTGCAACAGGAATGCAGACAGGTCACTCTAACAAGGGTTTCTGATACCATTGATATTTCGTCTTGGTGGGGTCTTATCCCCTGGTGTACCATCATCTTTCTTAGCCCCAATCTAACCCTTGGTTAAAACCCTTTCTTTGCTTTAATCAGAATTGATCCCAATGAGGGACACTGGTCTTGACTGCACGTATACTGTAGTACACTGTTTTCCTACATTATGGCCTGGCTATGTTGCTAGCACTGGAAGAAGGCTTTTTCTAAGACTATTGCTCTCTAGGAGACAGACTGAATTCAGATACCTGAGAATAAAAGGTGCGGGACACTAAATGCTTCTGTTGGCAGTGGAAACGTAGTAAAGGATGTGAGGAGGAAGTCCATCTACCTATTTAAGACATCTAACTTTGCTGAAAAGAGCTAATGGAAATTACACACCTGATCTCCTACCAAGTATATGAGACAAGAGCTCCACTCTTCCTTGTGATTACATTTTTTTTCTTTATTTCTTCTTTTCTTTCATATTAAGTGGAAAAATTGTATGGATTTATCATGTATTTGTACCATCATTTCCCTCCTCCTTGCCCACCACTCCAATGACAACCCTGCTTAGTGGAATTGCTGGGATTCCCCATAGACTTGGGGGTTATAAATTGTGGGAGCAGCAGTCTGTCGCTGCCAGGGGAGGGCTAAGCCTCTGGATATTCCCTCCCATGCTGGGGTTCTTACATTCTTTCCTCCCTTTCTTCTGCAAAATTAACTGAGCCTTGGTGTTGAGCTCTCAGCAACTTCTGGATTTCTACTTAGGTGCGTTTTGAGTACCCCTAGTGTCCCTCATCATCATTACCCTGTCACAGATTGTTTGGATTGCTGCGGAAGTAGCAATCTTGCTCATCTCACCAGTTCCTCTGTAGGGTTACCCGGGCCCTGGCTGTTTTGCCAAGGGTGGTTCATCTCCTGTGAGGGACATAACTATATAGTCTTGTCTGTTGAAAGATTTTGGTTGTCCTTGGTTCTTGCTGCTTTATGAAAAAGATAAAAAGATTCTTTAACAGAGAGTGAAATCAGAGCAGGTTAAAGGAGATAAACATTGTTAATTAAGAGAGATTTTTATGTAGGTACCCTCATTTTTCATTGGAGTCCATAATTTTTGTTCGGGTTACTTTCCACTGTGTGGATCTCTGCCAATCAGAGAGCCATTGGTTACCCACCTCGGTTCTATTCTACTATTGCACAGATATGTACATCTTGTCAGGCTGGTTGCTTTCATACAGCAGAATCCTCTGCTTGCTGGAAATGTTGTGGGTCAGTTTCCACCAGGAGCTCATGTACCACTTTTTAATACTATACTATAACTTTCTGGGACCGGACTTCCTTCCAGATTCCAGCCAGATCTCTTGATGTTCAGTATCAGCCACATGGGGTGCCTTCAGGAATGAGGTCTTCCATTGTCTATCACGTAGAAATCAAGTACTTTGACAGTAGCCCGTGTTGTTTTGGGGGACCATATAGGTCCCTCCATCTACAGCTCATTGTGGATTGTAACCAATTTCTGGTACTGGAAATTACAAGCCACAACCAAGAGATTTAGGATTAGGCTTCATCTGACCCTTTCCAGGGCCCTTCTTACCAGACCATCTCTCTTGAGGGTTATATGTTTTAGTCTGTTCTCCAGGGGACAAGTTTTTATGGTACCCATTCATTTTTGGATTTGGTTTTGTGCATATCTCCTTCCTCCCCTTCCCCCAAACCCTTCCAACATTGCTATCTGTTCCTTAAATTGTTTGTCAGGTATGCCTTCAACTCAAGCTCTTCCAGTTTAGGAACCACAGATGAGGGAGAACATGTGGCATTTGTGTCTCTGTGCTTGGGTGAGCTAACTTCATATGATCTGTTCAAAGTACATCAATTTTTCTACAAATTCCATTATATCATTTTTTTTCTTACAGCAGAATAGAATTTCATTGTGTATTTCCACAACATCTAGGCTATCCATTCATCAAATGATGGGCATATGGGTTGATGAAAGTTCTTAGCTATAAACATGGTTGATCAAATACATCTGCAGTAAAGTATAGAGCCTTTAGGGTAGACTCCCAGTAGTGGAATGGTTGGATTAACTGGTAGGTCTATTTTCATATTTTTCAAGGGTTTCCATATAGATTTCCATAGTGGCTGTACAAGTTTTCACTCAAACCAGCAGTGAATAAAGGTTCCTCTTTCCCAACATCCTGGCCAATGTTTATTGTCCTTTGATATTTTTAATGATTTCTGCCCTTTCTGGAGTATGGCTGAATCTCATGGTTGTTTTAATTTGCATTTCCCTGATGGTTCAGGATGCTGAACATTTTCTTCATTATCAGTCATTTGCATTTCTTCCTTTAAGAGTTTTTATTCAGTTCTCTGCCGCAGCTTGGAGTGGTTTATTTCTTTGCTCTTTGAGTTCTTTGTAGATTCTACATTTTAGGCTTCTGTCACTGGTATTGCTAGTGAAGATTTCCTCTCATGTTTAGGTAGTCTGTTGGCTGTGTTTATGCTATGTCTGTACAGAAGATTTTAGCTTCATGAGATCCGCTGGTTGAGTGGTTGCTTAATTTTCTGGGCTACTGTGATATAGTTAAGGGAGTCTTTCCCACTAGTGTATCATGGAGAGTTCCCCCTATGTTTTCATTCAGTACTTTCAGAGATGTATATCTTACATTGAGGTCTTTAATGTATCTGGAGTTGTGATTTGTGCATGGTGAGAGGAGGGTATCAAGTTTCACTATTGTAGATGTACTTATTTAATTTGTCAAGCATCTTTTGTTCACAGCACTGCTTTTTCTCCAGTGTACACGGTAGGCTCCTTTACACAAGATCAAATAGCTATAATTACTTGTACTAAGGATTGGGGCTTCAATTCTTTTTCATTGGTTTTTATATCTGTTTTTATACCAGTGCCATGCTGTTTTTATTCCTATGGCTTTGCATTATAGATTGGGTAGGGTGATACCTTCAGTTGTGTTTCTATGGCTGAGGATATATTTTGATATTGTGGGCCTTCTGCCAGGCCATATGAATTTTGAGATTACTTTTTCTGTCTCAGTGAAAAATGATGCTAGGATTTTTACAGGTGTTACATTGACTCTGTACATTACTCTTGGTAGAACTGTCATTTCCATAATATTAACTCTGCCTATCCAGGATCATGGGAGGACTTTCCATCTTCTTATATCCTTTCTTTCTTATATCCTTTCTTTCTTATATCCTTTCCCCTGCTTCATTAGTGTTATTCAAAGATATTTGATTTTTGTGGTCCCTGAAAACAGGACAGCCTCACTGATTTCTTTCTTTGTCTTTCTGGTTATTTAGGTATAGGATCATGCCATCATCAAGTAGGGCGAGTTTGACTTCTTCCTTACTAATTTGTATCCCCTTTAGATCTTTATCTTATTGTTTGGGCTATGACTTCTACTAGTATGTTGAAGAGCAGTGGCAAGAGTGGGCACTCCTGTCATGTTCCTGATCTTAATGGGAACTCTTTTTATTTATTTATTTATTTATTTATTTATTTATTTAAAACTTTTTATTATTTATTTTATTTATTTATTTATTTTTTGGAGAGAGACAAAGACAGAGACAGAGAGAGAGAGAGAGGAAGACAGAGATGGGTGCGGCAGCAATGTCTCAGCTGCTGTGAATGAAATCCAGATGTGTGTGCCCCCTTGTGGTCAAGTGCAGCATTGCGCCCTTGAGTCACTTTGCATCTGGCTAAACGTGGGACCTGGAGATTGGAACTGCTGGAGATTGGAACCAGTGTTCTTAGGCTTAGGAGGCAGGTGCCTTAACCCCTAAGCCATCTCTCCAGCTCGGGAACTCCTTTTTTATTTTTTAAAATTATTTTATTTATTTTTGGAGAGAGACACAGAGAGAGACACAGAGAGAGACAGAGAGGGAGAGGAAGACAGATAGAGATGGGCATGCCAGCAGTTTCTCAGCTGCTGTGAATGAAATCCAGATGTGTACGCCCCTTGTGGTCAAATGTGGCATTGCACTCTTGTGTCACTTTGCATCTAGCTAAACGTGGGACCTGGAGATTGGAACCGGGTTCTTAGGCTTAGCAGGCAGGCGCCTTAACCGCTAAACCATCTCTCCAGCCCTTAATGGGAACTCTTGATTCTTTCCACATTAAGTATGTTTTCGACTTTAGGTGCTTTGTATATAGGCTTTATTATTTTTAGATATAATCTCTCCATGCCTAGTATCTCCAGTGTTTTGATCATGAAGTGCTGTTGGATTTTGTTGAAGGCCTTCTCTGCATCATTTAAAATGATCATATGGTTCTTGATTTTATGATTATTTATGTTGTGTATTGTGTTAATCAATTTCCATATTTTAAACTTTCCTTGCATCCTGGGGTGAAGCATACTTGCCAGGTGGAAAAAGCTTTTTATGTGTTGTTGAATTTAGTTTACAAGGATTTTATTCAGGAGTTTTGCATGTAAGTTCATCAGGGATATAGGCCTATAGTTTTCTTGTTGTACCACTGGCTTTGGTATTATGGTAATTGTAACTTCATAGAAGGAGTTGGGGAGCATTCCCTATTCTATAATTAAGTTAAAATCTTTTAAAAGAATATTTCACTTCTTCAGTGAGGGTTTGGTAAGATTTTGCTGAGAATCTCTGTGGTCCTAGACTTATCCTTTGGGGGGGGTTGATTATATTTTTGATCTCTATGGATTTAATAGGTTTGTTTAGGAGATGCATCTGCTCTGGATTTAGTTTTGGTAAGTAGTCTGAGTCTAGCAATACATCCATTTCTACCAGGTTTTAGAGGTTTTGGCACTATGTCCTGATGATTCTTCCAATTTTGTTGGTAATGTATATATGTATATACGGATATATGTATATATATGAGAGAGAAAGAAAGAAAGGAAGAAAGGAAGAAAGAAAGAAAGAAAGAAAGAAAGAAAGAAAGAAAGAAAGAAAGAAAGAAAGAAAGGGAAGAAAGGGCATGCCAGGGCTTCCAGCCACTGCAAACTCCATGCATGTGCCCCCTTGTGCATGTGGTTTACGTGGGTCCTGGAGAATTGAACTGGGATCTTTTGTCTTTGCAGGCAAATGCCTTAATTGCTAAGCCTTCTCTACAGCCCCAATTTCTCTTTTGTGACACCTCCCTTTTCATTTCTAGTTTTGTTTATTTGGAACTTATCTTTTCTTATTTATTTGGATCAAGTTGGCCAGGGATTTGTCAATCTTGTTTATTTTTACAAAGACCCTGATTGTGGTTTTGTCAATATTCTTAATCCAGGTGGTAGGTGGCACAGATTTGGTACATAGGCCTCAAACGTGCTGTACTCTCCTCCAACCCAGAGTGCACAGTCCCCCAAACACTCAGGGTCTCTCACCAACCTGGAGTGAACAAACCCCAAACACGCAGGGCCCCTTACCCTCATGGAGCTTAGAATAGCTGATACCTTTAGAAAGCTGTTACACGATAATTAAAATTAATTATTTTAAAATAATTATATTTTAGGAGGATAAAATGACAAAAACAAGAGAGTATAGAGACATGAAAATGAAGCCAATAGTATTGCCAGTGGTTTTGGACACTACTGATAATGAATGCTTTACTTTTTGCTTGTATCGTTATTGCCCTGAGTGTTTGAAATCAGAAAACACTCTGGTGATTTTTTTGAAAGCACAAGTTAGAGTGTACTGGATCCATCTCAGCCATCTATAATGACCACAGATTAGGAAAAGAGTTAGTGCAGATTTTATTACTCCCTTAAGAACAATTATCATCTTTCCAGCAAATATTTTAAATCCTAGTATCCATTTATTTGAAAGAGTCCTCACTTAAACTAAACACATATTATCTGTAGAAGCATGTGCTCTAATAGTTGTTTCATAAAATTAATTTGATATGTTTTCAATAAAATCTTAACAGTGAAGATATATAAATCATGATGTGTGTTTTGTACTTTATTGACCTTGAACCCTAAGTGGAATTCTTCTGTAGAAATGAAAGGTAATTCATCTTCCATTTCAAGCAAGTCTGGAAGATTGAATTGTGTTAAATGATGCTCTACTCTTTCTCAGATGTTCATTACTGCCTGGTATGGATTTGCTGAGAAGTACAAAATCACTCACAGAAACTCTTTATGTTAGATTCACTTATTGAGCCAAAATTTGATGCCATCGCTTCAAAATGTGGGAGAAAATGCCTCAAAAATTAAAAATAACATTTTTTCCAAAATATTTGGCCCACAAAAGTTTAAATGCTCTAGAACATAGCTGTCATTTGTTTTCAAAATCATGCATGAGATCAGTTTATATGTTAAAGTTGAATACCTTAACAAAGAATAAAATACATTTTCCTTCAACTGCTTTTATTTAATGTATAAGAATTTCAACAATTTCCTCCTTAGTTTCCTCGCAATAATGCATATATGCTATCTGGCTTTGAAATTTCTTATAAAAATAATAAATAAATGAATGTGCCTGTCCCTACACACACACACACACACACACACACACACACACACATGTGCAAACAAGGAATTATGTTTATAATATACAATTTTTGTATACATTTATTTTGAGACAGAAGTCATATCTAGTTGAATCTGGCTTGAAACTTAATATCTATCCTCTAACTGGCTTAAATGGGGAGTGACAATCTGGGTCATTAACAGGTGCAGATGGTCTTCAGGGGATTGGATCTGACCTGACCGAGGTTGGTGATTCACTCTTCTAGATTGATGGCTACATGTCAGGTTCTTCCCATTGAAATCTTTCAATATATTGAGATCACTATTGTAGTCATATGAACTTTTTGAAGTACCATGTTACCCCAACATAGCATAACTGTAACACAAAACCTCTCCAACTGTCTGATCAAAATAAACTAGTTCTTTTGAAATACTACAGGAAAAGACAAAAGTCATTGATCAGAAATAACACTATGGCTTCCTTTGAGGATCATGATTTTCTTTCCTCTTGTGGGGTCAGAGTTTATCCCCTTTTCCTTCACTTCCTGTCTTTTTGTTGCCCATAGCCAAGAAGGGTTAGAGGCAAAATATATTTAGTTTATAGCTTCTCCACTATCTGGCACTGTCTTCTGTGTGAGGAATACATAGATATACTAATTTAACCATAAACTAATGGCAAAGTTCTCATCATAATGTCTTTGGGTATAAGACCTCATATCAAACCTCCACCAAAAAACTAATTACAAAAAGATAAATGAACACGTTATTGAACTTATATTAATGGTACTTCAAGTTGTATAATTTTTAAGGTGCTCTGGAGTTTGAAGGATGACATATAACTCATGTTCATAGTCCAGATATAGTTTTATGAAGAATTTATTTGTTTTGTACACTCTTGCTAAAAACTCTAATTATAAATGACTGTGGTAAATTCTTGTATATTTAAAAATAAAAATCACATGCATGTGATGATGGTGAAGAAAAATAAAAATAGGTTAAAAATCATGTGTATACTGCTAAAATTATAAATGTTATATTTGAACTGGACAGATTACATAGAGTAGCATAATTTATTTACATTGTCCAATGGATGATATAATCTAACCTATATAATCTAACAATGCCTTTACTGTCAATTCAAGTAATTCCTTCAGTAGTTCAAATAATCTATAAGTAAAATAACTGTATTTACTAATGGATTATTTATTTTCTACTTACATAATTATACTATAATAATGTTTAAATAGATTAAAATATTAGATAACAATGGCCAAAGGAAAAAGGAAAGAAGCTAAGTACTAAAGTGGTAAAGCTTAGAACCGAGTAAGACTTTGCTTTTAAAAGAAAAAAAGAAAATTAACTATACAGCTTTTCTAAAAATTATTAGCCACAAATTTGTCATTTGACTACAAAGAATAATCATATTAATTTACTTTATTACAAAATATAAACTTATTTTAGTGATCTTGACCTACTGATTGTTGTTAAAAATCTTATGACATTTTTTTCAAATATTTTATGAATGAAAGAGAGGGGTGGGCAGAGAATATGCATATGTGTGCACCAGGGCTTTCTGCTAATAGAAACACACTCCAGATTCACACACCACTTTGTGAATCTGGCTTTCTTTGTTCGGTTTTGACCGACTTACTCTACTAGGTAACAAAAGTTCAAACCAAAATGCATTCATTCATGCTAAGTACCACATGACCAAAATGAACTTTAAAGAAGCAAACGACCAAAGTCCAGTGTTTTTTTTTGTTTTGTTTTGTTTTGTTTTGTTTTGTTTTGCTTTGTTTTGTTTTGTTTTAGTGTTCACCTTGATAGAGGAGACTCTCACCTAGGAATGGCCCAGTCAACATGAACCTTTGTCATAAAAGTATGAATGTAAACAGTCATTCTAGCATCCTCACCTTCCGAGTGGAAGATTGTTTACTTCTTCCTCCTCCTCTTAAATGTCAATAAGTCAAAATTCATTACTTCCTCAGGTCCCACTCCCATCTGAAAAAGAGAAGCAGATTCTCCATCAGAGAGTGAGGTCAGCACGGGTTAAATGGGATAACCATTATTAATTTAGAAAGAATTTAATGGTTGTAGACCCTCTAATAGACCTTGAACCAACATGTGGTGTTTAAATTACATGTCCATATCTCATAAAGATAAATTTAAAAACAATCCATTATTTCCAAAATATTTAAGACTCTTCAGGCTAACAGTAATATTATAATGGAAGTGTTTTACCATTTTAAACTAAAACAATCATTGTAAAAGTACTCTTCTTTTTTTATTAAGTAGTAACTTTGTATGTAGACATCACATATTGGTACCATCATTTCCCTCCTCCCTGCTCCCATTCCTTTGAGTGCCCTCTTCACATTGCTGGTATTCATCGTGGCGGTGTAGGAAATGAGTTGTGAGAACAGCTGTTGGTTATTGCAGGGGACAATGTCTCTGCATATTTGTTCCCACCTTCTGACTCTTACAAGCTTTCTGCTCCCTCTTCCACAAAATTTCCTTAGAAACTGTGGGTGTGTTTTATATCGACTTTCGTTTTGAGCTTTCAGCAGTTTCTGGATCTCTGCTTTGGTGAGTTTTGAGTATCCCCAGCATCTGTCTCCATCACCTTCGCACAGGTGGTCCAGGTTCACCATAGAAGCATATTCTTGCTCATCTTGGTAATTCATCTGTGGGTTCACCTGGACCCTGGCTGAAGTGTGAGTGGCGAGTGGTGGTTCATCTCCTGCATGGAAGCCAGCTACCTTTTCCTGTCTTCTTGACAGATTTTCATTGTCCGTGGTTTGCAACCATTCTGGAAAAAACAAAAACAAAACAAACAAACAAACAAACAACAACAACAACAACAACAAAAACAAAAAAAAGATTCTCCAATGGAGAATGAGATCTGCATTGGTTAAAGGGAGTTAATTTAGGTTAGTTTGGTTAGTCCCCAAACACTCTCAGTCCCCAAACAAGCCTGCCATAAAATAAAATAAAATAAAATAAAATAAAATAAAATAAGATAAGATAAGATAAGATAAGATAAGATAAGATAAGATAAGATAAGATAAAATAAAATAAAATAAAATAAAATAAAATTAATTAAATTAAATTAAAATTAAAAAAACCTAAAAACTCTTGCCCATACATTTTCCAATATATTTGTTCCTTCCAAAGTACATTTTTGGTTATTGTAATATTGTTTGAGTTAGTTTCTGCTGGAATAAATTCGCCAATCTTCTAATAAAAATAAGCATGTAGTGCCTGACAGTGGAGGATGCTACATGATGAACATTATTTCCTTTCCGGGTTAGATCTGAAGAAGTCGTTCTACCCCCCAGTTGTTTGGTCTTCACTTATAATTTCTTATGTTTATGGTATCTTTTGATGAGTTAATGATAACTATTAATTCACACAAAGTAAAATTCCTAACATCAAAGTATCATAGTAAGATACCTTGCCAGTTCCTGTAATTTAAAGATACAAGCAAGAGCCATGCAAGTAAGTTAATCATTTGTAGCATACCTTGGAGTGTGAACAGATGTTTTAATTAAAATTAACTGTGAGATAAATTACCTCATGGTATAATTTAATAAATAGCCTTTGAAACGATAAATTACAATACAAATATTTACTTGGCCATTTTCTTTTGGTTTATTGGAAAAGAAGCCACAAATGATTCAGTGTTATTCTTTAAATTTTTGAACAAGAAAAAAAAATATTTTTCTTCTTTACTCAACAATATCCTTTTCTGTTGATGAGCTGCCCAGAAACTCGTGATTATCTGCCTGATCATCCATGTGTTCCCATCGACACCAAATGTTAAATTATCTTCTTAAAATGAAGAGAATAACTAAAGAAACCATAGTGGTAATCATTTTTCTGGAAATATAATAATACAAATAAATTTCCTTGTTGTGCATTTCCTTCTAGATGTTTATTGCCATAAAAATGGAAATCTGGCTGGGTGTGGCGGCACACGCCTTTAATCCCAGTGCTTAGGAGTTAGAGGTAGGAGGATCACTGTGAGTTCGAGGACAGCCTCAGACTACATAGTGAATTATTCCAGGTCAGCCTGAGCTGGAGTGAGACACTACCTCAGAAAACAAAACAAAACAAAACAAAACAAAAAAACAAAAAAAAAAAAAAAAGGAAATCTGGTTATCTTTTTTAGATCACATAAGTGTTTTAGCAAGGGAAGAGGGAAAGCTGGAGCAAAAATAGGGAGAAGGTATGGATAGAAAAAACGAACTTTCTGTCAATGACTGGTAAGTATGTATAAATACATTATTGATTAAAATTTTATTCATTTATATACATATGTGTGTGTGCATATATGTGGTAAAAATGGAAAGAGAATGTTATACTATAATAAAATGCATTTGTCTTGGAGTTTTAGCTCCATCCTATACATGATGGGATGCCATTTCATAATTGCAGCTTGAGGTGAGAGCTTGAGACTTCACAAAGCATATTGTCCATGCTATTTTGTAATTGAATCAAGCTGTGTGGAAACTGCACTTGGTACAGTGCAGCTTACTTCAACTGAGAGTCACTCTAGGAATGTGATTCGGCTGAAACATTAGGCCATCCCTAATGCCAGTAGCTGGGGAAATGAGTTTTTCAGATTCTTGAAATATTGTGTAACCCATTAGAATCATTAGTATCCAAAAATGTTTGGGGATTTTGTTGTTTCCATTTCTAGACATTGTACCTGTAAGTCAGAAAAGGTGGGCAAATGTCACATATATTTACACATAAAAAAATCATGGCATTATTAATCCATTAGGAAGTGAATACCATAGAATATGCATGTTTTGAATACAAATAAATTACACTTCATTGATTCTACAAAAGATACGTAAAATAGGTATGGCTCAGCACTTATGACAATTTCCTTCCTCTAATCAACTTGAAAGGTTTGTTTTTAGAAGTTATTGGTTCTTAGTCAATTTTTGAAATATTGAAAATGATAATTTTATTTTTTCAGGATGTCAACATGTATTTATTTTTTTACATTTTTAATCCAACATTTGATCACATATATATATATATATATATATTGTGCCTTCCTACTTATATCCACCCCTTCAGGTAGTTGAATTTCTGCAATGTCTTTGATATTATCACAGCATGCTGTTTTTGTAAATTGGGCCAAATAACTGAGAGGTTTGGGCTGTATCCAAAGGCCTGGCTCTCTTTCATGAATATAGGGAGAGCTCATACAGTTCTTTAAAATGATCAAATATTGAAAATTGGCTGAAATCCAAGATACAATAAGTTGTGATAACCCAGCATCATTTGATAACTAATGTCTCATATTGTAAAGGACATTAAAAAAAGAAATTATGGGCGTGCATGAGGAATAATGATTAGAGGTTCCATAATGAAATATGGCTTTGTTTTCCTTGAGTTAATTTTTAACATGATATATTTATAATTTATTTCTTAATTTTTGGCTACATTTAAACTTTCCTTGATTCTACTGCTTTTGAAACATAAAGTGTTTTATTTACTCACATTTTTGAAAAGTTCCACAATCAGCAATTCCGTATGTTAATCTAGATAAATGGGTCACATGGGAACTCAACAAAAGTTTGATTCTTTTCATGGTAATGTATGTATAAGTTAGTTATGTATGATATTTTCATTTCTACATTTTACTAACTACTTTATAAAGGGTGTGGGAAATAGAAAAATACTTATTGTTCAGAGAATCTGTCATATTGCTTAACCACCTGCAGCTACCCTAATAAACATATCTGTCACATTTAAAGTTGAAACTGTGAATCAATATAATCATAGACATTGTCATCCAATACAAGTTTCAGTAGTAAAGGCTTCTACATGTGTGTTTTTTTCTTGAAATTTGCAAGTAAGAGTTTGTTAAATTTTAAATTATTTATGTGAAACATTACAAATAGGGAGCTCTTGAGAAATATAATTTGGCTTACCAACATTACTTTCTTTTTTAATATTTATTTTATTTATTTATTTGAGAGTGAAAGGAGAGAGAGAAGGAGAGAGGGGGAGGGAGAGAATCAGTGTGCCAAGGCCTCCAGCCACTGCAAAAGAACTTCAGATGCATGCGCCACCTTGTACATCTGGCTTATGTGGGTCCTGGGGAATCAAACTTGGGTCCGTTGACTTTGGAGACAAGGCCCTTAACCGCTAAGCCATCTCCCCATCCCAACATTACTTTCTTAAAAAGATAATATTTTTCATGATTTAAACTTTCAAATTTAAATTACTTACAGAAGCAATGAAACTGTAGGAGATTATTTGCTCATAGAATTTCAAACAGTTAAGACATAATTATAATATTATGTTAAAAGTCAGTGAAATGTAGCTGCATTAATGTCAGTGCTTTCAATTGTTTTTTTAATGATTTTTGCTTCTACTGGTGATAACCTGTATCTTACTGTTTATGTCATTTATCATCACTGTCTGCATCCACACTGTCCTATTTTACTGTATCCTTTACCAGAAAGAATAAAGTGACTGTGACCTAGAAGCTTCAAAACGACGTGCTTAATTTCAGCGCCCCTGTGATTACAATGTCATCACTCCTAGCTTTGAATGCTGCAAATGTTCACTATGCTTCTCATCATGGGCCTATCTTTTCTTTCAGGAGACAAGGTTTAATGGCTATATTCCCAAGATGAACTCATTCATATATATAAATATATCTTAGTTGGCATATAGAGATTTCTATTTAAGTCATTCTCACATTTTCTAACACAATTTGTTTTTGTTGATCACCTCCCACAACTTTAGGTTGGAATGAATGAATAAGGTGAATGACATAAATAATATCTATATATGAAGATATATATGATCTTATCCTTAGTGTCAGAAAATTGTCTTTAAATTCAAATACTATTTGTGGATTTTTGTATAAAAAAAGATATAGAGATTTTTCTCTAAGAAAAAAAAAATCCTTTCATGTAGATTTTTATTTTGATGCTGGTTTAATTTGTTCTTAAAATTTTGACTTTTTGAATGTGGTAAAAAGATTAGCATACACATTTTCATATAACCTTGCATTTTGAAAATAGTGTGTTATGTGGCATGTGCCAGAATATATGTTCAAGTCAGAATGATGAAACAGGCTTTGCAAACAATCACTCCCCACTAAAGCAAGAAATGAAGAAAAATGGGTTTGCTAATGAAAAAAAAAAAAAGCATTATCTTTCAAATGTTTGTGCTTTGTAGCCTGACAGTTACTGAATCCCAGTTTCAGTTAAATTTGCACTATACCCCATCCATGGGACAAAGTTTCTATTTGGTATTTATTTTAAAATACAGTTTTAATATCTTTAAATGCCCAGAGGCATTTTTGGTTTTATATGTAAAAAAAGAATATTTCTAAAGATGAGACATTTTGGATCTTAGTTTATTTAGTTATAAAAGTATTATCTAATTTTAAATTATATTGAGTATTCGGGTCCTTATTTAGTTTATCAGAATGTACAAATAGATCATATGTGATGTTTGATCCTATAAACAAATAATTTTGATTGCTTTTCATGCAACTTTGACTTTCTAAAGTTGTCATCCAAGCCTGTAGCTGTGTGTTAATAGCATGCAAAAAGAATTTCACACATCAGAGATAAAAATTAAGTGCTGGATTTTGTAATCATTTTTTCTAATATTTAACTTATTCTTGCCATTAGAATCAGTACTTATGCTATTTATTTATTTTCCAAGAGAGACAGACTGAAAGACAGAGAGAGAGAGGGGAAATAAGAGGCCCAGAGCGACTTGACACTGCAAAGGAACATCAGATACATACCCCACTTTGTGCCCTTGGTTTTGTATAGGTATTGGGGAATCAAATTCCAGCCTTAGATTTTGTTAGCCAGCACTTTTGACTGCTGATATATCTCTCTGGTCATAAAATAACCTTAAGTAGAAAATTCATTATATGTTGCTCATTCTCAACATGAAAATATGTGCTAATCACTACAGGTTTAATTTTGACAACTTGGACATTTTAGTCAGAATAATGATAATTATCAACAATCCCTTCAGACAATATAATTATCTGGAGAAATATAGCTTCCATTTTTTTTTAACATGGGGCTGCTGTTGGCCTGCTTCTTTTTTTAAAATATTTTTGTTTTTATTTATTTATTTGAGAGCGACAGATAGAGAGAGAGAGAGAGAGAGAGAGAGAGAGAGAATAGGCACATCAGGGCCTCCAGCCACTGCAAACAAATTCTAGATGCATGTGCCACCTTGTGCATCTGGCTTACGTGGGTCCTGGGGAATCGAGACTCGAACCAGGTTCTTTAGGCTTCACAGGCAAGTTCTAAACCACTAAGGCATCTCTACAGGCCAAGCTGCCTATCTTTATTAAGTCATTGATTTACAGTTTTACATTTATTTACTAGTTGATCGTAGAAGAATACAATGTATATATATTGACAAGGTACCTGTGATATGTTCATGTGTGCATGCTGATATATTTGTGATTATGGCCTCAAGTATTTGTGATTTCTTTATGCTGAAAAATTTAGTATCATGTCTTTTCCATTTTGCAAAGTACCATACCTTGTCTTTGAGCATAATCACCTAATTAGACACTTCCATCACAGATTTTCTTCCCCGTATTCATTTGTTCAAGCTTCATCAAGAACTCCTAACTTTGTCCTCAGTGGCTCTTTGAATTAGCTCTAACATATAATTTGTTCTGCTTATTAACTAACTTGAATTGAATGATTATTTTACAATTTTTATAATTATATTAATATAATTGTGCACATTACTGTAAGATGGATTTATCAAATTACTATGTTTTAAATTGAAATGTTGAGAAGAAAATATAATTAGTTGGGCATAGTGGAGCACACATTTAATCCCAGCACTTGCAAGGCAGAGGAAGGAAGATCATTGAGAGTTCAAGGCCACCCTGAGAGACATAGTGAATTCTAGGTCATCCTGAGCTAGAACAAAACCCTACCTCTGGGGGATATATATATATATATATATATATGGCATGAATTTATAAGAAAGTAAATGATGTTACAGCAACATTTGGCTGATAGAACAGAAAGAAAAAGAGAAAAAAAATGGTTGGAGGAGAAAACTAAAGCTTCACTGTTTACTATTGCTGCATACTGCTAAGGACTGAAATGTAACTGAATTATTTGTAAAGAAGAGAGGATATTTCTGAATTACAAAGACATATATTTAACCTCCCGTCAATAGAATTTATTTAATCTAGGAAAAAAAGAGAGCAGAGATAAATATTGATTTATCTTTAGCCATGTTACTACTGTTCATTGATCATTATCAAAAGATATTTGGGAGCTATAGAGGTATCTCATTGGTTAAAGACACGTACTTGAAAAGTTTGAGCTAGAGACCTGGCTTTGTGTGTAAGGTGCTTGCCTCTGAGGCCTAAGGACCCAGGTCTGATTCCCCAGGACCCACATAAGTCAGATGCATAAGGTGGCACATGTGTCTGAAGTTCATTTGCAGTGGCCGGAGAACCTGCTGTGCCCATTCTCTCTCTCCCTATCTGCCTCTTCCTCTTCCTTTCTATCTCTCATAAATAAATTAATGAATGGATGAATAAATAAATAAATAAATAAATAAATAAATAAATAAGTCTGATGTCCATTAGATTCAATTCATAAGTGCTCTCATCAAACCAGATGCACAAAGTTTCTTGGGAGAATGAGTACACGCTGATTGTTGTGTTCACTTATACGTACAGTTATACTCCAGCTTCAACAGCACATCTGCATAACACACACTTATTAGTGAGTAGTTTAGAAGATGACTGGACTTGATTTACATGGTTTCAAATTTTACGTTGAAATAAGTTTATTAGTAAGTTAATAAAATGTGCACTTTAAAAAAACCTAATTCAATAGCTTAAAGAAACTGGAAATAAAAGAGAAATTTCCTTGTCTTCACTCCTACCATATCCATGTTGCATAAATAGTTGAGGAAAGGTGTTCCTCATTCCCCATGACTCAGAGATCCTAGAAAGAAGACACTGAAAAATACAATGAGTGTCACAGGACTCTGACTCATTGCGCCTTTCAGAAAAATAAAAAATAAAAATAAAAAGAATTGATTGTACATTTCATAATTTTTCTCTGAATCCCTAATCTGTGCTAATTGATAGGATGTCTATTGGTATTTTCAATTTAAATATTCAAAACTAAAGAAACATGCAAAAAACTAAACCCCATTTTTCACTCACTAGATGCGAAGCACATATTTTAAGTGATTGACATAACAAAAGAAAAGCAGGGTCAACTGTGCACTCCATCTATGACGCCAGTTTCAAAGAATCAGTATCTGTAGGGATTTGGGCAACATTATAAAGGGAGAAATTACCTTGGTTTTGCTTCGAGGACAGATCCCTGAGCTTATTCATAATGTAGGCTTGATGCCAGCAATATGTTTGTAATCAGTTGAACTCTTCAGTCAAAAAGATATAAACTCAGGAGTATTGTTTTATAAAAAGTCTCCATGAAACTGTACAATTATAATAGCTTTTCTTCAATGTTACCTTACTCATTCATTGACCCAATATTCATTGACATACTCCTATGTCCCCATACTTTTTGTGATGATAGTATACAGAATGAACAGAGAACATTAGGTTACTGTAGTTATGGGTTTTCCATGGCAAGGGAGGGACAGTTAATAAAAATAAACTCATATAAGCCCAATACAATTTAAGGAAATAGGGAATATGCAAAAATAGTTGAAGTATAATAACAGAGGCAATGAGAATCTTAGAGATACTTTAGCACCAGGAATCCCACACTTGAAGACAAGTACTAGAAGTGATAGAAAAAGCAATTTAAGAACAATGGAGTGAAAATGTCGTGAGGGTGGCCCTTCCTGACATTGAAAACTTTATTGCTAGAGCACAGCGGAGGACAAGGAAAAGATCTGTGTTCTCCTCCTTCTTGGGTCTTCAGCTTTTTCTTTCTGTCTTATTTATTTAAGAGAGAGATAGATAGAGAAAAAAAAAAAAACAGACAGAGAGAGAATGGGTGGTCCAGGGTCTCCTGCCACTGCATATGAACTCCAGATACATGCACTACCTTGTGAATCTGGTTTATCTAGTACTATCTTCTCTCTCCATTTGGACTGGGGGAAAAAATAATAATAACCACACCTCAAAAAAAAACTGGGAACTTAGGCTTCACAAGCAAGCACCTTAACTGCTAATCCATCTCTCCAGCCACCCCCATATTTTTTAATAACATTTTTGTTTAATTCCGTGTACAGAGTAATGGGTTTCACTACAAGATTTTCATACTGTTACCTAGATTGGATCAGGGATAAAGTAAGAGACACACTGCTTAGGCAAATTTGTGAGGGTGTTTCCATGAAAGAGAGAAGAAGATCCACCCTCAGAGTGGTCAGCCCTCCTTGTGATAGCTTACATAAATAAGGAAGACTCGGGTCAAACCAGGCTCTTGTTCCTTACTGGTGAGTGTATCCACCGTGTGGCTGCCATACTTCACTGACATTGGAACTCAGATTCTTCAGCCTTCTAACTGTGGAGTGAAGATACGTGGATCTCTACAATTCCCACTTGGGAGATCCAGGCTGTGGACTGAGCAGCTGCCACATTCTCCCTCTCTCTCTCCCTCCCTCCCTTTCTGTTTAGCATGCTAATAGTCATTGTTGGACTACCCAACATGTATTTTGTAATCTAATCTAATATGTCCCTCAGTAATATATATTCATTTCCTCTATGCTGTTCTTCTAAAGAAGCCTAACTAATACAGGTTAGTCCTTTCACTTTGTTGTTCTTTCTTCGCCAATTCCTCTGCCCGCTCCTGCTGTCTCCCTGCATTGCCCACAAATTCCACTTCTGCTTCTAGAGCACATACAGTTCTTTGATCCTAATTTTCTTTTTCTCTTTTGCTTACTACCACTCTAGCTCTCACTTAGGACTTCAATTTCCTCTCTCATGCTCCCTGTTCTAGTTTCATGCCAAATATGCCCATGTATCTTGTATATAATTATATATGGTCTAGGATCTGCATTTGAGAGAAGATGTGTATAAAACTGTCTTTCTGAGTCTAGGATCATTTGGTTAATATATTAATTTTCAGCTCCATCTATTTTCCTGCAAATGACATGATTTCATTTTCCTTTATGACTAAAGAAAATTACACAGAATATGTGTAGAATGTTTTTCCCTCCAATTATCTCTTGATGGACTCCTAGGCTCACTCTGTTTCTTGACTATTGTGATTACTATAATAAACTTGGATATGCTGGCATCTTTATTACAGGACTTAGAGAAGGAAATAGATTCCCACACCCACCCACCCCTACTCAGTGTTGAAGAAAATACTTTTTCTGGAAATAAATCCTTCATGTACATATTGTTCTAATGTACACAAGTAGAATATGAACTAGTGTTAATTTTTAATTTTTTTTTTTTGTTTTTCCAGGTAGGGTCTCCCTCTGGCTCAGGCTGACCTGGAATTCACTATGTAGTCTCAGGGTGGCCTCGAACTCTCAGTGATCCTCCTATCTCTGCCAACCGAGTGCTGGGATTAAAGGTGTGCGCCACCATGCCCAGCTCTTTTTTTTTTTTTTTGGTTTAATATATTTTTATTAGTTATGTATATAATATATATACAGCCATGATGGTACCATCATTAGCCTCCTCCCTATCCTACCCCCATGGGTAATGTAGGCCTTGCCTTAATTTTTATACTTCTTCATCACATTAAGTAAGAAAAAACTATTGTAGACAGCTACTGATAAGATCCAGGTGATGACAGCCAGTACTTTTGTTCACTTCATTTTGATTCATGATGTGGGAGTTGAACCCAAGTGGAGGTACATGCTAGAGGGAGTCAGGTAGCTTTGTTAAATAGTTAGAGTGACGGGAACCCTGAAAGTAAGAAGCAGGAATTTCTTTGGGCTTTGCCAGAGATCAGAGAGGAAGCTGGCTTCTTCTTATCCCTTTCTTAAAGGAGTCCCTAGATCTGTTTGCTCACAACCTGAGGCCCTACTAGGAGGGAGGTTCCCTTCCATAAAATTTACGTCTAATCCTGAGATTGTGGTTCTTCAAATTCAGCCCTTAGTTCACTGTCATTGCTGCCCTCTTCATGAACCAGCCCTAGCCGAAACCAATCTACTCTTATTCTGGCTCATGTGAGCCAGAAGGTAAAGCCCGCTCCAGTAAAGTTCACTTCCGCTGAGTTGCATCCTCCTTCCTGTATTTCATTATCTATTTTGAAGGTTGTATTTACCTATAATACAACATTTCTATCTTTTCATCTTAATTCTTGAATATGTTTTAAAAACATGAAACATTAATAAAATATACAATGCACTCATTATCATATGCTACTAATTCCTTTTAGGATATATTTTGTAATTCAATATAATTTTCCATAGGACTCAGAAATGAAGACTTCTGACATAACGACTCCGAAGGAGAAGAGAGCTCTGGTAAAACATACAAGGCGACAGAAAATAAATTGTTATAATCTTCAAAAGGCACACATTTATAGAAGAAAATCAGAGTCCACAGAAACACTGCATATATCAACAAAAAGACTTCAGGGAAGACATTATTAATGACAGCATCTGAGTTACTTTTAAAGATGAAATATGCAGGTCAGTGATGAGATGTAAGAGAGGACAAAAGATTTGGTTACCAGAGAATTCATGATGAAACTACTGACACTTCATTCAAAGTCTATAAAGGAAGAAAGAGCAATTTGATGAAAATGAATTGTAAATGAAATGTAAAATCGTGTTGCTTAATTTCTAATCCCATAACATGTTTTTGAATTTGTTCTGAATTAATTACTGATAATATTTGATAGGCATCAATATGATAACCTGTGTATTATGTTGTATAGAATAAAGGGCCAGAAAACTACAGATTATATAAATAATTCTGAACATCTGGTACATCTTTGAAGGACTCGACAATATGCAACTGCATTCTTGGCTGAGATTTTGACAGCCTGATCCAGACCTACAGCTGAGATAACTTTCTCTTTGAGTTCTTTTGAGGCAAGAGAAATTCAGAAGTGGTATTGGTGATAAGACAGTGGGTAGAATTATGGCAGGAAGTTAGAGGTGCTCTTAAAAGGTGGACGAGGAGGATATGGCAATAACTTTATAGGAATGGATCATTTCCTCAATTTTAGAATTATGTGTGAAAAGGGTAACTAGAAAATCACATTTAAGAAGGCACTCACAAGCCAGGCATGGTGGCACACACCTTTAACCCCAGCACTCTCCAAGCAGATGTAGGATTGCCATGTGTTCCTGGACACCCTGAGATTAAAGGCTTGCACGCCACCACACCCGGCTTAAGGCCTTCCTTCTTTACATATCTTCTGGTCAGGCATTTGTTATTAAACAAGACAGGCCTTATATCCTCTCTGAAAATATTTTCTTTTAGATGGGTACTTAGATTATTGCATAACAATAATTTTTATATTTCAGCTTTATGTGGAACAAAATAAGATACTCCATTATCTATAATTGTTAACATTGGCAATTTAATCAGTTATTATTATAGAATTTACTGCATCAAGCAAAATATGGAACTAATCTTGAAGAATACTTGGGTTATTCAAACCCTTAAGGGTTTGTATATGTTTGTATATGTTTACAATAACTATAGCCAGGTGTGGTGGAGCACAGCTTTAGTCCCAGCACTTGGGAGGCAGAGGTAGGAGGATCTCTGTGAGTTCAAGGCCATCTTGAGACTACAGAGTGAATTCCAAGTCAGCCTGAACTGGAGTGAGACCCTACCTAGGGGAAAAAAATTACAATAACTATTCCATCATTTTTGAGATTATTTCAGATATCTCAAAGAAATTTGGGATTCATATATTTTACTAATTTGAATTTTATTACCAAGAAAATTGTTAAGGACTGTTATTGGTAGCAGTGAAACTAAAGGCAGTGACCAAAAGATAAAAGACCACGAGACCTATGAACATTGAATAAAACAAATAGTGGGGGCTGGAGAGATGGCTTAGTGGGTAAGGTGCTTGTCTGCAAAGCCATAGAACCTTGGTCCAATTCCCCAGAACCCATGCAAGCCAGATGTACAAGGTGGCGCATACATCTGGAGGTAATTTGCAGTGGCTGGAGGCCCTGGTGCACCCATTCGTTCTTTCTCTCTCTGTCTCTCTTCCTCCACCTTGTTGTCTCTCTCAAATAAATAAATAAAAATAAAATATTAAAAAAACAAATATTTTGTTTATCCTAGCATGTCTCATGAGAATAATGAAATGATTCATTCAATTGAAATGTGTTGTTAACCCATTCTAAGGCAAAGACACACATTTTATATGTTTTACTGAGAGTGTCATTTTGGCATTTCCCACAAGAAATGTGAATTTCTCTTAGTAGGTTATGACATGCTCAATGATCAACATTATATTTTATTAAAAAACATTTCAGCATTTCTTGTCACTGTGTTCAAATGCCTGTTTCTTTCTCATCAAACTCTTTGGTAGCTTTGTTGACATCCATGTGTCACATAGTTGTGGCTCTGTTGCAAAACTCTCATCTTCTTCCCATCTTTATAAATACATTTTTTTACCAATAACATACTAGAATTAATAGTATAAATAAATACAATGTTTTTCTTTTCAAATTTAGAAAAATGGTAAATCTGCAGAACAAAAAGTTCAGTATGTTAGAAACAAAAAGAAAGAAACTATGAATATATATATTGAATGAATTAATCCTTCAAATGCTCTCAAAATTAATGAAAAAAAAATATACATAGAAGCAGCATTGGAAACCTCATACACTAGTGATGAGAGTGGGTAATTTTGATGTTATTTAGTTTCTAAAAATGCGAACCATTAATCTCTAACGTATGTCATTGCTGTTTATTGAGCAGTAATGTTTATTTAACAGTAATAAACTATGTTCTAAGCATTTAATAAAATATAATTCAGTCACTTTTTTTTTTTTTTTATCAAGAGAAAAACATAAGAAAAGAACAAGGGTAGCATAACCAACAATATTTCAATGAGGAGATTATGTCCCCTTTAAAACGTTTTCAAGACCTGTATTATAAACCTTTATTTAAATTAGAAGTATTGTGTGTTTGTAGAAGCACACATACTGAGAGACGGAAACTTCTTCCATTAGTCCCGCTTTGCCTTTCAGCTGTCATTCCTCACTCCCATTCCCTCCCTCTCCCTCCCTCCCTCCCTCCTTCTTGCTTGTCCTTCACTAACATTCTGTACTATTCATGGGCCGCACACTGCACTGCTGGATTACTGGAAGGCACATGTTATCTCTGCGGTCAATAGAATACCCAAGTAGTAATTCACATTGATGAACTATAATGATGGTTTTATGCTTTGCTGTATTCAAAATAAGGTTTCAATTACTTAAGGAATGGGATTTTTTCAATTAAATAATTTTGTGTATGTGTCTATAATCTTTCTCTTTTCATTATTTGGATGATATCATTGTGAGAAATGTATTTAAAATAGATTTGAGGGCTGGAGAGATGGCTTATCGGTTAAGGCGCCTGCCTGCTAAGCCTAAGAACCCGGTTCCAATCTCCAGGTCCCACATTTAGCCAGATGCAGTGACGGAAGGGTACAATGCCACACTTGACCAGAAGGGGGCGCACACATCTGGATTTGGTTCAGAGCAATTGAGAGACTGCTGGTGCGCCCATCTCTGTCTCCCTCTCCCTCTCTGTCTGTCTCTCTCTGTGTCTCTCTCCAAAAATAAATAAAATAATAAAATAGATTTGAACAAATTGCCTTTTAGCCAAACTAATGAATGACAGCAAATAATACACAGTAAAGAAAATAATGGACAAAGTAATTTTTGGGGTGGTTTCACTTGTTCTTCTAAAGGTGTCTTCTTGCATTGTGAAAGTGTGATGAGAGCTTAACTTCTTTAAAAGTTCCTAACTGCAATCAAAGATAATTTACATAAAAGACATCAGGTAAGACCATTTTTTTTGTAGCATATTTTCATTGTACAGGAAGAAGAAGAGAAAAGAAAAAGAAAAGAAAATCATAAAGAGCTTAAGAGGTTGTTTCTGAAACAAAGTTGAACATTAAGAAACAGCCCTTGGCTTTTGATGGAAGCTACCCAGGTTCCTTGGAATGCATTTAAGGCAATATAGCAGATGGAGAGTTGCATAACATCTTGAGTTAATTTATTTTTGAAGTACACAATGAGATTTTATGATATAATTTAATTAGAGAGTCAGAAAGCATATCTTTCTCTAGTTATTCTGTTGATATCTCCAAAATAAAAGTATAAGAATATTTTTGCAATCAAGGTTATGATACATGGGAAATTCACCTAGATGATTGTGAGAATATAATTTTAAGTTCTTCTTTATTAGTTTAGTTTTAGAAAAAATATAATATAATTTTGATTAATGTATTATTTATTGAACAAAGTCTTTGGTGATATTATGGAATTTGACTTATTTATCATGTAGTTCATCTAGTTCTCATAAGAAATAATATAGTTATAACAATATAGTAAGAAATAATATAGTTTAAAAATAAACATAGTCATAAATTTTAGTAATAAACCCATATATGTGTGTGGGTGAACATACATTTCAGATCTCTTTGGTTACCCACAATATAGCTAAAGTGACATACATAAAGATCATTTTACTTTTAATTCACTGTGATGTGCTTTGACTGATATTAAGCAACACTGATCAGATATATCTCTGGATATGCTTTTCTTCCCAATCAGATTCCTATTATCACTTATGAAAACGTGAAGCAACCCATTTCCTTAGAGAAAATAACACTCGAATCCCATAATTAATTTGAGAGAATTTGAAATGAAATATGGAAACGGCGAAAGAGCACATGCTTCTCAATTTTGGGTTCTATGGTTTTAATGTCTCCTAATCCGAGGCCTTGTAGCAGATACCACTAGTATTCATTGTTCCCTATCCAGAGTAAGTTCCATCAGATGTCTAAGGGCCCAAGACAGTTCTGTTGTACTGGGGCTATTGTACGACGTGAAATGTACAGAGGCATCAATCACATCCTACATGGCATATCTGATGGTGACAAGTCACTTGTCAGTAGACAGGGTCCTCCCCCTCCCCTGGGGCAGCCTTGTGGCTTCCCTGCCCTTTGTGGTGCAGGTGCTTTCTTCTGGCAAACGTGTTCAGATATAGAGCGAGTGAGTCAAAACCCCAGTGAGACTCCCTGACAGAACATTCGCTGCTTTGGAAACACTAGCAATTGCCATATGTCAAGGGCATCTCAGGCTATGAAACAGTGTTTACCTGGAGTTTCAGTCTTTGAACAGTATGTCGGATTTATAATAGTGAAAAACCACATGTCTCTAGGCAACTTATGAGATAGGCACACAGGTAAGTCAAAGAGAATTTTGAGTTTAGATATGTGCTTAAAAAAATGCTGATGAGGGGCTGGAGAGATGGTTGAGTAGTTAAGGCATTTGCCTGCGAAGCCTAAGGACCCAGGTTAGATTCTCCAAGTCCCCCCTAAGCAAGATACACAAGGTGGCGCATGCATCTAGAGTTCATTTGCAGTAGCTGGAGGCCCTGACGTGCCCATTCTCTCACACTTTCTCTCTCTCTCACTCTCTCTCTGTGTCTCTAATAAATGAATAAAAATAAATTTTAAAAAATGCTGATCAACTTCACTCATTCTTCCTTACGTTTCCCCTCCTAAGATCATAATAAAGTCATCCTTGCGAAGTGAAAATCCACATATCCAACCATCTTCTGATACAAAAACTCATAAAGTATAAATCTGCCTACAGTTAACATAAAGACATTTTCCTTGTCATTCCAATACAAAATAACAAACATTAACCTAGAAATTCATTGCATTAAACACTATAAGTAATATAGACCTGATCTAAATACAACAGAATCCAGGTACAGATTATATATTATTAATGCATCAACTCTCTCTCTTTATACATACATACATACATACATACATACATACACACACACACACACACACACACACACACACACACACACACACACACATATATGTATTTTGGTATTTATCATGGGAATTTTCTGGATATAATACCTTAGGATATTGAAGGAAACCTATAAGTCCTTCTAATACTTAAAATTTCATGTACTAATTTAAGATTTTTCCACCTGTACCATAAAAATGTATTGGCTTATAATGAAGGATGCTCATTTGCTTCTCAAATATTGTCTCCATCATGAGGCAGGGTGACTGTGCTCCCTGTTGACCACATTCCAGATTGAGGTGAAAGTGGCTTTATCTGGAACATGGTCTTCCAGAGGAGCAAAAGTTGAAATCTAGACGGTCTTCAGACTTCAGTTTCAACTCACTCTCAAATCTTTCTTTTAAAATTCTGTACATTTCATTTGACAGGAAAAGTCTCAATGTACACCTGGTGCTTACTAATATTGCTGGTGAATTTATTATCTCCAAAGAGAAGTGCATCCCAGGACACACACACACACACACACACACACACACACACACACACACAGAGGATGGTGGGGAAGAAATGAACATGCATAGTCTCAAATTATGTGAAAGTTGTATAATTCCAGACTAGAGGATGAATAAAGAAAATTTTGACTGTGTTTGTATCCCAGCTTTTCTATTTATTGGATATGTGACCTTGGAAACTTGACATATGATAGATATCATACAATTGCTCTCAAAAAGACAAATATTATCAACACATCCATAACATTTTATGAATATAGGAATATGTGTTTTATTTTATTTCCTTTTTCATATTTGAAATCCAATATACATTGCAATAGAAAATAAGCAAGTTTTTCACTGGAATTATAATTCTCTTGAAAACAATTGAATAAAACTGCAAATTTATATAACTGGGTCAGCACATACATTTTCATATTATTAACTTACTTATGCCAAGTGAGGTGAAAAATAGCATACATGTCAACATGTATGTGCATATATGCATTGACATAAACCTACAACCGTAAGAATTGTTTTTGCACATAAAATGAGAATAGAGATGAGTAACTATTTCAGTCAGAATATGTTTTATTTGATTTATTGTGGAAGGTAGCAGGCAGATTTTTTGATATGTAACAAATTGATAATTTGATTCTTTAAAAATACAAATTAGGGCTGGAGAGATGGCTTAGTGGTTAAGGTGCATGCCCCCTAAGCCTAAGAACGCTGGTTCCAATCTCCAGGTCCCACGTTTAGCCAGATGCAAAGTGACTCAAGGGCACAATGCCACACTTGACCACAAGGGGGCACACAAATCTGGATTTCGTTTGCAGCAGCTGAGAGGCTGCTGGCGTGCCTATCTCTATCTGCCTTCCTCTCTCCCTCTCTCTCTCTGTCTCTCTCTGTGTCTCTCTCAAAAAAAAAAAAATACAAATTAACTTTTGTCTTTTAAAAATTCTAAAAAAATCAGAAATAACTTATTCTTTTGTTCTTGAGATAATGAAAGATAGCCATATGGGTTTAGCAGTACCAAATATTACTAGGTATTTTCAACTCAGTGGTCTCACTGCTCTCTGGCAGTGCATCTGATCTGTATTTTTGCTTTGTTCTCTAATAAAACTTTTGGCTGCCTTCCTGTCTGTATGTGCTTCTTAAGTCCTTTGAGCAAGATGTCAAATTCTTGGCAACACTTAGACACTACTGGCAGCATTCGCACACAACAGAAGTCACCCCTATCTTTGATGCAATTGCTTATAGATCTTCCTACTAAGCCTGCCCACTTTCACTGAAAAATAAATGTGAGTAGTCCTTTCTCTCTCTTTTTTTTTGTCTTTTTCAAATAACCTAAGTATGATTGTCCTGACACTTTTGACAGTCTCATTTTTTTCTTTAAAGTCCTACAGCCCCATGCAACTTGTCACTGACTTCCATTCCTGAGCCTACCTGCATTCCTGACCTCCAACTTAGAAATTAGAAATTTTGAAACTGAATGCCAGAGTTCATATTGTCTGTGATGAGAAATGCCATTTAATCAACACTTTATTCAAAGAGTGGACAATTTGAAAAAAAAAAAAAAAACAAGGGATTAGCATTCTCAAGAACTGTCTTATGTTTCATCTTCAGCTAACATTTTATAAGTGTGGACTCCAGTATTTCCTGAGATATACAGGATCTTAGAACCCCAAACAAATATTCAGTGTACAGTTTATTTTCTCATTCTGAGGAAAAATACTTTTTTCCATTGAACCCCTTGTTATTTCTAACTATTTATATTTTTGGCCCTACTGATTCAACCACGAAAAAATGTTGACAGACCCAACAATGTGCAGGTCATTTGAGGGGAAGAGCAGATGGTGAGAGGTCAAGAATGTACCAGCTACGTCATGTCCGAAGGAAAACATTTCTAGGCAAACTGCTGCAACCTCTTTCCCTCTTCCTCAATGTTCCCTGTGTGATAAGGATGTCATATTTAGCACTGAGCCCACAACTGCCAGTACTTTCAGAACTTGGAAAAGTTTTTAGTCCCTCCAGTCAGGAATCTACATTTTAAATAGACTTTTACTTTATTTTTATTGATTAATTTATTAGAGACAAAGAGAGTGAAAAATGGGCAACCAGATCCTCTAGCCACTGCAAACACACTCCAGATGCATGTGCCACCATGTGTTTCTGGCTTACATGGGACCTGGAGACTTGAACCTATGTCCTCAGGCTTCTCAGGCATGTGTCTTAACCGCTAAGCCATCTCTCCAGCCCAGCACTGTACATTTTAATGAAGATTGGGTTACTGAACTAACAGATGAAAGATAAAGTTATCAAACCCTAATCCAAACCTGACTAACGATGAAGAGAGACCACAGTAAATAAAATTCTTTATTAGAAGAAAAGGAGCATATTATAATAGAAGAGGTGAAACTCAGAATATCACTAAGTGATATTTTGGGAAAAATAGGCCAATAAATAAGAAAACGTAGAATAAATCGATGTTTGTCCATATCATACATGAACATGAGTATATATAAAATTCAGAGGACTCTCTCCAACTACAGGGATACCTGCACACTAATGTTTATTTGTTGTTCTTTTAACTACAGCAAGGATGGGAAACAGCCCAAATGCTCATCAATAGACAAATGGAAAATGAAAATGGGGCTTATACAAACAATGCACTTTTGTTTAACTGTAGAAGATAATAGAATAATCAAATTTTTATAGAAACAAATGGAATGGGAAAAGATTAGGTTGAGTAACAAATACTCAGAAATACAAATACCACATCTCCCTCATCCACAGATTCTAGTACCTAATGTGAAATAAGCATATTTCAATAGGAATAAATGTAGGTAGAACACAGTAAAATAGAAAATAGCCCATGAGAAGAAACAGGCTTTAAGGAATGGGCCACTGACAGCAAAAAAAAGCACATGAAATATGAGAGAAGAAGGCAAAATTGTGGCGGGGGCAGAAAAGCATACAGGGATAAAGAAATTGCAAGGAGGAGTGAGAAGAATTGAGTCTCAAGTTGTTATACAGGTTTCTGTTCAAGATTTCCTCAATAGACTGCAAACATTTCTAGAAGAATTGAATCTCAAGTTGTCATACAGGTTTCTGTTCAGGATTTCCTCAATAGATTGGAAACATTTCTACCTGATTACATTTTGTAATATGAAGATCTTGGGCAACATTAGGACTGTAATGCACGAACACATTAAAGTACAATTATCTATTATATCTAATTCTCATATGCACATTTATATTATAGTAATGACATTGCTTTTTGCAATCTTCATGCATATTATGAATGTACAAAGAGTTTAGGAGCACTATCATCACAGACAAAGTAATAAATAAATTTTAGGTACGTTGTTTACTCTAATGAATGGCTCTCTGATTTTTTTTTTTTTTTTTTTTTGCATGACAGTAAACAGAAGAATGAGGCGCCTGTATTATCAAAGTTGAAACATTATTTAAGGGGATATCTATCTTATTCAATTATATTGGCTATTTCCCTAGTGACTAGAGTTTTAGTTTATTTTCCAGGTCTGTTGGAGGCTGGCTGACAATGTCTCATTTCCCTTTTCCTTTCCAGTTTCAGTGATTGTTTGTCATCGTTCCCTTTACCGTTCTGGGTAATCACCATTCATCCACACTTCAGCCATTCCATAACAACATATAGGTTAATGCTTTTACAATCTTATACTGGGAATGCTTTCCAAAAAATAAAGACCTCAATTGTATTACTTACTCTATACCAAATTACATTTTTTTGGTTTTTGTTTTTGTTTTGTTTTGTTTTGCTTTTCAAGGTAGGGTCTCACTCTAGCCCAGGCTGACCTGGAATTCACTATGTAGTCTCAGGGTGGCCTCGAACTCAAGGCGATCCTCCTACCTCTGCCTCTCGAGTGCTGGGATTAAAGGCGTGCACCACCACGCCGGCGCCAAATTACATTTAAGGTTCGTATATCTGGAAAAGTTTCCAATGAGCAGCTCATCAGGTTTATGTGCACTGTTATCCTGAAGGTGTGACCCATGCCCAAGCTTCGTGTATTTCCATCAAAACTTTGTAGGATGGCCCGTAGAGATAGTTCACTGGATAAAGCTGCTGCTGAACAAGCATGAAAACCAAAGTTTGGATTTCCGGCGCCCATGTACATAATAGGTGGCCTTGCAATCTGCCTGTAACTGGGAAGTTTTGGGGAGGTGGAGACAGGATCTCTGAAAGGCTGGCTAACTAGAGGAACCCAATATATAATTCTGGGGTTCAAGTGAGAGGACCCTGTTTTAATAAATAAAGTGGCAAGCTATTGAAAAAGACATCCAATATCGGCCTCTGCTCTCCATACTCATATACAGTTGCACACATATACACATGCACCTGCACACATGTGTGCCATATAGACATGCATCTCTCTCTCTCTCTCTCTCTCTCTCTCTCTCATACACACACACACACACACACACACACACACTTGCACAACTTTTTAGGTTGTGATCTTTCTTCATATGTGATTTTTCACTTCACTAATTAAAGCATACATAAGCCACATGAAATGTTTAAAATCCATTTATATTTCCCCCCAAGCATTAACCTGGAACTATCACATATCTTGATTAAGGGCTAATGGACTAGTTACTGGTATTGTGGTGCCAAGACTTTATCCTTATCCTACTCTATCAGTGCATAACTTACAAGATTTTTAATGTTTCTTAGTTAATTAAAATATCTCCTACCATAAGATATTTTATGTAATTAATATTGTATCAAGAGACTAGCAAGTTTGTTGTGTAAGCATTTATCAAGTAAAAAAAAATTAAAATATAAGTTTCCAGTTTTTAAAAAAGGTTATGAATCTCCACACACTATAAAATGGAAATTCTAATCTTTGACAAATGTTCCACAAATTCAAATTAACAGACCAATTTGAGGAAACTGTATTGATATATTCCAGGGAAAGTTGCCTGGGATTTAATCTGTCTTGCTCATTATATTAGTTAATGAAATAATTATAAAATCCTCTGATGGTTACATTTCTGCTCAGCATTGCACTTATTGCTTCTCTATATGAATTCACTTATGTGATGTTTATAAAATAACTGAGCAGTACAGTATTTGTGATTAACTGCTGAAGTAGCTTGACAAGTGACATATGAAAATTCTATTAAAAATGAATATAAGGACAAATATCAAGGCAGAACACACATGGCCAACTTGCATACACAGAGTTTTTTTTTCTAAAAAGATATGTGGAGGAAATAAAATCTATCATTCTTGCATACATGCACACACATAAAAACAAAACAAAATAAATAAATGACTATTCTAAGTGTTCATTTTGCTTAAATAATTTGATATTTGTATATTTGTTAAAAATAAAGTATTGTCATCATTATTGAATTACTGAGATTTTCTTTTGCATTGGCATCTATTTTGAATACAAGTATAATTTCCACATGCCAGGCGAAGATTCTTAGTCCCTCCTGACAGTTTCCTTTTAGGACAATACCATAGCCAAATCGCTCAAGACAATGGCAAAGCAGAAAACACGACAACTTTATTTCCCACTAGGCTGCAAATTTGACTACAGTTTCCTTTAAATGTGCCGAACAAATATTCACCCATGAAATTAAAGTTTTATACACATTATTACTTTGTAGAAAATGCTAGTTGCCACATGTTTTTCTCCCTGACACATCATTCCTATTTCTTATGACCAACTCATGGAGCACTCATTGTCCAGGATCTTTAATACCTGAAATTGTTTTCCATGAAGTAATGCCACAGAATTTCCAGTAGTTTATGTAAAGAACTACCTCTGGCATGGCTTTCCACTTGACGTTGGAGAGAATGCAAGACAGCTTTCAAGAACAGTTAGACAAGTCCTAAGATATCTCCTGGTTTAAATCAGTTTTCCTTAAATTTTCCACCCCTGGTGTGGTGGTTTGGTTCAGGTGTACCCATACCTTATGTGTTCCGAATGCTGGGTCCCCAGCTGATGGCAATTTGGAATTAATGTCTCCTGGAGCCAATGCACTATTGTGGGCGGGCTTATGGGTATTATAGCGAGCTTCCTCTTGCCAGTGTTTGATACCCTCTCCTGTTGCTTTTGTCCACCTGATATTGGCCAGGAGGTGATGTCCACCCTCTCCTCATGCCATCACCCCCCCGCCATCATGGAGCTTCCCTTCAAGTCTGGCAGCCAAAATAAACCCTTTTCTCCCACAAGCTTGGGTGGGTGTTTTCTGCCACCAATGTGAACCTGACAGCAACACCTGGTTAGAAACAGATAAATTGGCAAATGAATCATGTGAAATTCACACAGTAAACATTCCTATGTAAATCATCATCATTTCCTATTAGAGGAAGGTCATTTATGACTTTAGTATTAACACGCCATTGTAGTTTGACACCTAATATAGATCATGTAACATAGCTTCATATTTAAAGAAATGATTCTGTTTTAGTACTTGTATCTTTATTCAGGCTAAAGTCTTTTGAATGAGAAGTGTAATGGAAAATAATTGACATGCACAGAAAAATCCAACTTATTTTGCCAGAGACACTTTTGCACCTTGAGAATTGAGACAGTTGGGCCAAAGAGATGGCTTAGTGGCTAAGGTGCTTGGCTGTGAAACCTAAGGACCCAGGTGTGATTTCCCAGTACCCACGTAAGCCAGAAGGAGTGGCACACATGCATGGAGTTCATTTGCAGTGGCTAAAGGCCCTGGCATGCCCACTCTGTCTCTATTGGCCTTTTTTCTCTCTTTCCTTCTCAAAATACATGATTTAAAGTAAGATTAGTGACAGCTCATGGTTATCTTATTTCATGCACAAATGTAGTATCTCCAGGGATGGAGATGTAGCTCATTTGGAGAGTGTGTACCAGCATGTACAAAAAAAGCATTGTGATTCAAAACTTTACAAAAATAACAAAATTGCAGCTGGTGCAATGGCTTACTGGTTAAGACACTTGCCTGCAAAGCCAAAGGACCAAGGTTCAATTCCCCAGGACCCGCATAAGCTAGATGCACAAGGTGGCACATGCATCAGGAGTTCTTTTACACTGCCTGGAGGCCCTCGAGTACACGTCTCTGTCTCTCTTCCTCTCTCCTTATTTCTCTCTCTAAAATTAATTAATTAATTAATTAATTAAAAATAAAATTCAAAAATTTACTGATTTATGTAAATTTCATACTTGGTTTTAAACATAGACAATTTCATTACTGAAAAACTATCATTAAATATCACATGCATAAATGCTACAGTTTATCAGCTTTAAGTGTATTAAGTTATATTTCTTTAATATTTCAAAAAATTTATGAGCATTTGCTCATGAGTTCACACAGTAGGCAATTATAGAACTTTAAGAGATATGCTAGAACACTTTCTTTGACTTTGATGACATTTTGTCAAGAAACATTTACAAATTTAAACAGATTTGGACAGCCACCATTGAAGGCCAGACAAACACTTATTGATAATTACCATGGATATGTGTGTGTGGGGGGGGGTTCCTAGCAAAGAAACTGATTTCACTGTGATGTTATGTAAATACTTTGGAAAGATACAGTAGATGGAGTAGTTGAACATATTGGAGTTTAGTAAATGCCACTAATTTTATTTTCTAATGGTCAATTCTGTGCACCACACAACAGCAAACATAAAGATGGGCAGCCCAGAGTTAGAGGCTTGCTTGGGCCATATAGATATTATTTCAAAAGGAAAAGTCCAATTGAGTTTGTATGAAACAACATAAATATAATATATATATACTTTTGCAAATGCATGATCCACATCATATAACTGTGGTCCACCAGAAATTGCTCTCAGATTACTGTCAAGATGAGCTCCCTTACAGAATATATGGCTATATGCAATAATTCACTTTTAATTTATTTTAACAGATTATACTCTTGTTAAAAATAAGCAGTTTGGGATGGAGAGATGGCTTAGCATTAAGGTGTTTGCCTGCAAAGCCTAACAACCTCAGCTCAATTCCCCAGTCCCTACATAAAGCCAGATGCATGCAGTAGCACATGTATCTGGAGTACATCTGCAGCAGCTGGATGCCCTGCTGTACCTATTGTCTCTGTCTCTCTTTTTTATCTCTCTGCTTGCAAATAAATAAATATAACATTTTCAAAAATGAGCAGTTTATTGTATGAAAGGGGGTACAATTAGATGGATGAATGGCATTTTATAAATACATAGATCAAAATATAAGGCATTTGCCTGAGTAAATATTTTATATATAAATGTATATAAATTTCTAAAAGTAAGACAAAGAGAAATTAAGATTTTTTAATATATACTTTATTTTTTTATTTAGATTTTAGCCTGTTGTTCAGAGTAAAGGGTTTTACAGTATCTTTTCCTTTTGGGTCCCAGTTTGTATCCCCCCTCCCTTGTCCTCCCTCCCTCCCTCTCATTCCCTCCTACCTTTACCCTCCCTCCATTCCACCATCCCTCTTGTCTGGTCCTCAGAGTGTTTATTAGGTTTGGCCGCATGTCATGTGGATTCAGGTTAGGAACGACAGATAAACGAGACCATGCAATGATTATCTTTTTGTGCTTGGGTGAGCTTACTGAGGTGATCTGTTCCATGTTTGACCATTTTTTTTTTCAAATTTCCTTATTTCATCTTTCCTTACTGCTACGTAGAATTCCATAGTATAGATATACCACATCTTTGTTATCCATTCACCTAGTGATGGACACCTGGGTTGATTCCAGCTCTTTGCTATTATGAATTGAGCAGCTATGAACATGGTTGAGCAAGTGTCTCTGATCTGAGGCTTGGAGCCTTTAGGGTAAATGCCCAATAAGGGAATAACTGGATCCATTGGTAGGTCTACATTCATTGTGGTGACTCCATTATGCCCCTCCCTGTCCTCCCTCTTCCAAAGGGACCCTCATCAATGGGGAATGTGGATCATGCATTGTGGGGGTAGTCAAGAGTTCTGGGGGATAGGCCAGGTCTCTGTGCATAATGCCCCAACTTGTGGCTCTAACATTCTTTCCACCCCCTCTTCCGCGAATTTCCCTGAGCCACTTTGGGGTCATTTTAGTTCTACTTCAGTGATGAGGTTTTGGGAGCCTGTGTGTCTTTGGATATCTGGCTTAGTGGGAGTTGGATGTTTTCTGAATTTATCCCCTTCAGCCCTTTTCTGGTGTCATGATCACCAAGAACACTGTATTGGTGTCCTTCCCCCGCATTACTCTATGGTTTCAGCTGGGGCCCTGTGTGATTGGCTGATCCTCCCTTCAGGTTCAGTTTATTGTGTCTCTTTTTATATAGAGTACTGTTTTATGTTTTGTATGTATGTGTATATGTGTGACATGTTCATTTTGTACAGGTGCAGGCATGTGTTTGGGTATGTGCGCATATGTGTGCATGCATGTCAGGTGTCACCATTAGGAACACTGTCACACATCTTGCAAACAGGGTCTCTCATTGCCTTGGAGTTCACAAAGTAGGACAGACTTGTTGCCTGTTGAACCCCATTGATCATCCTGTCTACTCCATCTCACTGCTGGCATTGCAGGTGTGTGTCACCACATCCAGCAGTTGTAGGTGGGTATTGATGCTCAAATTCAGGTGTTCATGGTCATGAGGCAAGAAATTCAGCAAGTGAGCCATCTCCCTAGGCCTTATAGCATAGATTTCATAGAAATTCCAAGACAAAAAGAGGAAGACAAAAATTCCTTACAAAGTTTGATGGTCCATGACTTCTAGTCCTTAGAGAAGACTTACAATTTTCATGTTATTTACAAATAAATATTACCCAATATAGCAGAATTAGGACTGGATGAAGAAAATAACACAAGAAAGGCAGATGTTGCATGTTCTCACTCTCCTGCCATTCCTGACCTGGAACAACTGAATTTGCTGGCATACCTGACAGGCAACTGCAGGCCCAGGCAATAGGGATGGGAAGGTTTAGGGGCAGGGGAAGGGAATGCGGGGAGTGAATAAAGACAAAACTAAGAACAAGATGAACTGGTACCATAGAAAGCTTTCTCCCTAAAGGTAGACTTAAAGATGCATCCCCAAAAGTAGTATGGGGGACCATCTGAAAAGAAGTGTCAGTGAGAGTAGGATGCAGGTTAACCTTAAAAAATACTAGTTATGTCTTACCTTAGCAGGGGCGGGGGCACAAAATAAAGAAAGTAAAGAAAAATATTAGTTCAGTCTAATGGCTAAAATGTCAGAGACATTCTACAAAACATCCACTACTCAGCAGGACTGTCAAGGTCATGGAAGATAAAGGCTGAGAAGATTCTCCAACCAAAATGAAGGCAGTAAGTAAAATTCAATTAATCTGTGGTTTAGTGGTTAGTATTGAACCAATGTTATTTTCCTGGTCTCCCAGTTCAATCAGCATTAATCCAATTTTTTACGGGTGGAGGTTGAGATACTGTCTTGCTTTAGCCCAGGCTGACCTGGAATTCACTATGTAGTCTCAGGGTAGCCTTGAACTCACAGTGATCCTCTCCTGAGTGCTGGGATTAAAGGTGTGCACCACCTCACTCAGCCTAAACCAATTTTTCAATTCCTAAATATATCAGTTATATAAAATGCTAACATTAGAAATTACATTTTTTCTGCTTATTGTATTGTTCTATTGTAGAAAAAGGGGTGTAAAAATTCCAACTCTGATTGTGGATTATTTCTTTTAATTCTCCTAGTTTTTGCCTCTTTTAAAGCTCTGCTGTTACATGCATTCACATGTAGAATGTTTTTTTTAATCTTCCTGATGAATTTGCCTTTTGATTGTGTTTGAATGTGTATGTGTGTGTGTGTGTGTGTGTGTGTGTGTGTGTGTGTGTGTACAGATAGGCTCTGACCTGTAATTTTCAGGACCAAAAATTGATGCCACCCACATTGAGCTCTTGGTTGGAGAGACCTATGAAGTCCCCCAAACAAGACAGGCTTCTGTCAAAGAACTTGATTTTCCACCAGAGGTAAGAGGTTTGACCATCTTGCTGAAGACAGCATATGCTGCTGGCACAGAATACGGACAGACCTGGATGGAATATGGAAGATAGCCAGTCCTCAGCCAGTTAGCCCATCTATGCTGGAAAGCACTACATGATATACTAGGGAAAAGTAGCCAAGAACAATGTGAGAAAGCAGGGGTCTAAGCTATTCAGAATAACCAGCCAGATATTCAGAATCACACACCAGTTCAATGGTAGCACACAACCTTGGTAGGAAACCAGTGACACTCTGATTGGTTAATAGATCTGCTCAGTGGAAAGAGTCCCATATCTGGAACTGGGAACCAGGTCAGAATGCTATGGAGATAAAGATCATGCTCTGCAATGGCAAGCTCCCACTAGTTTTTGGCTAAAAGAGGGCCTGCATCCATGAAAATCTCCCTCAATTAAAAAACACTTATCTAATTTATCCTATGCTGACTTTACTCTCGGTTGGAGAATCTATTTTTCTTTTTCAGAAACTAGCGAGTCCTGAGGGGAGATAAAGTACCCTTTGTATCTCAGTCAAGGCCCAGGAGAAAGCAGAGGAATTGTGGAGATGAGCAAGAGCGCTGCTTCCATGCTGAGCCTGACAATCAGCACCAGGTGCAGGAGACAGATGCTGAGGATACTCAACACAACACAAAGCAGAGATCCAGAGGCTCCTCAGAGCTCATAAGTGTGCAAGAACTTAAAACACAGCCACCAAGGAGCATGGGATTTTGTAGAAGTGGGGGCAGAATCACAGTGTGGGACGTCATACCCACAAGCATTACCGCTATCATACCAATAACTGACTGCTGCTCTCACAATGCACAACTAAACTCACCCTCCATGAGGATTATCAGCGACTACACTCAGGAAGGCCCCCAGTGGAATGGGGTCAGGGAGGAGGGAAAATATGCTGCTAACACATGAGGTATCCATCCATACAATGTATATTCTTCTTCTTCTTCTTTTTTTTTTGAGAGAGACGGAGAGAGACGGAGAGGAAGACAGATAGAGATGGACATGCCAGCAGCCTCTCAGCTGCTGTGAACGAAATCCAGATGCATGCACCCCCTTGTGGTCAAGTGCAGTATTGTGCCCTTGCGTCACTTTGCATCTGGCAGAAGGTGGGACCTGGAGATTGGAATCGCTGGAGATTGGAACTGACATTCTGAGGCTTAGAAGGCAGGCGCCTTAACTGCTAAGCCATCTCTCCAGCCCACAAAGCATGTTCTTAATAAAACAAAAAGATATGTATGTTTACATGCACACATAATTGTAAATGGGCATGGGTTTGACTGTAGAGAAAAAGCACTCCACTTGCAAATATGATGTGTATTTTCAAATTTAGGATGTAATTTATATGTTGCCTCATAAAAATATTCTAATAATGCCAGCAACACTACAATGAACAATATGATTAAGTATGTGAAGTGCAGTAAGACAAACAAAGTTACAAACACAGCTATTCCACTTCTTGACGTGTGATTTTGCTCAGGTGTCCTAACTTTTTTTATTTTTATTTTTTTTTATTTTTGGAGAGAGACACAGAGACAGACAGACAGAGAGAGAGGGAGAGGGAGACAGCTGCTGTGAATGAAATCAAACTGGCTGTTACAACACTAATAAGGACATGTCGATTTCCCATCACATGAAATAAAACGTTCTAATTGGACATGGCTCGCATACAGTATTCTTGAAGGTGATTTGAGGATCAGGTTTGTACTTCTTCCAAATGTTGCACCTCACATTTAAAATGAGACAATAAACTTCACGACGTAACCTTCAAGGCTTTCTGGCGCTGATCCCCAGAATCTTGAGTTTAGATTCACTTAGTTCCAAAGGTCAATTTAACATTACTTATGATGTGCATAGAGGGTTCTTTAATTCATTTACACATGATCACAGTAAAAATTGTTTTCACATGAACAAATCCACACTAGACAATGGAGCTATTATATTGCAATACACTAATTTACAATATGTAGAAAAACTCAGTTTGGAAGACCAGAAAACACCCACGGGTATATTGAAGAGCTGTTTCACTGGGGGTCAGATCTAGACTCCTGCTTTCCAGTATGGCTCATTTTGCCTGGTCGTGTGCTAGTTCTCTCTCATGGTTCTATTAAAGATCATTTTAGTATTTTAATACCTGATAGTACATTTCTTCACAACCCACACATAAAACAACCTTTATCAATTACTTTCAAAGTGATGCCTATGGTAAGAATTCCCATCATGAGATGTATCTCCCAACTGAATAAAGTCCTACAACATTTCACATGATCTACTCATTCTGTGCTGCTTTTATTCTTGCACAATTTTCATGATTTGACCTACACTGTGTTAATAGTCTTGTATTCCCCATGATTTTGTTCAGTGAAAATATATTCTCAAATTAACTTCTGAGCAGGGAATCAAATAGTCCCTATTAAACAGAAATGTGGATATCATGATAACATTTCTGCATGCAACAACTTCCTTTCTATTATCACCCAGGTCTTCATCTTTGCATGCCATTAAACTGTCCCTCTTTCTAGAATTATGTACCTACTTATTTCATACTTATACAGGGAAAGATCACACTAGGGTTTTCATTCTTTTTTTCTATGTTGGCAATAACTGAGTTAGATGACCAGCACACATACTTCAGACATAGATCTGTGTCCCAATTCTTTGGATGAGGTAGTGAAGAAAAAATGACATTTCTTAATTGCATATATTTATTATATATATACTTAAGGGTTTCATAAAGATATTTTCATTCATGTTTATCACAACTTTTCCATCCACATCATCCTTCTTTCCTTCATTCCACTCATTCACCTCGCTCTTTATGCATCTATACCAATCAAAAACCACAAATGAGAGAAATCTTCAGCATTTGTATATCTTAGTCTGATTTATTTTGCTTCATATGATTATTTTTTCTTGCATCCATTTTTTTTAATGAAACAATTTCATTTTACTCTATGGCTGAATAAACATTGTCTATTTTTAAAGATTGCTATTAATCCAAATGTTTGTTCTCAAAAAAGTGGCATTTATTTTGTTCAAAGACACATTGTTTTTTCAGTTCTTTGCAACAGATAGAATATTAAATAATAATAATAACAGCTCTTTATGTTATGAAAATTGGTCAAGTGTGAGCTAAGCAAATTACTGTTACCTTATATTTGTTTTTGTTATGGTCGTTATTGATAAAATATTGGCTTACTTTCTATAACTATGTTTACTGTTCACATTATATTTCATAATTTTTTCCTCAGTGCTTTTATCATTAGTTAAAAAGTATATCCTATACAAAATTAATAAATATAACCTGAAAAAGTACTTTAAACTCTCTTACAGGGTTGTTATTTTTCACATGTACCAAAAGGTGCCCAGACGATGAAATTCCCTGCAAATATCCATATGTGTGTGTATTCATTCGTAATCACAGAAGAATTACAAAATAGTGTATTTGAAGTCCTCTTTTTAGTTTACATCTTTTTCTTATTTTCTGAAGTTCCCTTCTGCTAATGTTTTTTCTTCAATGGTGGGTGGAGCAGAGGTGAGACAATGGCCAGGGCGGTTGTTTCATGTTGCATAATTTTACTGGCAGATGTGTTTCTATTCATGCCAGATACAGAGGACACAAACAGACCAAAGAAATTAATGCATCCAGATCCAGCAAGGTGAACCAATGAGTTTATTGGAGCTACTTAAAGGAGCATGAGCGATGGATAACTTCACAATTGTGGGTGACTCATGAACCTGCAGTAACTGAAAAGTCACCCTGCCTGGATGATGAGTCCTGACCTTGACTGCCTCGACTTCCAGACTTTCAGGTAGCTACATCAGCCTGAGATTCTCCCCTACCCTAGCCACAGTTTATTACTTGTTGAACCTTGGGTACCGGCCTCATGAGTGTTCTCAGTTTCATAATGTTATTTAGTCTTGTGACTTTCCTGTTTATTTTTCCCATGAAGAACTTTTAAATCTACAGGAAACAGCTACATTATACTACCCTGCCCTTGGACTTGAAACCTTGCCTCATTCTCCTAGTTGATGGAATTAAAGTCATAAACCATCAAATTCATCTTGCGTATTGTCAAGGATGATTTCTCTTATTTAGAAGGATGAATTATACAAACTCAGAATCGTATAGCAGTTAATTGCATAAAAAGAAGAAGGTGGAATAGGAGGAGGGAGAAGGAAGGAAGAAGAAAGTAGAAAGGAAGAAAGAAGAAAATATAGAAAAAGAAGGAGGAGACTAGGAAGAATCCGAGGTCACATAATCATCCAGAACAAACCTCAGAAGAGAGGTGTGCATTTCCTTAACTTCCCTCTCCTTCCTTCCTTCCTTCCTTCCTTCCTTCCTTCCTTCCTTCCTTCCTTCCTTCCTTCCTTCCTTCCTTCCTTCCTTCCTTCTTCTCTGCTCTTTCTTCCTCCTCCCCAGAGACTGAAGCCAAGACCTCACACACACTGACCACTCTACCAATGACTATTACACCCCTTAGCCCAGCCTTGCTATTTATTACTGAAATGTGACTAAAAGAGTTAGAGTATAGAGAGTGCCATAACCGATGACTGAAGAATCCTCAAACATGTCATGAAACAGCAGGTTCAGTGGGTGAGTACCCTCAGTGTCTCATGATATCAGAGAGATGCCACAATATCTCTTGTCAACCAACTCATGGAAGTATACGGTGTATATTCAAATATTTTGCCAAAATTCAGCAGCCAGGAGTTGAAGTGATTGTAGTTCCCTGTGAACTTTATGTTTCATTCTTCAGGAAGGAAATGTGACTCTCAGAGGTTCAAGGTGGGCAGTAACTGCTACCCTCACAAGCCCACAATGAAGCTGGTCATGCTCGAAGCCCAGCAAGCAAAGCCCCCATCTGCACAGGATTTTCAGCTCATGAAACCTAATGAGGTTTGGACTTGATATAGAAAAATAGCATTTTCATTCCTTTAATTTTCTCCCTACTAAACTGGGAATATGTATTTTTTTTTAATCTGTCCATTCCTGTATTTAAGAGTAAAATAACTTTATTTCAGTTTCATAATTAACAAAGGGAAAATAGGCAACAAATAAGAATGTATGTCTGGATAGAACCAACCAGAACCACACCCAGGACTCATTTAGATGACGAAGCTGCACAGTTCTAGAAGTAATGAAGTTTAGAATTTGAACACTCTGAAAGAGGGGATATTCTATGCATGGAAGTAATTACATTTTAAAGGTAGAATGGATATAAATTTGAGGGTCACAGCACTTTATAATAGTTTTAATAATTTCACAAAATTCAAACCTACACAGAATTTCAGAATGTGAATTTATTTACAAAAAAAGTATCTTCCCTGATACAAGTAGGTGAGATAGTCTAATATTCTCAAAAAAAGGACAACAAAAAAGACAGAAAATAAATCTGCATGAAGTAATATAGTCCCATATTTGTTCATCATTTCTACTCATAAATAGTTATAGTCACATCAACTTTGATCTACATAATTTCTAATCTAGCTCTCATGTACATAATCATCCCTCACAAGTGTCCTATGTTGAAATTCCAGTCTGTGGTACTTCAGAATATGAGTTTCTTTGGAATCAGTGTTACTGTAGATACATTTTTAAAGATGAGTCCATTTATGTTCCTTACTCTTCTATGGCATATTTGATTAAAAAGATGAACATAGACAAAAGGAAAAAGTCCTTTGGAGAAAATGGTGGGCAAAGGTACAGGCAGGAGGTCTTCATCAGGAAGACAAGGCAGGAGACTAGAGCAGGTTCTTGCCTCAGGGAAAGCCAGCCAAAGTGACATCATGCCATCAGGAGCTTCTGGCTCCCTAACTATGAAATGGCAGCATTCTCTCATATTTAACTGACATGCACTGCTTTGTCATATTAAGCATATGAAGTGACTGTCTCAGGCATCGGAGTGTAAAATAAAATTACCACATACAAAGGATGCAAACCATGATTTCTCTTGTGTGGTTTCCTGACCATTGACAATTCTTTAAAAGAACAATTTTAAAAATATTTTATTGATTTATTTATTTGACATAGAGAAAGAGGTTGAGAGAGGAAGAGAATGGGCATGCCAGGGCCTCCAGCCGCTGCAAATGTCTGGTTTATTTGGATACTGGGGAATTGAACCTGGATCCTTTGGCTTTGTAGGTAAGTACCTTCACTGCTAAGCCATCCCTCCAAGCCCCACACTGACAATTCTTAAGGAAGCAAATATTTAATTCATGAAATGATGTCTCACAGGAAATTCCTTCTCATAAAGTATGACACAGTTGACTCTATATATACATATGTATATATATATATATATATATATATATATATATATATATATATATATATGGCAACTTACCAATCAGCACCATATCATTCTAGGAAAGAAATTCCTTAGTTATTCTATACCATTTGTGAGACACGATATTTTTCAGTCATGTTCCATTCAATTTCCACTATTCTTCATGATGTTTCTTCCCAGGTTAGACATTGCTAGTCTTTTCTGTAATTGAAGTTTTGCAGCTATTTGTTTGCTGCTATTTAATCAAGTGACTTCACAGGCAAGATTCTTATCCAAAGAGAAAGATAAAGGCACATGGAATAAGCAGGGCTTGTGCAAAATCACAAGCAAAATGCTGTATTATTTCCTTCTACATTATTCACATAAGTTTTGTAGGTTTCATTATTTCTAACAGCTATATAAAACAATGGTCTCATTGATTCCCAAATAACAAAATGTCTTCAAGGTACTTTTAGAAAAGTTTTTTTTTGTAATTATTTTCATTGTGAAATCTATTCATATTGAATATTCACCTTAAGGAGATACCACTCTGTGTGGTTGCACTCAGACATTCCTGAGAAAAGGAATTAACCTCTCTTAGGACGCTTGAACATTCATGGAGTGGATTGGGCAAGTTACTTTTCAAACACAGACCTGCCTGTCTGCCAGGTGAGCTTCAGGAAAATCACTGATTCATAACTGAAGTACACTGTGTGGGCAGTTTTCTCTTTCTCAGAGTCATTCAATTTGAAAAAAATAAATAAATAAAAAGTGATACGACTATTATCACTTACCTTTACCTAGTTGATAAATGACACAGTTTTTCTATGGGAAGCTTTGACATGAGCCATAATGTAGAGCCCATATTTGCATTGGATTGTAGAATTTCTCCATATGTTTTTTGGCAGGTAAACGAAGAGTCTATGCAATCATTTTTATAGCCTGCTGCACCTAGATGAGTGCCGCAAGTCAGGTAAAAATGTGAACAGAGTTACTAGAATAGACAGTGCTGTGGAATTCGACAGTACGGCAGCATGATTTCCAGCGTTAGATCAGAGGTTTCACTCTAGCAGTAGCAAAGCCACGGGGGAAGTCCGTTACGTGGACTGGGCTTATCACACTGTCTGAGGTCCAGTTGACTGTCAATACACGTGTATCATGTGACAACTCAAGTGGATTTGGTCAAAGCCCAAGCAGTCCAATTAATCAGTTTCCAATAAAGTGGTTGGTTAAAATGCAAACATCCCAGAAGGCAAGACTGCAATGATGTGTGGCTCCACGGTTTCCCTACTGAAAATACTGATTGTTGCAGTTTTCCCTTCAGCGGGGCCATGGAATTTGTGGATCCATTTGACTAAACAAACCTCTTCTTTGCACCCAGAATAGTGTGAGTCACAGGCATTTCCTTCAGCAGGCCACTTGTCAAAACTTATTTTAGAGATGTAAACTATAGAAATGCATGAGTAGTCAGAATGGTGAGTGCCATTTTTCTCCACACCTCATCATTACTTGGGTGTGAGCATTTGCTTATAGATTTCCGGGTGTCTTCAGAGTGATTTTACCACATTTTACACCTTGATCCTCAAAGTCTTCTCTTCTCTCTAGCTTTATCTCTGACAGCATCCTCACCTTCTCACCCAAAGAGACAAGTGTCTATGAGGACTCTCATATTTTATTCCATTGTCAATCCAAAAATCTGGCTTTTCTTGCTTGCAGGAATGCTTGCAGGAGCTGTGAAACCCCAAATAATACACAAGGAAAGACAGAAATACTTTGTTGGCAGAGTGCACATAGAAACCCAGGTGGAGGTGGTGTCAGCACTGAGGTTACAAGCTGATGAAGAATCATGAACTTGTGGACTCAAATATTTCCCCATAGTACTGGCCTTCGTGAGCGATCAAGGAGTTACATTGAAACTGGGCAGTAAATAATTGTCATTTTCTCTGTAGGGTGACACTTTTACCAAGCCTGTTTATATGCAAAGCTACACTGGGACAGAAACTTCTTTTGCTCTGAATGTCAAAAGTAGAAAACCAGAGGTGATCCATTGTGAATTATCCTACAAGACATATTCCAGGAAGTACTTGTCATTGCACAGGTGACATCAGCCCAGTCGCATGAGGTCATGGATGTCATGGGAAAGTGTGGTGTTCTTAGGCATCATGTAAGTATTTACTACACAGGCAGACATATTACATAGCTCTAGGCCAAAATGACAAATGAATATTTTTGAGCACATTATAAGTATATTAAATGTTTATGATTTACTTTTCTGATGGGAATTAAAACAGTAATGTGTGCTCTGTATCATGAAATTAGAGAGAGACTATCAAAGTAAAATTTAAAGAAGCAAGAAAGAAATAAAATTCAGAGCAAGAGTGAATGGAATAGAAGCCAAAGGACTCTCTCCTTTCTTTCTTTCTCCCTTCCTTCCTTCCTTCCTTCCTTCCTTCCTTTCTTTCTTTCTTTCTTTCTTTCTTTCTTTCCCTCTCTCTCTCTCTCTCTTTCTTTCTTTCTTTCTTTCTTTCTTTCTTTCTTTCTTTCTTTCTTTCTTTCTTTCTTTCTTTCTTCTTCCAGGTAGGATATTGCTCAGGCCCAGGCTGGCCTGGAATTCACTATGTAGTCTCAGGGTGGCCTCAAATTCATGGCAATCCTCCTACCTCTGCCTCCCCAGTGCTGGAATTAAAGGCAAGCACCAACATGACCTGTTGACATTTTATTTTATAAATTCTAATATAACTGAGAAGAGGGGGGGGAGAGAAAGAGAGAGAGAGAGAGAAAGAGGAAGAAGAAGAGGAAGAAAAAAGAGGTGAATTTCAGTAACCGAATAAAAAATGTCACTAGAGGCGCTCGTAGTAGTCAATATAATTTAAAAGAGGTGCACAATTTTCCTCTTAACTTACTAGGAAGTGCTGGTAAAAAAAAAAAAAAAAAAAAAAAAAAAAAAAAAAGGTATATAAGAATAAAATTTATGTAAAATATACAAATTTATACACATTTTAAAAAATGATAACAAAATAATAGAACTCTTACTTCCTGCTCCCTGCATGATAAGGTCTTTACCCAGATCTCTACTCAGTATCATCACCCCATATGGAAAGAGGTCTTTGGTTATGCCCCAATATGGAGACTGTGTAGAGAGTGAAATGATACCAGATAGATGTTCTGGGGGAAAGTGTGGCACAATGGTGGCAGTACATATTCACTGTAATGTTATAGAGGTTGTAATAGTGATTCTGTAGGCACAAGTTTTTGATGAGAAAAGGCTCTGTTCTGGGAATAAGTCAGATAATATAACCTTCTATAATATAACCTTTCATGTGAGTATCATTCTTCAGCTTCTTGATTTTTTTTTCTTTTCTTTTCTGTGTTGTATGTGTCAAATAGCCCCATTGGTCCCATGTGTCATAATTATAGAATTCAGGCTATTAGCCCTACCTCCCACAGTATGAAGGACAAAGGCCATGAGCTACCACACCAATCCCACTAGGCATTATGCTAATTAGAGCATTGGGCTTTCTTCTGTTTTACCATTTTCTTCCAGCATCAAACATTTTGATGCTCAGTGTTGCCATACATGATAATATGCTCCAGTCTGGGACTCTGTGATTGTTTCTGAAGTCACAGTCTGGCTGTGTGGAGCACCACCACTGAACTTCCTTATGAACTTGATGTTGCTCTCAATATCTCTCTACAGCATATCCTCCAGGGAGTCTTTGTGGTCATGTAATATATCCTCTCAGCCTTTCTCACTTTCTCTGAATGTCTTGACCCATATATTATTAGCTGCCTGAACAAACTCAGTCATATTCACTTCACTTAACATTGTTCATCTCACTCCTTTAGGCTTCCCCATGTCATCCCTGACATGAATTATCCCCAAGTACTGGAGTATTTTCAAACATGTTTATTAGCATGTCCTGAGCAGAAAATATAGACTAGCATTACATTTCTTTAGCCCTCTAGATAAGGCTATAATTTTAATTCTTAAGATCCCTTTAGGTTGTGGCCAATTTCTAAATTTACTAGTCTACATAGCAGCAGGTCATATATTCTGTGACTAAACCCTGATTATTTGCAAAACAGGACCAGAAGTGTGCTTGCCTTGTGGCTTAAAGTCTCTGCAGTACCTTTTTGCAAAGCAGAAATGATGTCTTCTGCTGAGAAAAAGATGGGCCAATTAGGCAAGCTCTCATAGTTCATAGATTCCTGCAGAACCAATGCGCCCAAGGACGTGCTTCAAGATAGCCTCCTCCCATGAGTAGCAATTACCTTCATGGTGATGGACAACACACCCAACCGGAAGTAGATTATTGAAGCACAGGATTTATCTTGGCTTACAGTTTGAGGGAAGTGTCATAATGTCTACTAAAACATGGCATGAACAAAGAGCAGAGCAAGACCTCTTCTTTTCCGTAAGAATAAACTACCTAACTCTGACAAGATGGGGCTGGATTACAAAATTCCGATGTCCACCCTCTGTGACTCACTTTCTCTAGCAAGGCTCTGCCTCCCAAAGACTCCAGTGGCCAGGGATTAGAATGAGGCTTAATGACAAAGGCATAAGGCTATGTGGGACATTTTATATTCTAACCACCACCATCTTTCAGAACATGCGGTTTCCCAATCAGAATGCTGTCTTTGTATGCCTGTTCTACTTTTACTGAGTATTTCAGCATCTTTGCAGCTCTAGGCCTGTTATGATCAGTTTTATCTTACTGAGCTGAAATGAAACTTTAGCTATTCTTCCACAAAAGGTGATAGAAAACTGTTTGTAAACTGTCAGCATGGTTTTCCGGCTCATATAGAGCTCTTAACTGTTTCTAAAAATCCTTTTACTCCCTCATCCCCCTTCAGCCAGACATCAAACTCAGTTATCAGAATCAGCTATCTCTCCTGTGTTCACAGACATGACTCACTTTCTATATAAATGCCCAGATTGTTTGCTTTTCACATTCCTTTCCAGGAAGACATTTTGGTAGGCCACAAACAGGAAATATTAAGCAGTAGAGCCACAGTATTGTGCTAGGAATTATGTGTGTTCCAGATAATACCCAAGGTAGTTACAACCACTAATTCTGTGTGGCAAGTAATCTTGAAATAAAGTCCCTTTTACTTTCTGAAGATTTTGAAAATTCCTAGACCCTCATGGTTTAGTTTGGATAGTTTTGTTTCCTCCTCCTCCTCCTCTTCCTTCTTCTTCTTCTTTTTTTAATCTCAAAACAAGAGGCAACTAGATTTTCAGGTGATTTACTGGGATAAAGAATTAAGAGAAACAGAGAAGATAGAAAACCTGTCCTTCCAGGAGGTAAGTCTGACCCCTCCTGAGAGGGAGAGGGATAATGAGCCATCTAAGTTGAAGGTATTGACTGGCTAATCATGAGGACCCTGGAGGTGATGTTCATATCTGTAGATGCCTGCGTGTTATGGAAGGGAAGTTTGGGCACAGGCATAAATGTGGTAGTGACTGGACATCCATTGTGTTTCCTAGTGTCTTTTGCCTAAAAACAGCAGAATAATACTAGTATGTTGCAAGCCCAAGACAGGCCTTTGCTGCTTTATGCTAAGATAAAACTGGTCACTGTGGAAAAGACTGGACAGAGCACATACAAAAGAGAAACTTCTAATGCTAAGATATGGTGAATTATACATTTCCAAAAGGTTATAATAATGATTTCCATTTCAGAGTTCCTTGAAAACTCAAACATTGTATTGTATAAAATATTTAAAGCAATATCTTATAATTTAATAAGATTTATATTCTCTGACACCAGTGACTTGAGCCATAGATAATATGATGTATCTTAATAAAATTAAGAACTATTCTTATGAGATTTAAACTGAGACAAACTGAAACATTGGATTTATTTTTAACAAATAAGCTCAAATGGTATAAAAGACCTTATAGTTATTTCAAATTTTTGAAGTTGGATTTTAAAAATAACCCTCACAGTTTTCCTTTGAAACATCTCTAATCTTTCCAATTTAGTTGTGAATGAAGAGTGACCTACATCACTTTATTTTTTTTTTTTCTTTGTAACAGAGGTGGTAGGAATAGAACAGCAGGTTTTGCCTGAAAATAAGCATGCGGGCTTGTGTGAATATATTTATAGATGCTATATTATCTTTTGCACTCTATGTTCAAAAGATTAGCAGGTCACTGTATTTGGAGGAGAAAGAAATGTAGAACTACCCTGGGAAGTAAAACTATTAAGAGCAATGGACTTTCACACCACGAAGCTGTGGAAAAGACATACACATTGAGACCTATCAAATGTGCCTTTAACTTCTGCATAGGGGGTAGAAGAGCAGCAGAGAAACTGCATGGGAAATGCAGAACGTTACCTGAGATCAAGGTCAACTATCAGGAATGCAATGATAGACCTCACACTAGTCCCAGACAATTTCACACTGCAGGTGGAACGAGGAGTAAGAGATGAAAGAAGTTAAGACAAACCAAACAGAAAAAAAAAATAATCGCGAAGGCAAATGCTCTCTTTCCACTAAGCATCATGTACTTTTTGTGACTTTCAAGCAGTACGTATAAATTTCACACGCATAACCACAGTTCATATTTACAATATACGTATCCATCATTTCATGGATTGAATTTCCATTTTCTCAAAGGGCATAATTTCTGAATCTTTGCTCATCAGCACACGCTGTTTTCTACCTCTCCTGTGTTCCAGGTATCCACTGGCTCCTGGTTAAACTCTCCTTTGATCATATTGACCTGCTCCACTCTCACTGTCTCCAGCATTATTCCTGTCTCACTAGTGGTGAATTTTATTATCTACAAGAATCGTCCCTCTCTCTCTTTAAGAGGGTAGGGATGTACAGTGCTCATCACTTTCCATCTCCATGTTACAGGACCAATTACCATATTGCTTCAAGAAAAATGCCATATTTTCTCTTTGTCCCCATTTATGGTGTAACACATCACGACTCTATTGATAAAAAATACAAATTGTTCCCCTATGTAAATTTATGTGCAATTTATTTATTTATTTAATTATTTAATTATTATTGTCTTAATCACAGATCCCCTGGGAAAGCTGCTACCTCACATTCTTTAAGTAAATGTCAAGTGCCCTGGTCTTTTCCTCTTTCAACGTTGCTCTACTATAGAGTCAATTTCCAGAAAACTAGCTAACTGATACACTTAGGGGGTTATAGAATCCCAGCCTTCCTACTTCGGAAACCTTTCAGTTATTATGCTTTGCTGCCGTTCTCTACGTGGGTCAGGCCCTCATTATCATGGTTCAGTCTTCCACCATGCGCTTTTCCATGCATCCACCATTACATTAGCTTGATTGTTCTTCCAAATGGCTGTGTTCTTTCCTTCCCCAAAGTTAGACTGAGTTTCCACTGTCTTGAATGTTCCTTCTAGTGATAGCTACATTATTCATTGATTTTTTTCTTCATTGTCTTCTGTTTAGAAGTTACTGGTTCATAATACTCTCTTACTAAACATATTCATGTAGTGAACCACTCTTGACACTGTCACAGGTTTTGAAGTGTGGACTTCCAATGGGACTGAGTTAATTTCACAACCAAACAGCTGAAAAGCAAATGGAATGGAGTGGATCCGGGGTGAAATTAGCACCCTAGGATTTATTACTGTCACCTCTGACTTGAGTCAAAGTTTAATATAAGGACATGAAAGAACATGCAGAAAACAAGCAATGTGAGAGAGCAAATTCTGTCTAAATTTAACGGAGCATCGTTACTTTTCTTTGTTTCAAAATAAATGAACAGCACATTAAAACTGTGATCTTTGACATGCAAAATGAAGTGGAAGACCTTCATATTCTTCACAAAGTTCACTATACAAAATTCAGTGTCACCCAAAGTTTTATGTTTCATCAGTAAGCCTTGTTAGAGGAAGAAGTATGACAGAAGTTCCCCTTGACTATTGTTACTCACACAGTGGTTTATGTTATATTTGACTATAGTTGGGGGCCACTAAGAAAAATACAAAACTAAACTAATCCAGGGAGTCATTAGAAAGCAAAAAGAAGTTTATTTATGTTATATTTCTGTTAATAACACCAATCATCAAAAATTAGTGTTGACCAACTTGTTCAACAACGCTCCCTGTAGGAACTCCAGCAATAGATTTTTCTTTTTTCTACAATGAAGGAACATGTGCCTAACATGACTTCCATAGGAGACATGCTACTAAACACTGAACACATTGCACATGTCACTGGACAACATACATAACATACATTTTAAATATATATATATATATATATATATATATATATAGATAGATAGATAGATAGATACCATTCTGGTCAAAACTATATTGGAAAAGTAGTTTTGAGAGATAAAGTTTGATTATTGAAAACAACTTTGTTTTATCCAAAAGTGAATTTAAACCAATGCCGGGAAGCTGGCACAGCAGGTAGGGTTGCTTCTTGTACCACATGGGGACATGAAGATAAGTGGCAAAACAGAAATCTACAAGAAGGAAGAGGCAGAAGACTAGACCCTGGTCATGACTTGTCGTCACAGATTTCAAAGCCCCACAACCACGTGCAACACATTTTTAAACACCAAGTCTTTGGTGACTTGTTATTGCAGCTACATTAAGACACCAGGAAACAACGTAGTGAATGTCACTCTAAATAAGAAGAGTAAATGTTTCTGGTTCTGACATCTGTCTATGGGAAAAAAAAAATAATGCCAGAAAAAGAAAATTCCACCCATTAAGAGATTCTAAAATGTTCTTTGGAGATCATTGTAGAATCTTGAAAACTATCTTCTGGGAATTTATTGCCTCAAAATAGCATGTAGATATTTAGAAAGTGACTGTGTACAGCTCTTACGATACTATAGGAGCTCTTACAATCCACTCAACTCTGGAATATGGAATTCAGACCTCAGACGCATGATTAAGTTTAAAGCAAAAATTTCTATGATTATATCAAAATTCTTTATTCTGTTTCACATGAAAGAACTAGATTTCATGAGTGGGCTCATGAACCAATGTTAAATATTGGGGAGATATTATACTAAACTGGAAATAACACAGCATTCAAGTGATGAAAACAAAAAAAAATACTCTTAGAGTTTGATTTTTGCATTAGAGAAAATCATATGCTTTTGAAAAAGAGACTAGCTATGCAATTCATTTCATTCAGTCCTAACAAACTGCCTTCAGCTGCCTTGTGCAGAATTAGATAAGAAACAGTGAAAATGATTGTACACATTTTCAGTCCCCTTATAAACTGCTTATCTGATCTACCCCATTAGTTCCTCTTATAGCTAACTGTTAAATCCTAATGTCTACTTAGCACCATGGTGTCACAGTTGCAACGGCGTGAATGATATCATTTCTAGAGACTAAAGCATTTAAAAATGAATTATTCTGAATTACTTTTTTGTAAATGTCTACCTAAATGGAATACCTGAGCTACGACTTTCCGAATTTCCATTTAAACACAGCTGTAGTTACCATTTTTACTGAAGAAAACACGTCTGTGGCAATGTAGAGTTAGTGCTAAATTTATGCCCCCATTGAACAGTACCCAAAAGTCAGTTTCAGAGGATTGTTCACAGAAGGGTTGAGGGAGGGCTCTGGAAAAGTGGTAATGGAAATGGATGTGCCTCCATTAAGAGTGATAGCTTCAACCTCCAGACTAAAAGAGGTGCCTTGGGGCCATGTGAATGTTCTTGCTCAAAGTATACATTTTAGGAGTAAAAGTTCTCTTCTATCACACTTTGGGGGAAAGCACAAATCTTTGTGTGTTATATTTTTTTTTCTTTTGTAGCAACTTTACTTTGTGCCTGCCAAAATCTCAGCTAGACATTCCTAATGTGCTAAATGAGCAAATCTCTGAGGTTCCTTCCAGCTTTAAAATTCTACAGCATTGTGGTAACTAGTGCTGCAAATGTGCCCAGAGTTATAGTTTGTTCCTGAAAAATAAAAAAAAAAAAAAAAAAGTAATAAAACAGATGAAGGTGCAGGTGCCATATGAAAAGCCAAATGACTGAGAACACCAACATGAGGTTCTCGATGCCCTCGCCACCCAGCTACAGAGCAGATCTGAGGAGCTACTGCTGCTTAGTTTACTTTGGCACATGAAAGTTCATACATGCTGTGTGAAACATTTTATAACAACTCAGACAAAAAAAAATAAAGACTTATATATGTGTACATATGTGTGTGTACACACACACATACACACATATATATACATACATACTCAGGGAGTCTTAAAACTAAAATAATATGACTATGTTTTATGAATATTTGTTAATTAATACTAACTCTGCCCAAGATTGACATTGTGCCCACTTGGGATAGTGCTAGTTATTGTTAGTGTAAGAAAATAATTTGATGTCTCAATAAAATTATATTATTTATTAATATATATTATTCATGAGTATATGTATGCACAATTGTGTGTGTGTGCTGGATTCAGATAAAGAAACAACAGATGTAGGTATTGGAGAAAGATTAGGACTATGGGGTTTTAAAATGATTTTACTCATCAGTCACATATTTCCCTTAGTTTGCACTTGCCTCTCACTGGGAGAAGAAATGAATTTAATAAAGAAGGAAATTAAGACTCTGGATGTGAACTCAAAACATGTGGAGCTCAAGTAAATATTTTAAATGTAGATGTAATTTCTTTTATGTTTCATTTATATTTGTTTCCGCTTCTATAAAAATAGCCAATAGTTTACAGTAATTCGGAATACCTAATTGAGGCTGTGAGAACAAATAAAATGGTATATTTGGTGCATGGATTTTGTCTAAGTGAGTTGGCTGGAACGAAAGATAATTCATGTAAATCCTGCTCAAGTTTCTCCCTGCATTCCAACCACTGATTTTAGTCATGTTAGTATCATTTATAGACATGGGTTGATAAAATAAAATACCCTAATGAAGAAAGCAGTTGTAAAGGGTGATGAATACTGTGTGTAGAAAGACAATACACACAACACCTAACTTGTGGATTTTGGAAAATCTGATGGCATTTGTGTTGGAATCAAGTTATTATATTTTAATATTTATAATCTTTTATATTTGTTTAATATGATTAGGAAGATATAGTTTTTTTTGATCTGTTAGAAAATTCAGGAATATAAAAGGAAATATCAGAATATTTTAGAAACAGTGCTTACCTTAGAATATAACTAAACCACATAGAAATGTAGGCTGAGTACAACTTCCTACCTTATGCAAACACAAAATAGTTTAGCCATTCCACATACACTAAAGATTAAAGCATATCATGCTGAGAGGTCACATGTTTTCACTTAGGGCTTAATGGGAACTAGAGAGATGCCTCAGTGGGTACAGTGCACTTAGTATGTGCTGGTGCATGTGCACAGGAGTGCATGTGTGTGCAGGCGAGAAGACAACCTTGGGTGCTGGTCCTCAAGAATTCTGTCCGTATTTCTGAGGCAGTACCGTTTGATGGTCTAGAACTCACCGATTGGGCTAGACTGCATGGGCAGTGAGTCACAGAAATCTTCCTTTCTCCATCTCACCAGTGATGCAATGACAGGTACATTGCACAATGCCTGGAAATTACATGGGTACTAGGAATCAAGCAGAGGTCCTAAAGCCTGGGAGGAACTTTACTCACAGGAATATCTCTCTATCCTACTAAAAAGATTTCATTTAGCTAAAATAATTAAGAAATAAAGCATGAAAGGCTTACTTGAAATGAATAAAGAAAGTAAGGTTAGAACTGAGTATTCTAAGATTAAAGAAATAGCAGCAGCAGCAGAAGCAGCAGTAGTGGTGGTGGTGGTACTTTTGGTGGTGCTAAGTGCAAAAAAAAAAAAAAAAAAAAAAAAAAAAGGATTATAACCCATACTAAAAATGCACAACAAGACAAAGCTATATAATTTATCTCTATTTTCTGAAAAAAAAATGTTATTTCTTCTTCAACTGCTTTGATATATTTGGCACTCATATCTAAAATACTGGTTTGAAGAAAGGATACTAATTTTTGGACAACAAATTATTTACACAGATGATTATATTTCTTATTTGTCTTGCATTATTTTCACTATTTTTCCAGACATTTTCCAAAATTAAATGATCAAATATTTCTATCCAAAATTATTTATTAGGAATATATATATATATATATATATATATATATATATATATATATATAAATATATGTAAAATATAATATAAATAAAAAATAAATTATAAAAACTTAAAAAATTAACAAAAAAAGAAGTAATAAGACTGAGCTGATGGTTGAGAATAAGAAAGATCACATTTTGTCAATATATGCTTAATTCTGAAGTTGTGAAGTTGTCATTTTTAAATTTGACAAGAAAGTAAAGAGAACTTAAAAATATAATAAAAGGAATTTTCAATAAAGACAAATGTTGAAAGATATATAGATAGAGGAATGATAGACAAGAGAAATAAAGTAAAATTAAATAAAATATACCTAAATTGAATTATAATTTTATGGAATCATCCAATTTGGAGAAGAACTAAATCATTTGTTTCAGGGTAGTCCCTCTGCACAGGGTCTGTGCAAGATGAGAATTCCTACAGAATGACCAGGCAGTGGCCAATTTGATTTGTAAATCATGGGCATAGAATTGGGTTCTGACAGTTATATATTTTTTTTTTCACAGAACCTCTAAGATGTCCACTTTATAAATATCCTACTTGTCACACAATTGATACACTCACTCATGAAAGAAGACATCTGGTCGTGGAGATCAGAATGCAGACCAGGGCGATGACGCAGCTGGAACACGTGTGTGTGCTGCTGTACTGGTGTCTCCAGGAAATGACAAAGCACAACAATGGATCCACTTAGTATTCTGTTTCAGGCTTAAGAAAAAGTGACCAGCAGGGAGTGACCTGTAAAATCATTATCATAATTGTTATAAGTGTTGGAGGATAATTATTATAATAAAATTAGTAAAATGGTGAATATGTTCTCTTGAAATAGTGTCCTGAGTATGCACTGTTTCAGCATTTTTTGGAGAGAGACACAGAGAGACAGAGATGACAGAGAGAGAGGGAGAGGAAGCAGATAGAGATGGGCACGCCAGCAGTCTCTCAGCTGCTGCAAACAAAATCCAGATGTATGCGCCCCCCCTTGTGGTCAAGTGCGGCATTGTGCCCTTGCATCACTTTGCATCTGGCTAAACATGGGACCTGAAGATTGAAACCGTTGAAGATTGGAACCAGAATTCTCAGGCTTAGCAGACAGGTGCCTTAACCACTAAGCCATCTCTCCAGCCCTGGAAATTTTATTCTTTAACCTTTTCTTGCTTAAGAAAAGGATTAGACAGCCTGTGGACGAGAAACCAACCTTGTTATAATTGGAAACTGTTTGTTTAACAAATGAAAATTTTGCCTTTATCAACATTTCCATTACCTTGTAAGATAAGCCATTAAAAATCTCTCTCAGACTGGAGAGATGGCTTAGCAGTTAAGACACTTTACCTGCAAAGCCTAAGGACCCATGTTCAATTCCTCAAATCCCACATAAGCCTGATGCAGTCAAAGGGGAGTGGCACATGGAATTATATATCACATTAAATAAAACATTGTTCAAAATTTAAACATCATTCTCATGCTGCAAAACTTACATTTGACTATTATTTCAAAGATGGTTACTAAAGTTCACAATTTAAAATTACACATACAGGTGTATCATTGACACACATCATTCTAGTGGTAGGTAAGAAAAACAGATTATTAAGTTATATTAAGTGAATTAAGTAGGAAACTAGTTATAGTAATTTTATCAATATAAACTTGTATATACAAATGTCCTATCTGTTGTGTCAAAATTTGGACAGCATAAATCAAGTGTTAAAATTGATCTCTTTACATTATATTTAAATCCAATTTCCATAAAGATTATAATAAACATATTAAATATCATATGCAGTTCAATGTAAATATTGATAGCATTATATTTCTCTCCATGGCTCCACTCATCCCTGAAGCCACATTGTGTCTCAAACTATCTCAGGCTTACTACTTTACAGTCAAAGGGAGAAAACCCAAAACTAATTTATTAATTAGCCTTAAATAAATCAGTAAAATAACTATTTTACTAATGATCATTTTATCATTGTGGCACCCTAATAACATGTTCACTGTTGTTCTCTGGCATTGCTGAATATTTTTCCTCTGTGCAATAATAGCAAGTCTTGGATTTTAAGTTAATAAAATTTTGCCTTCCCCAAAGAAGGAACCAAGGTATTATTTTACTCTTCACTGACACGTACAACATCTGAAAAGTAATTGGGGAACTATTAACCTGTCTGTACCAGGGTGTTCTCTCTCTCTTATTCTCTCTCTCTCTCTCTCTCTCTCTGTCTCTTCTCTCATCTAGGTAGGTGCCGCTGATCAGCTCCAGGGAATCTCACATGCCAAGAAAGCCATCACACATCTTCTTGGTAGTGCCTTCTGCCAGGTGTCTCACTTAGGGAAATAGAGCATATCATTCCTCCATTATGTGACAACCCCATGGAGAATACACGCTGCAGATACAATCATTACATTTCAATTTATACTCTTTCTGCCTACATTTGTGGCACCAATATGCTTGCGGTGAGATCTGTGCCACTGTGAAAAAAAAAAAAAAAAGATATAGAATCTCATATTCCTTTCTGTGAACAAAAACAAGCCGTCAGTATTAGTTCTGAGACACTCGTCTACGCTTTGGTATTTCAGGAAGCACTGAGCCACTCCTTTGAAAACCCGTTCTATCACTTTGACCCCAGATAATTGAGGCAATAGATTGGCTCAGAAATGGAGGTCAAGTTCAGAAGCATTTGGCCTCACAGAGAACAACCAGTCATGGCAGAGCTCAGATTAGCTTGGATTGACCCAGGAACCTATGAACAGCAGTCGCTGTGTCTTCCTACAGCAGAAGCTCAGCTTAATCAATTTTCTCCTTTGAGGTATTGAGCAAATATCCCTGAATAAATATCAAAAAGTTGCATTGTAGGAATTCCTGTGTTGGATGGAAGAATGCATTCCATACACACTAACTATAGAATGGCTAAGATCTGCTTGGATTAATAAACAACTAAAGTTTATAGCTTTAAGTGTCATAATGAATTCAACGTAGAAAATATAAAAAAAAAAAAAAAAAGACAAAGAAATCTCAGACAAATTGTTATCAAATTTCTCAAAACTAAAGAAAAATGAGCCTTGAAGGCCATCAAGGAAAACATATGGATGAGAAACAATTCCAAAAGACCACATATTTTTCATCAGAAATTATACCAGGAGAAAATAATGGAACCACAATTTTACAAAGAGCCAGTGTCTTTCCCTGATTGTGCACCTTGCACCTTGGAGAGTTTTATCAGTTACCATTGTAACTTTTGTGTGTGAGCTCTGGTCCCTCCTAGGTCGTGGAGCCCCACAGTATGCAGGTTTCAGACATGCATGACAATGCCCAGATACATGACATGGGTTTTGCAGTCTCAAATTATGCGATCACACGTGCCCTCAGGCCTTCATGCTTGCAGAGGCATCCTACTTCATCATTGAATGATCCCTGTAGTCCTCTTCACTGTTAGGGTTTTCATAGTAGAGGTCGTGCACATCTTTGGTTAGAGACATTCCAAGTTACTTAATTTTGTGTCTTGGAAATGGAATCTTCTCTAATTTTTTCTCAGTATATTTGTCAGTGACATACAAGACGACTACTGATTTTTGCATGTTAATTTTGTACCCTGACATTCTGGTAAAAGTGCTTAACAGTTGTAAAAATAGTATAGTTGAGTCTTTTAGTCTCTTATATGTAGAATCATATCATCTACAAAGAAATGTTCTTTCTTCATTACAAATCTGCATCCCTTGTATTGTTTGTGCTTGTCTTATAAGAAATAAAACACTTCATTAAATAGAATGGGAGAGAATAGACCCCCGATTTGAATGGGAATGCTTCGAATTTTCACCATTTCACACGATGTTGGCTATAGGTTAATAGCCTTTATTATGCAGAGATAATTTCTCCTTATCCCTAGTCTGTCCAGTGTTTTTGTCATAAAGGAATGTTGAATTTTGTGGAAGGCATATTTAATTGCAGTCAAGGACCACTGCACAGGAGGGAATCCATGCCTGGTTTTTAAAACCAGGCCAAAATCCCATGACTAGGGAAAATGCAAGCCCAAGCAAGCAACCTACCATTGCTGTATTGCTAAAACAAAGTATTTTCAGTCTATCTGCTAAATATTTATCACTATATGAACAGAGACGTTTTGGTTTTAGCCCTATCATAAAAGCTCTTTTGTTTTTTCTCCTTTGTTTTCCCTTCAGAGGGAGGCTGGTGACACAGAACCAAAACTGGAAAAGAGCTGCAAATAAGTGACTGATGAGTGCCCGGCCCTAAACATCTTGGATGATGGGAAGAAAATAATGTGAGAGATGGGAGTGGAGTGAATTTCTGATGTCTGAACATGACACGACCATTATACTCAGGGCTCCATACACTACACAATAATCTCTCTGCACAGGAATTCATATGATGAGACTAGTCAATATTCCGGCATAAATGGGGGAGGGAAGTGGGAGACAACTCCCTTTCTTTGTAAGCTTATGATAGTTCAGTATTATCTTCCATGGCATAGCCATTAGGGTTAGATGATGAACTCAATGAAACTGCGGGAGGTAGGGAAACTTAATGTGGGATACACATGACCAAAATCTATTATATATCTATGAAAATGTTGAAAACAAAAGTGTGTTTCATTATAAAATATACAGATAAAAATGATCACCTGGAAAGATATTTGAGGTTGGCATTTGTGAAAGATAAATTAAGTATATACATGGCCTAATACAGCAAATCACTGACGGTTGCTATAAGAAACTGTAGTATATATGTTTAAGTTAAACAAAACATTATAAAGCCGCTCCTGGTGGTGCACGCCTTTAATCCCAGCTCTTTGGAGGCAGACGTAGGAGGATGGCCGTGAGTTTGAGGCCACCCTGAGACTACATAATGAATTCCAGGTCAGCTCTGAGCTAGAGTGAGACCCTACCCTGAAAAACCAAAAAAAAAAAAAAAAAAAAATCATAAATACCCAATGTTATGAGGATATGTATGTTTCAAACTGGATACATCACAAACTTCTGGTAGGAATTGGAAAAGATGACACCACGTTATAAACCAGGCCTGTAGATAACGAACAGTCTTTCCAATTCTAGGCATAAACCCAAGACAGATAAATGAATGTATCTATCACACACGAGTGCAAGAATTCTCTTAACAGCTTGTCAATCCAGCCCACACTGGAAACAACTCTAACATCTAACTACAAGTGAATGGATTAAAAAAAATAACCAAATAATACTCAGCATTAGAAGAGGCAACCTAGTGATGCATGAACAAGGTTAAGACACGTTAATTCATCAGGCCAAGTGATAAATGTGATATGTGAAATACTACAAGTTATATGATTTCTGACATACAAAACTGTAGAAAATATAAATACAACATAAATGAAACCTAGAACCCTAACTAGATAAGAGCCTAAAGCAGAAATGCCACAAGATTGAGGCTGGCATTAGATTCATAATATGTTCTAGGCACGGCTGAGAAACACAGTAAGAATATTAAAATTTAAGAGGGGGAGGTAGCTTGGGGCACAGTTCACTATTAGAAGCAAGCTTGCTTAGTATGAGTTCATTCCTCAGTAATACAAAAAAAAAAGTGAGAGAGAAGGGGGAGAGAGACAGACAGAGAGAGAAAGAGATAGAGTGAGACATAGAAAGATACACAGAGAAAGAGGCGGGGAGAAAAAGGAATTAAACCTCACAGATTGAAGACAGGAACTTGGGGTAAAGAAATCTGGAGTCACCACTATGAGAAATTGATGAAATGTTTGAGGGCTAGACCAAATGATATTCATGTCTCATTTTTTGGCATCATTCCATGGCTCATTTTAAATCTTTCCAGTTTATTGAACATGAATCTTTCTTAAATGCAGATCATTAAAAACCCTTCAGTAACATATATAAAACTGAAGATTCATTGTTCCAAATATTAAGCGTTCATGTAAGTTACAAAATAAAGTATAAATAAATAAATATTCATCAGGCTTAATAACTTTGAAATGTAGCAGCATAATATTTTGGGAAGCAAATGGAAAAACATTGTGAATACAAGTGTATATTAACAATTAGAACACATATGTACTAGCACCAATAAATAAATTCAATATCTGGTGCTTTCAAAGGATCTAATTTAATAGATAACCCAGCTACTAATCTGATCAAACAAGGGTGGTATCAGAAAACCATATGAGGAAACTAATTATAGGACAATATTTTGCTCAACTCTGTTTAAATAGATTTGAAAAGTGACTTCAAATTCTCAGAAAATATAAATTGCCAGGAGAGCATAAAATGTAAACAAACCAATTATAATGGTAGGATGTGAGAAAGCTGTCAAATAGCTCCTTTACAAAATAAAACAAGACTGAAAATTTTCACAAGTGATTCCATCAAACCTTCAAAATATAAATATTTTTAGTGTTATTTAAATGTTTTCAAACACAGAGAGGAAGAAAAACTCCTTCTCTTTTTTCCACCAAATTTCCTTTTTCAGAAACTAACATAAGTTTTCTTTATATTCTTGGATCTCTTCAAATGTTTAGTCATGACAGTAATGGGCTAGATGGATCATGGGTAGCTGATTCATAACTGTTCATAATAGCAAAAATGGAATCCCTCTGGAAATGTGTATGTCTGTTTCTTCCAGATCATTTTCCATATTTCTGTACTAGCTCTGTGTACACTGAGAAGGGAGTGGATAGGGAAGTTGTGAGCTTTGCCTGATGATAGGAAAAATCAGCCTGAGAACCCACACTTGCTAAGACAGAAAGAACAAATTTTCTCTGGTAATACACCACCACAGGGTTTTCTTCAAAGGTTGAGGTGGGTGTTATTCTATTTTTTCTCTTTTAATTCTCAGGAGAATATTATACCCATTTCATTTATATATCCACTTTGTAACTTTCTTCCTTTGCAAGTTATTGTCATTTTTTTTATTATTAAGTACAAATTTTATATGAACACATCATATGTTGATACCATCCTTTGCCTCCTTTCTTCCTCCTCTCCATTGAGGGCCCTCCTTAGTGGTACTTTTGGAATTCACCATGGAGTGCGGGTTATGAATTGTGAGAGCAGAAATCTGCCATTCTGGAGCTGGGCAATGCCTCTAGCCCTTTCCTCCTGTGGGTCTTACAATCTTTCCACTCCCCCTTCTGCAAAATCCCCATGGTGGGTGTGTTCTATGTCTACTTAGTATTGAGCTCTCAGTGGGCTCTGCATTTCTGCTTTGGTGTATTTTGAGTATCCTCAGTGTCTTTCTCCATCACCCTGGTGCAGATGGTGAGCCTCGCCACTCTTGCTCATCTCACCAATTCCTCTATGGTTTTACCTGGGTTCTGGCTCATGTGGGAGGTGACTCATCTCCTGATAGGGAGTCAGCTATCTTTTCTTGCCTTGTTGATAGATTTTGGTTGTCCTAGGTTCTCACTGCCTTCTGAATAAGGAAAAAAAAAAAATAAAAAGATTCTCCAATGGAGAATGAGATCAGAATAGATTAATGGGGTTAAGCATTATTAATTTACAGAGACTTTTTGTGGTTGTACCATCTCCTTTGGTCACAAACAAGTAGTAGCTTCTCACTGCAGTCCATACTCTTGGTCTCCATAGGATTCTGACTTGGCTTCCACTTCTGGTTTTGGTTTTCTTTTCATTGTGCAGATCTCATAGCCAATCAGAGAGACGCTGGTTATCCCCCTAGATCGTGTGCCACTGCTGCACAGGTGTGTACATCTTGCCAAGCTGTTTGCTTTTGAATACTAGCGTGGCCCTGACAACAGAGTGCTGTTGACCATTTTCCTCCAGCAGCTCATCTAGAGCTTTTCAGCACTATACAGGCTAACCATCCTGGAACTGGCTTCCTTCTAGACTCAGCTGGATCACTTGATGCTCCTCATTGACAGTCTGTGGTTTCTTCAGCAATATGGTTTTACCTTTTAATTCAGGTTGATAATCAAGTGCTTTGATAGAGCCGGTCTTGTTTTGGAGGCTTTTCATGTCTCTCTGATCAATGGCTTAATGTGCATTGTGACCAATTTCTGGTACTAGGAGTCGAATATTTTAGAGTTAGGCTTCATCCCACCCTCTCCAGGGCCCTTCTTAACAGATGATCCCCCCATACTGCTAATGAGGGTTATATTTTTGTAGTTCCCATTTAAAACCATCATCTGCTACCAAAATTGTATATAAAATAAGTTGCTATGTGTCAGTTGACTATTTTCTTATACATAGTATTTTCCTGGTCCCTCTATATGTCTGTAGGAGTCTAACATGTAACAACTGGTGTTTTCATGATATCACAGTGATTTCTGGAACCCCACAGACCTACACTATTCAGAGTCCAACAATACTTTGGCATGGAAAACAGGAGGACTAAAAGAATAAGGCAACAAAACAGAGGAAGGACTACTTGGAAAAAGAAGTTGTCAGTGATCGGAGATGGAAGAGAGGGGGCAGAATAAATAATGTAATGGAATAGGATCAAATTATCGTAAGTTTATACATTAACGTTCTCACAAAATGTCAAAATAATACTCTTATTTTTTTATTTCAACCTTACATCTTGAAAATAACTAGATAAGATATTTTCAACTGAAATGATGAACTTGAGCATTATTGAGCAATAAATAGTAGAATATGTTGTAGGTATTATTTTGGTAAAATATATACAACATGTTGTTTATACTTCAACCTTATTAAGTGTAATAACTCTTCATGTACATTTTAATTATTTTAAATGTCATGTAGAATTAGCATCAGGTTTCCAATGACAAAAGACTTGAAAATAAATCTGTCTTATATTTGGAAAGTTTATGATATCACTGTCACAGTATTGATTCTTCAAATATGGAACAAAAGTTACGTAATTCCTTACATTTTAGGTTTCATGCATGAGCTAATTATAGGAAAATAAATTTAAGGGTATAAAACAAAATATATAAAATGACTCACTGTGCAGATGGCTACTAGTACAGAGAAAATAGCTGCCAAGAAGCATGTAAAATTTTAGAATAAAAATCAACATATGATATTCTCATCTTTCTGAATCTTTCCTTATTCATGATGAAATATGTCATAACCTGTCTTTTTGCATAGACTTAAACTTGCTTAAATGTATACAAATATATACTTCAGTATATAATCAATTAGTAACTTTTAGTATCTAATATCAAATTCCAGAGTTGAAAAAAATTACCCTTTTGGACTTTGCTCTACAATATAATAAACTTTATTTTTTATTTTTATTTTTTGGAGAGAGACAGAGAGAGACAGTGAGAGAGGGAGAGGAAGACAGATGAAGACAGATAGAGATGGGCGCACCAGCAGTCTCTCAGCTTCTGCGAACGAAATACAGATGTGTGTGCCCCCTTGTGGTCAATTGTGGCATTTGCCCTTGCATCACTGCATCTGGCTAAACATGGGACCTGGAGATTGGAACCGCTGGAGATTGGAACCAGCCATCTTAGGCTTAGGAGGCAGGTGCCTTAACCGCTAAGCCATCTCTCCAGCCATAAACTTTTATTTTTTAGCTTATAAATAAACAGTAAATATATCTGAAATTTCTTTTATAAGCACCAGTGTTATTTTTATTTATAATAAGTATATTTCTATATAAATAAATAAATATTGTTTCACATCTATGTAAAGTAGCTCCTACATTACAGAATTATTGTATAAATCATAGATACTTTAAGTTCATAATTTAAATTCTATTTACAAAGCCCTGATGAAAGCAAAAGACATATTAAGCAGAAGTGGAACAAATTGGGGAAATTAAGTATAAATGAAATATGGGAACAAAGTGTAGGAAAGAACTAAGGAAAGATTTTATGGATACTAAAAGCAACATTTCTGACTTTGCCGTAAGATGATAAATTCCTTACTTGTAACTTGATCTTAGTTAATCTTACAACTATATAATCCACTTGCTTAAAGCAATGTGACTAGCTTTCCTTTGCCATGGTGTACCTTTGGCCTGAACAGCACAGATGATCAGTATTGACAAGCAAAGTTTAGAGGTCTTAAGCTGTTCTCTTTGCTCAATTTCAATACATGCCCCTGTTGGCCTCTTGACTCAGAGTAAGCATACATGTGCAAGAAGTGCTCACCAAAGCATTAAACACAACAAAGTCAGGGACTGTGGGCCTACAGATATGCTGTGTTAATATGATTACATTTGTGATAAGATTGCATGTGCTATGTGTTGGCAAAATCCATCAATTAATACGTTCAAATCCTTCCCTTTAGCATTTTTTTAAAAAATATTTCATTTTGGGGGGCTGGAGAGATGGCTTAGCAGTTAAGGCACCTGCCTCCTAAGCCTAAGAATGCCAGTTCCAATCTCCAGCAGTTCCAGTCTCCAGGTCCCATGATTAGACAGATGCAAAGTGATGCAAGGGTGCAATGCCACACTTGACCACAAGGGGGCGCGTGCCTCTGGATTTTGTTTGCAGCAACTGAGAGGCTGCTGACACTCCCATCTCTATCTGTCTTCCTCTTCCTCTCTGTCTCTCTCGAAAACATATATATTTAATTTTTTATCTATTTATTTGAGCCAGAGAGAGAGAGAGAGAAAGAAAGAGAGAGATACAGAAATAGGCAGGTATAGAGAGAGAGAAAGAGAGAGAATGGGTGACAGGGCCTCCAACCATTGCAAACGAACTGCAGATGCATATGCCCCTTGTGCATCTGGCTTACGTGGGTCCTGGAGGATCGAGCCTCGAACTGGGGTGCTTAGGCTTCACAGGATGTGTTTAACTGCTAAGCCATCTCTCCAGCCCCCTGCACTTTAACAATTTTTAATGGATTATCTAAAGTCAAAGTTCCTGGCTTATATACTATATTACTTGTTCACATATTACTGTTTCTTTGCTTTTCAATAATTCTAGTTCTTAGATGGACTTTTCCAAAATGTCTGAGAGGTGGTGCCTGGAAGACAGATTGTATCTCTCACTTAATTCATAACCATCTTTGATTCCCATCTAAGATTCAAGAGCACCGTACAGTCGTCAATAATGAGATTTGGTTCAGACAAAGAAAAAAGAAGAAAGAAATGCTAATAATGAGTAACTGTATGCAGATAAAGCCACCACCTCAGTAACATAAAGCAGCGGTGACAGTGGATGCAGTGAGTTTACTAGCTTAAACTAAACTCTTTTTCTCCCCGCCCCTGGCTTCTGCTATAAGTAGCTAGGTCTCTCCTGAGCTGGGTGTACAAAGAATTAACTCTCCCACTTCTTGGGCTATGCTCCTAGAAGCAATCTGCCCACTTCTAGATAAGGGAATCCCAGGAGTTAGTTTTCTTCAAATTTAGGACTATCACCCAAATAAGGCAATACAGGAATGAATATATTAAAAAAAAAAATTCAAAAGTAATGAAGCCCATTCACTCCTTTTGTAGAGAAAATCACATAGAGGAATACTTGTGGAAGTAAAAACACAAAAATCTATTACTGTGCTTCCTAGAGCAATAAAATATAGCCTTATTTTCCCACCTTATCTGAACTGCTCACCTACATGATATTTGAGGAGCTATCTAATACTGGAAAGTCGACCCAATTCTCAATGTAGTTATTTTGTGAGTTCAGAGCATGACCCTTAATGTACGGTGGAACATAAGATAACCATTTGGAATACAATTATTTTAGATGTCCATAGATCTGAGAGAGAGCACAGAGATAACACAATGGCATTTAGTGGGCAGTGTACGGTGTGAAAGAGGTGCTTTGTGGCCTCCAAGGGAGCACGCAAGAAGCTGACTGCAGTGATTATAACATGAGTCAAACGTCACCTATTATCCATGCAAAGAACCTGATTTAACCAAATGAAATCTAATTTTATTGCATTCAATTAAAATGGGTTAAGTAATTTGTAACCATTATTTGTAGCACATGGTCAATGTGTATTCAATGGCAGACATGTTCAGGATTATAAAATTAGGTAAATTTAACAATGCCTTCATTATTTTCTCATCTCTGAAAGCTTAACATCAAATCTTTTTTTCTTTCCATGAATAGTTAGGTACACTAAATCTTTCTCCTTCACACACCTCAACATTATTATTAGTGTCCCACACATAACAGAGACAGCCATTTATCATCAGAATGAACTGAGATATTTTTAGAGCAACCAAATGATAAATTTTGTTTGATACACTCATTTAACTGGTTTGCTATGAAGGAAAGTACATATATTATATGGAATTGATATGTATATGAGAGAATGTATATAATTGTATTAACCACACTCTTTCAAGACAGTTATCTAATTTTATTAAGACTTGTAAGTCTATAATCAATGTTTTCTTTTTAATTTACTTTCAGACATATACTGAGGGTATATCTATTTCCATTTTACATTTTAAACATGGAGTTTATGCTGCAAATTTTACCTGCCAGTTAATTTATTTTACTAGTCAAATGTATAATTTCCTAAGGCAAAAGTCACCATAATACTTATAACTATAATTGTGATCAGTTCTGTGCTTATTCAATATTCTTCAGAATCCCTAGACATTTTAGAAGTTAACAACATTCCATGGGCTGATATCACTATTTTAATATTTGCAAGTCAGTAGACCTCACCAATTACTCTTCATCTTCCTCGAGTGCTGACTACCATGGCTGCTATCTCCTTAGATGGCATTGCTCAGACACAGGTGTTGCCGTGGGGCTGCTCCAGTACAGAGTTTAGTTGGCAACAGCTCTGCTAGCACTATGAGGAAGGGGCAAAGGTAAGAAGGGAAAATGACAAAGAAACAAGCTCACTTGTGAAATCCATATGGAGATCTGGTGTTTTGATAGCTTTTGCAGGGTGTCCGGCTGAAGCAAGAGGCATAATTGGCTCCTCAGTAGAAATCAGCTTACCATGTGTGTAAAAAATGTTAAATAAACATATGTATTCTGCTCCTACTAAAATACAGAGCCCTAATTGTATAATATTTTTATTTATTGGTAAAAAAAACAGGTGGAGAGAGAGAGAGAGAGAGAGAGAGAGAGATCACACCAAGGCCTCTCTCCACTGCAAATGAACTCCAAATGCATGAACTGCTTTGTGCATCTATTTTATGAGGGAATTGGGCAATGGAAGCTGGGTAGGCAGGCTTTACAAGCAACCACCTTTAATTGCTGAGCCATCTCCCCAGCCCTGATATATGTGTATTTTTTTATGTGGGTACTGGGGATGGAACTCAGTCCTCATGTTTATAGGGGAAGCATTTTACCAGTTATCTGTCCACCCCTCCCACCTCCAAGCCCTAAATTTTAAATGAGTTTCTGCAGTAAGAAAACATTACTCTTACCTTCAGAGTCATCATTATTCAAAATTAAAAATATTTGCAATGATTTCACTAGGAGAAACATATTTGAGTCTTTACTTTTTTCCTAGATTTTGTTCTTTGGATAGGTTCTGTTGCTGAATTTGCTCTGCATGTAATGTTGAAATCAATCATTGCCATGGGTTTAAATACATGTTGGAACCTCTAGTAAATGATCAAACCTGTGGGTGGCCTTACGCCTTCCCCATATCAAGAACAATTGCTAGTGAAGGGACAGCTTTGAACAATTAGTTGTCAATGTCTCCAGCTGTGTGGAACACGAGTTCCCAGAATCAAAGAGGGGACAGATGGGAAATCTTCGTGAGAACAGTGTCATTTCCTGTGTTACTCTGATCCTCAAGCTTCTACTATCAAGAACTCCATCTGGGAAGAAGAGGGCCAGGCTTCCATGTGTTTCTTCCTGAAGCACAAACAATTTGTAACCTATTGAAATGCAGCTACAGTCTCGATTCCTGCAGCTCAACTCAAGGATATCCCAGACGGTCAACCATATCTCCCTTTCAATCTGCACGGTTCTCATGTCAATACCTTTGGCTATGTGGGCATTTGGCCTGTTGGATGTTAGCCAGAACACATCCCTGAAGATCTTGGAAATCTTGGAGTTAGACTTTTCTCACACAGTGTCTCCTGATGTATCCATTCACCTTTACAACTGGGCACAGTGAATTCAATCATGGATTTACGGAGTACAAAGCCTATGCTTGCTCTCATCATATAGCGGTAGTTGCACCTTCTTATGACTGGGCCAGTTTCTCCTCATTAGTGTAGCAACTGTCTGCCTGCCCGTGTCTTAGAGTGAGGAGCTTACAGGCCTAGGCGACAGCTATATCTTAAAACTTTATGGACCTCCGCCTCTCTAACTTGATTGAAGAATTAGCCTATCAGTATCCTGGATGTTGATACCCTATAATACCAAACCAGGATATGCTTTTATCTCTCATTCCTCTGTAGTGCCAGGACCCCCAAATATGGGTTGGGGTCCTTGGGAGTCACCCAGTGAGACAACAAGATAGAGAAGCTCGACTGCAATTACATGGAATTCTTTATTACCAAGCCTAGACTGGGACTCTGTCCACACAAACCAATGCAGTGGGAGTGTGAGAGAGAGCCCCCACTCTTGGGGGAAAGGGTTTATATAGAGAAGGGATACAGCAGTTACATCATATTGCAACATTTGAAATGGTTGGTTCAAAAAGCGCGCGCACGGGAACATTCTGAGCTGCTTATCTGGGATCAGCTGCTTGTTTGCAGATCCTTTATCACCTCCGGGATGTCCTAAGACTTCCCAGGAATGAACGATAAGAGAGAGGGAGGGGGTTGGGAAAGAAGCAAAGGTCAGTACATTAGCCCGCAAGTTTCTCATTTGAGTCAGGCCTGGGCTTTTTTATTTCAGATGGCAGTCTGTTTTACTATAATGGCTATCTGCTTAAAAATGGCAGTACTACTGTCAAGCTGGAGTTACAGAAGCTAAAGGCAATATGTTAATTTCTTAGATCTCACACCTCAACTACATCTTTAATGCTGTTCCCAATCTCGTGAACCCAATTGGTGAATGTGTTGATTTCCCAAACATGAATGCTCAAATTTTACCTCACGAAATGACATGTAGCCCTTGTCCCAGGACATTGTTATTCAAGATGTTGTGTTAATGGAGTTAATGGAGGTATGAAACTGTGGTTCCACAGGCAAGTAGAAAAACTTACTTTGAGACTATATAAATCTCAGGAAAAGGGGATGGCTGCTCCTTCCAGAACAGAAATGATCAAACACAGTCAATATCTACCAAAGGGCTGGTTGTTTTCCTTTAACAAGAGCCTCATCAGAAGGGCAGTGCTGGTCTCTGGTGCAAAGGCACGGAGGAATGTAGCTTGTATACGCTGCAAAGGCCTTTTCTTCTCTAGGCTACCTGTAAAGGTGAGGACTTCTGTGACACTAGCAAAATCCCAAGTGTGAAATACAGTGGTCTGTGATGGTGGGATGGCATACTGAGTGTTATAACTCTGTCCTCTAGAGAAAGAATGACTATTTATATCTTAGATTGAAAGATTTATATATTAGACTGAAAGACTTTATTGTTAAAGACTGAACCATGTATGTTTATAACATTTATCTCCCAAATATCTCACTTGATGTTTCTACAACCACTCAATAAATCACCCTATCAACAAACCTTCTTTGATTTCTCTTGGCAATGTTTGGCCAAGCTCCCCTGGTTCTCTATATAAAATCTTCCCTCTGTCTTTATAGAATCAGTACCTTCTCCATCATGGTATGCTTAGTTTGGTTGTCAGAAGATAAAATTGATATCAGGCCTGAAGGAAATCAGTGTGTGGTGAAGCATTTGCCTCTCTTGAACTTTCGACTTCAGGAGGTGCGCTGTGGTGGAATGAGGAAGTCCACTGCATTTGAGAGGCAGTAGATATAGGACCGTGGCTTTCAGCCTTGAATGATTTTGTTTATTAACCAAAGTGAACTTCTCCACCTCCAGTATTCACTCCTTTACTTATATATCTACTATTTCACACCCTTAATCTATCGCTTCTCCTTCTTCCACTCATGGCCCCTTTCTTGCTTCCTGTTGTACACTGACTTATTCCAACTCACATACAAGTCTAAATATCCTGTGTGAAGGTCCACATGGAAGAGAGAACATACAGTGCTTGTCTTTCTGAGCCTGGGCTACCTCATTTACTATTTTCTAGATACATCCATTTTTGTTCAACTTTCCTACTTTCAATTTTCTTTACACCTCAATAAAACTCCACTGTGTACGTGTACCACATCTTCATTAACCATTCACCAGATGATGGACGTTGTAGGCTGATTCAATTTCCTAGCTGTAGTGAATAGAACAGAAATAAACATCAATGTCCCAGCACGTGGGAGGCAGAGATAGAAGGATCACTGTGAATTCAAGGCCACCCTGAGACTGCCAAGTGAATTCCAGGCCTGCCTGGGCTAGAGTGAGACTCTACCTCTACCTCAAAAAACAGAAAAAAACAAAACAAAACAAAACAAAAAGAAATAGAGATAGTCTAACATAGTCAAGGAAGAGCTTCACATTGCCGAAGGGAACAGTCTCTTCTTCGTGTGAAATCCTCCTCTGGACAAGGTGTTATAAGAAACATAACCATGAGCCATTAATGCAGTTCTTCTAAAATGAGGACTGATGGAGATGACAACCCTAAAGATATGATTTGTAAAGATCACTAAAATATCTGTTGTAGCCAGAGAAGTGATTGACACATAGAACCTAGGTCTTGGCATCTGGGCCAGAACTATCCTAAAATGTGAAGAGAGAATGCAAGTATCAGTAATAAGCTATATGAAGATGGACCTATACATTGAATCGTGAAGCATTAAATGCAGGTAAAATTAAACAACAGGTACAGGCATCAATGACTATTAGCATGGCAAGAGTGTGGATTGATGAATGTTAATGAGACTTTCCTATGCAACAGACTTTAAGAAACGATAAGAAAAATAAATAACTGATCATCACCTATATCAAAGTGATATGAATGAGGAAATTATGTTGCTGGAATTATGAATTATATCAGTGAGTCTTTTTAATGCATATCAAGTATTATCAGAAATGATGACTCTCTGTTTTATAGAAAATTATTTTCTTTATAGACTTTTGGCCTTTTTTTTTTTTTTTACAGATGCTTCTACATGTTTCCCTCAATAGATTTGTGACTGAGTGGAGAAAAAAACTAACAACAAAACTAGAATTTCAAGCTTGAAGTGACTTTTATAACCTGGGGTGTCTAGTAATGTTAGAATAGATTGTGTTTCACTTTCACGTGATTTTTAATCACTTTGGCAGGTAATTCATATCTACTTTGGAAAATGACATTTTAGTATCAATATCTATATTTTGAAATATATATTCACTTCTTTCAATCATGATGATAAAAAAATAGCTTTCTTAGTTACATGTGTTTGGAACTTTTACCTCTCCAAACATATTGTTATAGGGCTGGAAAAGTGGCTCAGAATGCAAGAGTGCTTTCTGCTCAGGCTTGGGGCCACAACTCAAACGTCAACATCAACACACAATGCAAAGCAAACCTGGCGTGGTGGTCCGTGACTATCACCCCAGGGCTGAGCAGAAAGGAGGATGGCTGGAGCTCACTGTCAAACCAATAAAGAAAGAAATGTGGTAGTTCCAGAGTCAGTGAGAGACTTTGTATCAGGGAAAATCCTCAGATGAGTGAAGAGAACGCCCTACTTGTTCTTCTGACCTGCAGATACATGTTCATGGGGAGCACACATTTACAGAAACACACACCCACACTGCACACTGACCACAATATTATATAAAGGCCAAAATGAATAAATCAAAGAATGACTGTATGATAAATATCTTATAGATGTTACCCTTAATTAAAATTTCCTTCTAATGTGATTGAGGGAATATTGCTATATTTTTTCTTTCTGAGAAATTTTGATTGTTTTCCTGCTTACCTCTTATTCAACTCGAGTACAACCTATAGTTAGTGTAATTTACAATTCCTTTTAGGAAACAGTGACTTCTCAGGCTCCATAGGTGGCTCAGAGGGTAAGAGCCCTTGCTGCTTAAGCGTAAGGGTCCTTCAGGCTGGAGACAGCCACACTTGACTCCCCAGAATACAGGAAAAAAATCTGGGCATGATCACACACCCCACTAATCCCAACGAAAGTCATAATGGGGTAAACAGAGGATGGGGACTTGTGGGCTCAAGGTAGCAGCTATTCTGTGGTTGAGCCTCCATCTCAAGAAAATATACAAATCAGGGTTAAAAGAAGGACAAATATGGTCTATGAAAATCATAAGACCAAACTGTCTATATTTAAATTTTATTAGAAACAGATCAGTGATTCTTTCATGATACAAACCCATTTTGCCCCACAATACTTACTTGTCTGGGGATATTTGACCATATCTGGAAACATTTTCAATGTGGGCCAGAATACGGCAAGAAATGTACTACATATCTTACAATACCCAGGGTGGAACCTCCAAAACAAAAATACTGCTGAAAGGTTGACAATGTTTCAGACATTATTATATCTTAAAAAAATAAACCTTTATTTAAAAAATATAAAGATGCAACTTGGAAACAAAGTTCTTCTTACAGTGTGGATAACATACAATTTTTCACAATATGTATTATGTAAAAATCATTTTTTAATAATTATGAACTACTTTGCAGTCAATTTTACATTTTATCATTTATGTTTAGTTTTCATTTTTATTCTGACCACTTAAGTCCAAGGTTACTTTATTAATGAATTATTTATAGTCTTGAAGTAATAATAAATATATTATTAATGCCCAATTTGTGTGACAAATGAGACATTCAAAGTAATTTACATGTAATCAAATAAGCTGTGAATAAGAAATAAGAACAAAATAAATAATAAGTCATTGTTTTAGATTAGTGGACTTAATGTGTGCTATTCAGACATTTGTTGTTATCTACTACTTAAAAGTAAAGTAAAAAGTGTGAGGTTGCATGACCCATGACAATAGAAATTTTTACTTAATTTGAAAAAAAAAAAAACAAGAAAAAATTGCCATTACATAGGGAAAATTATCTTCTTTTAAGCTTTGGAATACTTATATTTGTTAATATTTTCTTGTATTTTTAATGCTCCATTCTAGATTTTTCCTGAACTGATTAATTCCTCTTTTGTTCTTCTCAGTACCAGAAATGTCATATTTATAAATTGCATTGATATCTTCACATTTCATCTGGCACTGTGTCAGTTTAAATTAGTTTTAAACACTTTTGCAATGATTTTTCCAAGTGATATGTTTTTTCTTGTTCACTCATGTATAGTTACGAAACCTGTAATCTGAGTTCTCAGGACATGAGGTCAACAGGATCATGAATCAGAGGTCAGCCTGAGCACCATGTTGTGCCCTCCCTGTTGAATAGCCCTCTCAGAAAATAGGGTTTGCTTTCTCTTCTATTATGTATCATTAATTATCAGATTCCATATTACTAAATTATAACTATAGATAAATATTAATTAAAACTAAGATTAATGTGTGATAATATTTCATTTAACTGATTTTTATTAATATACATATTTTCATTGGAAAAGCACTGAAAGAAGTCTATCATGAAAGTTGGGAAAATGACCTCTGCTATAACCCTACTGTAGTGGCCATCTTCCCTAAACTCTAAGTTTAACTGAGGCAAATCATTGTGAAACATTTTAAATCAAGGTTATCAATAATCTCTGATCTCAAATCTAAACTGGAGTAAGATTTACATCAATGGAAAACCATCCTTTATTCAGGAAACTGCATTGTGCAGCCATTTTTAAAGCCACAATGAATTGGGTAATCTTTCATTTTAACTCAAAATACTTTTAAATAATACAACAAAGAGATGGTGTTAGTCAGATGATAATAAAATCGTTGTCCATGCAAGACAACTAGATAATAAACACTTCAGGGAATGGGCACGTCAAAAAGTGGCCAGTATTTATTCATTTAGTTTTTTCAGCACCTAATAATTTTATTCATTTCTATATTACAAAGTGAAATTTAATTTTGTGTTGTTTTCACAAAGAGCCAACAATTTTCCTTAAGAGAAATTCTGCGTACAATGTGGCTTTCTCTGTCACTTCTTCATTCTTGAGACATGAGCTCAGCTGAGAGGAGCTAAAGAACATGGTTGTTAATGAGTGATTCAACCTTGTTGAGCAGGATCCTTACTTCTTAAGAGACTTTACTTATCTTTTTTAACAAAAAAATAATAAGTGGAACAACATGATGAAATACATTCATTAATAAACTAAAATTACTAATACTCTATTAGTTGAGCAAAAGTCTGGTTAAAACAATTAAGTATTTATTAACGGAAGAATAATTTTGCCCCCAGAGACATCTTTGACTTATTTCTACATTTCTATACTTTTCCCACATTTTTCTTTTTGTGTGTGTAAGTGTGTGGCTACATGTATATGCACATGTGTGTGGAAACCAGAGGACAACGGGTGTCTTACTCAAACTTCTTCCTTATATTCTGAGACAAGGTCTCCCTGAAACCAGAGCTCACTGATTGTGATGGTGAGGAAGCTCTAGAGACCCTCCTGTTTCCACCTCCCCACTGCTGGTTTTATACACTTCCATGACTAAAATGTCAGGTGAGTGTGGTAGTTTGAATAGATGGCCTCCAATATATTCAGCATTTTAGTAGTTTGTAGTTTGCATCTGTAGCACCTGACTGGAAGCAATGTTACTGGGGGCAGATCTTAAGGTATGATGGTGGGTTTGAGATTTCAATCTAAAGATATGCAAAGTGTACCCAGCTGGAGTTCCTGTGGTGTGTCTGCTGTGTGGCTTTTGGCTTGTGGATTTTCTCTCTGTGTTTGGTCTTGTGAAAGCAGGCCAGCTTCTTCAGCCATTACAGAACTTCCCCTGGACCTGTAAGCTCCAATAAATATTCCTTCCTCCATAACTTCGCCTGATCTGGAAGTTCATCTTAGCAAACCTGAAGCTGTCTGCTATGTAAGTTGGTACCAGAAGTGAATTGAGATAAAGCTGACCATGTGGATGTTGATCTTTTGCAACCTTTGTTTTGGAGAAACAGGCATGGACTTGGTGCTTGCAAATAAAGATGCCTTCTGGAGTGGTAAGCCAAGTTTTAAGGACTATTCTGATGAGAGTTTGAGAATGTTAAGTGTGTGCAGTATTGAACTTTGAGCCTTGACTTATGACCTTTTTAAGGGGAAGGAAAGACTGCAGAGGACTTGTTAGAACTAGACTAATGGCATAAGGACTGGCTATGTTCTGCTTCCCAGGCCCAGAAAGTTTGATCAAGGTTAAATTTGTAATGGACTAATAGGCTTGGTTAAAGACATTGGACTGAGAGATTTAGGAGTTTAACTTGGAAAACCTCAAGCAAGTAAAATCATAGGCACTGAGACTGGTTTTAGGTTACTGAAGCTGCTACTGTCAAACACATTAGCAATCTTAAGGAAGGTGACCCAAATGCTTTACACTAAAACAATGGAGAAGATGCCTGAGGAAAGACTATTAGAAATATAAACTCTTTTGGGAAGGAGTTGAATGGAGAAAGAACCAGCTTTTCAAGGTTAGGATTTTTTTTTTTTTGTCCCTGAATTAAGAATATGACTATGTCTTACACCCTTGGTATTAGGTTTGGAAGCAAGTAAAATACATGAAATGGGTCAAGAAGTGTGGCATGATGCATGGTGTGATGCCCTGATAGGCTGAGGAGCCTTTGGAAGATGGACTGTGGTTTTCATAAAGACCTGAAGACATTTTGGATATACCATGACTGTGCAAGGGTTACCTTGCAGTACATGCATGGAGTACAGTGTTGACTGGGATGGAAGATTTCCCTGGCTGCTCTGCCGAGCTGGAGGGGCAAAATTAGAAAACCTGGAGACTGTCAGTCTCTGGTTATATTGAACTTGAACTGCAGAAGTTTGATGACTGCTGATGGTTGAGTTTACATTGTTCTAGTCTCTCTTTGCTATGTCTTATACCAGCTGAAAATCTTTACTCTGTGACTTCATATGTTTAAAGTATTTAATGTGTTTGTTTTTACAGGAATCACTATCTTAAGTCAGTCAAGACCATGGGGACCTTTGAAACTGGACTGAATACAATTTACAATGTGTGATGATTCAAACTCTATTGGGGGCCAGGGACGGAATGTGGTCATTTGAATAGATGTCCCCCAATATGTTCAGTGTTTTTATTAGTTTGCAGTTTGCATCTGCAGTCATCTAGCTGGAGGCAGTGTCAGTGGGGGTATCTTAAGATGTGGTGGTAGGTTTAGGATTTCAATCTAAAGATATGCAAAGTGTGCCTAGCTGTGTGGTTTTTGGCTTATGGCTTTGACCTCTGTGTTTGGTCCTGTGAAGGCAGGCCAGCTTCTTCTGCCATTATGGAACTTTTCCTGGATCTGTAAGCTTCAATAAATATCTCTTCCTTCATAACTTTGCCTGGTCTGGAAGTTCATCTCCATGAACTTGAAACTGTCTGCTACAGTGATTGAGGGTCAGAGATATAAACTCAGGCCCTCATGTTTTCAAAGCAAGTACTTTACCCACTAAGCCATGTCATCATTCACTATGTTTTCCTATTTTCCTATATCAGAATAAAAATAAAGAGCAATATGTTGTAATTCATACTCATTATATCTCTTGATAGAAAATCAACAGGGTAAGGAAGGTTGAAGATTATTTACAAATTTGAGTGTATGTCTTCCTATGAGATCACAGTGGTAAGACAAGACTAGCTCCTTACATTTCTTCATCCAAAACGTCTGGGATTGAAAGACTAAATATCAGGCTGGAGAGATGGCTTAGCCGTGAAGGCACAAAGCCAAAGGACCCTGGTTCAAGTCTCTAAAACCCACGTAAGCCAGATGAACAATGGGGACACATGCATCTGGAGTTCGTTTGCAGTGGCTGGAGGCCATGGCGTGCCCTTTCACTCTCTCTGTCTGTCTTTTCTCTCTCTATCCCTCTCCCAATGAATAAATAAATAAATAAATAAAGTATATTTTTTAAAAGGACTAAATAGGGCTGGAGAAATGGCTTAGCGGTTAAGGCATTTGCCTGCCAAGCCACAGGATCCCGGTTTGATTCTCCAGGACCCACGTAAGCCAGATGCACAAGGGGCACATGCATCTGCAGTTCATTTGCAGTGGCTAGAGGCCCTGGTGTGCCCATTCTCTCTGTGTCTGCCTCTCTTCTATCTCTCTCTCTGTCTGCTTATAAATAAATCAAATATAAAAAAAAAGACTAAATATCTTCTCTATAGTTTTCAGAAAATTCTTGCATATACTTGCTAGATAAGAATCTATTTTTAATATTTATTTAGTTAGTTAGTCAGTTGCAAGCAGAGAGAGATGAGAGAAGAGAGACAGTCAGAGAGAATGGGCACAGCAGAGCCTCCAGTTGCTCTAAACGAACTCCAGATGCATGCACCACTTTGTGCATCTGGCTTTACATTGGTACTGGGAAATTGACCCTGGGTAATTAAGCATTGCAGGCAAGCACCTTAACGATTGAGCCACTCCTCCAGACCCAGAACACTATTTTTACTGAATAGAAAATGCTATACAAAGTCAGAGGTAGTGAATAAGACATAGGTAGAAAAGACAGAAATGAATTAAACACTTTAATTCTATTTTTAGTCAATCAATGAAAGAGAATTGTTAACTGACACCCAAGTGGTAGAATACAGCCCACTTCTTTGCTAAAAATTCAGCCACTTCTAATCATGTATTTTTATTATTTGTTTTATGCCACATATAGACATTTAACTATCTATATTTACCTCATTTTTTAATTTCTAAGATACTAGTTAAGATATATATTGAAAGACTCTAATTTTAAACATTACTTATATTATAATTCCTTCCATTTCTCATTACTAACAATGAAATAGGTAAGAACATTTATGAAGAATCTTTACTATGAACATATATTTGGAAAGGTTCAAATTACATATATTTGCATATGTATATTACAGTGCTTCTAAAAGTTATGTGGATGACAATGGAGTATATATTTGATGATGGAAAATAAACCATTATCGAGATTCACACTCGAGTGCAATACCAAATCTAGAAATGCTGATACAGCAAGTGATATACACACCAATGGAGCTAAACAAATCCTTCTCGGCACTTATTCCTGGAATACAGATGCAGACTGGGGGCTTTTGAAGGTGAACCTGATTTAGCATGTTTTAGTAAGTAGATTTATATGACAGAATCAGGACTTGAACCAGTATGAACAGTTAGATGGACCAAAACAAATTAAATGAAATATAATGGAAATAAATTTAAAGTAGTAAACTTGTTCACAGAGAAACAATTGAAGAATGTCTTTACACTATCATATAAATGAAAAAATACATCAGTATTAGCTGATTGAAACTGTCATAAGTCTCTGTTGCATGCTGTGAAACTGCAAATTTGTTGTTAAACTCTATTAAGGTAACTGAATGATACAGACTGAGGAATTTGAAGAGCCCATTTTTACCTAAATCTCAGAGTGCTATTAAGGGTAAAGAAATCTAATTTGCAAGCTAGATTTTCTACAAAATGTCATCTAAAATACCACATGCTCATAAGAAAATGACCAGTTTCAGAGAATATATTATTAAGGTAGTATATCATATTAAAGTAGCAGTATCAATCAATAAATAAAATAAATATGAGTTTATACATATGAGAAAATGCCAAAGAAATACTACCCAAGTCTAAGTTGACACAATAGTATATATGGGATTATTACAGCAGCATCGAGAGGAGTTTCTTAATTATAGACATATAGTCAACTCAAAGTAAACTATATGATCCCAAACCCCACCCCACGAGGAGTGACGGCTCAGGAAAGTTGTATCACTGTATTGCTTTGGACAACTTGCAGATTGCTCACAAAAGAGAGTCATGTCCTCTGGGAATTATTTATTGCTTGTCTACCCCTGAGCAGCAGCATTGTGCATCCTGTATGTTTTAGGAGTTTCTGAACCTAAGGTGCCTCTCTTCAGTAGGACTATTTCATTCCCACTCTGGCATCAGAGTGGGAAGGATATACTTTTTCTATTACTTAAATTATTTGCAAGCAAAGAGAGATGACAGAGAGAAGTGGCCTACAAGGACTTCCAGCTGCTGTAAATGAACTCCAGATGGATGGACGATTTTGTGTATCTGGCTTTAAATGGGTACTGGGAAATAGAACACTGGTCGCTAAGCCTTGCAGGCAAAGCCTAAAATGCTGAGCCATCTCTCCCACCCTCTTTTTTGTTATTATTAATGGCCTTTTAATGTACTTTAAAGCACATTCCTTTTTAGATAATCCCTTTTCACATTTTCTTTCCTCCCAGGCCAATGCTCAACTCCCACATGGGCTCTCAGACCATGTGGGTGCATCTATTCCCTTTTCTTTGGTTCAGGGACTCTCTCCCACTCCCCCAAGTGAATATAATAGTGGATAAAGACCCTTCTCAGTCTGTTTATTCCAGTTATTTGCTAAAACCAGAGAAGAACTCAGGGTTTGGAGTTTAAGGACTTTCCTTGGACCCTCACCCCCACTCAAAAAAACAAACAAAAAAAAAAAAAAAAAACCCTGCTGCATTCTCTGAAGGATGGAATGTTTTTATCCAGAGAATCAATTGCACAACCAGTAAGTGTGTACAATTTTATACAGTCATTTCAATAATGGCCTCTGGGTTAGTTGACATATTTTGGAAAGTAGACACACAGTGGCAAATAAAATGTAAATCTTTTAATAGGAGTCATTGAAAGATAATAATGAATGAAAAGGAGAAGTAGGACGGGCCACAAAATCATGATGCAGGTTTGTCACTTCTGAAAGAGCAGCAGGTGAAAAGGTAGCAAGAGGAGGTGGAGTGATGGCTCAATGGTTAAGATGCTTGCCTGTAAAACCTAAGGACCCAGGTTCATTTCTCCAGTATCCGTGTAAAGCCAGATGCGCTAGGTGGCATGTGCGTCTGGAGTTCATTTTCAGTGGCTAGATGCCCTGGCATGCCCATTCTCTGTCCCTCCGCCATCTCTCTCTGTCAAATAAATTAAAAAAAAAAAAAGAAAGAAAAAACAAAGGAATGAAAGAAAGAAGAGGAAACCATAGTCTTTACTAGGCAGGCCTGATCAAGTCTGTCAAGCTGGGCTGCCCTCCAGAGGACACAGTAAAGCTTTCAAGGAAGCAGTGCTGGGAAGACACCTAAGGCTCTGGGACCTGTGACTTCTGGAGCTCCTGGTAAAGCAAGCTCTGTGGGCTTAGTTATTCTGAGTATCGGCCTGGCAAGACTATATTCATCTCCTTAGTGAATAAGTGTCATAGGCTGGATATTTTTTTAACTCTCTGAGCTTCCCATAAAATTAAACTATCTTATGCATTTGGGTGCCTCGCACATTCTAAACCACTAACATTCCTGTCTCCCCATCTTTGTTTCTTCCCTTCCATCTGCTTTGACAGTCGGCACTTTACAGTTTCCCTCAGCCAACGGTTTTCTCTTATTCAGGCTCCCAGCAGCCAGCCTGGGAGAGAGTCCACCCCTGCCCCTAGGGTCCTAGTAGAGCACTAAATTCTGGATTCTGAAAGTACCCTTTGCAAATGAGCTAGGCAAAATGCAATCAATGAGAGAATATTGCCCAAAAAAGTACTCACATTTTAGATGAAAGCTATAATTTGGGGAGACTCCCTAGAGTAACCTGCACATCAGACTAGCTGAATACACATTTACAGGGCCTCATGGACTCTTTTACATTCAATAATTCACTGTAAAAACTCACACAAGTCCCGATAGCTACAGACTCACAGCCATTTTATAAGAGGAAAAGAAGACCCATTAGAACAAGCCAAATGAAGAGGTACGTAGGGTAGAAAATGACAGGGTTTCACAGTTCAAGCTTTCTTGTGTTCTGCCAATACCACACAGGGAATGGTCAGCTACAGGTTATCTCCTGAAACTCTGGGCCTGGAGTTCACTGGGGTTCAGTCACATACGGTGGCTGTGGCTGAACTCTAGTCTCGGGCCTGAGGTGTGACGTAGGTGTATCTAAGCTCCACTTCCTCTGCAATTCTGACCTAACACGCAGTGGTTCAAAGCTCCTATTTATATACCACACTGTTAGAAATTGCATGACACCTACAGAGGATAAAAGGCATTCCCCTTAGTTAGGCATTTCAGGAAATCCTAAGTCATAATCTTTGGGTAAAAGTAATACTTTGCCACACAGCTACCTGGCAAGGCAGTGCATTTACCTGTTCTCTTTTATATTCCCTGGTCTCCAGAACCAGGCGCTGTCATATTCCTGTATCACAGGGGTGTTCATGGAGCTCGTCACTAGAACCTGAACATGCCTTTAACATGTACACCTCTTCTTGCCTTTATAGAGCCAGATTTCCTTAAACTCGGCTGGCCTCATATTGCATCCTAGACATTGATCATAAACACACACACTACACACACACACACTACACACACTACACACACACACGTGCACACAAAGACAGTGGAACATACTAGAGGAAATTTACTTTCTTCTAGAAGGACGCTGCTCAGATGTTGTTAGTTGTTAATAAGGAGAGATGGTCAACTGAGCAGCCTGTTAGCATTCAAATGTGTCTGTAGAGAAAACTACGCCCACACATTGTACTAGGATTTTCTCAGAAAATATCTTAAATTTAGAAGAACAAGGTATTTTAAAGTTTTGTACTCAACTACCTTGAAATTTTGAAATTCTCCCTGTTTTTGGAGGTGAAGCTTTCTTTTTAAGGTAATGAAACCTCTCTGGCATGTTTTTTTTTTTTTTTTTTTTTTAAGCCCTCGAAGGCCCACAATTTGTTATTTTCACCCACCATAGGTATGCACTACAACTTAATAATAACCATTGTATTCCATATTTTTATATATCTATTTCTGTGTTTATCAAGCATCTAGTTTATCATTCTGGTTAGGGAGTTAGACATATATAATCAGTTTAAGGTAAGGTGTTCCTGAAACACATATACAAGTATTAGTTTTTTGAGGAAAAAATTGCCCTGAATCCTTGTTGATTCCATTTGTAATTTTAATTTCAAAGAGAATGGTTAAGTTTAGAGAAATTTATGCAGTTTTAAATTATAGTTTCCTTTGCATGCATTTAATTTTCGTAATTTAATTCCTTCATAGGGTCAAAGGGACACAAGCGATAAAACATAGTCAATTAACTAGAAGTTGTGCTTACACGTGTTTCCATGTTGTAAGTAGTTATTATTTTAGAATTGCTAATTATCAGTCTTAGCTTTGGAAATTGGTACTTTCAATTTTCTCAAATTAAATTTATTACATAAAAGATGTCTCTAAAATAAGATTAACCTAATTAGTTCTAGATGGTTTGATTACTCTATAGGACATTAGCCATTTATGTATTCTTTTTGGACATCACATGAACTAAAGGAAAAAATGTTTCTATCTCATAACATGAGAAACTTTATTCATGCAACAAAGAAACTGCTTTCTTTGAATCCAGATGAGGACATAGACCAAAGTCTCTATATATCCCAAGTTCTGAAGTGATATAGGTGCATACAAAAAGACAGACAAATCAAATAATTTTTACCTTGGGGATAAATTGGTACATCCCACAAAGGATTCTGGGAACATTAAAAGGTTGACAATAGGCAGTGGAGAGATTGCTGCATTGCTAAGAATTAAACACAAGCATGATTAAACTAACAAGCACCCATATAAAAGCTGGTGTGATGCACACCTTTAATTCGGGAGGCAGAGGGGAGGAGGCCGCAAGTTCAAGGCCACCCTGAGACTGATCCCAGGCAGCCCCATGTAAACCTCGAAAAACCAAAAAAAAAAAAAAAAAAAAAAAAATTAAAAGCTGGTGTGACCCCATTTGCCTGTAATTCTAGCTCTGTAGGTTGCAGAGAAATAAATATGTTATATTTTTATATCCCTTAACCCCCACCCCCAGTTCCCATAAGACCTCCTCAGCAGGGTTATTGCTCTTCACTGTGGGCCTGTGAAGGGTTCAGTCATTCTCTATGAGGGAGGAGAGGACTGTGTCCTGGGTATTCCTACCCACTCTGTAGCTCTTACAGTCTTTCTACCTCCTCTTCTGCAAATTCTCCTGAGCCAAAGCAGACCTGTTAGCAGCCTGACATAGTGCTGAGTTCTGTAGTATCTGGGTTTCTGCTTTGATGGATTTTGATTAATAATTTCACTCTTGTTTGGGGAATCTGTTTTATTTTACAGATGGCAGAGAATTTTGACAGATCCAAGATCCACTAATAGGATAAGAAAAGATAGCAAACTGCCCATCACAGATGCGCCACCTCTACCATGTCAGCTGGGACCCAGGAGAAAAAGCAGAGGAAGAGGTCACGAGAGCCCTGCTATCACTCATAGCCTGACAACCAGCTCCAAGGAGATGGCAAAGACAATGTTGTTAACTCAAGTCTATCCTCTGTATACAGTAATTATGAAAATGGCTGCACAATAAAACAGGTAAGGATCAGATTCTGGCAAAGCACTTGATTACCTGCCTGGCATAAAAGGGAAGACTCTGTTGCTGAAGACACCATATGCTGCTGACACAGGACACGGAGAGACCTGGCGGGAATATAGAAGAGAGCCAGTCCCCAGACAGTTAGCCTCTCTAATGTTGGAAATTGCGCTATGAGCTACTGGGGAAAAATGGCCAACAATAGTCCAGCCAACAGGTTGCCTAAGCTACTCAGAAACAAACCCCCAATGAGATGTACGTAGAAGTACAATCGTGGCACACCACCTTGGTGAGTAACCAATAGCTGTCTGATAGGGTGAGAGGTACCCTTAGTGGAAAGTAATTAGTTTTTGGATTGGGAACCAGGCTAGAATCCTATGTGGAAAAAGATTATGCTATCCAATCCAAGCTCCTTCTAGTCTTTGGATAAAAGAGGGGAATTTGCATTGCTGGCTGAAATCACCTGACCAAGAGCAGCCTGTGGGGAAAAAAAGGTTTATTTTGGCTTACAGATTTGATTTCCCCTACAGATTTGAGGGGAAACTCCATGATGGCAGGGGAAACAATGGCATGAACAGAGGGTGAACATCACCCCCTGGTCAACATAAGGAGGACAATAGTAACAGGTGAGTGTGCCAAACACTGGCAAGAGGGAGCTGGCTATAACACCTATAAGCCTTCCCCCTAACAATATACTGCCTCCTAGAGGCATTAAATCCCAAATACTCATCAGCTGGGAACCTAGCATTGAGGACACCTGAGTTTTGGGGACACCTGAAAAAACCACTACATTCCACCCCTGGCCCCCATAAAACTGATAACCATACATGATATAAAATGCACTGCATTCATCCAACTTTAAACATTGCCATAATTTTTTATCAATTCCAATGATGTTCATACATCCCCATACTCTGAGATCTTTTAACTGAGCCATGATACCAAAAAATCCCTCGACAATCCAAAATGGCGCAGAATAAACATGCACACTGCAAAAGATGGCATTGAGCATAGCAAATAAATATTCAGCCATTACAAGATTTAAAACAACCAGGGAAAACACCAAACTCGGTAGCTTCAAGTCCAACAACTCTAGCCAGTGACAAATCTCCAAGTCCGATAATTCTAACTAACAGCAAGTCTCTGGAGTTCCAATTCTGCCCCTCCAGAGAGGCTACGCACAGTCCTGGAAAACTTCATCTGGGACTGCAGCTTTCCTTAGCAGATATATGTGGTCCCAGCATCTCCACTGGGTCTCCACTGAAACCAACAGTTCATCCTCACGGCTCCATCGGGTCTCCATGCAGGCATCCAGCAAACCTGCTTCACACTGCCCATGGACATTTCCAAAACACAAGACCATGTTGCAAACTCAGTGGCCCTCTCTTTCCTGTATTTCTTATACTCCACAATACCAGGTGGGGTGCCAATTTGTTAATCCAGGGAGGAATAAAGCAGACTTTGAAGAACAGGACAGTGCTAATTTTTTTTTTTTTTTTTTTTTTTGAGAAAAGTGGTGGAAAGACTGTGAGGGCCACAGGTGGGGACATCATGCACAGAGGCATGCCCTCTATGCAACAACTGACTGCTTCTCCCACAATGCATAACCCACAACTCCATGGGGAATAACAGCAACCCCAATGAGAAGGGCCCACAGGAGAATTGAGGCAGGATCAAGGGGAAGGAGTGCACCAACACATGATGTATCCATACTAAGTATGTCCATAATAAATTAATTAATTAAAAGAAAGATGGGCATGGTGGTGCATGCCTTTAATAGCAGCACTTGGGAGGCAGAGGTAGGAGGATCACAGTGAGTTCAAGGCCACCCTGAGACTACAGAGTTAATTCCAGGTCAGCCTGGACCAGAATGAAACCCTGCCTCAAAATAATAATAATAATAATAATAATAATAATAATAATAATAATAATAATAAAAAAAAAAAAAAAAAGAAAAGAAAAAGAAAGAAAGATCAGGAGCCTATGTTTAATCTGTCACTCAGACTGTACATTTAAAAGAAATAAGACACAAAAGTAGAAGGGCTAAGTGTAATGGAAGTAGGAATAATGTGTAAGAGGCTACTTTGGATTGCAAAGTTAGTTTGATGCCAATCTTGGTTATACTGGGAGATCCTGTCGCTAATAAATGAATAATAACAATAATAACAATTAAAATGGGTGATCATTTTGGAAAAGATGGAGCCAATTAGCAGTCATCCAGAGAGGACAATGAGCTTGTGGATATGGTCAAATATATAAAAGTGACACACTGAAATTCATTATCTTGTATAGTAGATATATGCTAATGAAATATGCTAAGAAAGTATATGTATAGTTTCCAAATATTTCACACACGGTAGATTACCTGAGATGCTATCCTGTGGCAAATTGATGAATCCATTTTTCCCGTTGTTACCAATGAAAATAGGTCAAGGTGTCCAAATATTTGAAAATATGAAAATGGAAAAGTTTTTATCTAATTTGCTGGTCACAAATTTTAAGATTGCCTATTTCTTTTAACATTCATATATTCGTATATTAGAAAACTAATTGGGTGGTGGTACTTCCCATCAACCCAGCCAGTGTAAAATGATTCCATTGCTTCACATTGGTATACATCCTATTAAAGTTAATGGAAGAAAGGATTACACCACTGAACTAGAAGTGATTGCACTGGCTCAGTAGAGGCAAATGGGGAGAACGGACAGAGAAGGTTACATTACCTCACATTTCCGTTCATGTAGTTTTTACCTGGCAATGTGTGGGAATTGGGCACTATTATCTGCCTACAAGTGCATTTTTTGATGACTAGTATACATGTAAGGCATTTATTTCCTGAATATTCTTTTTACTCATTATAGTTATGGAATAAGCTGTTAGTGTACATTTTCTTTCCTTTTATAGAATCAGATGCATTTAATTGCTACTTCAAGCTTTCACCTTTTGTATGTTTGTTCAGTTATTAAAAAGGATATGAAAATGGGTTTGCCCTTACGGTAGTATTCAAGTGAATGCTGTCTGTATGGAACCAGGAAGAAGGCAGTGGTAGTTTCTCTATCTCAGCCATAACTACAGTTATGTGTTCTTTTATTAAACTTAAATAGAATTCTTCGGATTCTACATGTCAAAATATACACTTGTTTTTGTATAACTTAAGTATTTATCCAGAATAGCTCTTGTGCTCTTTGAAAGTTGACTTAATTTTTAACTGTCGTTTGAGAATGAACTGCCTTGAATTTCCTACGTAAAAATTATACCTGTAAGGGTATGTTATTCAAAGTTCTTCAGAAAACTCAAACAAAGAGAAGCTAGCTAGCTGAGTAAATAGATGGATCAATATTTTAAGGCATTGCCTTGTGTGGTTTCAAGGCTAAAATTTCCAAAATCTTCAGTTGGTAACCCATGCAAAACTAAGAAAATGAAGGATACACTTCACATCACATCTAAGCAAGAGAGAAAAGTCAAGAGAGAAAGATGTCCCAACTTGAGAACTTGAGAAGACAAGTAAGAAGAAGACAGGATTCTCCCTGTGCCTTTGGAGTTAATTCAGGCCTATGGGAAAGTAGATAATGTCCATGTGAAATGAAATCACTCTGAAGAAACATCTCCACAAATATAGACAGAATAATGTTTTATTTATGTATTTGAGAGAGAGAGAGAGAGAGAGAGGAGAGAGAGGAGCAAATAGAGAATGGGTGTGCCAGATTCTCTAGCCACTGTGGATGAACTACAGCTGCATGCACCACTATGTGAATCTGACTTTATGTGGATACTGCAGAATCAAACTCCAGTCCTTAGTCTTTGCAGGCAAGCACCTTAACCACTAAGCCATCTCCCCAACCCCCCCAGAAAAACACTTTTAATGGGGCTCTCACCAAAGCTAAAGTGTTAAGAAAGCAGCTGTACATGGATTTCCACCCCCTCCATCACCACCCATTACTTACCTGCTGTAAGGAATTATTAAACCAGCCACAAAAGTTAGACACACAGATGGGGCAGCCAAATTGGAAGAGAAGCTAAGGCTCAAAATTCTCAGTTAACTAGTGAGGGCATTTGGGTGTGGGACCAGGCCTTCTGAACATACCTGGCATCCTCACCATGAGTCCCAGCCAGGGTTAGGAACTCTGTATGGAAAACAAGGGCTGACAACCTATTTGGGACTAGTAGCTTCCCTCGGGGACAAGTTCATGATGGTATACTGTTCAGGACAAAAGATAGCATCAATGCCAGATGTGGTGATGTATGCCTTTAATCCAAGGACTCCGGAGGCAGAGGTAGGAGGACAGCTGTGAGCTTGAGGCCATCCTGAGACTTCACAGTGAATTCCAGGTCAGCCTGCGCCATAGCCAGATCCTATCAGGAAAAGAAAAAAATCAAACAGCAACAATAACAAAAGATACCATTATAGAAACTGAAGACAAGACACTCTGCGGTAAATAGAGAGTTCTGCCCACTGCAGAATAAGGATGGACAAGAATCGGTCAAGGAGGCTCAGAAGATTGCGCCTCTGAACTAGCAAGAAGCAAAGCCGGTACACTGGGGAACAAAACTTTTATATTATAGAGCTAGTTGCAGAAGGTGACAGAACCCAGGAGGTGTGACCTTGGGATTAATTTATCTCCCCAGGGTGGGCTGCAAAGCAATTGGAACACCCTGATGACAGTCTGTCTGACATAGTCAGGGCCCTGGGTGAAAGCAGGCCGAAGCTATCAGACACAACCCGGGCCCCCAGCTAAGGAGAGGTAGCAGCAGCCTGGATCCTGGGTGAATCTTGGGTCCTGGGAACCAGCAGGAGTAAGGCTCCTCTCCCCCTTGGGGGGGGGGGTCACAGTGAGTCTGAACCCCTGGATGAATCTCAGGTTTCAAGACCAGCAGGAGGAGGACCACTCCCTCCCCCCAGACCAGGGCACCTGGTTGTCCTGATAAGACTTAGGCTTCACTCATAGCTCTGTGACCTTTGGTCAGTTACCTAGGAAACTCCATATACAGTATCAGCCAATAACCTTTATACAGCCCATTCCCCTATGACTCATACTCTACACCTCTTCCCACCACTATGTAGGGCACCTCACCCTCTCCCTATGTGCTGGAATGAACCTCCCTATATGCCAACTGGGCATCAGCAAACAACCTTTGAACCCACCAATCCCCTTGGGACCCTCTTCCCGCTCTCTCTCAACTGCTTATAAAACCCAGCTCCTTGTTGAATAAATGAGAGCTGTTCTCTGAAGCTCTCTCTCCCCCGGTGTTTCTTCCTGTTTCACTGACAGCAGCTCAGGACCCTGTTCTGCCATTGCCTGGATGCTGGTGGGACAACGAGGTACTACAGGCCCAGGATGACCAGGAAACACAGCAGTGACTGAGTGTTTGCACATGTGTGACAAACCTGCCGTTGGGCATGAAAAGACTGCACATGTAGGAACGCCTAATGGGCTCCAGGTTCCCAATAGCCGGCAAATGCTCTACTGCCCCGCAAGCGAGAATAATGTTAACACATAGCTAGACACCTCAGGGTCCATATATGTGGACATGCAAAAGTACTACATCAATGATGTCCATAACAATAAAATAAAGGTAATACGCCTCTTGTTGTGTGCCAGAGAATCTGCATTGTAAAGGAGCAGTGGAATTTTCCTTTCTTTGGGAAGATCATCACCCTAGCCAGCATGGACCTCCCTTAGTTTCTGAGGCATGAGGATCCCAAAGTATCATTGTGGCAGTATACTTAAATTACAAAGGCCTATAGACCAGAAGAGAATGAATTGCAAATAAGAGGAATTTGTCTTTCCTTATCCCTGAACAGAAATAATTCTGAGTGGTGCCCTTCCCATCTTTATCACAGTTTTTATTAAGAATATACTTTAGGGCTGGAGAGATGTCTTACTGGTTAATGCGCCTGCCTGCCAAGCCTAAGAACCATGGTTAGATTCTCCAAGTCCCAAGTTTAGCCAGATGCAGTGACACAAGGGCACAATGCCTCATTTGCCCACAAGGGGGATCACGTGTCTGGAGTTCCTTCACAGCAGCTGAGAGGCCAGTGGAGCACTCATTCACTCTCTCCAAAAAAAAAAAAAAAAAAAAAAAAAAAGAAAAAAAAAAAAGAAAAGAAAAAGAATATACTTTAGTTGGTTATTTTTTATTTGAGACAGTGGACATGTATGGGGAGGAGAAAGGAAGGGGGCTGTTCTTTCAAGCCTGGAGGTCCAGCTGTCTTCACTTTTACCTGTCATATTCCATCTAAAATAAAGCCAGATGGGTGTGGTTACATGTTAAAAGAAAAAAAGTACATTTTGTGGGGACATATTAAGTCTTGGTACCATCATTTTCCTCCTCCTTGCCCCCCGTTATTTGTCAGATAGTATCACATATTGCACGCTGGTTCAGAACATATATAGTTTTATGGAACACTGAATTTCCTCTGTGAAAACTGTTCTAGTAGCTTCTATATGAAATTTACCATCATAATAGTAACCCATTTCACAGATATGGAATAAAGCTGAGGATTCTATTATTTGCTGAAGAGGTCCATCCCAATTATGCACATGAGATCTGGAGAAAAAAGTACAAAGAATGGGTTGATGTCACCTGAGCTAAAGATTCATTGTCCACTTTCATGGTGTAAATCCCTCATCTCCCAGTAATAATATTCACAGTAACACGAGAGTGTCTCATACAGAGCTTTCCTCTTCCAGCTAGAACTGCGGTCAGCTCAGAGTTCCTGTGACAAAGCTCTGCTTATTCCTTTCTCTCAAATTCACAGGTGCTCTGTTGAAAAAAGAAAAGAGAAGAGAAGGTCAAGGGAAAGGGAGGGGAGGGAATGGAAGAGAAGGAGAAAGAAAAAAACAGAAAAGAAAAGAAAAAAGAAGAAAAGAGGATAGAGGCAGACTCCTTGAAGAAAAGACAAGAAGAATTTGGTTTGTCAAGGTGCTTTCTTAAGAAAGTCCTCAGATTCCTTTTATTCAGTCCATTTACAATCTACAAACTGGTTCAAGCATTGAAATTTATTCAGAAAACCTTTTTATAGTGTTATTCAGACTAAGCAGTGGTTCACTTCATCTAGAACATTTTTGCTTTTTACATATCAAGAATACTCGTCTTCCTTCCTAGTTCTGGGAATAAGCTAAAAGTGAGCCAGCTCCCAGCCATCTAGTTAGTACTCTAAGTCTGCGTGTTAGACTATGGTCAGTGCCGCTTGCCTGGCACTGCTCAGTACGGTAACATTGCCTACCTTGCTTTTGATGGTCCAGGATAACTCCAGGGTGCAGTCAATCCCACTGCATTTCTGCTCTCAAGTTCAATTCCAACGAAGGTATTAAATATGAACTTGAAGCATTAGGAAAGTGCCTTCTGGGACAATATCTCTTCAAATTGGCACAAATAGAAGACATTACATAAAATGTGAAGGAATGATGAGTGTCAGGTTTCTTTGTACTTCTTTAAGAAATAAAATGCAAGGGCCTTGGAAAAGGGCTCAGCTGTTGTAAAAAGTGCTTGTCTGCAAAGCCTGCTGGTCTGGGTTGAATTCTTCATCCACCCATGTAAAGCCCAAATACAAAGTGGTTCATATGTCTGGGGTTTGTTTGGAGAGATGACATACAGTGGCTTTGCCCACCCACCTCCCACACACATGCACAAGCACACACCTCCCACACACACATGTGTGTGCAAATAAATAAAATAAATGGGTTTGAGGGTTGTGGGTCTGGCTGTGTAGAAACGTTGTAGTTCTGTAGCGTCTTCTATATGCTTCTTTTAAAACACAAGTAAAGGGCTGGAGAGATGGCTTACGGGTTAAGGCACCTGCCTCCTAAGCCCAAGAACACTGGTTCCAATCTCCAGCGGTTCCAATCTCCAGGTCCCACGTTTAGCCAGATGCAAAGTGACGCAAGGGCGCAATGCCGCACTTGACCACAAGGGGGCGCAATCATCTGGATTTCGTTCTCAGCAGCTGAGACACTGCTTGCGCGCCATCTCTGTCTTCCTTCCTCTCTCTCTCTCTCTCTCTGTCTCTCTCTGTGTCTCTCTCCAAAACAATAAGATAAAATAAAAAGTTAAAAAAAAAAAAAAAAAACACAAGTAAAGACTGAATCTAAGATTGACTGAAAGGTTTCATACCAATGCAAGAGGGCATTGTGCAGCTTTATGTCATAAGATTCATCTGGGTAACCTAAGGGTAGCTATGATAAATCATAAAGAAAGTAGGCTTTATAGAATATCAGATTTCCATTAAATCGCATTCATATACAAAGAGACAGTTCAAATTGTAATTGAAGTTGTCAGCTTTCATTCATCTTATAGAGGATTATCCCAGCTGCACATTACTCATTCTTTTGTGCTTTGAGTCAATTTATCTGAGTCACCCTGCTGTAAGAAGATGAAGAGAGACAGGCTGAGGTTTTCCTGTTAATTCTAACAAAATAGTAGTGAGTTTTGATCATGAAGAATATTTTCCTTTTTCAAATCTATGTAAGGCTTCATCCCATTTGGTGTCTCACCTGTCCAGCCATATGAAAAGACAATCGAGAATGATGTGCAAAAATAATGAAGAGTCAGAAATGTTAGAACTCCAGGAATGGTCAGAAAAATAAGCTGCTTTTAGTTCAGAAATTCCTAGGCAGACATAAAGGCTCGCACCTGTAATTTTATGATTTGTGATGCTAAGGCAGAGGCAGAGGGATTAAGGAGAGTATGAAGCCAACTTGTTCTCCCTACTAAGTCCAAGGCCAGTTTGCCCTACAAAGTGAGATCCTCAAAAAATATAATAATAATAAACAATAACAGTAATATTGAAATGGAAATTTCAACTAAGGCTGTATTTAGCATTAATAAAAAGATCAAATAATGACTAATGATTAATACCACTCATATTTTTCCAATAAATGGAGACTTCTTTAAAAGGAAATATAGATCCATTTTGAAATGCTAAAGTTACGAACTTTTAAATAAGTGATTTTACAAGGTTGATGTCTCAGTTTTAGCAATTTCCTAGTTATACAACTTAAATTTGATAGTAGTTATAGTTACTGATGGCATTAAAAGACTTAAACATGCAAAATTATGCATAACTGAACTCATTAGCATGGGGTTCTTTTTAAAAATTTTATCTCAATGAGTCCAAACACCTAATAGCATGTAATAGAATGATTGAGTTACACAATTAGAAATCAAAGATAGTTCTAATGAAGTTTGTGAGTAATGTGAATTTAAATGAATTGTTTTGTTTTATTTTCTACTCTTAAGACTTTTTATAATATTTATTTTGAATTAGTCTACAGAGTTCACAAGAAAGTTTACCTAAATATTTGAATTAAAGTTGCAAACTTTCTGTGGCCATTCATATTATGACTGTTCTGACACACAGAATTCTGATTTCCTGTGTGAACACTATATTATTGCTTTCTGCATCAGCCAATATTCCTGATGTTCTGGATCAAAGTCATTAATCCCCATCTTCAACAGCATCTCATTACTTCACTTATTTATTCATTCACACTGACTCAAATCACTTTTTTATTTATTCTCTAAATATATATTTTTTTCAATATTCACGATGTGGCAGACGTTATGCTGCCTGGGATTACTTTTATTTATTTATAGATGGTCTAGTTCTTATGGCTTACCTCCAGCTGTGGGGATAAACAGCCACATCAACTCAAAAATGCAAATTGATGCTTTGTCTTGAATATTAAGAAGCTTCTACTATTTAAGAAACGCCTCACTTGGCAAGTCCTTAGTGAATCCACCATACTTTTTAAATCAGTAATTTGTGGCATTTTAATCAGAGCCTTGATATTGCTTCTCATACTTTCACAGTAGAGGTGTTTAAACTTTATAATAATATTATCATATTATTATCAGAATTTGTTATCTGAACCAGGAATGTCACTGCACTGCTGTAATCTCAATACTCAGGAAGCAGAGGTTGGAGACTTAAGAAGTAAATGCTAGTGTGGATTATGAAGCTTTACTTGTCTCAAAAAAAAAAAAAAAATGCCTTCATTTTGTATACCGGGGAGAGAAAGTTACGATTTCATGTGCACATTGCAGTATTGACCACATTTGTACATTTTAGCAATTTCAAAATAATCATGATGACAGTTAAGTTATGAGCAATTTTAGGAAGCCACTTTAGTTGAGATTTCTAAAGGACAAAACCTTGGTTCATTTCAACTATCAAACTTTTTTGAATATTTCCTGTATGGGGAGGAAAGGTGACCAAGCACACCTATTTCATAGGTCTTGAATTTTGTTAGGTGTTTATGTATATGTGGGTTATATGTGAGTGATTATAAAAGTATATAACCCATTTCCTGATTGAAATCTTTACAGAGAATTAATTATCTCAAAATAATAGATATCAAATAGGTAGCCTAAACATTTTTTAAAGATTTTATTTTATTTTATTTTATTTATTAGAGTCAGAGAGAGAGAGAGATCAAGAGAGAGAAAGAGAGATTGAGAGAGAGAAAGAGAGAAAGAATGGGCATGCCAGGGCCTCCAGACACTGCAAATGAATTCGAGACACATGTGCGACTTCGTGCATCTGTCTTACGCAGGACCTGGAGATTCAAACTTGGGTCCTTAGGCTTTTCAGGCAAATTTCTTAACCACTAAGCCATCTCTCCAGCCCCACAATAAGACATTTTTTAACCATAGCTTATTGTTTGCATTAAACATAGGCAATTAAACCTTTGTTACTTACAATTACAAATGTAGTAATACTCACATAATTCCCACTTCTGGAGAGGAGATTATGTAGACTGTATTCAGTAAAAGCGGATACCTGAGAATGAATGGAGCTGTTCACTCCAATGCATCCCTAGGGCCTTAGGGGTCACTGGGAAATTAGAAGAATTGAACCTTTGTGAGACACAACTCTTGTTTATTAAGGCATCTGCCACATTATTGCAGAAATCTAGGGGTTCAATCTTTTAAGGAGAGGGATCTCTGAAGTTTACAAGTCTCTCTCCGTTCTCTAAACTTCCCTTTTGTTGTACTTCCAGGTCATCCCTATTAACATCATTGCCTTATCCAAGTGGAAATTTGTGTGTGGATGGGAGTGTGTAGTATGCTGTACCTATGCATGTTCAGTGGTATGTGCCTCTGCATGTATGGGAGGGGATGTGGTGTGCATGCATGTATAAATGGACTACATAGATGGAGGCTGGAGAGTGGTATTCTCTTACTCTGTTATCCACATTATTTCCCTGAGAGAATCTCTCACTGACCCTGAACCTGGTAAGTCTGCCTGATCTTGGAGTCCTGGAATACTTCCTCTATTCTGCCTGCATGGGGGCTATAGACATGTGCAGCCATGACTGGATTTTTAAGTTGGCATTGGAAATCAGAGCCAGATACTTATGCCTGTGCAGCAAAGGTTCTTACCAGCAAAGCTATCTCTTTGACCACCAGTATTTCTCAGATGCCTATCAAGCACTACCCACTGCATCAGCCAATCTCCAAGAGGAAGGGGATTGATTTTCTGAACAGTTTGTTTATACATCTTCTCCCTTGGCCTTTTCAAACTCAGTCAAGACTGGCGTTGTAGAGACAAATAGAATTTAAAGCCAGTTTTGTTCACATATGTTGCAGTTTAGCATATAATGCATATAGTTCACCATGGGTAATGGAAAACAAACTAAATTGGACACTTCTGTTCTCAAAGAGGACCATACTGTATAAGATGTGTTGGCTAAGTTCAAAAGGCATTAACCTTTTGTGAGCTTAGTAGTCATTTTATTGACTTCATACAATTAACAGTGGGTTTGCTGGATCAGTGCTAATTTGGTTGTGAGCATCGTCTGTGAAGAACAAGACAGCAACATTCTCATTCACACAATCTCTCACACTATTCCCTCTTTACGTTCTCAGGTAGGAGAGGTCACAGTGACATTGCTCCTATCAAAAAAACATTCATTTATACATTAATTCCTCTTTGCCATTTCAGGCCAATACTTATATTACTATGAAATCTGATCATTTTCTCAAACAACCACTGATTTGTCTATTAATGATTACTCATCTCAGTGTGCACTGGTAGTTTGTGTTTCCACCTGCTACATAAGAAGGAACATGAAACAGATCTTAAATGATTCATTTAATACATTAGATTTTTATTTTTTCTCAAAAGCATCAAAACATTTCTGCTTGTTATGTTTAACTGGATGACATTTATGAGGTAAAGGAACAACCTAATAATGTTTTATTTCTCTACTGGTAAAGCAAATATTGTTTTGTTCTTGTTGTTGTTGTTACTGCTTGATTTTTTTACCATTGCCGTTCCCACCTGTGGTAGTTTGAATAGATGGCCCCAACATATTCAGTATTTTATTAGTTTGTGTTTTGCATCTGTAGCACCTGGCTAGAGTCAGTATCACTGGGCAGATGGATCTTAAGATTTGGTGGTGGGTTTGAGATTTCAATCTAAAGATATGAAAAGTGTGCCTAGCTGGAGTTCCTGAAGTGTGCTATGTGGTGTAGCTTTTGGCTTTTGGCATTCTCTCTGTCTTGCCTGGTCTTGTAAGAGCAGGCCAGCTTCTCCTGCCATTATGGAACTTCCCCTGGATCTATAAACTTCAATAAAAATCCCTTCCTCCATAACTGTGCCTGGTCTGGAAGTTCATTTCAACAAACCTGAAGCTGTCTGCTACACCACCTTTACAAAATTCAGTTATGACCTAATTTATATTATTTTATTGTTTATTAATAATATATAGCCTAATCTTAAATTATTATAAAACTAGTTTCTTTTTCTTTTTTTTTATAACTTTATGTTTTTATTTTATGGTGATAGGCCTAAATATGTGGTCTATCCTAAAAATTTATTTCTAAAATCTATGCTTACATATATCTTATACTTAACATATGCATGCTTTGTCAAACAACTAAATACTTAACTTAGTAATCCTCTAGTTATTACATTGTGCAGCAGGGTCAATATCTTTAACAGAATTCCACAGTGTGGTGTCTGTGTGTGTATGTGTGTGCATGCACGCATGTACATGCACTGCACTGACTTCTGAATGGCTCCAAAGTTCTAGCTGCACTGTCTGTACTCATGGAGGGTGTCAGTGAAGGAATATTTTTCCATGATCATCCTCTAGGGCATCTTTTTTTTTTTATTAGCTATATACACAGTGTGTATACAGTCATGTTGGTACCATTGTTAGCCTCCTCTCTGTCCTCCCCCCTCTGAAGGGACCCAGCTAATGGGGAATGTGGATCATGCATTGTGGGGGTAGCCATCAGTTATGGGGAAGAGGCAATGTCTTTGAACATAATATCCCAACTTGTGGCTCTAACAATCTTTCTACCATCTCTTCCATGAAATTTCATAGGCCCTGTTGGGTTCCTTTTAGGTCTACTTCAGTCATGTGGTCTTGGGAGCCTCTGTGTCTCTGGAGTTGAGTGTTCTCTGTGTCTATCTTCTTCATCCTTGTGCTGGTACCAGGTTCACCAAGAAAGCAGCACTCTTGCTCATTTCCCCAATTATTCTATGGTTTCAGCTGAGGCCCTGGTGAGGTGTACAATAGGGTGATTCTCTCCTCAGGTTCAGCATCCATCTAAAAAAAGAGAAGCAAATTCTCAAACCAGATAAGCCAGATAAATGGGATAACCATTATTATTTTAGAGGGAATTTAGTAGGCATAGGCCCTCTTGTATGCCATGATTGGTGGGAGCTTGATATTGGAGAGTGGGCTCATGTTTTGGATATGGTGCTGACTTGTTTCCCAGTTCTAGCTATGAGTCACATTCCACTGAGCAGATCCATTAGCTAAATGAAGAGCAGTTGGTTGCCCACCATGGCTGGATGCCACTATTGCACTTGTATGAGCATCACGTCAGGTTATTTGTTGCTGAGTAGTGAAGACCTCTAGTTACTTGCAAAGATGTTGGTCATTTCCCCCCAGTCACTCATGTAGCACCTTCTAGCACTAGATAAGCTGTCTGGGGACTGACTCTCTTCCACATTTCAGCAAAGTCACTCCATCTTCCATACCCGCATCATATGGTGTCTTTGGCAGTTGGGTCTTACCATTAACCTTTGGTGGGTCATCAAGTGCTCTGATAGAAATCTGTCTTCTTTTGGGAAACTTTCTAAGTCTCTCTGATTAACAGCTCATTGTGAATGTTAACCATATGCTGGTAATTGAAGTTTTAGGCCAGCACCAAGGGAAAAGAAGGCTACTTAGCCCAGCTGGAGGGATGGAATTAGAAAATCTAGTGACTCATCACTAGCTAAGGATGTCAGACATGAACTGCAGATCTGGCTTGGAAGTGAGGAGATTGTTGTGATTTTACAGGAATGGCAGTTATCAGATAGTCTTGACTCTCAAATGAGACTCAAGACTTTGGAATACTCTTGAAGTTTGTAAAGCTTATGATGACCTTTAAAGTTGGACTGAATGAAATTTGTATTGTGAGATGGTCATGAGTCTATGGGGATCAGGGGCAGAATGTGGTAGTTTAAATGTGATCATTTATATGGCCCCTTAGATTCAGGCATTTTTTTATGAAACATCCTACTTGAGCCCCTAATATGTAGATCCCTGCTACAGAGGGCAAGCCACTGGGGTGGATCTTGGAGTTCAGCTCTAAGGTATGTTAGGGGGCAGAACTTAAGTTCAACCGTAAGGTTTAAAGAGTACTTGGAGCTCTAGCTGTTGGTGTTTTCTGATTTTGTGGTGCTAGCTGTTGATAGTGTCTCTCAGCATTCATCTCGGAAAGGCAGCCCTCTTCTTTCACCATTGATGGTTTTCCCCTGGACTCTGTAAGCCTTATATAAAACACTTTTGTTCCAAAAGCTGTGTCTGGTTGGATGTTTGTTCCAGCAACATGGAGCTGACGGCAATACCTATTAGACTTTTATTTATTTATTTATTTATTTTTATTTTTTTCTTGTTTTTGAAGCAGGATCTCTCTCTAGCCAAGGCTGACCAGAAACTCATTCTATAGCCCAGGCTTGCTTCAAACTCAAGGAGCTTGTCCAATTGTGTGCCTCCCGAATGGTGGAATAAAGGGGTGTGCTATCCTTTTAAACACAGCTTCTCTTATACACTGAGTTCTCTAGATTTGTAAAATCTCTCCAACATATTTATTACAGATCCCCCAAAACAATTTTCATCATGTTAAATATTCTTGCCATTTATCTCTCCCTTTAATATGTGGCTTCTGGAAATTTGTAAGGTTAATATAAAAGAATAGAATTTAGCCTCTGGCATACAATTTTGTAAGTAAACACAATTGGCTACCTTTATGAGTTGTTTTCCATGTGTTCATATTTTCTAAATCTCAGAGAAGTGTACAATTTCACTTGCAAGTCACACATGGAGAGCATCTATATCAAAAGTGTTCCTCTCCTGTCGGAGAACTTGGTGAAAGTCATCCTGTAAGAAAGAAGGGAAACAGATTCATACAGCTCAGAAGTGCTTAGCTATTTGAAGACTGTCAACTATTCCAGTGTCAGAAGAATATGGGATTGGTGTGTAAAGCACTTAGACATCTGGAAGAAAAAAACTGAGAGCAGATTGGAACAGGAAATTTTTGGCACTCTATGTCACGTATTCCATAGCAACAATTGGAGTGAATTCAAATTTTATCTATTTAGCATCCTTATAGGGACTAGTTTCTGAAAATATGCATTTGAAGCAAGGTTAAGAAAATAGTTCAGGTTCTGTTTACTGAGCTTTCAAGATCATAAACTGTAGGCAAATGTACTAAAGATAAAACTATGTTTGGTAAAATACATATATAAAACTTTGACATTTGTTCAAGGTTGAGACTGCTTTTTTTTTTTTTTTTTTTTTTTTTGATTTTGAGTTAGGGTCTCATTCTAGCCCAGGCTGACCTGGAATTCACTTTGTAGTCTCAGGGTGATCCTCCTACCTCTGCCTCCCAAGTGCTGGGATTAAAGGCGTGCACCACCACACCCGGCTTGAGACTGCTTTTTAACAATCATATCCAAGGGCTGAAAGAAATATAACACACCACTTATCTTAGTCAGTTCCAGGTGGCTTGGACAAATATCCAATCCAACTCAGCTTTGGGGAATGAAGGCATTTATTATAAGCTTACAGATCAGGGGTCATTTGGTTAATGGTGGAAGAAGTTGGCACCCATTCACAGGTCCAAACAGAGAAAAAAACCATGTCCAACTCACCAAGAGCATAAAGCAGCAAGCATGACCCAGTGCCAAGAAGGAAGTCGAAATGTCACACTGTTCTCCAAACGTCTGGGCTGGAATTCAGATCCTTCCCCCATGTCACCTTAGGGCTGGACTCCAGCATCCTCTCGCAGGTGTCTGGAGATTCAAGTTTCAAGTTTAATTTTAGCACCTAAGTCAATAGGGGACATACATTCAAACTATCACACCAGCAATCAAATGCCTACTTTTGTCAACAAGTAAATAGTAAATGCAAAAATTTTACTCACCCAAAAGATGACTGTACATGAAATTTTTGATTTCAACATTGTAGCTGAAAACAAAATTTTAAAGACATAGAAAGTCTTTAGATTTTATTACTAGGAATCCTACATTATTAGGAATTGATGACAGTTTATATAAGAGACAGAATTAATGAGAGATGAACTATAACTATATCAAATATTTGCCATTAGAATTGGTGTATATGTATATTCAGGATACTAGTAGATAAAAAAACTATGTATTTATTATTATTGAATAAATGTCTCATGTAACCTGGACTGATCTCAGAATGATGATTATAATTATTTTGTTATTTTAGGTGCTGAGGATTAGCATCAGGACCTTGTGTTTTGTATGCTGAGCAAAAATTCTAAGCTGACCTCCATGCACAGCTTTAAAATATTTAACACCCTCTACAATGTAAATAATGTAAATTATATATATATATTTGCAGTCAGGTTCGTATTAGTGGCAGAAAGCACCTAACCAAGAGCAGCTTTTGGGAAAAATAAAGGGAGTTTATTTTGGCCTACAGACTCGAAGCGAAGCTCTATGATGGCAGGAGAAAACATGAGCATAGGGTGGACATCAGCCCCTGGACACCATCAGGTGGAAAACAAGAACAGGAGAGAATGCCAAACACTAGTAAGGGGAAACTGGCTGTATGTAACACACATAAGCCTGTCCCCAAGGATACATAGTCTGCACAATGCAATAATCCCCAAATCTCCATCACCTAGAAACCTAGCATTCACAGCACCTAAGTTTATGGGGGACACCTGAATCAAACCACCATATATATATATATATAATTTACACACTAAATGGACATTTTATCAATTAAATAACAGAAGAGGGACTGGAGAGAGAGATTAGTGGTTAAGGCACTTGCCTGAAGATCCTAAGGACCCATGATCTACTTCCCAAGTCCCATGTACGCCAGACACACCAGATGATGCATGTGCATAAGGTTGCACATGCCAATAAGGTGGCACACTTGTCTTGATTTTGATTACAGTGGCTGGAGACCCTGATGCATCAATTCTCTCCCCCCCTCTCTTTTGCTTGCTCAATCTCTTGAATTAAAAAAGGCCAGTCTGTTGGGCTTGCCTCAAAGAAAATTTAAAAATAAGAAAATTGAGAATTAATGTACTTATTTATTAAATGAAAATAAGTTGTATCTGATCAGATTCATATGAATACAAAAAATGAAAAAATACATTCGTAGCATGACTAGTACATTCAGAAGTAGATTATAGATTTTTCTTTCACATTTTATAGGTATCTATATGTAGAAAATCTTGGATCCATATTCAATTTCTATTTTAGAATGGAAGCTGCTATATAAGGTAGAAAAACATCAGTATATATGAAATAGCAACACCAAGCCTATAATTCTGTTTCATTCTTTTTTGATTATTATTAGCTATGGTCATACTCAGTGTGTAAACAGAACTTGGTACCATCCTTACCCTCGTCACTGCCCTCCCCCTCCAAAGGGAGCCTCCTCATTGGGGATGCTAGTTATCCCCATGGAGACTATAGGTTGTGCATAGTAGGAGTAGCCATCAGTTATGGGAAGAGGCAATGTCTCTGTGTGCAATGTCCCTCAAGTTGCTCAGACAGATGTTGGCTATTTCCCCCCAATCCCTCAGGTAGCACTAGATGAGCTGTCTGGGAACTGACTCTCTTCCAGACTCCAGCCAGGTCTCTCCGTGTTCTGTACCAATCTCATATAGTGTCTTCAGCAGTATGGTCTGACCATTAACCTCTGGTGGGTAATTTCCTCCATTATTTCCTTATTTCTACTTTCTTTTCTTTCTTTCTTTTTCTTTTTCTTTCTTTTACTTTCATCTTTCTGAGATTTTCCTCCCGCTGAGGTCTTCCTGTAGTTCACTGTGTGACTCAAACTTCTCTTGAACTAATAAAAATATTTATTTAGTCTCCTAACTGCTGACATTATAGCCACCAGCCACCAAGACTCAATAATTTTTAAAGTGAAAATTTATTTTGATTTATTGATTTTACTTATAGAAAGTCAAAATGGTAAAATTGGTGAATATGAAAATATTGGCTGAGAACATATTAGTAATGCATAAGAAAAAAAAAGGAAAATCCCTAAACTAATAAAAGTTATTAAGCTATAAAGTTTTTTATATATTTGGTCAAATTAGAATATATTTAAAAATAGAACATGACTCCAAGCTGGAAATAGTGGCGCACGCCTTTAATCCCAGCACTCAGGAGTCAGAGGAAGGAGGATCGCCATGAGTTCAAGGCCACCCTGAGACTACCTAGTGAATTCCAGGTCAGCCTGGGCCAGAGTGAGATCCTACCTTGAAAAACACACACACACCAAAAAAAAAAAAAACATAACTCCAAAAAGAATCAAAGAGTTTAAAATGAGGAAATGTATATTTATTGTATAATTCTATTTCTTGTACAAATAAAAAGAAATAAATGGAAGAAAAACTCAGTCTAAGAATCAGTCCCATAGGGTTCATCAAGAAAATCAAATTAGGGATAGTGGGGAGACATGTAGTGGAGTGTAATTAAGGTCGGATAAGAAGTTAACATTTTGCAGGTCAGACCTATGAGATGAGAATCTGGTTTCCTCACACACACACAAGAGAAACTTTTCTTTCCCCACAGGGTTAATGAACACTGAAGGGCTGATTAGAGGCTGATTTTTCCCTGTTGGCAGGGAGGATTCAAATGGTTCTTTCCTTACTTTCAATGAACTTAGACTTATGCAGTTTGATTTACCTCTTGACAAAAGAGTTAAAGGACTTAAGGGATTTCCAAGTATTTCTTCCTCCAGGTTGATCGCCTTTCACCTTCATGTTCACATTTTGATATATTATGAAATGACTTAAAAGTTATTTGATTTTTCCTTCTGAGTATGTAGTGATTATTTAAATAAATAACCCAGAAAATATAATAAGATGAATTGAGAATGTGTGTGAGTCCTATTATTTACTTATTTGTGCTATATTTCTTGTTGATCTTTTTATTACTTTCAATTATATGGCTATACCCTTTAGACCCCATCTTCCCCACCCCAATTCTGCTGAGGGTCTTCTTCAGTGGGCTTATTGCTATTCATTGTGGGCACCAAGAGGCCTTTGTCACTCTCTGATTTTTGCTAGAATGTATGTTCAAATGAAGTGTGATATTTACATAGTGTGGTGTGTGTGTGTGTGTGTGTGTGTGTGTGTGTGTGTGTGTGTGATGTGTGTGTGTGACAAGCCAAGGTCACGTGCAGTAGCTACAATAGAATGGCAGGTGTGCTTCTCCTCTCACCTATCTCTGATTGGAGCTGGAGTCACTTACTGATACCAGAGCTTGATGTTTTTGCATAAGTCTAGGAGATTCACTCTTCTCTACTCCTCCTGACAGTAATGTGATTACCAGTGGGCATTACAACACACAGCAGTTTAAGTGGGATCTGGAGATTTGAGTTGGGGTGGTTTCATGACCTCTCGGGTCCTCATGCCTTCACTGGAAGTGCAGTTAACCATTGAGCCATCTCTCTACTCCCAAAGCTGAATCATATAAATTCTAGAATAATATTAACAAATTAAAACACAAACAAAAATCCAAAAAGAACACTTTATTTTTCTGGATACTACTATACGTACTTATGGTAGTATATATATTTATTGTATAATAAATATATATAATAATATATTTATTTGTATTTATTGAGAATTTTTGTAATTATTATACTGCATTTTGTTCATGGTCTCCTCCCATTACCCACATTTTCTCCCCTTCTTCACTGTTGTTCAGTGAAATCCCACCTCTTTCTGCCTAGTCCTTCTATTTCTATGTCTCTTTTTGCCCCCTCCATCATCCATAGGAAAATATTGATGGGTTCAATATTGTGCAGATCTGGTGGAGATAAAGAGAGTGGCAGTCAAAGAGGAGGTCATGAATGTGTGACTCACTTTATGTCCGTAGGACGATGTCCCAAACTGTTCCTCATTATCCTCTGGCTATTACATTATTTCAGCTTCTCTTTCAAGACCTCAGCAATAAATGAGACAAATATCTAGTTTTTAAGAGAAGTCAAAGAATACATGAATATATGGTATGAAAGACCTTAAAAATGGGAAGAGAAAAGAATTCCTTTTATGGATTTTGTTGTTGTTTTGCTAAATCATTTACATTATAGATTTTTGCTCAATGAAGTCTAAGACATTCTTTTGAATACACTGTTTTACAACTTTCAAAAACTGTGTGCTTAAATATGTAAGTTATGAACTTTATTTTATTGAAATTTAATCATAAAATTATGAAAAATACTGTGAATTTTAAGGTAGACACAAGATGCTTCTTGGCAGTAGGATAGAAACACATGAAATTTAAATTAGTGATTATATCTTACACTCAAAATATGGATTATCTAAAAAATATTTTGAGCTAATATTAAGTTTAACTGTTTCAGATCATATTTGGCAAATACATAGAACAATATTTTGAAGTTTTTAAAGGTTTCACAAAAATATATGAATCCCTTCATTTACTTATTTATTCAACTAAAAATAATAATACCATGTTATAGAATCCTGGATAAAGTGTTTTATAGTATTATGTTTGCATGGCACATCAATACTTTAGCTGGGTATTGTTTTTTTCTTCAGATTAAAGGTTAGACTGTATCCAAGTAGTTTTATTTTTATGTAATAAAGCTATGGAAAATATATGGAATGAGCCATATATATATATATATATATATATATATATATATATATATATATATATTTTTACAGTTCTTCACTAAATTTATTATTTGGATAAAGAAAAACTGAGAATCACAGTTATTAGGTTTAAGGATAAGTGTAGAGGATAATAAAGAATTTTGTTTATATTGTATAAAAAGTTAAATAACAATGAAAAACCTCTTTAGTAATAAAAATACACCCATGGGCCTGGGAAAAAAATATCAAACTAGAATGATATAACACAAGTATAAAAATAAAATCTATATTAATAACATTTTATTAGTTTAAGTCATTTCAGTAAATCCATTAAATTGCCTACAGTAATCAAATTCAAGTGAGATTCAAGGCCAGTGTACAAACACCACCATTATCATTATTATTACAATTATTATTATTTTAAACCCCATTTCTCTATGTTTAATAAGGTGTCTTTATCTTCAAGGTACATGTAACATCTCTTTCCATAGGACCTTCAGGCTAATGTCATTCTAATTTTTCTCAAGTACAAAGACAAAATAAATAAATTCTATAAAATTGTGTATCTGGGTAGTACCTTCATTTGACATGCTTATGAAAACTTGAAATGTGTTTTCCCTGGAGGAATCTTTGTATCCTAAAATGAAGAATCACACTGACAAATTACCTTTGTTCATGTGATTTCTTTCTTGAAGTTGGATTGGAATAAGTTACTCTTTGAAAACCTGGCCTTCAAAGAGAACTAGAGGAAAACATCAAAAAAAACATAATGACACTGTCCATTGCAATACCAAGAATGATGGATTTTGAAACATAATGGGATTCATCCACCTAAGGATACACATAGGAAACTTTTGGGAAACAAGTTCAGCGTAGTGCCGTGGGTAGAATTCAGTATTATAATTTATCAATAAAATTGCAGAAAAGTAAATGATGTGCCTGTTCCCAAAGTATCATGGTAAATAAAAGAGGTCGATTTTGATTATGTTAAAATAGCAAGCTTCAACTTTTCTCTCTAAGCTAGCCAATTCCAAGTGTGTTTCACTAGGAAGGTTCTCTGGGGAATTTCCTCAGTGCATTATTCTTTACCCTGAATTTCTTTCTCTTCCACCAAATAGCTCAAATCACATGAGCTATCTATCATGTCTTTTGCAATTAGGATGATAAAAATCAATAAAGGAGGCCAAAGTATTTTAAGATTTATTGGAAAACAGGAATTGCAAACTAAAAATCATCTAACCAGAGCTATGAGGATTAGATGTTATTTCTGTAAACTCTACAGATCTTTGAAATGTTGCTAAACCCTCCCCAGGACAATAGAATGTCCTCTCAATAGACAAGTATGTTTCATATATTTATTTTTTTCCAGATGAAACTAGACTTGTAAACTTTCCATGTTATCTATAGCTAAAGAAAGGAGATATTTTTCTCCAGGGTATTATATATATGGATGCATACTATCAAGAAAACTGTAGTTTTTTTAAATATAGGAAAATATAGAAGACTCAATACTATAAAAAAGAAAATATACATTTGTACTTATATCATATGAGCCATTGACTTGCAGTAAGTTTCCTGTGAGATCATGATGGGTGAGGTCTGATTACTTGGAGTGAGAAGACAAGGGGACATGAAGGAATATTTGTAATTACTATCACATCTTTCAAGAAGCAAGGTTGATACATTGAGAATCAGATAAAGAATCAAAGCCAAGTAGAAACTGTAACTGAATATGCACACGTGCACGACACGCACACTCAAACACACACACACACACACACACACACACACACACACATCCTTTGTATTAGGGAGATATTTCTTCCTCCACCTGATGTACTTGTTATGCTGGACACAGAAGTCAAAATACTGCTCCACAAGTCAATTTTTATATTGTTTTGGAAAATCTTCACATGTCCATATCAGTTTCCTTTTTCTCAGGTGGAACATGATAGTATAAATCTCTATAATTCTGAGTCTTCCAAAAATTCATCTTTTTCTGTCACATGCATCCAGACCACATATATCAATGAAATGCATACACGGTGTTTGTAAAATGGACATAAAGGGAAAGTGTCTAACAGCAAAGTTAAAGTATTAGCCATCTAGTCGAACCGATGTCAAAAGATGGGATCTCATGGCATAAAAACAAGAGAAAGGTGATAAAGCCATACAGCTGGTACTGTATAGGTATGATTCCTTTGCTAGGTCTTCAACCTCAAATAACCTGCCCCAGCCAAAGTGAAAATGATGTGATTGAAATGTGTCCCAGCCTATTGCTCACTGCAAAAAGACAATAGTAGGTTTTTATTTTTTTGGGGGGTGGGTGTGCAAGTAAATTTGGTTTTCGTCCATTGGTAATTGCACAATATCAAAAGATGTTTTGGGGGCCAGGTGTGGCGGTACACACTTTTAATCCCAGCACGTGGGAGGCTGAGATAAGGAGGATTGCTGTGAGTTCAAGGCCAGCCTGAGACTACATAGGGAATTACAGGACAATCTGGACTACAGTGAGACCTTACCTCAAAAAACAAACAAACAAAAAAGATGTTTTGGTTTATGTTTATAAGCATTGGCTTTGGACTCTGTGAGCTGATATGACTGTCAGTTCCACTCAGAGAGTTATGCACGATGTCACCATCTTGAATAAATACCCTGGTTCCCTAATATGGCTGAAGGACATTCAGTGTTTGTTACTGAAAAAGTACAAGGGTGGATAGATGAAAAATGAACATATCAAGACCAAGTTAATCCTATAGTTTAATCTTGGATAACATGTCAAATATCAATATCTTTGCAAAAAGATATGAGTGGAATATGACTTAAAGGTTGAGGTAGCAAAGGGGACAGAGAGTGTGTAAAGAACCGAGATGGGAAACCACATAGCCATTTTCAGTCATTCATCATACATGTATATGCTGCAATGAAGTGTCAGTGGTTTACCTGTTATGGTGGTGCATGTCTTTAATCCAAGCACATGGAGGATGCGGTAGGAAGATCTCCATGAGCTCAAGGCCAGCCTGAGCCTACATGGTGAATTCGAGGACAGACTGGGCAAGAGTGAGACCCTACCACAAAATTAAAAAAAAAAAAAAAAAAAAAACGATGAAAAATAATAAAACAAAACAGAAATAAAAAAGAAAAAATAAAGTCTGGAGATGGTTTATCAGTTAGCCTGCTTACCTGTGAAGACTACGGACCCAGGATTGATTTCCCATTACCCAAGTAAACCTGATACACAAGGTGGCACATGTGTCTATAGTTCATGGTAGAATTAACTAGCACATTTTGTTTTCTCATAATTCTAGAGGTTGAAACCCCAAATTGCAATGTGTGTGGGGTTGTTCTGTGGTGACGGCTGTCTTAAATATTGGCTTGCTGGGCTGGAAGGATGGCTTAGTGGTTAAGGTATTTGCCTGCAAAGCCAAAGGACCCAGGTTTAATTCCCCAGGACCCACGTTAGCCAGATCCACAAGGGTGTGCACATATCTGGAGTTCATTTGCAGTGATTGGAGGCCCTGGTGCACCCATTCTCTCTCTTTCTCCTTTTTCTGTCAAATAAATAAATAAATGAAAATAAAATATAAAAAAAAAAAAGAACTGGCTTGCAGATGTCACATTCTTGCTGCGTTCTCAGATGTCATGTTTTTATCTGTGCCTTGCTTTTGTAGATCCTTTGTGTCATTTCCTCTTCTTATAAAGACATTTCTTTGAATGAAGTCCAACACTAATGACCTCACTAATAAATCTCCTATTTCAAATAGTCATGTGACATGTTTATGAAATATTAGAAAATATAAAATATTCTTGAGTTATAAGTGTTAATAATATGATGTATAATTTAAAGGAAATTTTATTTGTCCAGTTTTTTTTTTTTTTTTTTTTCAAATGGTTTCTATAGTCAATATGTTCCAAAGCATTCTTTTTGCAGGGGAAAAATGAATCAGTGAGAAATATAGAAAAAAAAAAAAAAAAAACTCTTTAAATGTTGCACATCTTTTAATCCCACATATATTTAAAATATTTCTACATTAAAATAAAATATTAATGAAGACCATCACATATTACTTAAAATTGGGAAATACGTGACAATTGTTACAATAGCCATTTTAGATATCCTCCACCACCATGTAATTAAAATTTGGGAAGGGAACTGATAAGGACTACTCACGGCGTCTTTCATCAGGGTCTGTTAATTTCCAGGATAAGAGGTCATGATACATTAGCAACACTTTTTCCGTAAAGGATTATGGGTATGCATGTGATCTTATCTAAATTAGTGTTTTATTTTTCAATATAATACTAATTTTAGTTTACTTGAGAGATCCTTTAAGGAGTACGGTCTTCAATTCTGTGACTTTTAAACTGCCAAAATATAATAAAGTGACTCTCTTATATAAGTAAAGTATTTTCAGAGTAAATATTCAACAAGGCTGATGCTATATTTGTACCACTGTGGGTCTCATTATGCAATTCATGACTTATCTCTTGAAGAGGTCAAATGCCCTGTAACACATCAAAATTAATCAGATGTACATGTTTGATTAGTTGCACTGCATAGCTGCAGGGCATCCAAATGCACACCTCAACGCCGTGAAAATGCAGGAATCATATAGCTTGCCCTGTTGTTCATTCTGTGCTCTGACCTCCCTTTTGCCTTTTGGAAAGTAGAAAATAGCAACACTCCTGGCTAAGACCTCTAAAATAGCAACACTATCCTTTCCATAGTGGTGTGGTATCATAGTATTACAAATTTTTGTTAATATGACTCATTTTCTCAATGTGTAATTGCTCTGCTAACTTTAAAAGACATGTTTTAAATGTACAATTATATTTATAATCAAGAAAGGGCAAAAAAAAGGAAACTTGAAAATACCTTTTAGCTTCTTTTTGGAAAGGCTGACTAGATATGACAAGCTATGACATAAATGTGTCCTATTTTTGTATATTGGGGACTGAGCTATTTTGGTTAGATCATAATTACAGCTCACATTATCTGACATAATGTCACTATTTTCTAAAAACTGTGATTTTGTTGTTCGCTTACTTTTTTTCTGCTTACTGTGATTCTTGGTTTTTTTTTTTTTGTTTTTTGTTTGTTTTTTTGTTACAATTGATATTGCTTGGATTCCTCTAGATATCAGTCACCTTATTTCATGCTTGAAAAATGTCACAAACCTAATATTTGAGCCTTCATGGACTTTCATTCAGTCTTCATGCACGTGTTTTTAATGCAAGACGATGGACACTATCCAGACAGCATTGTAAGGTCTCCCTTTTCATGTCCAAACCCAAATAGACTTAAAACTATAAACTACAATACACAAAATCATACAGTACTCTAATAATGGCAAATAAATAGGTTATTAGGGTTTTGACTGAATTTCTTTTGATGATGATATGTCTTATTTTTCAATCTAAGCAAGTCGATCTTTTCAAGGATTTGAGCAGTATGTGATATTTATTTGGTAATTTGATTTTCTTTCTTTTTTTTTTTTTTTTTTTTTTTTTCTTCTTCTTTTTTTTTTTTTTTTTTTTTTTTTGGTTGTTTGAGGTAGGGTCTCACCCTGGCCCAGGATGACCTGTAATTAACTATGTACTCTCAGGCTGGCCTCAAACTCACTCTAACTCTGCCTCCTAACTCTGCCTCCCAAGGGCTGAGATTAAAGGCCTGCACCACCACGCCTGCCTTTTGTTTGTTTGTTTGTTTGTTTGTTTGTTTGTTTGTTTGTTTTTAAAGAACAGTTGATAGAGCAAGAATACATTTTACCCATAAGTGGATACATTCACATTAGGTAGAGCCACATAATTTTATATGAAAGGCTAATCAATTATAAAAAGTATTTCAGTTTTGACTGCTCAAATATCACTGTAATTTTTACAGATTCTTTATAAATGTTTTTAAAACCACACCTCTCTTTCTGCAGCATATGCCTTAAAATAAATCAATAGTAATTAAAGAGTAACTTAAACACCAATAAATCACCATAGTAATTAAGGAAAGATAATTAAAATATACATAGGGTATAACCTAATAATTCCTATAGTTGAGAATCAATTCTGAATAAAAAACACAATAACATTTAGTTGATCTAATTATCATACTGACCACATGCATAACTTTTGGGAAGAATTAAAACATTCTGGTTTTGAAAAATTTCATGTGTGAAACTTTTGTAACATTGGGAAACAATTTAAAGGAAATAGCAGTTTTTGTTAGATGGAGTACAAAAGAATTCCTCAACCAAAGGAGTATTTAATTTACTGTGAAACTATTTTTTAAAAATTTTTGCAAGATTTGTTTTTGAGAAATTGTTAAGTAGAAAAGAAAAGGAAAAAAAAAAAACACCAGGTTCCTTGTTATTAGAGTATGATATCTTTTCATCCTGTACCTTGTTATTTAATGTAGAATATGTGCAACTAAGAGAAATAGATCTCAAAAATAAACTTAGATTTCCTTACCACATTCAACCACTACTTTCCCCAAAAATCTAACAATCTAAGTCTGAAACCATCGTAGTTTGAGAAAACATGATAAAGACCAATATTCTTATGAAGTATGTAGGACCCAGCTGTGCAAACTTGTAATTCTCACTACTATAGTGACAAAATATGACATCATATACTCATTGAAACAAAGAAAAAGGTGATACTAAAGTTCCTAATAAATTATATTTTTCTTATTTAAACTTATAATTGTGAGAAATTTCTTCTGTATAACAACATTTTGTTGTTGTTGTTGTTGTTGTTGTTGTTGTTGTTGTTGTTTTTGAGGTAGGATATTGCTCTAGCCTAGGCTGATCTACAGTTCACTATACAGTCTCAGGCTGGCCTCGAACTCATGGTGATCCTTCTACCTCTGCCTCCCAAGTGCTGGGATTAAAGATGTGTACCACCAAACAGGCAACAACATTTTAAAAATGAAGCCATTTCAGGAATCTCCATATTGATTTCCATAGTGATTGTACATTTCCACATCCTCACTAACATGTCATTTGATTTTTTTTTAATTTATTTTATTTATTTGATAGAGAGAGAGAAAAAGAGAGGCAGATTGAGAAAGAGAATGGGAGTGCCAGGGCCTCTAGCCACTGCAAATGAACTCCAGATGCTTGTGCCCCCTTGTGCATCTGGCTTACATGGGTACTGGGGAATCAAATCTGGGTCCTTAGGCTTCACAGGCAAGTGCCTTAATCACTAAGCTATCTCTCCAGCCCACTCATTTGAATTGTTAATGAATGACATCCTTACTGGAATAAGGAGTAATCTCACAGTTGTTTTAATTTGCATTTCCTAATGGTTAGGTTTGTTGAACATTTTATTAAGTGTGCATTAGCCATTTGTATTTCTTTCAAAAAAACAAACAAATAAACTAACAAAAAGAAAAATGGAGCTTACAAACCAACTTTTCTATTCAGTGTAAGAATTAAACTATAAATAAATTTATTTAAATGATTGAATAAACCAATCATAGGTCAAACACTATTACTGTTACATATAAAAGACTTTTCAAAATGTATTGGTATTTGTTGATCTGTAAATAGCATACCTAAGTTGTTTAGCATTTACTTATAATTATATAAATATATATAATTTAACACAATTAATGAATTTTATCATAATATTACACAGATTTTTATAAAGAGAGAAGATATATTTTTTCTTAAAACATATGGTCACTTTGTGGAAAAAAAAAAAATCTCTATTTGCAGGAATGTTTCCCACCTGCTTTACCAGGGGAGTCTGTGAAAACGATTGCATCTGACCGAGTCTCTAAGAAAAGGCAAGTGCCTCCTATCATTTAGACAGAGACAGCTCCGTCATTACTGGGACACACACTTTCAGCAGGGCTCGGGGTTAGCAGGGAGACTTTGACACTTTACTGGCTTCACTCAGAGCTTAATTTGGCAGGAGCAGCTTGGAAAGTCAACAAAATTACAGAGCAACTGGGAATGGCTGAATTCTGGTTTCAATTACAAATTAAATCAATTCATGACTGTTACCAACAGCAGAACATGTTCAGAGGGATAACAATCTGGATTTGAGTTCATCTCATAATACTTTTTAAAGGTAATATCTTACTTTCTACAGATACCATCTTAATTACTTTGTTTTATTTCCAGAAAGAAGTTTGGGTTCATCAAATGGAGTTAGTTTGAGAGACTAAATACAGTGTATTTCATAATACCACCATCTCATGGTAATAACCTGAACCACACTGAAATCCTCTTGTGATTAAAATTCTCCCCATGATACTGAGCAACAAAATATTGTTTTCAGCTAATGTGTTTACTCACAAAAGAAGAAAGCATTTTTTGAAACATATTTAAATGGGTATGATTACTTGCCTTCTTGAAAGTACAATTATATGTTTATTATTGAGGAATAATGATTAACTATTATAAATTAATGACAGGGCTGGAGAGATGGCTTAGCAGTTAAGGCACTTGCCTGCAAAGCCAAAGGACTCATGTTCAATTCCCCAGAACCCACTTAAGCCAGATGCACAAGGGGGGCTCATGCATCTGGAGTTCATTTACAGTGGATAAAAGACCTGGTATGCCCATTCTCTCTCTGTCTATCTCCTCTCCATCTCTCCCTCTTTCTGTTTGCAAATAAAATAAAATAAAATAAAATAAAATAAAATAAAATAAAATAAAATAAAATAAAATAAAATAAAATAAAAAGATAAAATAACATAAACTACAAACAGAATTGTCCAAGGATTAAATCAAATCAAAAATTATTTTGTACTGAGATGTAAAAAGATGAAGATAAAATATTCATTGTTGTTTGAACATCTAACATTTATAATTGATTTTATTTATATATGCCAGCTGAATATAATTCTAAAAAGTCAGGATTACATACATAAAAATGACAATTTCTTATGTGTGTATGATGTTTTCTTTTTACCTTTGCACCATTATACTCTTTTATCACCCTTTTACTCCCACTAATGCTCCTTTGGTAGAATTAACATTGTGAAAATGGCAATTTTTATTCAATGCCCGATAAAAATCCCAACTTCCTTCTTCAATGAGATAGAAAAAGTATCTCAAAATTCATTCAGAAGGCCCGGATATCCAAGCTCATCCTCAGCAAAAGAAACAAGGCATACTTGATCTAAAGTCATATACAAAGCCATTGTAATAAAAACAACCTGGTTTGAATATAAACCAATAGAATTCCAGACTTTGGGTCAAGTTACTTGATATTTGACAAAGGCCCTAGCAATTAGAATGCATCTTCAACAAATGGTTTGGACAACCATATTAGGAAAATGAAACTGACCCACACATCTTCCATGTACAAAAATTAAGTCCAAATGGATAAAAGACCTTAATATAAAACCAGAAACTCTGCTACTACTGGAAAAAAAATAGGAGGAAGCTTCTGTGACATAGGAGTGGGAAAAAATTTCCTGAACAAAACCCCAGCAGCTCAGGAAATTAAACAATCACTCAACCATTGGGATCTCATGAAGCTGAAAAGCTTTTCACTGATTATAATAACCAAAGCCAGCAGAATACCCACAGAATGGGGAGAAAATTTTCACCAGCTATACAACTGACAGAGGCCTAATTTCTAGAATCTACAAAGAACTCCAAAACCTAAACAATAAATCACAAGGTGGGGCAGAGAACTGCACAGGGAGTTCTCAGAGGAAGAAATACAAATAGCAAACACACATTTAAGAAAATGTTCAACATCCCTAATCATCAGGGAAATGCAAATTAAAACAACTATGAGATTCCACCTTACCCCAGTAAGGATGGCTAACATTAAAAAAAAAAAAAAATGAAAACAAATGCTGGTGAGGCTGTGGAGAAATAGGAACAAGTCTTCACTGTTGGTGGGAATGTAAAATGGTTCAACCACTATGGACAGCTATATGGAGACTATTGAAAAGGATGACCATAGACTTACCAATGGATCCAGTTATTCCCTTATTGGGCATTTACCCTAAAGGCTCCAAGCCTCAGATCAGAGACATTTGCTCAACCATGTTTATAGCTGCTCAATTCATAATAGCAAAGAGCTGGAATCAACCCAGGTGTCCATCACTAGATGAATGGATAACAAAGATGTGGTATATCTTTACTATGGAATTCTACGTAGCAGTAAGGAAAGATGAAATAAGGAAATTTTTCAAACATGGAACAGATCATCCTCAGTGAGCTCACCCAAGCACAAAAAGATAAATGGTCTCATTTATCTGTGGTTAACCAGATTCCACGTGACATGTGGCCAAACCTAATAAACACTCTGAGGGCGAGACAAGAAGGAGGGTGGGATGGAGGGAGGGTAATGGTGGGAGGGAATCAGAGGGTGGGAGGGAGGACAAGGGGGGGGATACAAATTGGGACCCAAAAGGGAAAAATACTACAAAACCCTTTACTCTGAACAACAGGCTAAAATAGTGATCCTTCAGCAGGCCTACAGAGGGAATGCTCGAACCACAGGAACCTGGAGAGAACATGATGAAGGCCAACTTTAATCTTGTCCTGCTTCTCTTTCTCTTCTCATCTTCCCAACTAATCTCCTAACTACTTTCGTATATTTTTTGTAGACCATTGAGTTAAATTAGGTTTGCATATTTACTTGAATATGTTATTACTTACTTGACTAATTTATCCGGGGCTACACTATGAAAACCATGACTACCTTTCCCAAAGAAATTATTTACTGTGAGCAGCTATTATGGGAAGAGTGAGGTCTCCTTATTCCCTCTGCCACCCATGTGCAATGCTTCTTCTGGATAGAATTGGGGTCATTCCTGCCATGAATTCACAACACTATTTTTGTTTCTTGCAAACAACTGAACTCATAAATATTTCTGTGGTTTTTAAACTTCATATTGGTGCATTGTGTATTCTAAGCATTGCAAAAATACTAATTAGACAAGAACCGCGCAACTTTATCCATATCCATAGTGTCACATTGAATCAAAGCCCAGTCATTAGAATATTTTATGTCCTTATTCTTCATGATAATCCAATAATGAAAATGATGTGCCTGTCATGAATGGGGAAAAATTGTGATATATATATATAAAATATATTTTATCCATGTCAAGAATGAAATCATCTCATTTATGACAGCATGAATAGAGCTGGAAAACCAGGCACAGAAAGAGAAGTATCACATAATCAAACTCATGAAAAATCTAAAAATAATTTTTGCTTAGACATTGGCAATAAAATGTGTTCTGAGATTATGGAAGAAAGGAGAAGTTGATCAATGGGGTAAAAAGTTACAGTTACATAATAAGGCATTTTTCTGAGATATTAGTATATAGTAAACTTAAGAGAGATAATAATACTATACAAGTCATAAAGTTAGAAACATTTTTAGAAACTTTTTATGATAAAAGTGACAAATTATTGCATAAATGCATTCACCCTGATTTAAAATTTTATGCAATGTATGCCTATATAAGTATTACATTGTAGCTCACTAATATGTGCAATATTTATGTTTTTATGTTTTACTTAATGTTTGTAAATTTAAATGAATACAACATATTGAGTCACACAAGTAATCCTAGCACTTGGGAAGCTGAAGATGTAGGATTGAGACAAGTTGAAGACCAACCTAGGATATGTAGTGACCCTCAGGCTTGAAAAACAAAACCTGACAAATTATTTTCAGAATGATAAACAAACATCACCTTAAAATATCAAACCATTTCCTTGCTTTTTTCCTCCGTCGATTTTTTTCAACACTGTATGGCAGTTTTTAAATATTTGTGTGGTTTGCAGAGATCCAGAGACTTCCAAGACTTCATCACTGAAGTAGACGGAAAACAAACCCAACATGGCTCAGGGAAATTCAGGAACGAGGGGGAGGAAAGATTGTTAGAGCCACAAGCTGGGACATTATGCACAGAGACATTGCCTCTTCCCCACAACTGACGGCTGTCCCCACAATGCACAACCAACAATCCCCATGGAGGGAACTGGCATCCCCAAAGAAGAGGTTCTGTTTGGAGGGGGGAGAACAGTCACAAGGGTAAGGATGGTACCAGCATGTGCTGTTTACACACTGAGTATATACATAACTAATAATGGAAAAATGGTAAAAAATAAAACAATAATTGTGTGGTTTTCCTCTATTTTCTCTTTCTGTTTTAAAACACCCCAACTTATCAAATGCTTAACCTCATTATATGCATGTTAAAACACAAATACTCAGTCTCTAAAGATCTGCCCCTTAATTGGCTTTGTCTTTGTAATAAAGATACTAAACTTTGCCTTTCTAATCTGTTTGAAGTTTCTAGTACACTTTCCCTTACAAAGTAATGATCCTTTTGTTACCCTGCAGGGTCATTTATCTATATTCCATGACACCCCCTTTTTTCTCCCCTGTATATCTTATTACACAGCATTTCACTTCACACCGGTCTGATTATCGATGCTGAATAAAAGCTCTGACATCCACCATACTGACATACCCAGCGGAGGTACAGGTAAAAGACTGTCCAGTTCATGCAACCTGCACTTATGTTCTCTTCATAAATCTTAAAATAGTTTAACCCAGTATCATTGGAAAGAAAATAAGTACAATATGAGGGAACATCAAATTACATGTTATTTTGGAATGGACAATGGAGCAGTAAGTTATTTCTTTCATATGATCATAGTTCCCCTTCCAGAAAATGCAATGTTTTGAAACAGTTTATTAACAGTCGGTACAATACGCCTTATTCCTAGCTAGCATGCATTTCAGCTGACGTTTAGATATTTCTCTGCGTAGCCAGTTGCTTGTCATCTACTGTATGTTGACAGCATCAAAGAAGTGTTTCCATTTTTAAGATTCTTCTAAAGCTTGAAATGCCATAGATGTCTCTTGATATGGTGGCACATTTATTTGCTGTTGGGCCCTGCCCGGTGTGAAGCCGAGTGGTTAGCCCAGCCAGTCTTGGCCTACTCCCGGTGAGGCCTAGTCGAGCTTCCAGAGCCTGAGTAGAGTTTGGTGAGGTGTCCTTGAAGTGACTCAGCACCTAAGCTGAAACTGCCTCCACCCAGCTGCTGCTGAGTAGTGAAATACTATTGGCCCTTATACCTTTCTCTCATCCCCAATTCCGGCCCCCTTCCTCAAAATATATAAATACCTCCCATGACAATAAACAGAGAGATTCCCGCCTTAGATGGTCTCCGCGACTCAATGTGATTTTTCTCCCTGGTGTTTTGGGGGGGGGTTTGAGTCGCCGACACCCGCCTTCTCGCTCAGCCTGAGAGAAGCGGCTGGCCCGATTCTCTCTCTCTCTTCTGCTCTACCTGCCGGTGGTGGAGGGAAAAAACCCTGGCAATTTGCCATGACAAAAGAAACATAAAAGACATATACCAAAAATAAAAATAAAAATAAAAATAAAAATAAAAATAAAGGAAATCTGAGTATTCTTTGCTCAGATAGAATCGGGTTGATGCTAGATGCTCCAAGTCTAATTCACTCACATGATATCTAAGGGACCATCAGGGGTCCCCAAAGGGGCCTCCTTCAGTTATGAAAATCAGCATCTAAACAGAAAATCTCTAGAAAGTCTTACAAGATAGATTTGAATTCATAGTATATATAGCAGAGATAAACTACAAAGACATTTCTTCCAGTACTTGATGAAACTTGACTTAGAGTTATTAACCATTCATTTTGAGTTGCTTTTTTCTTGACTGAGGCAAAATGAAAGCTCAAATTCCACTATTTAAATAATAAAACATGCTTATTTATTGCTTCTCTGGAGAGTGGTGGATGCATTATGGTCAATGAAGCTCTTATCTCAATAATATAAAATAATATCAAGTTCATTTTGCAAGTAGCTGCCAACCTGAAAGAAGAAATCAGGTGACAATGAAAGTATGACTTCTGTACAACATCAGAAGCAACCCACCATGCTTGTGTTGACACTGATAAACCATAGTGTTTATAAATACCTAGATAGGAATGATGAAGAAAAGCTGAACAAAACTCTTTTAAAAATACTGGAAATATTTGACAAGTAAAAGCATAGAATTAAAAAATTTCTATAGCACCATACATAGGGAAAAACTATCTTTTGGGGGAGGATTTTCGAGGTAAGGTCTCACTCTAACCCAGGCTGACCTGGATTTCACTCTGTATTCTCAGGGTGGCCTCGAACTCACCGTGATCCTCCTACCTCTGCTTCCCAAGTGCTGGGATTAAAGGCATGCACCATCACGCCTGCCCAGAAAAATTGTCTTAAACAGAGCAAGAATATATATAAGGCAAAGAATTAGAGTCAACGGGACTTGAATTGACAATGTCTTAGAGAATCCTCACATTCTTGAATTTGATGTGATGTCCTAAATGACAAAGGATATCTCTTGCATCATCTCTACATTTAGTGACCTCAAAATAAACCTCAAACTAGAGCTAGAGAGATGGTTCAGTGGATGAGGCACTAGTGTTTGAAGCCTGAGGACCCACATTCCATTCCCTAGTTCCCACATAAAGCAGGGTACACAAGGTTACACAGGCCTCTGCAGTTGGTTTGCAGTGATTGAAGGCCCTGGAGTGCCCCTTCTCTCCTCTGTCTCTCTCATTCTCTCTCTCTCTCTCTCTCAAATAAATAAATTAGTAAAATATTTATTTAAATCTAAAGATAGGTAGCCTTCATTGTAATGTTGATTCTAAGCATAACAAAATTTGTGTTAATGTGCAAATTTACATTAGTCCTTAATGTTACATATATATACACACCCATACACACACATATGTATATATAAATTTAAGTATTCTATTACAGTGTATAAAATGAAATCAGTCTTCTATGACAAAAATACTATAAATATAGGTACTAAAACAGTAAATATTTACATCTTATACCTCTGGAGGCTGGAAGTTGCTAACCAGGATAGCACAAACATTAGGTACTATTTTATTATTATTTTTTTTTTATTTTGGGAGAGAGACACAGAGAAAGACAGCCAGAGAGGGAGAGGAAGCCAGATAGAGATGGGCGTGCCAGCAGCCTCTCAGCAGCTGCGAACGGAATCCCGATGTGTGTGCTCCCTTGTGGGCAAGTGCAGCATTGCGCCCTTGCGTCCCTTTGCATCTGGCTAAACGTGGGACCTGGAGATTGGAACTGGCATTCTTAGGCTTAGCAGGCAGGCGCCTTAACCGCAAAGCCATCTCTCCAGCCCAATAATTATTTTTGAATAAAACAAAACAGTGTATACATGATTTACCAAAGAAATACAATTGAATCTGGTAGTCATGTATATGACATCTTCTTTCAGAACCTTGGCTTTGATTGTTTTGTGCTTTTATTGCATTAAGATGAATATTCCAATGAGAGAAATTGTTTCTGAGTTCCAATAAATGTCAGGGGTTACCTTCATGTAAAAAGTAGGCAGAGAGATGAGCATGAGCATGATGTCTTTACAACTACTGTAGTGAAAAAGTAAGACATAGTCAGTAGGATATGATGAAGCAAAATGATATAATAATAATAATAATAATAATAATAATAATAATAATAATAATTTATATGGGCTCAAATTGTGTTTGAAGGCAATACAGACATTAACCTAAAGAGCCAAACATATATTAAAAACTCTACACCCAAGGCATTTTCAATTCCAGGCTTCATGCTGTTTCTCATAGAAAACAACTTTGGTGCCTTTGTCCTTCCCCAATCCACAACTTTGGCTAAAAATCCGTTCTCTTATTCATATGTCCCAGTGTTGATTTCCAAAAGTATAAGATATCTTTCATTATCTGGATTTTCGTCAGATATATTTCATGAGTTGTAAACTTGACTAGTATTTTTTTTTTTTTTTTTTTAGATTCTGTAAGTAACATTTTATGGTTCATGATGGAAAAAAATAAAAATTACTCTAAAATTTGAAAACATGTAATTTTAGTTCTTACAACTCCATAAAGAAACATGAAGATTAGATTTAACTTTTAAGTATCACAAAGTGTTCATTTTTATGTTGTGGCCACGGAATCTCATTATTAGGTGAATTAAGTGTCAAAGTTTTCAGCAAGAGGTGATTATTTCAGTGTAAATTGATATATTTTATTGAACGATAATGGGAAGACACACTAATGTGGTAATCAGAGTTCTGCTGCACCCTAATTTCTACATTATTTTGTTGTTGAACTATATATTTGACACTGATGTAGAAAATAAAATGCACTATGTTCTAAGTTACAGGGCAGGGGCAGGAGCAGTAATGGACAGGATATGGGCATGAGCAGTAATATCCCCTTTTTACTTTGTTTTCAGTGCATCACTGAGCAAAGACTCACCCATTTAGTTAGGTTAGTGGGATGACAAGCTGCATGATCCCTGCTGTCTTCACACCTAGGAATAAAGACATGCACCATGTTCCTGTCTCTTCTGAGGTGTGTGGACTCTGCTCTCACGTTCTCATGCTTGTGTGGCAAGCACTTTATCAACTGAGCCATCTCCCTAGCTCCAATTTTCTCATTTTTAAAAAATGAAACTAAAATAACACTTATGGCGCTGTTATAAGAAGAAACTATATTACACCTATAGACGATATAAGATAGTTTGGAATGAAATGCATATATATTGTGATTTTTACATACTGACATTTTCTAATGATATTTTGAATAAGGGAATGACACAAAAATTGATCAAATTGGCTCAAATAAAATACATGCATTCAAAATATATGTAGCTCAACAAATGATCTTAATTTTGGTTTAATAAGAAAATTTAAGGACATTTTGTAGATTCTATTATCTTTAAACAGTGACATTATAATGCTTTAAAAGTCAATTTTTCAATTCTTTAAGTAGGAGAAAAGCATAATGCTCTTCACAATGTAAGGCAAAGTGTAGAATGTGGCTTTCTCTGATAAAATTGAATAATGCTTTTCTACATGTGGCACCTATGTCATCCAAATACACAAGTAAATTACCTTTGGTTTTCTATGTCTTTCACTCTGAGTGTGAATATTGCACAATATAAGATTTCCAATGTAATCTTGATTATATGGGTCATGCATTATTTATGTGCCCTGCTGTATTAGCACTTTGATAATCCTTTTTCCAGTGTATAGCATGATTGTTTTTTTTTTCTATATATATTTTAGAGTTCTAATGTGTTATGCATTCTGTGGTATTCTATATCTGATTATAATAAAAACACACTTTAAAAGGAAGGAGACATAATGACTAAGTATGACATAAGCCAAAAGGAGGTACTAATATAGGAAAATAACATCAAGTGAAAGCTGAAAGAATACTTGTAACATCAGACTGAAATCAGCAATGCTGAGGCAGTATGGGTTTATTAATTGTGATAATTTTGTTATAATAATGCAAAACATAGCCAGGAATGGTGGCACACACCTTTAATCCCAGCACTTGGGAGGCAAAGGTAGGAGGACCGCCATGAGTTTGAGGCCACCCTGAGATTACATAGTGAATTCCAGGTCAGCCTGGACTAGAGTAAGAACCTACCTTGAAAAACCGAAAAATAAACAAAAATAATAATGCAAAACATATGAGCATTAGGAAAAGATCAACTAGTATAGTAGCAAACCTCTTGAAATACCATTAAACATTTCTGTCAAACTAAAAATAATTGTTTTCTTTTTGTTTATTTTACGTAGGGTCTCGTTCTAGCACAAACTGACCTAGAATTCACTCTATCACCCCAGGCTGACCTAAACCTCGTGGTGATCCTTCAACCTTTGCCTCCTGAGTGCCTTTGCCACCATGCCTGGAATTATATATTGCTTGAGATTCATGAAATTCTAATTCCTAAAATTATCTTTTCATTCCCCAGTTCTGCCTCCACCTTCTTTGGCTTTTCATGGTCATTGAGTGTGGTTCTGCTTGTGAGAAAATAAAATTAATAACAGAAGCCTATATTGATCTATATTCCTCTGAATCTATAATTTTATCATGGAAAATAATATATTTCATAAATATACAGACATTTTTTAAGTAAAAAATCTTATCAGCATACATATACCATTATTAAAATGGATAACATTTGTAACAGAATAAAAAAAAAAACTGTGGAATAAACTTTTCCCACCTTTATTTTCAGGGACAAATATTTGTTTGAATAAAAATTATCAATACTTAATTACTAATGTAAATCTTATTAAAAGTACGTCTTGAAAATGAAGTGATCAGTTTTATTTGCTCTGATACACTTCATTTCATAATTATACTATTTTTGTCTTTAAATGCTTATGAAATCATATTAATTAAGGCTTAACCTTGATATGATGCTTTTAAAAATATTTTATTTATTTAAGAGAGAAAAAAAGAAAGAGGTAGAGAAATGGAGAGAGAGTGAGTGAGAGAGAAAGAGACGGAGAGAATGTGTGTACCAGGGATTTTAGTGTACCAGTTCTTTAGCCATAGCAAACAAACTCCAGATGCACGTGCCACCTTGTGCATCTGGCTTATATGTGCACTAGGGAATCAATCCTGGGTCCTTAGGCTTCATGGGCAAGTGCCTTAAATGTTAAACCTTCTCTTCAGCCTGATATGGTACTTTTGATATGTTGGTAAATTTTGATTGAGAATGAGAACAAATAGATATATTTTTGTTAATGCTTTATTAAACAAACCTTTAGAATTCATGCATATCAGCAGGTTAGCATCCTAACCACCTTTTTTTATTCAAAGTAAATCTTCAGTATACACACAGGTAATAATGGAATTAAAGTTTTGTATTAACAACCTCAGGTTCCTTGGTTTATTCCCTCCTCTCGCATGTAATTTGATGGGAACTCCGCAATCGGAGAACATGTATTGCACATAATGTGTCTTTTTATTTTCCTAACATGGTTTTCATCACTGATGATAAATTTCTTAGATGTTTAAATTCTGTTGAGACCTCACTGAAAACTGGAGGCAGGGTGATGGCTCAGTTGATAAAGTGCTTGCCACACAAACAGGAGGTGAGAAGAGGGTCCACACACCTCATGAGAGCCAGGAAGGATGGTGTCTGTCTTCACTCCCAGGCCTGGGAAGTTGAAAACAGGAGAGACTATGAAGTTTGTCATGTAGCTAACCTAACGAAATTGGTGAGTCTTTGTTCAGTGAGAGATTCCCTGAACATAAAATGAGAACCAGTTATTATTGTTCATGCCCATAATCCCAGCACTCTGGGGAAGCTGAAGTAGGAGGACTGTATTGAGCTCAAAGCCCGTCGGGGTTAGACAATAAGTTCCATGTCAGCCAGGGCAGAAGTGAGACCCTGCCTCAAAAGACAGCAACCACAACAACAACAAAATAAAAAAGAACCTCAATAAAAGGACTATTTCATAACCTGGAAGGATTTGAGAACAGCCACAAAAGCTACAAACACCACAGCAAGCATCCAGCTACTGTTGGTCAGTATAATTTCAAAATATAAAACAAATAAGTTGCAGAGAGATTGAGATGGATGACCAGCATTATACCATGGCCTCCACACTCATGGGTGCACACTTGCTTATGCAATTGCCCTTAGGAGAACAAATATGCACATGCTTGCCCACACACACACACACACACACACACACACACACACACACACATCCCAAAGTGAGAAAACTGATACATAGAGCAGATAATACATGCTATGCTATCTTGTAACACAGATCACTGGGAAAAGCCACAATAGTGTGTTACGACTGACAATTATGCATAGTTTTGACTATAGTATTGTGCTTTCTTGAATGCACATGCCACCTATTGACACATGTGTCACGATTTCAAAGCTTCCGCTTAGTCCTCAACTGGCAGAGCCTTCCTGCAGGAGGGGTGAGTGTTTTACTGGGAGGTGGACCTTGAGCCTAGCCCTATTATATGGTCTGTAATCTTTCCTGTGTGTTCTTAAACTTTTCTCTGCCACGATGAAGCTCTTCACAAAACTATAAGCCTGAGATCAACTCTTTTGTCTCATAAGCTGCTTTTGTGAAGTGACTGTTCCCAGAAAAACAAAAAACAAACAACAAAAAAAAAACAAACAAACAAACAAAAAATAATGCTAATTACTGTAGTGTATATCTGATAAGAATTGTTGTATGATAATTTCCTCCAAATTGCAACATTCCACTGGGGAGATAAGAGAGAGGTTTATGAAACAGGAGGTAAAAAAAAAGCCACCAGGAACCTCTGAAACTTACAAGAGCCACATGTTCCCTTGTCAAGGTTACAGAGGTGATAGAATTGCTAGAGACTTCTACCATTCATGCTATATAAAGGTCATGCAGTAAGCTCCAGAGATAAAACTTTTGGGGGTCGTTGCCTATGCTCAGATCTGTGGTGATGCCTTTGAGTCACACATGCTCCTGTAATTAACCCCTCCCCTGTGCTCTGTCAGTAACTCAATAAGTGCATTGTTTCACTGTGTTTTATTGTTTCACAGTGTTTCACATTGTTTCACAGTGTTTTATTAGTCTGTAGTTTGAATCTCCAGCCACCTGGCTGGAGGCTGTGTCATTGGGTAGATCTTAGGGTCCAGCCCTAAGGTGTGGTGGTGGGTTTGGAATTCCAATCTAAAGATATGCAAAGTGTACCTGTCTGGAGATCCTGAAGTGTGCTGTGTGGCTTTTGGCTTTTGGCTTGGGGTTCCCCTCTCTCTCTCTGCTTGGTCCTTTAAGAGGGGTACAACTGGCTGGGCATGGTGGTACATGCCTTTAATCCCAGCACTCGGGAGGCAGAGGTAGGAGGATCACTGAGAGTTCGAAGCCACCCTGAGACTACATAGTTAATTTCAGGTCAGCCTGGACCAGAGTGAAACCCTACCTTGCAAAACCAAAAAAAAAAAGAGGGCTGCAACTTCTTCTGTCATTTTGGAACTTCCCCTGGATATGTAAGATTCGGTAAATATTCCTTCCTTCATATATTTGCCTGGTTTGGAAGTTCATCTCAGCGAACCTGAAGCTGTCTGCTACATTACCAAGCTGGACTTTAGAGTAATCATTAGATTGTTCTGTTGTCTGTACCCTGTCCAGAGTGAACAGGCATTTGTTAATATCTCTCCAGGAAAAGTTCAGCACAAGGGAAATAAACACATATTGTGTGATGCAAGACTATTTGTTAAGTATCTATGGCCATGGAAACAGACGTTTCATTATATGATGCATAACCTGACAAGGCAGTGTATTTTTGCAGTTTACAGAAGTTAAAATGTCCTTGTATGTTTACAGATTATTTCTTTGCTGAAAGAAAACTTTCATGTCTTTGCAGTTATTTATAACTGAGAATTACAAGACTTTTTATTGTCTCATAATTTTCTGAAAAATCTTCTACAAGATATGATTTATCTTTTTTTTTATCTTTGTGGTAAGATAATCTCATATTTGAGCAGGAGATTTCACATGATTCCACATCTTTATAATAACACCATGACAAAAAAATTATTGGGGTTTTTACATAACTATTTTAGCTAATATTAAATTAGTAACATGTGATATTCTGGACATGTTTTCCTATGCTAGTCTCTTGTAATGATAATAGGATAATTGTCTTATAATTAGTGTGTTCTAAATATCTAAACAGCTCAAGACCATAGTGACAGGGCACAATTTGTATTCATTAACAATGTGTAGGAGCCCATATTGCATATTGCATATTGCATGAAGTATTATTATAAGGTACTGATGAGCATCAAGAGAAAAGTAAAACTTGGGATTTGTCATGAGTCAGTCACTCAAGGTGCGAGGAAACTGTACAACATGAGTCGAGGTTTATGAACCTGTCTCCCACTCGCACCTCAGTTGAGGCAGCTCTGAGAGTAGCTGTCTTAAACCTTATTTCCCAGCTAGTATGATTCACTGAAGTAAAGCCTGAAGGTCAGTCTTTCTCCAGGTAAAGACTAGAGCAGGACCCAGATTGTTTTGGCCCATTTCTTCTTATTTCAAGATGTTACATTTCAAACACAGTGTACAGTTACTCTTGACATAGACATAAAATAACGGAAGTAGACTTGAACCCTTCCAATTCCCTTGAAAAAACTGATCTGCAGGCCTTGAATTTGCAAGTCATCCTATTAATTGTTTAAGTTGTCAGGAGTCAGTCTCTGTACCCAATAGGGCAAAAATCAGTGAGAAAGAAGTATGTGTTAATATCATTAATAGTTATGAGTTCCAAAGTACATTATAAAGTTATGATCTCTGATATGTAATCTAGCCTTGACTCTCCACTAGAACTATATAAATACAAAACAAATATTCATTTTGACTGACTAGGTACTCAAGAGGTTAAAAGAAATAGGAGATAATTTGGATGATGTATCTTATCTAATTCAACCTATCTAAATGATTGCATATTAGCCAGTTTTCATTTTAAAACCCTTTTTGCTTACCTATCTAACATTCTTGTTTGCATTCTAAAATATAAAAATCTATTGTCTATTTTATAATTAGGACACACCTATCTTCCGAGTGCCCAAATTAAAATGTTCCATAGTCATATATGCCTAGCAGTTATCTTAGTGGACAGAGGAAGCCCGCACCTCTGCTAAATCAGCTGGAATATCATGAAAAACAGTGCAAAATCTTTCAAGGCCACCCTGAGACTACATACTAAATTGCTGGTCAGCCTGGGTTAGACTGAAACCTACCCTGAGAAACAAAACAAAACAACAACAACAACAACAACAACAAAAAAAAAAAAAAAAAAAAAAAAAAAAAAAAACAGAAAATTTCATTCTGACTTTTGTCAAAATCCTCACAGCAATTCTTAAAACATTACTAGTGAGAAGTACATTTTAAAAGAGGGGGTACACTTAAGGGGAAGTTGGTTAATAATTATTCTTTTCAGGAGGAGTCCTCAATTTCTAATTCAAGGTGATAAGATAAAGATACCTAAGGAACTTAGTGAAGCTTAAGAAGGAATTATAAAAAGTTAAATGTCCTCTAAAATATCCCAAAGCAGCCTTGACATTCATTTTATAGTGAATTACTCTGCATGTGTTTGTATGTAAATTCAGTTTATATTATTTATTTGCCATAATTTAGAGTAGTTTCTTTGATAAATATACATCTTCTTTTGAGACAAGTGCATTTCTAAAAGATTATGCAAAAAAATAAATAAATTCTCCATGCTTATTTAAATCATATCCATATATTACATTCAGCAAATAAGTCATGACTTCAATGACACAGTTCAGAGAACAGCTGGAAGTTGAGTAATCAAATATAGATGTATTTCCCCCAAGCACCTACAAAGGATGGCAGACTATATCATAGTATTAAAGATCAGTAGTCCCTCAGCTAGTAAGGCATGCCAGATCTTATCATTGAAATGGTAACCAAATTCCTAGATTGACAGCCTGTTGCATGCATGCATAACCATTCAGATCACTTATATCTGGGTGATATTTTTGTATCTTTTCACATAGTTGAAGACGCAAGTCAAAATGCCTTTTATATATTTATTTATTCATGAGAGAGACAGGGAGGGAGAGGTAGATAGAGAAAGAGAGAATGGGAATGTGAGGGCCTCTAGCCACTGCAAATCAACTACAAATGCATGCACCATCATGTACATCGGGCTTATGTGAGTCCTGGGGAATCAAACCTAGGTCTTTAGACTTCACAGGCAAGTGTCTTATATCCTAAGCCATTTCTCTAGCCTCCCAAAATATTTTAAGTATACCTATTTATTTTCAGAGAGAAACAGACACAGAGATGAGAGAGAGTGAGAGAGAGACAGTATGTGTATGTGTATGTGTGTGTGCGAGAGAGTGAGAGAGAGAGAGAGAGAGAGAGGTTGGACACACCAGGGCCTCCAGCTATTACACATGAACTCCAGAAGCATGTGCTACTTTGTTTATCTTGCTTTACACCGGTACTGGAAAATTAAATCCTAGTTGTTGAGCTTTTCCGGTAATTGTCTTAACCACTGAGCAATCTCTCCAGTCCAAAAATACCTTTTTTATGAAAATGAAACTGTAAGCTAAATGATTAAGCGGTGTTAAGCAGAATCTTCTCCCCAGGATTTGGTAAATGGATGGACAAATAAAATGCTCCCTAAGAATGGGAGCTTTTGACCAGGGAGGGCTGAGCTCATGCAGCGTCCTCCCCTCCCCACAGGCACGGCTTGAATTGCTGAGCCTCCTTTTCCATATGGCTAAAATGCAAAGCAGATCAATTTTAATGGTTTAAGAAACCACTAAAATTAAAGTATCCATTAAATATCTTGTTCACTAGATTTGGCAAATATATTTTAAAGAAAGTTTGATTTGTTATTCATTGTTGTCACCCCCCCCCCAAAAAAAATGAAGAAAGAAAGAAAAGAAACAAAAAAGAAGTTTTCCTTCAGAATTTCTCTCTAAAATATGGGATTATATAAGCTCCTATCATCATTTCATTTTCTTCCACATCAGCATGTTAGCTTACATTTAGTGGGCATTTTGCTAAGAGTTTTACATAAATCGTTTTATGAAATAGCTAATACCTATAAGGGTTTTATAAATTTGAATTATTTCTCAAAATTTACACTATGTGATGGCAAGGATGATAAATCCAAAGCGGCTTATCAACACAATAAACATCGGACCAATGATTGAGAAGATGATTGTTCATGTCACATAAGTGTATTTCAAGGAAATATGATATGATAAAGAATGCAAATTTGTTTTATACCATTAGAGCAACTTTTCAGGAGGAGTCCTCAATTTCTAATTCAAGGTGATAAGATAAAGATACCTAAGGAACTTAGTGAAGCTTAAGAAGGAATTATAAAAGTTAAATGTCCTCTAAAATATCCCAAAGCAGCCTTGACATTCATTTTATAGTGAATTACTCTGCATGTGTTTGTATGTAAATTCAGTTTATATTATTTATTTGCCATAATTTAGAGTAGTTTCTTTGATAAATATACATCTTCTTTTGAGACAAGTGCATTTCTAAAAGATTATGCAAAAAAATAAATAAATTCTCCATGCTTATTTAAATCATATCCATATATTACATTCAGCAAATAAGTCATGACTTCAATGACACAGTTCAGAGAACAGCTGGAAGTTGAGTAATCAAATATAGATGTATTTCCCCAAGCACCTACAAAGGATGGCAGACTATATCATAGTATTAAAGATCAGTAGTCCCTCAGCTAGTAAGGCATGCCAGATCTTATCATTGAAATGGTAACCAAATTCCTAGATTGACAGCCTGTTGCATGCATGCATAACCATTCAGATCACTTATATCTGGGTGATATTTTTGTATCTTTTCACATAGTTGAAGACGCAAGTCAAAATGCCTTTTATATATTTATTTATTCATGAGAGAGACAGGGAGGGAGAGGTAGATAGAGAAAGAGAGAATGGGAATGTGAGGGCCTCTAGCCACTGCAAATCAACTACAAATGCATGCACCATCATGTACATCAGGCTTATGTGAGTCCTGGGGAATCAAACCTAGGTCTTTAGACTTCACAGGCAAGTGTCTTATATCCTAAGCCATTTCTCTAGCCTCCCAAAATATTTTAAGTATACCTATTTATTTTCAGAGAGAAACAGACACAGAGATGAGAGAGAGTGAGAGAGAGAGAGACAGTGTGTGTATGTGTGTGTGCGAGAGAGTGAGAGAGAGAGAGAGAGAGAGGTTGGACACACCAGGGCCTCCAGCTATTACACATGAACTCCAGAAGCCTGTGCTACTTTGTGTATCTTGCTTTACACCGGTACTGGAAAATTAAATCCTAGTTGTTGAGCTTTTCCGGTAATTGTCTTAACCACTGAGCAATCTCTCCAGTCCAAAAATACCTTTTTTATGAAAATGAAACTGTAAGCTAAATGATTAAGTGGTGTTAAGCAGAATCTTCTCCCCAGGATTTGGTAAATGGATGGACAAATAAAATGCTCCCTAAGAATGAGAGTTTTGACCAGGGAGGGCTGAGCTCATGCAGTGTCCACCCCTCCCCACAGGCACGGCTTGAATTGCTGAGCCTCCTTTTCTATATGGCTAAAATGCAAAGCAGATCAATTTTAATGGTTTAAGAAACCACTAAAATTAAAGTATCCATTAAATATCTTGTTCACTAGCTTTGGCAAATATATTTTAAAGAAAGTTTGATTTGTTATTCATTGTTGTCACCCCCCAAAAAAATGAAGAAAGAAAGAAAAGAAACAAAAAAGAAGTTTTCCCTCAGAATTTCTCTCTAAAATATGGGATTATATAAGCTCCTATCATCATTTCATTCTCTTCCACATCAGCATGTTAGCTTACATTTAGTGGGCATTTTGCTAAGAGTTTTACATAAATCGTTTTATGAAATAGCTAATACCTATAAGGGTTTTATAAATTTGAATTATTTCTCAAAATTTACACTATGTGATGGCAAGGATGATAAATCCAAAGCGGCTTATCAACACAATAAACATCGGACCAATGATTGAGAAGATGATTGTTCATGTTACATAAGTGTATTTCAAGGAAATATGATATGATAAAGAATGCAAATTTGTTTTATACCATTAGAGCAAGTCTATTTATATAAAAAATGATTTATCTATCAGAGCAAGCAAACTATTGTACTCAAAAATCTCCCATTTAAAACCCAGCTCAACAGATACACTGTAACATCCAACAGAAGGCAATTGTCTGACAATGATGGGAAATAAGTCTCATATAGAGTCTAAATGATGGAGAATTGTCTCCAAGACTGCAAATACCACACTAATTATGTCTCATGAGGAGGAGGTGTTTTTAGTTATTTTGTAGTCATTAGATAAGCCTTCACAACTGGAATGTTTGGTCAAACTCATCTTATTCCCATTTTTACTTGTTATTTCCAGTTTACCTATTCATCTGGAGTCTATACAGAATATTATAGACAGAGTGACAAAAGCCTGCCGGAAGAAGTTGAAAGGACATAGTTTTATCACACTTTCCCATCACTTTTTTTTTTTTTTTTAATACCTGAGAACTTCTGTCAGTATTGTTAGGTAGTGATTGCCTCCAAGTTAAAACATTCCTTCTTGGAGGGTGGACAGAGGCTCAAAAGGCTCTGCAAGCTGAGTGTCTTTATTTTTCAGGGTTCTCTAGAGAAACCGAACTGAGAAGAAAAAATGAACATCTATTACAAAGAGAATTTTTTTGACTTCACTTACTTGATAAGGGGTGGGTTATCCAACGATGCTGGAGAAGCCTAGAAACCCCCGAGCTTCTCCGTGTATGAGGCTTGATGCCTTAGTTTTGCCAGTCTGTTTCAGAACATTCGGAGATACCCTAGGGAGTTAATAGACTTCAGTCCACATTGAAGGCTAAAGAAGCTGGGTTCTGATGTCAGGAGCGGTAGTGGCAACAATGACGTAGACACGCTTGCCAACAAGAGGCAGACAGGCAAGCAGCACTTTTTCATGAAAGTATTTTATATCCCGATCACCACTGGAAAGTACCGTCCACTCTGGGGAAAAGTCTCCCTTCATTTAATCCTTCCTGGAAATGGTCTCCCAGACCCATTCACAGGCATTGCTGTCACTTGTTCCAGATCAATCAAGTTAACCATCAATAGTAGCCATCACGCCAAAGAAACACACAAGGCTTGGGAATTAGAAGATCTTCACCTGCTTCCGCCAGGTTATACTGGCAATTACAATTGCTGGCAAGAGTCCTGTGACTATGGGATTCAGATGCAATCTCTCTTAATGCTATCCTTAGTTACCAATGGACTGTACACTGTATAAACCTCACAGCAAAAGGTGAAACGAACCAATTCACTGGCGTTAAGAAGTGGCAGTCATCCCAGCATGTTGTCCTGGGTTGGGATGCTGGGAAGATGACTCCTTAAGATGGACAGACCTCCATCCCAAGCCATGCCTACAACAGTGCCTGTGGGATCACCCTCATGCCAGAGGAAGATTCTGGCATTCTCCACAGCATCAAGATGGGCTGATTGGAGAAGTCTTGGTTTTGAGTCCCTCTAAGCAGAGTAATGCAGCCTGTTGCAACAAAGCTATGGGCTTTCTCACTGTTGTCTTAGGGCTGTGAGTCAGGACAATAGACTGGTATGTGGCTTTGGAGGACATGTGCGACATTGATCTGCACCCCACCCATTCAAAGCAAAGGCCGAATCCACCAGTACGTCACAACAGACTGGTTATTGGAAATGAAGCATTTGTCTGCCCAAGTATGAGCCAGAAGCTTCTAGGGAAGGCTGACTTCCAAGGTACTCACAGCCCTGGTTGGTTCAGAGCAACCCAGTAACTTCAGATGTGAAGCAACCCTGGGCTTGGATCTCCCTCTGGTGTTTAAACGGTGGCAACACACCAAGGATCATCACCCGGGATACCTGGATTTGGACTCTTGGCACGGCAGAAGCAGCAGAGGTGACGACTGGCTCAGAGAAATGCTTTCTTTAGACTTCTGGAAATGCAGGCGCCAAGGCAGCTGATTAAGAAGTCTGGGATCTCCACTCCGCTCTGATTCTGTACTCGGCCTGCCTCCTCTCTCTTCACCAGGATACCTGTGCGTCCGCCTTGCCCCTCACAGGGCCGGCTGCGCGGGTGTGGAGGAAGAGCATACAACATTTTCTTGGGTTGGACGCCCTTTCTGCTTGTCTCTGCTTTCTAGTTTCGGGTAACCTCTCTCTTGGATTATGTGCATCTTTTTCCTCTGGTTTCTCACATCTACCATGGGCAATTTTTTTACACTCCACATCTACCATGTGGGTGTTTTCACTAACTCTAGGTCAACTACCTGTGTGATTTCTTTAATCTCCGGGTAACCATGAGTGCAGCTTTCTTCTTTACTCATTTCTCCTCTGGATCTCTGGGTCTCTGCCGAGATATCTGGCCTCTCATATTGACTAGAGCGTCACCACTTGTCCTCTTAATTTCTCTAAAAACACATGGCACATGCCATGCTGGGTCCTCCTGAGTTTTCCTACAGAAGCTCCTAGATTCCTGCTTTCCCACGTGTTTATGACTCTGTTTTAGCTTTCCTTCCTAGATCCCAATCTCCCTTAAATAAACCCCACAGTTTGTGATCTGTCCTTTCAATAAACCCACAATAAACTTAATAGATCATATTTTTTTAAAAAAGAAGACTGAGATAAATAACTAATGCTCCAATTTTTTGATGATTGTAAATTACAAGCAATGAGAGTGTTCAAGAGACCTTCACCTCAACTAACAATTACAGTAAAGTGCCAACACCGAAGAGATCCAAAATCAGCACAGGGAAACTCACAAAAACTTTAAAAAAAAAAATGTCTTAAGGAAAGTGAGTGAGCTTCAGGAAAACACAGAAAATGATAACCTTCAAAGACCCAGAAAAAAAAATAATCACAAAATGTACATGTCCCCCCAAAATATTAATGATTAATTAAAACCATGTTTACCAAAAAAAAATCAGGCAGAATTATTTTAAAATCATTATGCTACTGGGCTGGAGAGCTGGCTTAGTGGCTAAGGCATTTGCCTGTAAAACCAAAGGACCCAGGTTCAATTTCCCAGGACCCATGATAGCCGCATGTACCATGTGGCACATGCATCTGGAGTTTGTTTATACAAGCTGAGGGCCCTGGTGTGCCCATTTTATCTTGATATAGCTACTTCTTCCTCTCTCTTTCCCTCTCTCTCAATAACAAAATAAATTAAGTTTTTAAAGGCTAAAGTATGCTACAAAGTTATAGCATTTAAAAATGACTTGTGGGCTGGAGAGATTGCTTAGTGGTTAAGGAGTTTGCCTGCAAAGCCAAAGGACCCTGGTTCAATTCCCCAGGTCCCACGTAAGCTAGATGCACAAGGGGGCACATGCATCTGGAGTTCGTTTGCAGTGGCTGGATGCCCTGGCATGCCCCTTTTCTCACCTTCTCTCTCTTTCTCTGCCTCTTTCTCTCTCTCAAATAAATAAAGAATTAAAAATATATTTTAAAAAAATGACTTGAATTGCTACGAAGGTAGACACATGTAGAAATTATACATAATGGTGAGCATTGATGTAGCTCAAGAAATGTACAATTCAATGATTATCAAAGACAGTTTTATGGACATTTGAGAGAGACAGACAAGTCCTTTCAGCAATTAATTATGGAGTAATATATATATATATATATATATATATATATATATATATATATATATACATACATACACATACAAAGCCAATACAATGCCCTTATCATTCACCTAAAATTATCAAGCTACTGGAAAATATAAGTGAAGAGGGGACAAAATTGTGAAAAACTTGAACTGTCATTATAGTAGATCCTCCAATGACAACACAAATCTATTGCACATTTCACTTCTTTTTCCTGTGTTTTGCTTTAATGGGAAGTCACTCTGATCCTCCTTCTGGCATTATTCCCTTTTCAAAGAGATATATTTCATTTTCATGTTAAAATTAAATCATTTTTCTATTAGATCAAGAGTCTTATAGGAGAAATCAAGGCCTGCTATTCCACTACCAAGAACCATTATAAAAGAAAGTCCAAACCACACATGAGACACAAAAACAAATGTAAAAGCAGGGAGACTCTCATTCCTTGTAGAAATACAAAATCTACTATTTCCAAATATATATTTATTAGCTACTATATAAACAGGAATTTCCAAGCAGAGAAGTTAGAAGGAGAGGGAGAAGAAAACCACACACACAGTTTAGGGGAGTTGAAATTGCATAGGAATAAATGGTATTAAAATAACCATGAAGCTTAGATGATGGATAGAAGGGAATTTACAAAGACTTTCTTATAAAAACAGAACCCTCATTTAGTCTGTAGTCAGGGAAATGATTGTTGCCTAGAGATTTCATGGATGGATCTTCCCATCTTTCCACAGCATCCATCACAAAGTCCTAAAGTAGAAATTCCTCTCCCGTTTTATTTTCTTTTGAAAGATTAGAACTCAGCTACCAAATGTGGACGTTCTATTCCATCAAACACTGCATAATAAAAAGGAGTCCCAAAATTAATGCAGAATATTTTTCAAGAACCCAGAAGAAACTGATGGTGTTATGTATAAGAAAAATGAGATGAATCTATTCAAGTCTCCAAACCTACATAGAAAAATGCCTCTCAGTCAATGCATCTTTTTTTGATATGAAAGGGAGACATTTCAAAATGCTGAGAACTGAAAAACAATACAAACATGATAAGTAAAGAAGGTATCCATGGGATTTTTAGTTTATATTTTCTCTTTATATTATCAAAAAGAGAGATTTTCTCAAATATTTATGCAATATATATATATATAATTTTTGACAATTTCATACAAGTTTACAAGGTACTCTAATAACATTCACACTCCACCACCCTCTGCTGTTCTACTCTCACTCCCAATGGGCATCACCATATTGATAACTAACCCCCTTTTCCTTTTGTCTTTTTTTGTGACTCACTGAGTTTAATTAGGGCTGCTGGCATATGGAGCAGTTTGTGGAAACCATTATATCCCAATAACTCTTCAGGGAGAGTGGAGCTTTACAAGCCCTTCCACTATTCATGATAAAACATTGACAGTTTTGTAAAGATATTGTTCATGTAACCTCACACTGTAACCAAGGGAACGTCATGTCCGTGAGAGTATATTTTACAGCTTTTCTCCACATCCTCCGGCTTGTACATTCTGCTACATTCCCTGATTCATAGGTAGATAGTATAGGTGACCTTGTGTAGGGTTGTTCACTCAACAGTTGCACTTTAACCAGTGATGAGGATCTACATTAACCAATGCTCATTAAAAACAGACAGGTCACCCTGAGCTAGAGTGAGCCCTAGCTCAAACCCCCCCCAAAAAAAAAAACCAAAAACCCCAGACACATCTCAGATAAAGCTGAGATCATCCCTAGTGTACAAATATAAACATAAGCATTTAGGAGGTCATCTAAAAGCATCTTCAGTTAACACAATAGCAGTAATGGGTTACTCTAGTGCCTGCTATCTCTCCAGCCAGGGACTTTTGACCAGGTTTACATTACCAGGTATTGGATTCCAAGTTACTATTTCAAACAAAATCCCAGACACAATATTACCATCTCCATCTTCAGAGATCAACAGAAGCCCAATTTATATACAATTTTCTCTGTTTCATTTGCCACTGTTACACTGGAACTAAACTTGAGACATCTGGCGCTCCTTTTTTTTTACTTTATCTGTGATACCTTAATATTTATGCAAGTGTGCAATAAGTAGATATAGCAAACTAAATGGTTTTCTTAATGACCTTTTGAGTCTAGAACCTATTACTCATAAGCAAATTGTAGCTGTCTTGCCTATAGATTTATAGGTATCACAGTGCCTAAGTCAATCCAAACTCGAAGAATTTTGCAGTTTCAGGAAACAGAGTGATTCAATTAATTCTTTGAAGCACAAACTCTTTTAAGGTACAATGATCTCTTTTAATCCATAAATTAATAAGCATACACAACATATCTGCAATGGTCAGAATGTGAAATGACCCCACAGCTGAAGTACTACAGCACTTGGTAGCTGATCTCCCTGTTGTGGAACATGGTGATATCTTTATGAGGTAGAGTCTTGCTGGTGAAGATCATTCAAGAGGTGGCTTTGGGATTTCATGGTCTGGCTTGCCGATTGTGGGTGCATTGACCAGCCACATCTTGAGCCTGGGGCCTGCTTTCCTTTCTACTTCCTCGTAAACTGTGAACCAAATAAACCCTTCCTTCAGTTGCTCTTGTCAGGCATTTTGTCACAGCAACGAGTAAAGCAAATGGCATAACTCTTGAAATCCCTTGACCCCGAAAGGTTTTGCTTCTGTAGAACAAATCCCACATTTTCTGGAATACATCAACTCTCAGAACATGAAATTTCATTTTTTTTTTTTTTTATTTTTCCCCAATTGGTGTTCTGCATAGTTTCAGGCAGGGATGGTAAGCTCCTGAAAAGGAGATGCATGACATTTGCTGTTGGTCATCAGCAGTAGGGACACTTTGTCCATTATGTTCTCCCATCCACCTCTACACAGAGTCTATGTTAGGCAAAAAGCTCAAAGGAAAAATAGATGCCTGGATCCAAATAAGCATGCTTGACCACTGACATACAGTTACATCTTAAGATACAAATGTCTGGGCATAAGTTTGTCTTCCTATTCACAGATAAAAATGTTTCAGTTATTATGCTTTAATTGCCACTCTACTGAAGACTTAAAACATACTCTATAAGATTTTTTAGTGAATACCAGATCTATATGCCACTTTGTGTTTTGATTAACTTACTTAGCTGCAAGGGACTCAAACCCTGGTCTTTAGGCTTTAGCAAGCAAGCACCTTTAAACACTGAGCCATCTATCTAGCCCTCTTTATGAACTATTTAAGAGAAAAAATAAAATAAAAGTATTTATATCAAAAATGTTTGATCAAAATGATAATTACACAACAAGAAGGCTCCCACTGGGAACTATTAACAGACCTGGATGATGAGAGCTACAGACTGTCATGCCTCATTTCACCCTGCAAGATCTTATTCTTGTTTAAATTCTAGTCTCTTTGCTCCTTTAACACTTGTTTTATAAAATAAAGAAAATAATGCTTATTTCTCCGCTATGACAAGTTTTCTTTCTTTAATATCACTTTCTACAATATGTCATTTTATATCAGTATAATGAGTAACTTCATTTTGCCTATAATTCTATTAAAGCAAAGATATAAGCCAACTATTAGCTTTGCACACATTTTATTCAAAGGAGTTCTCAGAAACTCCTTTCATAACCAAAGTTTTATTTTTATCATTTTTTCATTTTAATACTTTTTTTTTATTTATTTGCAAAGGAAACAAAGAAAGAAAGAGAGAGTGAAAGAAGGAGAGGGAGAGAGAGACAATACGAGCACCAGGTCTACTTGCCACTATTAACAAACTTCATCTGGCTTTACATGAGAACTGGTCAATAGATCCCAGGCTATTAGGCTTTGCAGGAAAGTGCCTTTAGCCAGGAACCATCTCTCTAACTCTAAATAAAGTTTAAGATGCTAAATAAAGGGTTTGAATGACAGACTTAAGCATTTATTTAAAGTTTTTCTTTTAAGAACAATAAAATAAAAATAAAATTATTGACCAAATTATAATTGAATTGAAAAAAAAGTGGTTAGAAAACATTGAAACAGTTGGGCATGGTGGCACATGCCTTTAATTCCAGCATTTGGGAGGCAGAAGTAAGAGGATCACCATGAGATTGAGTTCAGTGAGTTCCAAGTTAGCCTGGGCTAGAGTGAGATCCTACTTCAAACAAACAAAAAAAAAAAAAAAAAAAGAAAAAAAAAAGAAAGAGAGAGAGAAAGAAAGAAAGAAAGAAAGAAAGAAAGAAAGAAAGAAAGAAAGAAAGAAAACATTGAAGCAGTTATACATTATAGCGAATATTTCAAAAATTTAATTTTCAGAAGGCTAAGGATGACAGGAGTTGCTTATTTTCAAAGTTCTTCCATTTGTTAAATTACTATACAGCCAAATCTTCTGATGCATTGGCTAATAGATCCATTCCTGTTTCTGTTGGTGTCATTTTTCAGATTTTTCTTACAATTGCATATAAGTAGAATCAGCAGAATGTTTTATAACTCCATGGTTATTGATGCTATTTCCATCATTACTTCATGGAATAGAAGATGAATAACTATTCTCAACAAGCTTCATGTGGACTTCTTACCTCCCTAAACCCATCAGTGCTTCAAAGAAAACCCTCATAAAACTCTGGATCCACTTTGTTCCCTTATCTCCCCTCTTTGGAATAGTGTCCATGAGGTGATTTCATTAAAGAAAGAGGAAAGCTCAAACCTTCATTTGGAATACAAGTTCTAAATCACTTAAGGAGAATTTTATATTATACCAAAACCCCATAGGGAATACCTGCACCCCCAATGGGGAACATCACCAAAGGAATGGGGGCAGGCACAGGAGAAAAGAATGTACCAACTCATGATGTATCCATACAAAATAAGTTGATAATAATAATAGTAATAAAAATAATAGAAAAAAATAAAACAAAAAATAAATTAATTCTTCAGATATATGTATTTCACAGGAGTAGGATACAATTAAATTTAAGTTGAGTCAAGTAGAGCTAAAATCATGATAACATCAGTCAATTGTTCATATAATAAATTGATTACTTCCAAATTCCTCTAATGGTTTAGATTGGAATCGTCCTAGCCCATACATTGGCCTCCACATAAATTTCATGGACTCCTTTATCTAAAGAATGTTGATTATATGCTTCACAGAACTTTATAAAATTCTTAAAGTGACTTAAGCCACATGCACAGCAAGTGAACGTGAAATTTCACTATTGATCTCTTAGATAAGGGCTGCAATGTGCTCTTGTCTGTGATGGTGACTCGTGGTTTAGAAGTAGGCCAGAACATCTTCATTATTTTTCCTTATTTAGTGATATATGATGTGTATTCTTTTACTTAGCTTTAACTCTTAACCATGGCCACAACCAGTATCCATAAAAAAAATTCTTACTTTGGGGAGATCATAAGAAGAATCTTATCTCACTTAATATTAGGTATAAAAATGCATTAAAATAAACTGCCAAAGAGACCAAACCGTGACTTTAGCTGTTTCTGTCGACAGACATCTCAAAGATTTTGATTGTTTGTTTTATTCCTTGTATTTCAGACAATAGAAACAAACACTCTTTTGAATGATATTTGGCTGAAGCATCCCAGTGGTACTTGATCAACACTTCATTCCCCTAAACATTCAAACAGAAGTAAAATATCACATCATGAGCATACTAACCACAGAGTATCTTACATACCCTGCAATTTAAAAGTAATGCAAAATAAAACAAAACCCAAAATGTTTTTATTAGATTCAGATCTTTTCATGCATCTCAATTTTCATGCAATTTACTAAGAATTAAGATTATTTTACTGATATATGTGAAATACAGGGTAGTTGATAAAATAGATAAATTCAGGTGTCTAAATGTTGTACTATATGTTGATAAATTAACAATGAAACACAATTAAAAAAATGAAAGTAAATATTGTTGTCAGGCACCAGTGGTGGCTCAAACCTTTAATCCCAGCACTCATCAAGGCAGAGGGAGGAGGATAACAATGACTTCAAGTTCAGATTAGAGCTACTGAGTGAGTTCCAGGTCAGTTTTGGCACAGTGAGGCCCTGCCTTGAAAACAACAACAACAACAACAACAACAAGAACAAAATAGGAAAGTAAGTTTTGTTTAATACTTTAAAAAGTGAACATAAACAAGAATAGGGGCTGGAGAGATGGCTTAGCAGTTAAGGCATTTGCCTGCAAAGCCAAAGGATCCCAGTTCAACTCTCCAGGACCCACATAAGCCAGATGCACAAGGGGGCCCATGCATCTGGAGTTCGTTTGCAGCAGCTAGAAGCCCTGGTGCACCCATTCTCTCTCTCAAATAAATAAATAAAATGTTATTTTAAAAAGAAGAATAGGCAGGAAGTGCTATCGAGGACAAAGAAAAAATATAAAATATTTTTTTTTACAGGGTGTTGTGGTTTGATTCAGTTGTCCCCCATAAACTTAAGTGTTCTGAGTGCTAGGATCCCCAGCTGGCGACAACTGGAAATTAAAGCTTCCTGGAGGCACTATATTGTTGGGGGCGGACTTATGGGTGATATAGCCAATATCCCCGGGGCCAGTGTTTGGCACACTCTCCTGTTCCTGTTGTCCACCTGATGTTGGCTGGGGGGTGATGTCCACCCTCTGCTCATGTCATCGTTTTCCCTGCTATCGGGGAGATTCCCTCTCAAGCCTGTAAGCCAAAATAAACCTTTTTATTTATTTATTTATTTTTATTTATTTATTTTTTCCATAAGCTGCTCTTGTTCAGGAGATTTCTACCAGCAATGCGAATCTGACCGCATCACAGGGGAACAGTTTAAAATAGACTTTACAGAAATGTTATGACACAAATAACTAAAGAAAGCATGGTAAGATTTATTTTAAGACAAAAACTACTTTGTTTATTATCCTGTGGGGTTCCATCAAAAAAGAAGAAGAAGAAGAAGAGGAGGGGGAGGGGGAGGGAGAGGGGGAGGAGGAGGAGGAGGAGGAGGGCTAGCAAGATGTCTTAGTGGTTAAGGCACTTGACTGCAAAGTCTAAGGACCCAGGTTCAATTCTCCAGGTCCCACGTAAGCCAGTTGCACAAAATGGCACATGAATCTGGAGTTTGATTGCAGAGCTAGAGGCCCTGTTCTCTCTCACTTTCTCTCTCTCTCTCTCTGTCTCAAAAAAATAAAAATAAATTTTAAAAAAGAGTAGTAGTAAAATAGAAAGAAGTAAAGGGGGATGAAAAGAATCAAAATGTGGTATAATGTGGGCAACAGAATAAGATGAAAAGTCGAGGGAAAAAGCTCCTTAGACAGATTCATCAGGGAAAATTACTTTATTACAGTCAATAAAGGAGCTGAGTCTACAAGCAAGACAGATCCTATTTTGCTCCAGCCTTGGAAGTCTCCCTGCTTGGTTAGAGCTTAAAATATTTCAAAATCATTAGTTGTATAGCTTTGAACATGTATGCATGTATGAAATCTTGGCTTCCAAAAAAACACATGAACTATGCCCTAGTCTTTATCCTTTTCTAGCATGGTGGTGAACACAGATAAATTGACAAAATGGGCATTTAACCAACTCAGTAATTAAACATATAGTCAAATAGCTGCTTAGTTTTCGATTGAGAAGATTATTTTGCTGTCACACAGATAAATGCCCACCAGTTTAACATCTGTGCAGATGGCCAATAGCCTTGCTTGTAGACTCAGCTCCTTTATTGACTGTAATAAAGTAATTTTCCCTGTTACCTCTGCCACAGAAGGCAGCAGGAAAGAGCACTTCCTAGCAGGGCACTTGGCTATGAAGGATATGTTGAGTTGAAGTCCTCAAACACACAGAGTGAGAAAAGTTCACTGAGTATGTGTTCATCACCAGGAAGCAAATTGACATTTGTGTTCCTTCTGAGAACCAAAGCTTTTAATCAGCCTGGAAACAAAGCTGAGAACGTGCATGATGAATCTGTCTGAGGAGTCTTTACCAACCACACACTCGCCTTCCCACTGTTTCCAACCCCCAGAGACTCAAGTTCCTTACCTTCTGTCTTGCTTCTTCTTCAGTGTTTCTTCTTCCTTGAAAATGCTACGTAAGTCACACTCCTACAGTTCGCTCTCATTTTATTAGTTCTCTATTCTCGGCAGTTCCTCATTCTATACATAAAATGTATGCACTAATAAATGTTTCTTTGTGCTGCCTTTTTGTTGGAGAAAGTCTTGCCTAAGAAGACAGATGTGTACAAGGACAATACATCTTCTTTCCTTCATCACATAGCAAAGAGCTAAGAGTGCCGTATGCTAACAACCAGCTAGAAAATGAGACGTCTACATCAGCAACCAAAAGAAACTCAATTTAGCTAACATCTTTGATAACCTGAGCACTCATCTTTTCTCACTGTGAGTTACCCTGGGTCAGAGAACTCACATTTGCTGGGTTAAGAGAAATGCATGTACTAAAGATGCTTTTGTAGTTTTTACTTTGGTAAATATTTCTTACTTTATTACACATCACCATATAACCCAAGGCTGGAGAGATGGCTTAGCAGTTCAGGCACTTGCCTGCAGAGCTAGAGGATCCTGGTTCGACTCTCCAGGCCCATGTAAGCCAGATGCACAAGGAGGTGCATGCATCTGGAATTCGTTTGCAGTGGCTGGAGGCCCAGGCACTCCCATTCTCTCTCTCTCTCTCTCTCTCTCTCTCTCTCTCTCTCTCTCATCTCTATCTCTATCTCTCTCTCCCTCTTTCTCAAATAAATAATAAATAAATAAATATTTGAAAAAGATATATAGATATAGATATATATACCAAGATAGATTTTAATAACATGTCCATATCAATAGAGTGTTGAATACATGTTGGAATTTGCTGATGTAATTAAAAACCCTGTGAAGGACAAAACTATTTCACAGTGTACTAAAGACAAGAAGATAAGACACAGTGATAGTCTTGTTGGTAAATGTATGTAATCTATGCCATAGCAGTCAGGCAGGACTTCAGGGAAATTTCAAATGCAAAGTGAGGAAGCAGGCAGAACCCAAAGAGGTTGTCCATCACTTCAGTGGACTTGGGCTCTTAATCATTTTTGTCATATGAGTGTAGATGGAGCAGAAAAGAGAGTGGCTGGATGATGATTTAGATGGATCACACTTATAAAGAGGAAGAATTTAGAACAGACAGAATAAGTCATATAATAGGGATAACTAATATTTATTGAGAGCTTATATGACAGGGCCTCTTCTACCTCATTTACCACTCATAGATCTCATGTACATGACAGGAGCACCTCTACTTCATTTAAGGTGGACACGCTTCCTCTTTAAATTTGATATACTACGAATGTATGAAATTATACAAGACCTAGAGATATTGGGAACTTGGAAAGTGAGGCAAGAGGATCATCTTCAATGTCATCTTCATCAACATAACATTTCCAAGATCTGGCTGGGCCTTATGAGACACTCTTTCCAAAACACAAACGGATACAAAGCTAACAGACATTTCATGAAAGCCATGCTACCATAATTATATATCATACTGAAATACCTGCCCTAATATTTGAGCATACATCAAAATCATTATCAGTAAGTTACAATTGCCATTATAAGTACAGTATAAATTCATATGCCTACTTGTTTCACACGGTTTATTTTTATGTTGCTATGATAAGCACAGAATGTTATTATATACTTAGTAGACACTATATTAAATAGACTTAACTATGATTGTTAAAATGTGCCTATAAATATGAAAGCAAGATTAATTTTGTGTCTGATTTCTTAGTGTGTTCTCTATAATTACACTTGATTTGATCATGATCTATCCCACATTCAGTATGAAGAAGAATTTAAAAAGGAACAAAGACAGTGGGAAATTGTTATTCTTAACATTCCTACTTTAATTATTGAATGTATCACAGTGTGCATTGCAAACTCATGCTTGAGGATGCATGGGAATTATACCTTCATGAGAACCAAGTTCATTTACAAGTGAATTGCATCTTCTGTGAGACAATTCAAGAAACCTTTCCAGCTTCAGCTATAATCCACACATCCACTATTATACTGATTTTCCTCATAAAATGCTTGAAACTTTATTTTAAAGGTTTTAGTATAATTTGAGGGTTTATCACATTCACTTGGCTTTAAAAAATATTTTTGTATATTTGCAAGTAGATAGAGATTTAAAAAGATATAGAGAGTGGGTGGGAATGGACACAAACCTTCCACTGCAAACAAACTCATACATATGCCACTTTGTGCCTCCAGCTTTAAGTGAGTAGTAGGGAGTGAATCCCAGGTGTTCCAAGCAGGCACCTTTAACCTTTGGTCCATCTCTTCAGCCCTGCAGTTGGCTCTTTAAGTCTCAGCTTAGTTGATAATATTAAGATAATGATTGCACTACTATACTATTCTATGGATAAAATACTGCCATGTAACACAATTATAAGAAAAATGATTTTAGTCTAATATAATGTCTACGAATTATATAATATTATGTAATATAAATATAATATGATATTATGTAATGTAATATTATGTATAATATTATGTAACAATGACTGTCCTAAAGCAAGAAATCAAAGAACTATATTTTAAATGAGGATGCACATAGGTATAACCCTTCATTATTGAAATATTCCTTCTGCTCATATACCATAAAAAGCAAAAATGTGTCTACTTGTTGTGTAACTTCTTGAAATGACTGATGAATTGAATCCAAAGCTATATTGTGAGCGTGTATACAAAATAAGTGGGCTTTGAACATACTGTTTTAGAGTAGAGAAAATGACAGAAGTTCTGCGTACTTTAGAAGGACAAAACTGACATTTTTCCAAAGGTTGGAATTAATTATAAATTTGTGTTTTGACACTTTGTTGGTCCTTCTTGAAGCCTTTTGCATGATGCCATGATGAATGACAGAAGATGACAAACAGGCGTCTAAGACGCTGTGGAGCATTTTGAAATTTAAAACATTCCTATTCCCCCACGAGATGATGAATGTTCTAAAACCAAGGAAAGGGAAAAAAAAAATCAAACAATTCACTTTTCCACTGCGTTCTCCATCAGTAAGCTAAATGAGAACTGCAAAAAAAACCAGGAGAGGCATCTGCTGCTTAGGCAGAATCATTCTCACCTCTTCACAACTCAGTTTGCCAATTGCTTTTTGTGTGGGTCACATACATCCTAAGCTGAGCTTTGATATAGAACAGATGACACTGCAGATCGCTGTGCTATAACTTCCAGGTTGCATTGTGCAAGGTTGCACTGTGCAGTGAGAGCATGTTAGCCTATGTTCCTGATTGAATTCAGCCTGGTTGCACATTCATCTCACTGCTGAGATGATATATATATATATATAGTCACTTTTGCCTATTCCCTTCTCACAATAACATGATGATGGTTGGACAAGGATGCAGTTTTATTGAAACAAGTCACATTAATGTATTTTATGTCCATGTAATGTACATGCAGACAGAAATATCAATATGTTATTAATGCATTTTCTACAATACAGGATGTTTTATGTGAATAAGTTATAAATTTATATTAAGAACATGTCTAAGAAAGATTATTTAATTGCATTTATTATTAAATAATTTCAAATAAAATAATTTCTAATCAGGTGCTATATGCTTTATATTGGTTGATATATAATTTTGAGTAAGGAAATAAATTTCTCCACTTAGATAAAATTGCTCTTATGTAAAAGATAAGTAATAAAGATAGCTTTTTTTTTTCTCCTTGGTTTTAATCATAACCTTTGTTTTAAAGTTACTTTATAAATTCAATAATATTAACTTTAATATGCTATGTTATTATAAAGGTGACTTGCTGACAATAAAACTTTAATTCAAGTCATATAAATAGTATCTATGTCATATCTGTCATCTTGATTCAAAACTTGAATATAAAGCTTTCTGAAATTTGAACTTTCTATGTTTAATGTATAATACTTTTCCATATCATACACTTGAAAACACCCACTTATTGGAAACAATAACTTTGTCATAGTTTAACCAGTACCTTTTAAAAAAACATTTATGTAGCTTTATTTATTTATTTTTTGTAACCTTTTAAAAATTTATTTTCTTTGGAGTCAAGGAGATAGATAGAGAATGGTCGCGCCAGTTGTGTTCGCCCCCTTGTGGGCAAGGGTGGCACTGCACACTTGCGTCACTGCGTTTGGCTAAAAGTGGGACCTGGAGAATCCAACAGGCGTTCTTAGGCTTAGGAAGCAGGCGCCCTAACCACTAAGCAATCTCTCCAGACCATGTAGCTTTATTTTTTAATTAGTTAATTCTGGAATTATCTGCACCCACCTTATAGAACAATCTTGAAATATTGAGATATTCACTCATTTATTTCAACTAACTTCAATTGTGAATTATAAAATATCAGGTTATATAGAAAAAGTTGGAGATGTAGTCAGATATATATTGGAAAAAGTGAAATTAGAAAAGTGCCAAGAAATGATATAAATTTTAATTAAATATGCTATTACATAAAAAGGAGGATATTAATATTAATAGATAAAAGTTAAGGCTTAGTAATCAGGTACTTGTGCTAGAAAAGGAACAATTATCACACCACTTACAAGAATGAAGCTTACCACAGAGGAAAGACTGTTTACTGTTTTAGCTTATCCTATTCTAGACCAGGAAATGAAATGTAAAAGCAGACATAATATTATTACTTTTTCTGACTTAAAGCAATGCATTCCTCTATAACAGACACCAAGAAAGATTGCCCAGTGGGTTTTAAAAATAGTTCTGAAATAAGCACAGATGTGGAGCTATCTCTGTGTGGTGTGTTAATGTAGAGTACTGTGTGTCTCTACCCAGGAGTGGGAGAACAGGAATTAAGATAGTTCTATTTTTAACCTTTTGAGAAACTTCCATACTGAGCGAGATTTTTTTTTAACTTTTCTGATATATTTTTATTAGTTATTTAGATAGTGTATATACAGTCATATTGGTACCACTGTTAGCCTCCACCCTGTCCTCCCTCTTCCGAAGGGACTTTCCTCATTAGGAAATGTGGGTCATGCATTGTGGGGGTAGCCATCAGTTATGGGGAAGAGGCAATGTCTCTGTGCATCATTTCCCAACTTGTGGCTCTAACAATCTTTCCACCCCACCCCCCACGAGTATCCCTGAACCATGTTGGGATCGTTTTAGGTCTACTTCAGTGATGGGGTCTATGGAGCCCCTCTGCCTCTGGATCTCTGGTTTGGTAGGAGTGTTTTCTGTGTCAATCCCCTTCACCCTTGTGTTGGTGCCAGGTTCATAAGAAAGCAGCACTCTTGCTCATTGTGCCATTACTCTATGGTTTCAGCTAGATCCCTGGTGAGGTGCGTTGGGCTGAACCTCTCTTCATATTCAGTGCCATCTGAAAAAGAGAAGCAAATTCTCCAATGGAGAGAGAGGTTATCCCAGATAAATGCGATAACCGTTATTATTTCAGAGAGAATTTCATAGTTGTAGGCCCTCTCGTAGCCCACTGTTGGTGGGAGCTTGATATTGGAGAGTGTGCTTGTTTTTGAGTATGGTTCTGACTTACTTCCCAGTTCCAGCTATGGATTCCATTCCACTGAGTGGGTCTGTTAGCCAAATCATGGTTACCCCCATGGCTGTGTGTACTATTGTCCTTGTGTGAGCATCACGTCAGGTTGTTTGCTGCTGAGAAGTTTAGATCACGTGTTGCTTGGATAGTTGTTGGTCACTTTCCCCCAGTCTCATGTAGAACTTTCTGGCACTAGATAAGCTAACCATCTGGGGACTGACTCTCTTCCAGATTCTAGCCAGGTCTCTCAAAGTTCTGTATCAGTATCACATGGTGTCTTTAGCAGTAATATCTTACCATTTACCTTTAGTGGGTCATCAAGTACTCTAACAGAAATCTGTCAAATTTTGGGAAAACGTGTAGGTCTCTTTGACAAACAGCTCATTGTAGATGTTAACCTCATGCTGGTACTGGCAGTTACAGGCCAGCACCAAGGGAAAAGAAGAAAGAAAAAAGATATGTAATATAAAAGAGAATGAGTGAAGATAGAGAGGAGATAGAGAAAGAAAAGCAGGAGAAGCTTAAGGTGAGTTTTCATCATACCCTTTCCAGGAATTGTGAATCAGGTGTTCCCTCTAAGGACTCGATGAAGGTTCAACCTTTTAGTCTGTCTCTCAGGATATAGGATGTTATGGTTATTTACATTTGGGTCTAGTCTTGTGTACCCCCCCATCCTTACCTTCCCCTGCCAACCCTACCCTCTCTATTGTCTGGTCCTCGAGATGCTTATTAGGTATGTCAGCATCTCAGGCAGATTCGGTTAGGGGGTGGCCTTGAGTGGGATGGATTTTGCTTGTGGAGCTCTGTGGGGGAGGGAAATCCTAGGTTAGGACAGGGAGGACGCTAACCTAATGGCCTGGGTCTGTGCATGGGTATGGGGTGGCAGAGAGTGGATGGCTTTCACATGTGGAGGTCTGCAGGTGTGGGAAAGCCTAGGTCAGAGCAGGACAGGGAGGACGCTAGCCTGTTGGCCTGGGTCTGTGCATGGGAGGAAGAGAGTGAGGGGCCATGGTGGAGTCAGCCAATGGGACGGGTTTTGCTTGTGGCACTCTGCAGGGCGGGAAAGCCTAGGTTGGGGTAGGGGAAGGGTGTTGGCCTGGGTCCACTAAGCCTGTGGTTAGTGCAGGAGGAACATGCATCTGGGATGGCAGCTCTGACGGCTGCTTGAGGGGACTGGGAACTGGTGGGCTACTGGAGAGTGTGGGAATATGTGGATTCCCTACTTTGCTCCTCCATGCCCTCTCTCTGGAGGTCTATTAGAATCTGCAGAATACTAAAAACCCCACTTAAATCCAAAGGTCTTGCCTTTCCTTCCCTATGACCTGAGGCATTGTTAGGCAGATGCCATCTTGACTGAAAGTCTAAGAGGGAGATTTTTGTCTATACAGCACCCATGTCTATATTTTACTTTATTTTTTTTTAATTTTTATTTATTTTAATATTTTATTGACAAATTCCATAAGTGTACACAATATCACATGTTAATTCCCTCCTTCCCCCACTTTCCCCTTTCTCCATTCTCTATCATACCCCCCCCAATCAGTATTTTATTTTGATGTCATGATCTTTTCCTCCTATTATGATGGTCTTGTGTATGTAGTGTCAGACACTGTGAGGTCATGTATATCGAGGCCATTTTATGTGGGGAGGAGCACATTGTAAGGGGTCCTACCCTTCCTTTGGCTCTTACTTTCTTTCTGCCACCTCTTCTGTAATGGTCCCTGAGCCCTGGAAGGTGTGTTAGAGATATTTCAGTGCTGACCACTCCTCTGTCACTTCTCAGCACCGTGGTGCCTTCTGAGTCATACCCACATGACCACCATCTGAAAAGAGAAGCATCTCTAACCAAAAGTGAGAGTAGTATTAATATATGGGTATGAACATTAAGAGAAGTGCTTACTGGGCAGTTTGGTGAGCATAGTATATATTTAGCCAGATACCAGCAGACATTATACCCCAAGGGCTCATGACTACCTCGTTTGTAGGTTTTCAGTATCAGGGTTGTATTCCCTCCTATGGAGCGGGCCTCCAGTCCAATTAGAGAGTGGTTGGTTTCCCCCAAACAGACATGCCACTATTGCACCTGTTGGCTCATTTGGCCTGGCTGGCCAAATTTAAGGCTTGCAGTGTCCACTGTTGAGAATCTTCACTGGTGATATCTCTCTCTCTCTCTCTCTCTCTCTCTCTCTCTCTCTCTCTCTCATTGAACTGCATGCACTGTGTTATGGGGTCTGATGTCGCACAAGTAAGACCATCAACTCACAAAATGTGAGGCAAAGTTTTATTGGGTAAAAAAAGAAAGTAAAAGAAAACCTGGTGCACTGGGTCTACTCCCCAGAGTTCAGGATCTTGGGGTACAAACCTGAATTGTTCAGAGTGTCAGCTTTTATTGCAAATAACAACATGATGTTCATAAAAAAAAAAAAAAAGATGGGATTTAAACCATAAAGTTACTGTAAAATGGGGGGGGGGGGATTACAAGAAGTATTCACTACTAGATCTCATAAGTGGAACTGAGACAAGAAACATTCTATGCTATGTAATCTCAAGGATATTTATAAACAAAGAGATACAGGGATGTCATGGTACATTTGCCCAGAGGGGTCATCCCTTTCCTTAGGTAACAGTAAACACCTGCATTTTGCAGTAAGGCCTGTGTTAACAATTCCTGGAACTTGTCCTTTATTTCTAAAGAAGATCAGCTTTCAGAGGTGGACTCCCTTATGTGTGCCTAAAGGCGAGGGCTGCACAGGAGGATGCTTGACCAGGTCTATTGTGTCCTTTCACATTCCATTTTCCATTTCCCCCTCTGATATGACACTATGACAAATCCTTGGCTTGTGAGGAATAGAGTGTAGTGTATTTTTATCTAAGGGGGTGTATTGCATCCTCAATAACATGAGTTCAATATAATGTATTCTATCTTCATATATTGACTTAGAACATTAATAATTCAGAGTCTTATGTAAAGACTAAGAAAAGTAGTATCAGGGGCCCAGAAATAGAAGAAATAAGGGAAGTTAGCCATGGATACCAACTAAACATAGACTGATACCAATTATTATTGGTTTGTCTCTGAATTCTCTTTCTTTGAGATTTTCTCCAGCTAAAGCCATTATATTTCGATTATTTCTGACTGATTGGTATAAAAGCAGCAATTTTTACCTAAAGCCATACATAGGCCCTTTTGTTTCATAAAAATTAAGTCTAATCTTCTTCTATTTTTGTCCCCTCCACTTTCTTGGCCATCAGAGTGGTTAGGATGACCTGGTGTGGGCCCTTACAATGCCTCAATATGGTGTCTCTTCATCCAAACTCTGTCACTAGGCTGAAAGGGATGGTGACAAACAGGGTGTGTCTGAAAAGCAGCCTTGACTGCCAAAACAATGGACTCCTGGATTCTTTCTAAGACTTGGATAGAAAGAAGCCTTTCATTAGTACAGTTATCTGTTTAAGATCCATCCAGGGCAGGATGGGGGTTATCCATACATTTACATAAGGGGTACACCTGGCTCTTAACAGGGTGAAGGAAAGGAATCCCATCCATCCTTGGCTGGTCTCTAGGGTTAATTCAATTAAAATCTCCTTTAAGATCTGATTTATCCTTTCTACTATCCTGAACTTTGGGGATGATAAGTGCAATGTAATTTCCAATTAATCCCCAGCATCTTGGTTAATTCCCTATTGATTTTTTTGACCCAAAGGCAGGACTGTTATCTGATCTTATCTTGAGGGGCAACCCATAACAGGGCATTGTCTCTAACAATGTCTTAGTCACTATTTGGGCTGTCTCCGACTTGGTTGGGGAAGCTTCTACCCATCCTGAAAAGGTATCAACATAAACAAGTAAATATCTATATTCCTACTGATCTGGCTTTACCTCTTTGAAATCAACGTCCCAATATCTACCTGGCTCTGTTCTCTGCTCTCTTGCCCCCATTGGTGGTACCTTACCAGAGGAGGTATTTGTCTGTTGGCAGGCCTGACAGCGAGTGGTGGTGTCCTTGATGACTGAGTCAATACCTGGGAAGAAAAACTCTTTCCTTATTAACTCAGCTAGCTTGTGGCTTCTCCAATTGTTACCATCTTTGTGGGGTCTGTTCCTTTATCAAATGAGAGGTGAGCTATAGGTTCTGTTCCATGTGTGCTGGTTGCTCAGGAAGAGCGGGTGCCAAGAGGGTGACCGATAATCTGACAGATGCTGAGAGGCAGCGCTCTTTTCTGTGAGGGCTGCCAGTCTGCTCCCTCTCGCTTCTGTGGTCTCCCTTTACTGATGACCCGGGCAATGGATTATGGCTACTTTAGCAGGCGCCCAAATGGCAGCCAATAAGTCCAGAATTTCATTTTTTTTTATTTTTTTATTTTTAATGTCTTTACTTTTTGCTGTTTATAGTCCTCGCTCCCAGTAGAAGGCTCCATGGACACGATCCATGGCAAAGGCATAACAGCTGTCTGTGTGGATATTCACTGTCTTGTCTTTTCCCAATATCAGAGCCTTGGTCACTGCTATCAGTTCAGCTTTCTGAGCTGATGTACCCTGAGGTAGGGCTTCAGCCCACAGAGTTTCTTCCAAATTCAGCACAGCAGCCACTGCATACCTGATTCCATTCACGACAAAGCTGCTGCCATCAAAATACATCACCAGATCAGGGTCCAGACAAGCCACATGTGTCTTGTAGATAAAATAAGATTGCATTTGTTTTTGTATTTTTTTGTTGTTGTTGTTGTTTTTCAAGGTAGGGTTTCACTCTGGTCCAGGCTGACCTGGAATTAACTATGTAGACTCAGGGTGGCCTCGAACTCATGGCAATCCTCCTACCTCTGCCTCCCAAGTGCTGGGATTAAAGACGTGCACCACCATGCCTGGCTTGTTTTTGCATTTTTTACATTTGAGTAACATAATGCAGATCTGTTTCTTTAAAATAACATTCTACTCTAGTTTTTTTTAGTTACTATATCTATATATGTGTATATATATATATATATATATGTCATATATGCTATATATAGTTTCACCTGAGTTAACTAGTGATAACTGTTCATTTACTACTCGAGTTCATCATCATGAATATAATTTTCATTTTGAAACATGTTTAGTGAGTATGGATATAATTATGAATATATTTTTGGTATCATGTAGTAGCAGGTGATTATTTCATCTTGGGCACAGGTGGAACAAAATGAAATTTTCTCTTGGGAACTTGTACCGACAATTAGCCTTAGAATGATGAAGAATCAGGCAGCACACTTATGAAAATAATGCGATCCAAAATTATATATTATGAAATTTATCAGGGACTGAAATAAAATCCCACTTTGTTTTATCTTTTAAACAAACTAAATAAAGAAAAAAATAGTTGAAAACAGATAGAGTAACACTTTGGTTCAAATAAGTGGCACACATCCAATTTGTTATCACTATACCATATCAAAATTCCTCCAAAATTATATTTAACAAAGTTGATAATGCAATATACAGAATAAAATTCAAATTAATATGGTAAACAGCTGCATATAGCCCCTATGCCTACATTAAATGAATAGGATGTTGTTTAGACTTGCATTTGCTTATCATAACTATCATATTTTTCATAAGGTAACCCAGACTTGTTTTCTTTCTGTATATAAGCCAAATTCCCTAGTCTTGATTTTCTCCCTTTGTATAATACTTTCCTCATAGTTGGGAAGAAAGTAGAAGTGTTGCACAAAGGGATCCATGTGATCCATGGTTACACTGCATCATTCCAGGACAGGTCCTAAATTACCCATGCGAGTAGATGTTATGTTTAAGAAACAGTTGACTCTCTCTCTGTCCTACATGCTATGTCATGACCACCTGCATTGCTACTTCAATTGATGTGGGTGTTATCTCAGTGTGATGGCATCAGAAGAGATGTGCATATATTTTTTAGTTCCTTGCACACCAGATGTAAATATCCCCACTGTTTGCAAGAGAGTTTGTTTCTGTTAATGGAACTTTCCTTCTTTCCCCAAATATCAACTTTCCATTTTTCATAACTCCTACCATTATGAGTCCCTTCCAAATGCATATGTAGTTACTCTGTGATGGTACTGGAGGTGCATTTCTCAGGACATGATAGTGTCAGAGGGAGCGTCCATCATCACCAATGAGGTTAGTGCCAGTTTATAAGAAATTCTAAATAAATAAAAAATAAAATAATAATAAAATAAAATAAAAAGGGCAGGAGTCATGGCCTAGCAGTTAAAGCCTAAGCACCCAGGTTTGATTCACCAGAATCCATATAAGCCAGATGCACATGGTGGCACATGTGTCTAGAGTTCATTTTCAGGGGCTAGAGGTCCTTTTACTCTTTCTCTACTAAATAAATAAATAAATAAAATATTTTTGATAGTTCTTGAACAAGATGATGAACAATTTGGCATAGCTCAATATGTTCCAGCTTTGAAAGTGTTCCTCTGTCACAGGAAGTAGTGAACTGGTCTGCGTATCTCTGCTCATATCACATCACATGATAATGCTAGGAACACACTCAAATTGTTTGGTTCAATCTCAGAAATGGAGCTTTTCTCTGGAGTGAAGCAATCCAGTGTTCTGCAGTCTCACAACACACACACACATGCACATGCATGTACGTTTGCACATATGAATGCACACACACACACACACACACACACACACACACACACTGCACGGTGAATGGTTCAATAGTAGATGTTGGGCTCTGCCCGGTGTGAAGCCGAGTGGTTAGCCCAGCCAATCTTGGCCTATTCCCGGTAAGGCCTAGTCGAGCCTGAGTACCTGCCCTTGACTCAGCACCTAAGCTGAAACTGCCTCCACCCAGCTGCTGCTGACGTGATGAAATACTGTTGGCCCTTATACCTTTCTCTCATCCCCTTTTCCCGCCCCCTTCCTCAAAGTATATTGGCCCTTATACCTTTCTCTCATCCCCTCTTCCCACCCCCTTCCTCAAAGTACATAAATATCTCCCCCCTGACAATAAACGACGAGTTTCGCTTTAGACGTTTCTCCGCGACTCAATGTGGTTTTCTTTTCCCCGGTGATTTGGGGAGGTTTGAGTTGCCGACGCCTGTCTTCTCGCTCAGCCTCAAGAGAGAAACGGCTGGCCCGGCTCTCTCTCTTTTGCTCTACCTGCCGGTGGTGAGGGAAAAAGCCCGGCATTTTGGCGCCCAGACGTGGGGCACAACAACCACTGCCCCATGTGAGGACGTATGAGGATTCAAAACGGACTACGGACTGCTGACGCGGACGAAGGAAAAATTCAACATTAAGCTGACGAGCTAATCGGACTGCTGACGGGTGTATCCTCATAAGTAATGAGGTAATCTTCATATTTAATATTCTAATCTTTACTTCTATAATCTGTGCTTACTTCAACTTCCTTTCTCTTTCCTTCCATTTCCGGTTTGCCGCCATTTCTAAACGAGTAACGTTCATGGCGGACACACCACGTGGACAGACCTAAAGGAGACTTTAAACGCTTTGCCTCCTCATTTAAATAAAAAAACTCTGTCCCAAACTTCAAGATCTCTTGTTCTTTTCTCTTTCCTCTCATTTTTGGGTTTCCGACAGACCGCTTCTGCGGTGCCGCTTATTTTGTCCTGCCCCATTTGAATGGGGGCGCCATCTTAGAAGCACCACGTGGGCAGACCTAAAAACGAAACTCACCACGTGGGTAGAAACTCACCACGTGGACAAACCTAAAAAGAAACTCACCACGTGGGTAGACCTAAAAGAAAACTCACCACGTGGACAAACCTAGAGGAGGCTCACCACGTGGGCAAACCTGGAGAACTCTCAAAGTGTCCTGCCCCTCATTGGAGTGGGGGCGCCATCTTAGAAAAATTCTACAACATGTTTAGCTACTTTTTGGGACCTTGTGCTTGTGTTGTATTCTTATGCATTACTGTTACCCTGATGTTAAAGATACTCTTCCCTCAACTTTATAACATGGGACAATCCTTATCTAAGCTAAATCCTGCCTTAGGGTCACTACAGATTCTACTCAAAAGTAAAGGCCTTAATCTATCTGATAATCAGGCCCTCCAGATATGGGGCTGTTTACTCAAGATTGCCCTGGTTGCCGGAGAGTAATCTTTTGACTGGGACACCTGGGATAAAATTGAAGATCTGATAAAAAAAGCTCAGATAGAAAAAGGGGAGATCCACCCTTTGGAGGCCCTCCCGGCTGTGTTGGCCTTAAAGGGCTGTTTTCCACCTCAGCCTCCGAGGTCGAAAGGCGACACCCTGACCCAGGAAGGGACAGAGAGCAATCTCAGCCCCTCGGCCCAGCCTGAGTCCTCAGATTCACCCCTAAATCCTTTTGAGAGTGCCCCTCAGCCCTCTAAAGGTCCATCGCCTCCAGATCCCCCTACTAATCCATTTCTGAGCGCCTCTGCCCCTCCGCCCTACCATGGGGAGGACGGCCCCGGGGGAAGAATAGTCAATCTCTTCCCTGTTAACGTTAATCCTGACGGTAACCGCCCTGCAGCCTGGTATCCTTGGGAAGCTCACAATTTAAAAGATCTTAAAAAGGCTGTCTCAGAGGACGGGCCTAACTCCCCTGGGCAGAGACCATCCTTCAGGGTTTAGTTCATTATCATTGTACCACTCAAGATTGGAAGAACCTTGCTAAAGCTGTTCTCTCTGGCTCGCAGTACATAAAATGGTGTGCTTTTTTTCAGGATGAGTGTCGCCTTCAAGCTGAGCGAAACCAAGTCGCTCAGCCCCCAGTACCAATCACCTTTTGAATGCTCTCGGCACTGCTGACCAGTTCTCTACCGGTCTTCAGCAGGCTGCCATTCCTGATCCATATCGAGATCAAGTACGGGCTTTGGGAATGGCTGCATGGAAAAAGTTAGAGGAGGGCCCCTCTGAACCCCCCATTACAGGAGTCACCCAAAAGTCCGGTGAGGATTTGGCCACTTTCATAGAGAGAGTCGAAAAAAGCCTACAAAGAAAGTTCCCCCCTGGCCCCCTGCGAGACCAATTTGCAAAAATGCTGGTCTGGGAAGGCATGACAGGCGATCATAAGTTGGCCTGCGCTGGACTCAAGGACCGCTCTATGAGTAGATGGGTTGTAGCCACCCAAGATGTAGGGTCCCCCTCTCATCAGATCAAAGTTATGACATCAGCCTTACAGGCTTCTCGCCGTGAGGACATGGCTGCACTAGAATGTGCACTCCAACAGGTCTCAGGGGAGGGGACAATCTTGCTTTGGTGCGGCAAAGAGGGTCATTTTAAAAAGGAATGCCCCAATAGGAAAAGCACCCCAATAACTCCCTCAACCCCTAACTTGCCCCGCACGCCATGTCCTCGATGCAAAAAGGGACTTCACTGGGCCAGAGATTGCAAGTCCAAGTTTAGCCTTCATGGTGAACCTTTAAACTTCCCCAGGGGCTATCCCCAGCCCCGTTAAATAAGGGGAAAAAGGTAATCAAAACACACTGGACTGTGCCTTTGACACCCGGACTTAGACCAAAAATGAACCTAACAGTCGGTGGAAAAACTTTCAAATTTCTCATCGACACTGGGGCTGACCGTACTGTGATAAGAAAAGAGGAGGTCCCTCCCTCCTGGCAGTTAGTCCCGGGTCCACCCCTACTGGGTGTGGGCGGACAATCTACGTCATGGGAAACTGCTAACTGGCAGACCTGGATTGACCCTGACAATAATAGTGGGGAGGTGCGCCCTCTAGTGGTGTCAGGCCTAACAGCCAACCTCCTAGGCCAGGATATACTTGGGGAAGCTGAGGCTTATATTACTACTAATCATAGGGCTTTCTGTGAAGATAGACTTGACCAGAAAGAAAATAAACAGTTTAAGGAAGGAAGGACCTACCATCCTAACTATAGAGATGATCCTCATTTTGAAAAAATTAAACAAAAACATTCTCAGGTTCACCCCCAATCCTAAGGGCCACTGCTCACCCCCCAGTTCCTAAGATTCAATGGGTGCCTGGGGACCCGTATGGGTCGAGCAGTGGCCTATACCTACCCCTAAACTAAAACAACTTCATATACTCGTTAAACAACAATTGGCTTCAGGACATGTGCGACCTTCAACAAGTCCTTGGAACTCTCCGGTTTTTATTATAAAGAAGCCTAATGGCTCTTGGAGACTTTTACATGATTTGAGAAAAATAAATGAGAGAATGATAGCTTTTGGGACCCCCCAGAGAGGGCTCCCTTGGATTCCAGCCATTCCCAACACCCATTACTTAACCATTATCGATATTAAAGATTGTTTTTCTCTATTCCATTACATCCAGATGATATAGAAAAATTTGCATTCTCCATACCCTCAACAAACTTTCATGGACCAGACCTAAGGTTTGAATGGACCGTCTTACCTCAAGGCATGGCTAACAGCCCCCCCATTTGTCAATATTACATGTCTCATATCTTTTCTTCCTTGATTAATCATCCTAACATTTTATTCTACATTTATATGGATGATATTATTTTAGGTCATTCCAACCCATCTGATCTCCAAGACCTTACTGCTAAATGCCTTGCCATTTTACAGGCCAATGATTTTAAAGTGGCTCCAGAAAAGGTACAGACTGCCTCTCCCTTCAAGATTTTGGGCTCCAGGTTATCTCTTGATACTGTTTCTCCTGTCAAACCCCAGCTCCATATTCAAAAATCCTATACTTTGCCTCAACTCCAAAAGGTGCTGGGAGAAATTAATTGGATGAGGCCCTGGATACCCATAACTACTGAGGAACTGTCCCCTTTATTTGACCTCTTAAAGGGTCTTACTCTCTCCTCTCAGATAACCTTGCCCCCTCATCATGAACAAATTCTACATAAGGTACAACGGGCCATTGATGCTGCTGTCCTAAAGAGGTTTGATCCTAACTTACCTATCTCCCTCTGTATTTTCTCTGGAGAAACATTATGCACTGCGCTGTTGGCCCAGGAAGGAGAACCCATCCAATGGATTCACTCTCCCTTGGTGGAGTCCCCAGAGTTTACTCTATAACTAACCAGATTGCAGACTGCATTATAAAGGGCAGGGACACCTCTGTCCGATTGTTTGGCACGGAGCCTCATGTCATTGTCACCCCCTTTAAGGTAACAGACTTCAATTGGCTTCAGAGAAATAACAACAGGGTTGCTATGGCCCTCGAGGGGTTTCTGGGTATAATTGATTGTCACTATGGTCCTTATAAATGGATGAGCTCCTTCTCTAGGTTGGAATGGAGACCCCCCAGACTTTTTTTATCTAAACCCAACCCTGATTTCCTTACCGTATTCACTGATGGGGGCGCTTGGGAGCTTCCCCTAGTTGTTTACCCTCCCTTAAGGAGGGGAGAAAAGTCTATACCCATAAAGTCTATCTCCCATGAGGTCACAGGATCAGCACAATTTAAAGAACTATTTGCTGTCGTTTTGGCTTTGGACACTATTCAGGAGCCATTTAACTTATTTTCTGACAGCCTTTATGTTGTTAACCTGTTACCCAACCTAATTGAGGCCCATATTAGACTGGACTCCAATATTATAACCCCATTAATGATTCAAGCCCGCTCCCTACTTAAACAAAGAATTAACCCCATTTTTCTTCAACATCTCAGAGGCCATCAAAATTTACCAGGATTCCTCTCTAAAGGAAACAATTTGGCTGACAAACTGGCCTCTCAGCCTCAATGTAATACAGTCTCAGAAGCTACACACTTCCACTTATTAACTCATATAAATTGAGGGGCCTTAAACATAAATATCCCCATGTGCCAGTCAAGGACCTTAAAAAAATTGTCCGAACTTGCAAATCCTGTCAGCCTTTCTTCCAGGTACCTCCACTTCAAACTACAGGAGCCAATCCTCGAGGACTACGCCCTAATCACCTTTGGCAGATTGATGTTACTCACTATTCTCCATTTGGAAAACTTAAGTATATTTTTCTCTCAGTTGATACTTTCTCCCATGCTTGCTGGGCATCAGCACATGCTGGGGAAAAACTAAACATGCTATTAGCCATATGCTTCAATGCTTTGCCACCCTTGGATTGCCAGATCAAATCAAAACCGATAATGGTCCCTGCTTCAGTAAGCAAAACTTTTATAGATTTCCTCCAAACCTGGAAAATCTCACTTTCCACAGGCATCCCATATAACCCAAGGGGCCAAGCCATCGTGGAAAGATATCATCAAACTCTCAAATCTCAATTACAAAAACAAAAGGGGGAATCTCTACCCCCACATGACCAACTAAAAAGGCATTATTAACCCTAAATATTTTAAATTTTTCTAAAGAAGATAGACACTTGTCCCCTTTTCAAAAACATTGACCTCAGCTGTCACCTACAGCTCCATCTGGGTCAAATGGAGGGACCCATTAACTGGGGCATGGAGGGGACCAGACCCCCTCCTCACAGCAGGGAGAGGATTTGGATGTGTCTTTCCTCAAGAGGAAAAAAGACCTATTTGGGTACCGGCAAGAGACTTAAAATATTTACCCCAACAAGGGGATGATAATAATCAATCTTCCAGGGAGTGTCACACCCTGAGAACTATGCCTCTATTTCTTCCCCAGGAACAACTGAAGGTATGGATGCTACTAGACCTGAATGAAGCCAGAAAAGCTCCAGAGAGATTTACAGAAGAGGAGTCGGGACTCCTAAGACAACCTGCTGTAGACGAGCTTACATGGCTTTTTATTCCACCTTCTCCTCTCCCTTGGACCCCTCCTTCTTCTTGCTCTTTACCCTACCATCTCCCTCCCCTGAACCCCTCTTCTTCTTATCCTCACTCTCGGGCCCTATGTAATTAATAAGATTACACAATTCATTCACCAACAGCTTGAGGCAATTAAACTTCATCAGGCCAAGGCACCACAGGTTTGCGACTCAAAGACAATGGCTTTTCCACTTACTGGCTATCCACCTAACATCCTCCCCGCCTCCATCGAACCAACGACGGGTAAGCTCTCAGACAGGCTGAGGCAACCTAAGACAGGGCGTGGAGTGGTCAACGGGCTAGAGGCATAGTGCCCAGAGACGGGTAAGGTTCCCAGAGGGGAACAACCTAGGACAGGGACTATGCCATCCACCGTTCTTACAAAAACAAAAGGGGGAGATGTTGGGCTCTGCCCGGTGTGAAGCCGAGTGGTTAGCCCAGCCAATCTTGGCCTATTCCCGGTAAGGCCTAGTCGAGCCTGAGTACCTGCCCTTGACTCAGCACCTAAGCTGAAACTGCCTCCACCCAGCTGCTGCTGACGTGATGAAATACTGTTGGCCCTTATACCTTTCTCTCATCCCCTTTTCCCGCCCCCTTCCTCAAAGTATATTGGCCCTTATACCTTTCTCTCATCCCCTCTTCCCACCCCCTTCCTCAAAGTACATAAATATCTCCCCTGACAATAAACGACGAGTTTTCGCTTTAGACGTTTCTCCGCGACTCAATGTGGTTTTCTTTTTCCCGGTGATTTGGGGACGCCTGTCTTCTCGCTCAGAAACGGCTGGCCCGGCTCTCTCTCTTTTGCTCTACCTGCCGGTGGTGAGGGAAAAAAGCCCCGGCAAGTAGAATTGTCTTAAACTGGCCTATATAGAAACATGCAGGGGATGATAATATATCAAGAAGGGAAACTCCTTTTCTATCCTGCTTTGGCGTAGTGGTTAAGGTGCTTACCTGCACATCTCAACAACCCAGGTTCAATTCCCCAGTACCCACAAAAAGCCAGATGCATGGGATGGTACACGTATCTTTTTATTTCCAGTGGTGTAAAGGCTCTCGTGTACCCAATCCCATTCATATTCTCTCTCTCTCTTTGAAAATAAATAATTTTTTTTTAAAGATTCAAGAGGCCTAGGAGATGAGTAAAATGTGTCTATGAGGCCATTTCTAGAAAGCATTTCTAGAAAATATTATTGATTTCTCCCATTTTATCTAAAAGAAAATAATCAACAAAACATAAACAGCATAGTCAGGAGGAATTTTCCTGAATGTGATCATTATCACTTCATTATCATTGTGATGGTTCAAAGCAAGAGCTTCGTCCACCTCAAGTGTTTGTGATCAAGTTTCTTTGTCCCCGCCTGGTGAAGTCCTTGGGCAACAGAGTCCTGCTGGAGGAGATGTGTTGCTGGCGGCAGACCTTGAGGATGATCACTCCAGTCCAGCAGGGTGTTTAGAGGCAGCTTTCTTAGCTGCTTTGTCTCTGCTTCAGAGGTGATGGAGTGAGCCAGCATCCTCTGCCATGAAGAAGCTTCCCCTCCAAACAATGAGCCTGAAATAAACCCTCTCTTCCCTTATGCTGTTTCTGGTTGGATGTCTATTTCATCTAGGAGCAGTAAGCTTCTGCAATCATCCTATAAACTGGATTCCAAATGGAACAAAACAAGGGAGGGAGAAAGCTCATGCTTGTGAGGGCATTCTGTGTCGACTCCAGCTCTCCCCCACTTTACCATTCTCCTGTAATGGGAGAAACATCTGAAGCAATAAACAAAATATATCTTCCCGGACTTGATTTGTTTTTACCAGGTGTTGTGTCACAATGAAGGCAAAACTGAACCAACACGGAGGGTCAAACTGAGAAGACCTGGTGAAGTTCACACAAGGGGGTATAGGCTTATTAAAGTTGCCAAACCTAGTCCTAAGGGAAAATCCATGTTGTATTTCCCCACAACTCATTATTGCACTGTTATTGGATTATTCACCTTCCTTTTTTTTAAAACACAGTTCATTATGTCCACCTTTCAACAACAATAAAAACATGCATGATGTTGTAATAAGCATGAGCTTAGAAAAACTGAAGAAAATTCAGAATAGCAGTCTGATATGGCAGTAATATTGCAATTATTAGAATGAGAATATAACAAAAGCATCAATGAAAAAGTTATAACTGAAATATTAAGTACTGTAATTTAAAGAACAGGTAATGTGAAGAGCACTAGAATTTTCTAAGTAAGGTGGATATTTTAAATACAACATAATGAAAATGAATTCTTTGTATTAATACAGTAAATATTTTACAAAATGGTATCATTAACATGTGCCAAATTTTTGCCTTAAGGATTAACCTTCTAAAGCACACATTTTAAGAAAATATATTCAAGCAATAGTAATCCATTTTATCTAAGCTGTCAATTTAGACATTAAAATGTTACATTATATTTATTTCAGTGTTAAAATGCATGCTGACATGCACAAAGCAGTAAAAGACCATGCCATGCCCATTCACACACACATGCAAACACACACACACACACACACACAAATAAAGAAAGAAATGATATATATATATATATATATATATATATATATATATATATATATATATATATATATGATTTGGGGGGAGATGGCTCAGGGGTAAGAGGGCTGTGGTGGTTTGATTCAGCTGTTCCCCATAAACTTACATATTCTGAATGCTTGATCCCCAGCTAATGTCAATTTGTGAACTGGAGCCTCCTGGAGGAGACGTGTTATTGGGAGCAGGCTTATGGTTGTTATGCCAGCTTCCACTTTCCAGTGTTTAGCACACTCTCCTGCTACTATTATCCTCCTGAAGTTGGCCAGGAAGTGATGTCCAGCCTCCACTCATTGCACAGTTTCTCTGCTGTCATGGATCTTCCCCTTGAGTTTGTAAGCCAAAATAAACCATTTCCTCCTTGCAAGCTGTTTTTGGTCAGATGCTTTGTGAAAGTAATGAGAAGGTGACTACAATAAGTGTTTTTTTTTATTTATTTTTATTTTTATTTTTTGTTCTACCTAGATGACCTAAATTTTGCTCATGGGAATCTTTAAATAATAATAATAATAATAAAAACCTAAATGTTTCTGTAACCCCAGTGGTGAAGGGCCCATAGACAGGAGGATCACCAGGACATGTAGGTCAGCCAGTCTAACTGAAACAAGTGCTCTTGATGGATGGCCAAATCGTTGTTGGGTTTTCATTTGATACATTTTACACACCTGTATAGAAATATCTAGATACAGTGTATGGGAAAAACAGAAAGAACAAAGCTAAAACCAGTACTAGCGCCAACTGGATTTAGTATTAAATATTAAATTTATTTATGACACAGAAACTAATAGTAATTTAGTAAATGTTAACTAACTGATTCTATAATCATATCAAGAGTTAAAACCTATATGTGACTAAATATTGAAGAGAAAAAAGTCAGAGTAACAATGAAGTCCAAGTGTAAAACACAACCATGACACCAAGACCCTGTGATTTTAGCAAAAAATAGAGAGACAAGTGGAACATAATAGAGTCCAGAAGAAAGACCAAGATAATATACAATCAGCATATCTTTGAAAAAAAGCAAAATTAATAAAATCGGTGAGAAATAGATATTTTCAGGAGAAGATTCCTAAAGTACTTAAAATATGAAAATAAGTTATAATAAGAATGTACACCGAGCTTACTCATAACAAAATCAGTCATTCTTTTAGTCAGTCACCAGCTAAACTGAAAGCATCAAGCAATGAAACTCCTCGACCTAATGTAAATAAAACATCAAATACATAATACTTAAAGAAATTAAAAGCAAGAGATAATGAAAATTAAAGCATACAAAAACATTATAAAGTGTAAGAGGGTAGAAGATACAAATTGGAACAAAATGTATATAAAATTCATATCTAACGAAGGACTTTTACCTGTAACATTTAAAGAATCCGAAGACTCAACAATAAGAAAACAATTCAATTGTAAACTAGGTGACACCTGAACAAATAAAGAAGATGTGCAAAGGGCAAAATCGTATACACATAACTCAACCTCATCAGTCATGGAAATTCTGTTGAAATGATAGTGAGATACTGCTGAGCACACCTGTTCCCGAGTTGTCCAAACAGAAACCCTGACCACAGGGGATGCCGGTGAGAACAGAGAAGGGAGCAGCCAGACATTGTTCACTAATGGCAGGAGTAAAAAAGACTTCAACCACATTCAAAGACAGTTTTTTTTTTTGTTGTTTTTTTTTAATAAAGTTATACTTGTTCCATTTGGTTCAGCAGCTGCAGTTTTTATTATTATTTTCTTTAAGGAGCCGAAAATTCATTAGGTAAAAACACTGTGCATGAGTATTAATAACAATTTTATTCACTATTGCAAAATTTTGGAAATAAGTAGATGTTCTTTAGCATAACAGTGGACAAACAGTGCTGTACCCAAATTATGGAGTACTATTCAGTGCTTAAAAGAAATGTCATGAAAAAACAAGCAGGACACTAAATGCACATTACTAAGTAAAAGGAGCCAACTTGGAAAGGATATCTACTCTACGCTTACATCTTTGTAAATTTGGGAAAAAGCAAAATTATGGTGACAATAAAAATACCAGTGGTTGGCAGAGTTTAGGGAGGAGGGCATGATAAATATAGGACATGGGACTTTCCTGGCAGGGAAACTGTTCCATATGATAAGGCAAGCATTCATATATTTTCTTGCCTATCAGACAAAACTCATAGAAAGTACAATTCTAAGCGTGAATCCTAACAAAAACCAGCATGTTGGGAAAATGTCCATTATTCCACTCTGCTATAGGTAGCATGGGGGTCTTTTGCAATTTTTTTCAATATTTCTGTTAACCTAAAATATTCAAAAATGCCACTCATTAATTTGTAACAATGAGTGGATATTATTTACGATTAAATCTTAGAGTTATTTTTCGTTTAAAATTCTTATATGAAAAAACACACAAGTAGGCAAATTCCTCAGAAATATTGATCAGTACAGTTCTGATCATATAATTTTTTTATTTAATTACTTAATTAAATTTTATTTAATTAAGTAATTAATTTCCAAATCTGTGGTCTGAGAAGCTTTACATCATGTACTATAGATGTTAATAACAAATATTTGTTTACAAAAAAATTAGTTTACATGGAAAATAATCTTTTTTGAATGTGTATATAAATCCCGATAAATTTTAAACTGTGTTTTCTGTTTTCCTATGTTTTTTTTCATAAATATTATCTGTATATTTACAATTATAATATGTAGATCTAATTTTCGAACCAAAATATTTTTATTAAAGTTAATATTCATGAAGAAAATTAACACAGTAATTTGTTTTGTTTTGTTTTGTTTTGTTTTTCAAACAGAGAGACAGAGAAAGATTTGGTGTGCCAAGACCTCCAGCCACTGCAAAGGAACTCCAGATGCATGTGCCACATTGTGCTTCTGGCTTTATGTAGGTGCTAAGGAATGGAACCCTGACCAATAGGGTTTGTAAGCAAAGACCTTAATCGCTGAGCCATCTCTCCAGCTCGTAATTTAAAAAAATATTTTATATATATATATATATATATTTTTTTTTGCAAGCTGAGAGACAGAGAAAGAAATAAGGGCATGCCAGGGCCTCCTGCCACTGCAAACAAATCAGATACATGGGCTGCTTTTTGCATCTGGCTTTCTGTGGGTACTGGGGGTAATTAAACCCAGTCTGTCAGGCTTTGAAAGCAAGCACTTTCAACTGCTAAGCATCTTTCCAGGCCCAGTCATTTGTTTTAAAGTATTATTTTCTACTGTTTTGTTTTCCTTGGATTGGTTTTACTTAGAAATTCTAGGTAAAGTGGAAATGATGTTGATAGAAAAGGCATTTACTTACAAATATTTTATTGAGTTGCTTTATGACACATTTAAGTTAATATACTTGGAATATCAATTATATAAGGTGCTCATTCAATGTGTATCTATAATTTAGGAGACAACTGCAGAGAAATAATTTGGGTCAGGGTATAGAAGGTCAGACCCCCGCCCCCAACATACACACACATGGTTAAAGTGGATTAGAATATATATGAACTCTGCCTTGTTGCTCTTTTCCTTGCTCTTTTCAAAGGTGTGTGTGTGTGTGTGTGTGTGTGTGTGTGTGTGTCATTGCAAATCTTGGCCATCATAGATGCATTAGGATTACAGACTCAAATGTCGCTTTGCGTCTCAGCAAGATTGCAAGTAATTGCTTTTAGCTACTGAGCAGTCTAGCCAGTCCTTGCCCCCTCATTCTGCATGTTCAAGATTGCTCATTTTATCAAACCCTTCACAGCATCAAATCCAGGAATCAGTAAATATTCCATGCTAACTGTGTGTTTGTTGTATTAATAACTACATTTCATTTTTTTAAATGTTGGCAAAACCATTCATTTATCAAAGAATAATAACCTTTTTTAACTTCTTTACTAGCCGATAATACTTTATGTACTGAGGATTGATCTATTTATTTATTTATTTATTTATTTATTTATTTATTTATTTATTGAAAGAAAGAGAGAGAGAGAGGCAGACTGAGAATGAAAAGGGGCACTCCAGGACCTTTCAGCTGCTGTGAAGGAACGCCAGGCGCGTGCTGCCCCTTCTGGTCACACGTGGCATTGTATACTTGTGTCACGGTTGTGTCTGGCTATACGTGAGATGGAGAGACAACTTAGTGGTTAAGGCACTTGTCTTCAGATCCTAAGAACTGCTCTTCCATTCCTCCAGATCACATGTACTGAGGATTTTTAATATTACTTTCTCAGGTTGTAATGTTACTATTAACCTAATTCATCTTCTATCCTCTTCCAATTGTTAATTCAAATTTTTCAATGGTGGGCTTGAGGAGCAATTAAACTTAAAGAAAAAAAAAAAAAAAAAAAACACTGTTCTGTTTCCCAATCGCATACCATATGTGAAGGAACATATTCAATTTTGTAAAACCTGTTTGCTTACAATTCAAGCCAAATGCAATTCTCTCTAATTGCTTCAAACGATTCTACCAAAAGATCGCTTTACAAAAAGCTAGTTTCAATATGTGTTTAATGAAAGAAAGTTAAAATGAAATATCAATATAAGGTATGTCTATACTGGAAATCATAATGATCCCTTGATATTTGTAAGAACTAAACATAATTAACCCTAAAACACAGTTTCAGGTTTGAAGAAAATAATCATAAAGTTAGCATTAGAAACCGTAAATCAAAGCTAATGAGGCAACATTATCACTTTTATATTGCAGGTTCTAATTAGAAAGTCTGTTAATGAAATTGGGGCATTTACTTAATTGCTGTGAACAATTATTTTCAAATTAAGCATGGCAATTAAATAGCATGATTAAGCTGAGAGTAGAAGATTTAGGTAGAGGATGCTAACAATTTAGCATGCTGGATTATGGATGGCAGTTGAAATGCTGAGCATCTACTGATTAGCAAGTCTAAATGACAGGCAGTACTTCTCCGTCTTGGCGATTGATGCAAAGAAGTTTCCAATTGCCTGAAATACTTGCTTGCTCAGTAGCTTGTAACCACTGGAGCCCAAACCAAAAATCTGCCCCACTTAACTTAAATAGATTCTTTTTTTTCCTTCTTTGAAATGTCAACCTTCCTGAAATATGCTTGTACATTTATAAGTTCTGTCGGCTCCCTTTCCACTTGGCACTCTATCTCCTGCCCCTCTTATCCAGCATCATCACAAGCAAAAAATTATCATAAAAAGTGGTGAATTGACTTAACATTACTAAATTATTTGAATCTGAATAATAATGTTTAAAAAGAAATTTAATTTTTTGTTTGTTTTTTTTTTTTTTTTTTTTTTTTTTTTGCAAGGTAGGGTCTCACTCTGGTCCAGGCTGACCTGGAATTAACTATGCAGTCTCAGGGTGGCCTTGAACTCTCGGCGATCCTCCTACCTCTGCCTCCCGAGTGCTGGGATTAAAGGCGTGCGCCACCACTCCCGGCTTTAATTTTAATTTTAATTAACATTACTAAATTATTTGAATCTGAATAATAATGCTTAAAAAGAAATTTAAGTTTCAGAGACATTGACTTCCTTTTTTTTAAAATTTTTATTTATTTACTTGAGAGAGAGGAGGAGGAGAGAATGTGCGCTGCTGGGCCTCCAGGCACTGCAAATGAACTCCAGACACATGTGACACCTTGTGCATCTGGCTTACATGGGTCCTGGGGAACCAAACCTGGGTATTTTGGTTTTGCAGGCAAGTGCTTTAATCACTAAGCCATGTCTCCAGCCCAGTTACATGAATATTTTTAACACCCCCCTTTCTATGGGATTCCTGATTCTGAAACTACAGATCACATCTCCATTTGGACTTGACTTGACTTTCATATCACCATTTTCCCAATTCTGTTCTACTTGTTCCATGTTAGTATTCATTTTTTTTTCAAGTTTTCTTCCTCCTTCAGCCTTTTCAAGGTTTGACAAATCACTTTTCTCATGATTTCCGTATAACAAGCTTATTTTATCTTAGTACCAATTCTCTTATGCATAATATGAACAAAATTATCAACAATTATTGCTCATCTTTTTGGGGGTAAGTGGGTTTTCAGACAAATTTTTACTTTGTCATCCTGGCTGCTCTCAAATTCAAGTTCTTCCTGTCTGTCCCCCCAAGCACTAGGACTACACCACACTTGGCTAGTATGTAATAATCACCTTTGTTTTCAGTGTTCCTCTGATTCAACTTTTGTTAGGAAAGTCGTGTCTTTCTTAATCTGGTGCATTACCTTTGAACCAGTTCATTCCCACCTTATTTTCTGCCACTTCCTCATAATCCTCTACTTTTATTTATTTTTTTTTTATTTTTGGAGAGAGACACAGAGAGAGACAGACAGAGAGAGATGGAGAGGGAGACAGAGAATGGGCTTGCCAGCAATATCTCAGCTGCTGTGAACAAAATCCCGATGTGTGCGCCCCTTTGTGGGCAAGTGTGGCATCTGGCTAAAAGTGGGACATGGAGATTGGAACCGCTGGAGATTGAAACCAGCGTTCTTAGGCTTAGGAGGCAGGGGCCTTAACCCCTAAGCCATCTCTCCAGCCCATAATCCTCTACTTTTAACACACTGATTTCCCTGCTACTTAGGAGAAAGACATGCAAAATTTTCCTAACAATTTAAGACTATGGATTTTATTTCTAGGTAATTGTAGCCCCTCCCCATTATTTTCTTTCATGTGTGTGTGTGTGTGTGTGTGTGTGTGTGTGTGTACCTGCCAATTATGGCAGATGTGTGGTGGTCAGAAGAAAGCACCACCCCCATTGTTTGTTCCTCTCTTGTGGATTGTAAATGCTGGACTACCTGGCTTGGGATTCACCTGACCTGGTCTCTCATGGTCATAGATGCCTTGGAGTTACACACAACTACCCTATTCTATCCAACTTAGGTGGGTTCTGAGAATCTGATCTCTAGTCTTCTAAATAATGAACCATCTCCACAGTTCACCTCCCATTATTTTTTAACTATTAATCTTCTAAATTCATGTATTATTACCCAATTTATTTTTCAGGAGATGTTGTAGAATTGGATGTAGAAATAATGAGTGAGTCAGATGATGGGGTGGAGTACTTTGCGATTGCCTTAACATGACTTGGCCACTACATCATCTCATCTCACAGAGACTGTTGTTACCTGTCCCACAGTTGTGCAATAGGCTTATCACCATCTTGATATGGATGATAAAGGAACACTATGACATTCACTCTTTTATTTTTGTTACTTTTTATTTATTTGCAAGCAGAAATAGACAGAAAGAAGAGAGAGAGAGATAGAGAGAGAATGGGTGGCCCAGGGCCTCAAGCCACTGCAAATGAATTCTAGATGCATGTTCCACTTTGTGCATCTGGCTTTACATGGGTACTGGGGAATCGGACCTGGGTTGTTAAGCTTTGCAAGCAAGTGCCTTAACTGCTGAACCATCTCTGCAGTCCTAATAGATTCTTGTTTGTATTTGTTTTTGCTTTTTTTTTTTTTTTCCTTTGAGGTAGGTTCTCACTCAAACTCTAGTTGACCATTTTGGGCCACAATTCTAACACCTAAGTTCATCCCCACCTGCATAATGTATCTCAATTAAATATAGATATAATTAAGTAAGTAAATTTATATATATGTCAACATGTGCAAGGTTATATCTACTCATGTGCAACTAAGATTTAAAACCTTGTGGCCAAATTTCTGAGTATTGAAATAGCACATTGAATATGTACTGTGATACTAAATATGTCAACTTGGCTTAGAGATTTTGACTAAGTTAAATTATATAAAACTTACCACCAATTTAAAATTTGACAGCAAATTACAATTGTTTCTTTTTGCTTTCAATGACATGTTATATATATGTTCTGAATTTTCAATATAGTTCAACAAGTGTACACTGGTATTATGAGGTTTTGGGTTCCAAAAAATTATACAATCTTTTTACCATTATTGGTCCAGTGAATTAAGATATATGTAGAATTTTAGGTTCAGAAAAAAAACATGTTAATAAAAATTCTGAGAATATTATAAATTCATGAGATTTTATACAAAAGACAAAGAAATCAATGAAGTAAAAGAAGTGATTGATTACTCTAGTTATCTAGTTAATGATTATAGAGTTTTCTATTCTTCTTTTATGTATAGTCTTCAATTAGTGAATTGTAATAATAATATCAAGGAATAAGGCATTGTTGATGGGGAAACAAATCTAGCCTAGCTCTTTTTTCTTCAAATAAATAATGCCTGTGGAATACAGCCTTACTTATGCATATATACATTGCCTGGGGCTATGTTTACATCTTAATACCCAAGTAGAGAATATAAAGGATACTATGTGTTTTTCAGTGCATAAAATATTTACTATTGGGCTGTTGGAGGAACTGTTTTCTGGGAAGAAGCTGTTAAGCGCTTACTGCCTGAGGATAGACACAAACTAAAGACCAATTTCACCAAAGTTTATCTTGACACACCAAGGAGTTTATTGGCCCTTCTGACCAAGCACGAACAAGGGGTGACTTGCAAGAGTGTAGAGAGAACAGGCAGCCATACTGGAAGGTCTCATCCCAACAGGGATACTCGCCTCCCAATGGCAGGATAACTGGAACTGCTGTCCCTGATCGTCCACCCTCTATGTGCTCTGTCTCCCTATGAGGCCACCAGACCTCCCACATCAGCGCCATTGCATCCAGCTGGATGAGCAGGCAGCTGAGGTCATAGGCGGTGCCTGCCTACCTCTCCCCACCCACTAACAAGCCAAAATCTGGAAAGACTTTTTTGTGCTGTATCTGCTTTTGATATTGTTTCCCAAATATATCAAATGGCATTCTGTGTGAGATACTTTTATTTTTATTTTTATTTTTTGGGGGGTTTTTGAGGTAGAGTTTCACTCTAGTCCAGGCTGACGTGGAAGTCACTATGTTGTCTCAGGGTGGCCTCTAACTCACGGTGATTCTCCTACCTATGCCTCCCAAGTGCTATGATTAAAGACATGCGCCAACACGCCTGGCTCTATATAAAAAACTTTTAATATGGAAGAATGGGCTTTTCATGTTGCTATGAAGGATTTTATTTAAGTAAGTTTATAATGCAAATTCTAACTAAATTTTTCCCTATAATAGGGTTTAGGAAAAGTTGCATGGGTCAGCTCTGGCCTATCCTATACATTGATTTATTATTGATTGTGAACACTGTAAAGGTAACCCTGAAATTTATGAAGTACAACATAAATGACAAGAATTCCTAAAATCCTAGGAGGAGCTATATATTTAATTGAACTACTAAAAATGTTCTCCAGCTAATAATAAGAATTAATGTGGTATTCCAGTAGACCCTATTCTTTCTTGCCTTAAGGCATTCAATGATTATTTTTATGTTGCTGGGAAAACCATCTTCCTGTCCCACCTTGGAAACTGTGATTTGTTCCTATTTGGTTTTAGAGGAAATAGCATTCCCGTCAAACTCCTGCACTTCTCTCCAGTTTTGTCCTAAACACCTTGAACTTCTCTTTTAAATCACATAGTCATTTTCTTGCCATTCAACTGATTTTCCAGAAGAAAGTAGAATCCCAGATTTCAAGGAACCTAGTTAGTCTTGGTTTCCTATCTATGTTCATCACCTTTCAATTTTTCTGAATAAATCATTGTCTTTCTTATTGTACTTTGTATTTTCTTTGGGCTGTTGAATTATCTCTTAATGAGTGAGACATTCAGGGAATGTGAGAATCTTAATGAGGGCTGGAGAGATGGCTTAGCGGCTAAGGTGCCTGCCTGCTAAGCCTAAGAACGCTGGTTCCAATGTCCAGCGGTTCCAATCTCCAGGTCCCACATTTAGCCAGATGCAATGTGACACAAGGACACAATGCCACACTTGCCCACAAGGGGGCGCACGCATCTGGATTTCGTTCACAGCAGCTGAGAGATTGCTGGAGCGCCCATCTCTGTCTCCCTCTCCCTCTCTGTCTATCTCTCTCTGTCTCTTTCTCTAAAAATAAATAAAAAATAATTTTTAAAATTAAAAAAAAAGAATCTTAATGAAGTACAATACTACACTCTGTTTAAAAATTAAAAATTAGATTTGATTATTTTCAGCATCACTAATTCATGCTACAGTGGGTTATAATTCTATACTGTTGAAATGAGTTGAGCTCATATTAAAATAGGCTGGAGGGATGGAGAAATGGCTTAGCCGTTAGGAAGCTTGCCACCAAAGCCAAAGGACCCAGGTTCAACTCCCTAGGACCGACGTAAGCCCAATGCACAAGGGGGTGCACACATCTGGAGTTTGTTTACAGTGGCTGGAGGGCCTGACATGCCCATTTCTCTCTCTTTCTCTTTCTCTCTCTACCTGCCTATTTCTGTATCTCTCTGTCTCAAATGAATAAAAATAAATTATTTTTAAAAACTAGGATGGAGAAATGGTCTAGAGGTTATCTTGTGAAGGGTCTTGCAAAGTCTAAGGACCCAGGCTTGATTTCTCAGTACCCACATAAACCAGATGTACATGGTAGCACATGTGTCTGAAGTTCATTTGCAGTAGCTGGAGGCCCTAGTGGACCCCTCTTTCTTTCTCTCCCTCTCTCTCTCTCTCTCTCTCTCTCTCTCTCTCTCTCAAATAAATAAATATATATATTTTAAAAAGTATGAAACCTAAGTTCCTCTGAATTATCTTTAATGTCACCTACTTCCTATCCCATCATGCCTTTTTCCTTTGTCATTCTACAAAACTGTGTTTCTACTTAAAAAGTGCATGGTTTATTAGTTATGTTTATCTGATACTTTTTGTAAAAATTAGTAATATTACTGTTGGGGTCCCCCCCAAGGCCAGCTCAGGAGGGACGATAGGGTCTCTGCCGAATTGGGGTGAGCAGCGTGGAGTCACGACACAGACTCCGGGAGTTGGGTGAAAGTGGAGCGAGAATCCACAAACTCGTTTATTCAGGAAGTGCACATGGGTTTTAAGGGGCTGTTAATCCTTGTATGGGGTGGTCCCCTTTTGGTGACCAATGACAGCTTGTCTCTGGACAGAACATCTCGTAGTAGGCTTCTCGCGAGCATGGGGCTGTAACTGTTGTCACATCACACCTGCGCAAAACGCCATTTTTACAGAAGCCACTTCCTGTTGTCTTCTGCCATGCGGTCTGGCTAGGACCAGGCCTGTATTGTGCCATACATATCCTCCTTTTTGTTTTTATTATTGGCAACCCTGAGAGGTATGGTTTATTGCCAAGACATTGTTGAACCCAGGCCCCAAGGGATCATCATACGTGACAGTGCCTGTCTTAGGTTGTTCCATCTCATGGAGCCTTACCCATCATGGGCCAAATGCCACCTAGGTGAGAAAACCCGAGGGGGATGGCCTGGTATGGCTTTTGGAAAGCCATGGTTGATCCCAGGCCCCAAGGGATCATCACATGTGACAGTGCCTGTCTTAGGTTGCCCCATCTCATGGAATCTTACCCGTCATGGGCTGGCTGCCATCCTGGTGAAAAAACCCGAGGGGTATGGCCTGGTATGGCTTTAGCATGAGGTCTGGCTAGGGGCTAGACCTGTATTGTACCATACATATGAGACTGTTGCCTAGGAGGCATGGAAGGGCCAAGTGGGCGTGGCTCTGTGGCATGTGAACAGTCCCAGCAAGCGAGAATCAACTAGAGAGCCTGAAGAGGACTGAGGTAGGACAGGTTGCTGGGTGAGTTCACCCTAGCGTCATAGTCAGTAGCATTGAGTGTCCTTAATGGTGGCTCAATGTAATCAAAGGAGTTGGAAAGGAATTTATAGGTAGGTGGGGGGGGGTAAGTTTAAAGTCCCATATGTAGTCTGAGGGGTCTGGCATCATCTTCTTTAGCAAGGCTGGTCGCTGAGTCAGTGGCCGGTGGGGGGAAATAAGTTTAAATTCCCATATGTAGTCTGAGGGGTCTGGCATCATCTTATTCAGCAAGGCTGGTCACTGAGTCAGTGGCCGGTGGGGGGAAATAAGTTTAAAGTCCCGTATGTAGTCTGAGGGGTCTGGCATCATCCTCTTTAGCAAGGCTGGTCGCTGAGTCAGTGGCTGAACAGACGTTTCTGGCAGGAATCCAAACTGGGATCTGTGAAGTTTCTGGAAAGACACAAGCATACCCTCGGCCCTGCGTTAAAAGAGGGTGGGGCCCCTTCCAAATATTAGTAAGAGGATCTTTCCAGCGGACTAAGGGTAGGGGTGTCATGATTGGTTGGGATCTAAAATGTTTGTAGGCTGGGGAGAGTCCTGCCTCATCAAAGGTGAGAAAATTGAGGGTGAAAAGAGCTTCCACTAGGGCCAAGTGGGGGTCCTTGGGCGACATAGTGGACTTTTGTTTTATAATTAGTTCCTTTAGGGTCCGGTTTTTTCTTTCCACGATGGCCTGTCCTTGTGGGTTGTAGGGGATCCCAAGGGAGTGTTTTATTCCCCAAGATTCCATGAAGGATGTGAATTGGGCAGATGTGTATGTAGGGCCATTGTCTGTTTTAATTGACCAGGCCATGCCCATGACCAACATAGCGGTTTTTGTTGCCTTAATGACATGGGATGCCTTTTCCCCAGAGAGAGCAATAGCAAAAGTAAGCTTAGAGTAAGTGTGTACAATGACATGGACATATTTGAGATTACCAAAGGAAGGTATGTGGGTAACATCTATCTGCCAGATAGAATTTGGGGTAAGGCCTCTAGGATTGACTCCTTGAGTCTGTAGGGGGGGCCCAGGGGGGCTAGGGGGGCACATGCCTTACAAGTATGGGTTAAATGCTTGAATTGGCCAAGCGAGAGCTCAGGATATAGGGTCTGTATAAGGTCCTGTGCCAAGGAGTATGTCCAAGGTAATTGGAATTTCATCCCTAAGATTTTGGCGGGCCTGGGATTCAGCCAGGTCACTATAGGCGGGATGGCCCATTGTAAGAGGACTTGTTCAAAGTAAGCAGAATCAACACCGGATTCGTGGGCCGCCTTACGGAGCCCTACGTTAACAGGGAAGGCGGCGAAGGGGTGTGTCAGGGAACCGGCAGTCACCTGGGTGTGTCCAGGACTGAGCTGGGGGAGGTCCTTGGAAGGGTAATGAGGGGGAGGGGTTGTTGCAAGTGTGGCAGTAGCAGGAGGGGGTTGGTGTGGCAGCTTATTATCATTTAAAGGTTTTAGTTCCTCCTCATCCGAGTTATCGGAAGAGGGGGCTGGGAGGGACAAGCTGTGAAGAGCCAATTCAGGTTCCTCTTCATATTGTTTGTTATGGGCATAAATGATTTCCTGTACTGTGCAGCCTTTAAGGCCGGCAATTATGGCAAGGAGGATAGAAAAGAATGGAGCAGGGAAGGTGTGCCCTTTATAAACCTCGCGTTTTTTGGCAAGGACTAGGACCCGGGACCAAATGTTAGTGTCCCAGATGTTCTCCGCAGTGATCCATGGGGCTAAAACAAGAGTTTCATCCCAAAAGCTATGGAGGTCTTTTTGTTTTAATTTTAAACCACATTGCAGAAGGAGGGCCTTAAGAGATTGCAATTGCGGTGTCCTCTGGTGGGGAGGGAGGTTGCCCATTGCCGCGTGGTGTTGTTTGATGGGGGGGCTGGGCTGGGACACTCCTGAATCAAAGAGACTGAGAAAATAATAACCCAGATCAAAGATGATAGACCAGAGGATAATCATGCAAACCACAAGTCCTAATGCTGGGGCCAGCTGAGACATACGGATAGATTGTTTAGGACCCACGTGTCTTGTGCTTAGTGGGGGGAGGGGACAACACAGGCTTAGGGCCGTGCGGCAGTGTGTGCCTTACTGGGGGGGGGGAGGGGAGGACAAACAAAGGAAGAAGGGGGGGAAGGGGCTGCCTGCTCACCCACAGGCAACCGTTAGCCGTTTTTCTCACCAATGAAGAACTGGGCACTTTGCTTGTCGGACTTTCAAGGATGAGGCATCCCTGAGGGGGCTATTCTCAGAGGGGGCTTCTCGAAGAACTGGGCATTTTGCCGTTCTGCCAAACTCCGAGGGGCTGCTCACCAGCTCACGGGACGTTCAATGGGGCATCTCGCCAGTTGCCGATGGGGCAGGGGGTCACGGATGGGGTGTCTCGCTAACACCGATGTCGGGGCAGAGGGTCCCTGTTCAGGCACCAGATGTTGGGGTCCCCCCCAAGGCCAGCTCAGGAGGGACGATAGGGTCTCTGCCGAATTGGGGTGAGCAGCGAGGAGTCACGACACAGACTCCAGGAGTTGGGTGAAAGTGGAGTGAGAATCCACAAACTCTTTTATTCAGGAAGTGCACATGGGTTTTAAGGGGCTGTTAATCCTTGTATGGGGTGGTCCCCTTTTGGTGACCAATGACAGCTTTTCTTTGGACAGAACATCTCGTAGTAGGCTTCTTGCGAGCATGGGGCTGTAACTGTTGTCACATCACGCCTGTGCAAAATGCCATTTTTACAGAAGCCACTTCCTGTTGTCTTCTGCCATGCGGTCTGGCTAGGACCAGGCCTGTATTGTGCCATACATATTACTTCAAATTTAAGGAACTTATAAACAAGGTAGTTTGACCTGTTCAAGCTGGTTTGTACATCAAGGAATGTTCAACATATACACAGGTTGATTTGTGCCCTAGACAAGCAAGGTAGATCTAATGTTCTTATCTACTTCCAGAACCTATCCATGCCAACTAATAATTTGAATCTACAAGTGGATTTTTTTTCTTTTCCATAGGCTAGATTTGGGTATGACTCTTTATTTATCACATGATATAAACTTTATTTCATTAGCTATCTCAAATAATTACCCCATTGATTTATGAACTATATTGTTTTTGAGATAAAGAGAGAGAGAGAGAGAGAGACAGAGAGAAAAAAGGAGCACCAGGGCCTTTCAGCCACTGAAAGAACTCCAGACACAGTGCCCCCTTGTGCACATGTGTGACATTTCACACTTGCATAACTGTGTGTCTGGCTACATGGGTCCTGGAGATTTCAACATTCATTCTTAGGATTTGCAAGCAAGCACCTTAACTGCTAAGCCATCTTTCCAAACCTGAACTATGTCTTTAAATTTACTTTTGTCAAATGTATTAAAACATATAATTGTATTTATTAGAGAGGTACCAAAGAATGCTTTAATGGGTGTATTGATTGTATAATGTTTAAAATAGTGTAAATAAACCATTCTTTGCAAATATTTTTCACTGCTTCATGGTAAAACCTTCTAAAATTACTACTAGCTTTTAAAAAATATTTTGCAAACATTATCTATAGTCATCTTATAATATAATAGCACACCAGAACTTTATGGTTCTGTTTAATTGTAGCTTAGTGACACTGATCAACACTGGTCAACTTTTGCTGATCCCTGTCCCCTCCTAACATTCTGTGTATCCTCGACCTGCTATGTTATTCTGTACTGAATTTTACAAGACCCATTTTTTTAGATCATGTTTATGATTAGGATCACAGTGTGCTTGTCTTTCTGTGCCTGGCTTGATCTTTTCAATAATGTTCTCCACTTACATCCACATTGTCTCAAATGGAGGATTTCATACTATTTGTGTGTGAATACTGCACAGAGGTGCTCTTGACCCCATTGCCTTCATAATTTTATGGGCACTTTGGTTGTTTCTCTCTCTTCTTTGTTGGTTGTGGATAGTGCTTCATAGACATGGCAGTGAAATGTCTGCTTAGCATACTGCCCACGTCCTCTTTGGATGCACACCTAACCCTGGGGTTGCTAGAGCATGTGATAGTTCTATTTAGAGCACTGGAATATCTACAGTACAGTTTTCTATAATGGGTATTTAATTTACACTTCCCAAAACAAGGCACAAGGATTTCTTTACACATTCAATCAACACTTTGATCTTTAAAAACAGTCCTCAGACATATAATATCTTACGGGAGGTGGGAGCTCACAGACCTCATGGTAGATTTGATTTACATTTCCTTGCTGAATGATGATGGTTAGCATTTTTCATGCATCTGTTGGCTATTTATAGGAACTTTTTTTTTTTTTTCAGAAATACCCTTTCAAGTTCTTTCCCACTTTTTAATTGAGTTTATTTGTTAGCTAGTTACCAGATATTTAGCAAGGTAGTATTTGCTCCCAGACTATATATAATGCCTTCATGTGTTAACTATTTCTGCATTGTATAAACTTTTAGATTGTTATATCCCAATGTTTTCCGTTTTTGATTTTAAAACCTCTTCTATTGGAGCCATAAAAAATCATTTCTAAGGCCAATATAATGGAATTTTTCTCCCATGCTCAATCTCTTTGCTTTCAAAATCTTCAGCAAATCTATTCATCATAGAGCATGATGCTGACCTTAAAAATACAGAAACCAAAGGAACAAAGTAGGAAGTCTAGACATCTAGCTACATGTATTTGCCAGTTAATTAATAACAAGTATTCCAAGAAATTGCAGTGAGAAAATCTTACCAATAAATGAGGTTGAGAAAACTGAGGATCCACACAGAGAAGAGTGAAATTATACTCATTTTTCATACGACATACAAGTAAGGTTATTGTAACACCTAAAGGGATAAAACTACTACAAGTCACACAATGAAGTCACAGATATGGTCTTAATTTAAACACAAGGGCATCATCTTGAGCTGAAGAGATGTGGCCCTTTGAAGGTAACACAGAGCTCACAAAATGATGCTTATCAGATTGCTTTCAAAGAGGAACTGAGGCATCCATTTTAGGTGCATATGAGAAAGCATGTAGCTATGTTGCCAATTATTTGGGAGAGATACATTTCACAGAACTTGAGACACTATGTCCTTCAACTACAAAGAACATGTTCTCTAAAGACTAGACTATAAAACTTGAACTTAAGATGAGAACCACTGCGTTGCCAAGCCCAGATTTTATGGCCACCTAGCTATAGATGCAACCAAGACATGCTTGGACTATAGGACTACAGAAACTGTTTGTAGCACATTTATAATGTTAATTAACCTGCTTAGGCAGTTCAAGTTTGCTACAGAGCCTTGAAAACAAGAATGTTTTTATATGTACTAAAACTCTGCTGAACACTATTGCCCTTTATGATCCCTAGGAGGGTTAAAGGAATGAATAAAACACGTTAAAGTGATTTCAGAAGTCCTGGCTGATAGGAAGAGCTAAATAAAAGCTGTGTTGTATGTTTATATACGATGACTTTAAGCTTAGTAACATTTGCTTTAATAGCCCAATAATTCTAATTGGGGGCGCCAGGCTCTCCCACCTCTTTACTTACGTAAGAAAATGATCCCAGCTTCCTTAAGTCATTTATAATAACACACACCGAAGACATTTGGCTACATAGAAAATGTTAAGTGGAGAGAGTATTTTTGGTTCTTGCAGGCTTCCTGGAAGCCTCTAAGGCAAGCACATGCTGAGCATGGCCCAGCACAAACTGTGAGGCAGTAAAGCTGCTCCTTTAGTGTGCAGACCTCCACGTCACATCGCCACTTTTTTTATAGAGCTAGATTTCCATGAATTTGCATAAGTTTAAATGCACGCATGAATGTGATAAAGATATAGATATTTTTGCTTCAATTTTATTTAGCTCTTTGAAGTTTTATGTTCAGCCTTTCACTTCCTGTCTCTCTGATGAAGCTTCAGAGCAATTTCACCTTTTCCAACAGCCTCTATTTAGCCATCAACCACAAAACACCTAACATGCCAGCACATACATACATAAATATATTGTCCTTGCATGATTTTACAAATCATTTCAAAATATGCTTTTTTATTTATTTATTTACTTATCACGTAAATACTTCATGGGAATTCTTTTGGGATACTTTTATATTATTCTTCATACTCTATTTAATGGACAGTTTCTCCCTACAAAATTACCTGCATATTCCTGTGATTGGTCTCTTAGGCCATGGGCAGAAAGGAGATGGATTGGGTTGCACCATGTATGGGTAAAGTCAGGAAAGGGGAAGAGAGTAACAAATTGAATTGCATTCCTTCAAGCTCACATGTAGATGCCTTAACTTCCAGGATATAACAATGTAACATTCTTTGCGATCAGATATTTACAAGGGTAATGAAGTTAAGGTGAGGTCATGAGAGTAGGCTCTTGTCTAAGAAGATGAGTGTTGTTATAAAAAAGAGGAAAATCAGGGTTAGACATAGACACAATGAAAATACATTGCAAAGAAACACAGACAGAAGGCAATACTTATCCTCCAAGGAGCAAAGCCTGTAACACAGCCTTGCTTTACCTACTGGGGAGGAAACCAGTTCTCCGAATAATTAACCATGGGCTTCTCCATTGCACCGCTTCAAGAGAATACATTTCTATTTGCTAAGATACTGAGGTTTTGCTACTATATGTAACAATCTTAAACTCAAAGAGAAACTTCTAGTTATAAAATTGAAGCCAAGCTTGTCATTTATAGTCATAAATAATAGGTATTATTTTACATGTTATTTTTAACTACTTGTACTAAATGAAACAGTTAAAGAGCTATGAATTAAGGCCATATTTCACACACAGCCTAAAATATTTCTCATTCCTTTTATAGACAGAATTTGTCAACTGATACATGGGTAGACTTGAATCATCTTCTCTCCTTCAGATTTCCCACCATCACTCATACTCACGCTCAAATTTTCCTCAAGATGACCCACTTCCTTCCCAGGCTTTTCTGTTCAATTGTTTTAGACTAATTTCTGTATCCTACTGTTCACCTTGAACAACAATGTTCTCTAAAGTCTACTTTTTCTCCGAGTGTCCATATCTCTCTTGCACATATGGCAACATGCCCGTCTTTGTAGCACTCTCAAACAGTTATGAATGCCCCCAATGACTTCATTAATAGGGAGAGTAGGGCTTGAGAGGGGAAATGGGGAAGGGGGAACACAAATCTGAACCCAAATTGAGCTAGGACCATAAAACCCTATATCTTGGAAGACAGACTAAAAGGCTGATCCTTTAACAGGACCTTGGAGGGAGCACCTGAATCACAGGGCCCTGGAGAGTGAGATGAAGCCTAACCTCAAATTTCTTCTGTTTCTTTCTTTCTTTTTTTTTTTTCTTTTTTTTTTTTTGGGTGGGGGGGTTCAAGGTAGGGTCTCACTCTGGTCCAGGCTGACCTGGAATTAACTATGTAGTCTCAGGGTGGCCTCGAACTCATGGCGATCCTCCTACCTCTGCCTCCCCAGTGCTGGGATCTTTCTTTTTTTTTTTTTTTTCCTTTTTTCCTTGGAGCTGGCCTGTATCTCCCATTATCAGGATATGGTTAAGGCTCACAAGAAGCTATTGATCAGAGAGACCTGCAAGGTCTCCCAAAACAAGACAGACTTCTGTCAGAGGTTAATGGTAAGACCCAACTCCTGAGGACATCATACACTGTTGGTACAGAACATGGAGAGACCTGGCTGGAATCCGGAAGAGAGAAAGTCCCCAGACAGTTAGCCTGTCTAGTGCTGGAAGGCACTACGTGAACTACCAAGTGAAAGTGGCCAACATCTCTCTGAGCAACTCGAGTTCTAAGCTACTTGGAAGCAAACAACCTGATGTGATGCTCACACAAGTGCAACAGTGGCACACAGCCATGGAGAGTAACTTACTGTTCTTGGATTGGCTAATACATCAACTCAGTGGAATACAAGCCATATCTAGAACTGAACCATATCCAGATAATGATTTTGTTTTCCAATATCAATCTCCCACTAATCTTGGACTATAAGAGGGTCTACAATCAATAAATTATTTCTGAATTAATAATGGTTATCTCATTTAACCTGTGCTGACTTCACTTTCCTTTGGAGAATCTGCTTCTCTTTTTCAGATGGGAGCAGGACCTGAGGAGATAAATGACCCAGTGCACTCCAACCTGGCCTCAGCTGAAACCACAGAGGAATTGGGGAAATGAGCAAGAGTGCTGCTTTCTTAGTAATCTGATATCAACACAAGGGTGAAGGAGACAGACACTGAGGACACTCAACACCTACCAAACCAGAGATCCAGAGGCCTCTAATGAGCCCATCACTGAAGTAAACTTAAAACACTTCCAACATGGCTCAATGAATTTTGCAGAAGAGGGAGCCTCAAGTTGGGACATTATGCACAGAGACATTGCCTCTTCACCAAAACTGACAGCTGCCCTCCAGTGTGCATGACCCACAATCCCCATGGGGATGACTTGCATCCCCAATGAGGAAGGCCTCTTCAGATAAGGGTCAGAGAGGAGGGAAAGGATGGTACCAACATGTGATGTTTACATAGCAACTATGTCTATAACTAATTAAAATACATTTTCAAAAGAGAATAAGATTTCTTATAAAAAATAAAGTCAAGAAAAAAACTTTAAAAACGTGTTATTGGGCTTGAGAGATGGCTTAGCAGTTAAGGCTTTTGCCTGCACAGCCAAAGGCTCCAAGTCTAATTCTAGAGGACCCACATAAGCCAGATGCACAAGGTGGCAAATGCATCTCGAGTTAGTTTGCTGTGGCTGGAGACCCTGGTGCTCTGATTCTCTATCTGCCTCTCCCAAGCCTCTCATAATAAATGAATTGAAAGTAAGAAGATGTTACTATGATTTCCAAGTGAAATATGAAAACCTAATGTACGTCATCCTTACTTTTAGTTCACAGAAACACAAGTTGGAAATAAGAAGGGATTCAATGGAAGGGTGTATATGGCAAGGGATACGAAGGAAGGTGATGGTGTGGGCTATGATCATGATATGTTGTTTAAAGATATGGAAGTTGTCAATATTTTTTTAAATGTTACTGATTCACTAAAATGTTCATTGCTAATTAGAATTCCTGAACACATATTCTAAATATCAAAATTGTGCTGTGAATTGTAAGACTTTTAATGAAGGAAGAGACTACAATCAATGAAATATATACTAAAAAGAGTGAAGCATGACTCTTCCAAAAGGAAGGATAAGAGGATTAATATAAAACAAATCTTAACACCCCATTTATGACTTCACAGACACTTACAGTAGCATCACTTCTGAGGTAAGTAGAAGAAAGAACCAGAGCCCTCATTCCTGGAAATTATGTTTGTTCCTTTCAAGGCTATTTCTGAGTAGAAAAGTAAGTTTGTTTAATATACACAACTAAGATTTTTCTAGGTGATTAACATCTATCTTTGTGTTCTGTACTTATTTCCTCTTCTCACATATACACTGCCAACTCCATTCCTGTGACCCCTTCATCTTTCTCTTTTCATCCTCATCTACTGAGCTGATATTTCTTCCTATTCTTGGCGTTTTTCTTGCTTGTTTTTGTGTGACTAAGTTATCCCTCCACACTCCTTTTTTCCAAGAACTGACAACAACCATTGTCTGTGTTCAGGTTTAAGAAGTGAGTACCAGTTCTCTTATTAGGCCTATCTGCCCGTTGTTTGCAGTTCAGGCAATTCTGCTTTGCCATTCAGAAGGCCAATGATATATCTTCCATATGCATACAAGTGAATAATAATATGTCTCTTCTTAATAAAATGAACATGAAAATAACTAGAGAAAAATCATTAACATAAAGCCAATCCTTCAAGAATGAACATAATGTTGATGAGCATGGTCCTGTAGATTCTTTGGGTATATGATAGGACTTCCACTGGGGAACGTCCTCTTATTTTATATCCTGTTTGAAATAAAAATCAACAGAATAGTGACTTTGTATGTCAACCATTGCCAAGACAATTCTGACTATATTTTAAACTTCCAAGAAAAGACAGATGCTAAATAAGTAAAACAGGAGCAACCAAAAGTAGAATCATCTCTAAGTCAGGACGAGAGTGGAGTGTGGGTTTGCTGTTCTGAGAACATCTTAACCCTCTGACAATCCAGACTAGAAACACAAGCATACACACTGATACCCTGGGTCTGTGTTTGGGAATGCACACTACAGAGCTTGACATTCATGTAAAGCTAAGTACACACTGATAAGGATGAGGGACTTCCTATTGAACACAATCGAAAATACATCACTCCTTTTTGTTACATTTACTTTAGAAAATTTGCCAGTACTGGTTCTTTCTGCTTCTCGCAAGTATCTGTAATAATTTGCAAAAGCAAAATAAGCTTTTGGCAATTTCAAGACCTAGGCCCTACCCAGAATCATCATCTCTTAGAAATAGAAACACACACACACACACACACACACACACACACACACACACACACACACACACACACCCCCCTTATTTCTAGGTTTCTGTGGGATATTAAGGGAGAAACTTTAGTAGACATAAGTTGTAAAATGGCCCATTATCATAAAGATATGGCAAGTTTGCTTTGCTTATTTATTTATTTATTTATTTATTTATTTATTTATTTAATTTTTGGAGAGAGACACGGAGAGAGACAGACAAAGAGGGAGACAGACAGAGAATGGGCACGTCAGTAGTCTCTCAGCTGTTGTGAACAAAATCCACATGTGTGTGCCCCCTTGTGGGCAAGTGCAGCATTGCACTCTTGTGTCACTTTGCTTCTGGCTAAATGTGGGACCTGGAGATTGGAACTGGGTTTTTAGGCTTAGCAGGCAGGTGCCTTAACCACTAAGCCATCTCTCCAGCCCAAGTTTGCTTTTCTTTTGGCAAACCAAATACCTACCACAGGCATACAACACAGGTAACAAATAAAATCAGGATGAACTAGTGTGATAAATGGAGCTAACAATTTTATCTGAAGAAGAATTAAGAGGAATTGCATCTGTTTGACTACATGAAAGGATATGACATTTCTTCTGTCATTGCATTTTTAGTGGATCAGCTACGTGTGATGGAGTCACATTTTTCTCTATTCTCCTTTTATACATAGGATTTCTGGGTTGAGAAAAGACTTTGTTATAATACTCCTCTCAACTTTCTCATTATTCATCAAATATTACGAAGCTGGGCTATGTAATTTTCATCAAAAAAAAAAAAAAAAGCCACCAAATACCTATTACAACATGCCAACATGTCTCTTCTCAGCATCTCCTTTCCATGTGGGCAGATCATAACTTTCGGAGAACAGTCCTAATCACCTTCAGTGAGGGGAAGTTGCTGTTTGGAATGCTGGGCATTCAGGTTTTTTTCAGTAACTTCAATGAAGCTGTACCGGAAATTTGTCTGGATTTAAAAGAAGAATATGAAGAATATTTTCCCATTGCCTTACTAAGGGATTCTTTCCCCATTGCCCATTGCAGCTCCATTGAGTAGGCAAATTTGACCCTAAATTCTTCCAAAATTCTAAAGGTGGGAGGAGAAAGTTGCAGAGGAACCCTTGCCTAATTTCACTTATGGTCAGTAAAAACACATCAGCTTCTTCTATCAAGCACCTTAGAGGTCTGTGACAGTGGAGGTGAAGAAGAATAATCTAAGATAAAACCGTAGGCACTCAAATAAAATGGAGCCAACCATGAGCTGAAAGAGTGGAAAAGCACCCCAAGCATTTAAGTGATTCACATGGAGCAGTTATTAAATGTCTTCTGCTTTAAACCGTCTTGTTTTGTACATGTTTTATTTTGTCTTTATGAATGAGTATTTCTCATCTGAGATATCACTTAAAATATTCAATATCTACACATATAATCTCCTGGATTCAATGTACATTATTGTATGCCAAGCAATAAGCACAGATCTGTGTGGGAGAATCTGTTCTCCGCTGAGAAGCAGAGTCTGTCACATAGCTCCCTAGTGGAAGTTTGCTGCGCAAACAGAACCTCCAGGCTTTCCCCAGGGAAAGTAACCAAGGAAAGGGAAAGATTAGTGACAGAATTCTTCAAGGAGCATAATGTATATTCCCTGAAGCAATGGGACCTATATAATGGAGAACGGGGCTTAACTACTTGTTTGGAGGTTGAGAAGCAGAGAATATAGTACATAAAATATGTGGAAAAATGATGGGTAACACCACTTTACTGAACATCTACTCCAACCACTGTGATCCAATTTCTTCAAAAACATCAGTGAAGGAGCCAATAAGCTAGAAGGGGTAGACAGATTGGAATGCCCAGTGGACCCCTGGAAAAATAAACCATATACTGCCAGTGGAGTATTCAAATGTGCCGAAAGTGGGTTTAGAATACAGATACTTACAGTGATGGGACTGTCTTTTGGAATTGTGAATAATTGGCAGCAGTATTTGAGGGGTTGGTGCTGGAGAATTGGCTTAGTGAAAAAGTACGTGCCACTCTGGCTGGAGTATGCGTTTGATACCCTAACCCATATACAAAGCTGGAATTCTTAACAGTCTTTTGTAAAACCCATTGTGTTGTCACTGATGGGAGATGAGATGACAGAGTTTCCCAGAAGCTCATGATGAGCACAAGAAAAACAAAACACCACAGTGAGAATCCAGAGCTCAGAACCTTCCCTACACACACACACACACACACACACACACACACACACACACACACACACACACACACACACCACTGTGGTGTGCTCCTGCTCGAAAAAAAAAAAAATTATTTATTTGATGGGGGGGAGGCACATAGAGAGAGAAAGACAGAGAGAGAGAGTGAGAAAGAGAAACTGGGCTCTCGAGGGCCTCCAGCCATGGTAAACTAACTCCAAAAATATGCATTACCTTTTGCACCTGACTTATTTGGGTCCTGTGGAATTGAACCTGGATCCTTAGGTTTTGCAGGCAAATGACTTAATCACTAAGCCATCTCTCCAGCCCTCATGCTTGAATTCATATACACACTCACATGTGCACACACACCTTCATGCCCACATGTGCATATACACACATAATAAAATTTTAAAAATTAAAAATAAAAAAAGTTTTTAAATATATCAAACCCAAAAAGTAATGAAAACTGAAATGCACAATAAAGGCAAGATCGGTTTCCTTTATTTTAAAAAGAGCTGTGTGTGTTGTATAGCATGTGTGATGCATGTATGTGTGTGTGGTGTATTCACATGTGAGTCCAGACGTGCCTATCCCATGTGCATGAATATGGAGGGCACCAGGATGTCGGGTGTACTCTGTCAATGGGCTGAGTGTCTTGAGACGAGGGTTCTAGATGAACCTGGAGCTCACACTGGTTTTCATGTAAACTGGGAGGGTAGTGAGCTCCAGCAGCCCTCCTCTGTGCCTTTCTCAGAGCTGGGGTTATAGGGGGGTGCAGCCACACCCAGCTTAGTATGTGTGTGCTGGGTTTGCACTCATTCCTCATGCTTTCTCACCGAGGGCTCTGACTCACCAGTTAATCTCCCAAGGCCCCACAAGGTACTTCTTGCAAAGATTGCCCTGAGGTTGAACTTGCAGCTCACAGATATTGCTCTGCATAACCATCTTGCTACGTTAAACCACCAAATTCTACAGGAAACTCCTTAGCACATGTCTGGGGCTTATATACCCCAAATTTCAGTATTTTTACCGCACATGCAAATAATTCTCGTACAGAAACATAGCTGTTTAATTGAGGAAGACAAAGACTTTTAGTATTGTCTGTCATGATTCCTCAGCACGTATCAAATCAATCCACAATCCTGGATTGCATTATTAGAATGTCTGATTTTCAGATTTGCTGTGTGACAGAGGAAGAGGACACTTGTGGTATGAAAGTGGAAAAGGGGATTTCGGGGATGAACGGACACAAGCTGCAGGTATTGTAGGGAGATAGGGAAAAGACATGGAAGCAGAGGATCCCTAAAATGGAGGCTTGAAAGTGCTACAGTGAAACTGATAACTTTGTATGCTAATTAAAAACAAAAAAGAAGTTTCTTTTTGATTTGCTGGCTTGAGCTATACTCATAAAAATTGTTAAATTAATTTTGAACTGGTATTAGGACAAATTTTTTCCAATTTCTGAATTTTTCCCTAAACGTACTTCCAAAATGCTATATGATTCAGCTTCTGAAACATTTGGGAGATGATCTATGTCCTTAAGGATCTAATAGCCAAGACTTTATTCTTTAAGTAAAAACAAATGAACACATCTGTCTCATAAATATGCAAATTTGCTTCCAACATTAATAAATGTTAAAATTGTATGTATATCAAATAATTGCCTTGAAAAATTTTAATGAACTATCAATAAATTTTTATCTGTGTCAACTTAAATACCTGTAAGCCTGTAATTCTGTAAAAAAAACAACAACAACTCTAAGGTAGAAAGGGATCATAAGTGTGAAACGTTTAAGGAACCCTGGATTAGTAGACATATGGATAGACTACAGTGAATGTACAAGTGCAGAAGTGGATGGGGCAAGCTGAAGAAGATGCAGAGAAAATCACATGCCCACACTGTCTGTTTTGAAGATTATCCAAATGGCCTGAGTTATTAGCAATGGGCAAAATCAGTCCCCAAAAGGGCATCTTTTTTTGAGTTTCTGCCAACCAAATACAGTGTTTGCCTCCCTCTCCTCACATGGAAAGCTTCTGACCAAGCAAGCCCAGGGAGAAGGAGGTCCCCATGGAAATGACAGATCATCTTCTCCCTGGTATGGTCTGGAACATTAGGTATAAATTATCACACCACAAACTGCTCTCCCCTTGTAGATATACATATACATACCAAGCCTATGAAGCTTCATAAATGGAAGTGACTAGTGTGCTACATAACTTGTCAGAATAATGAATGATTGTAAAAGAAGCTATGGAAACGGACCTTGAAATTATACAAAGCACAGCTAAGCTTAGTGAATTTGGAAAAAAAAAAAAAAAGTAATAGAAATTCAGATTAGTTGGGATGCCTCAGTAAAACAGAAAGGGATTTTTATCTCTGTATAAACCTTCCTGCAAAGAAAGCATTAATTACCATTGTGGAAATGCACTTTGTTTTTACATTTCAATAAACTATAGATTTCTCTGCCTAGAAAAATATTTATATCTAAAATTTATCAGAAAATCTTCATTTCAAAGTGATTCCTATAGTGTGAATTTAGAATTACACATAGCTTCTATTTTAGTAACCTTCACTCACCTATGTCTCCCTCTTTCACTCCTATAATAAAAGAGGAATTTATTTCTTACTCTCCTATAGGACATCTTATTTATTACTACTGCAAACTCAGCAAAATCAAAATTCAAATCCTTACCTCCATATTCCTCCCATGTCCTGTTCTTCTGGAATCACTTTTAAGCCTAAATATCTCATATCTGTGGTTAGTATTATGATTTCAATATCAGTCTAAAGCCACAAAGACACTTTGCCCCTTGCATGTCTCTTTATCTCGATCATAAATCTTCAGTTTATATTTTCTTTCAGTCTCATATCTTCTATGGATATACTGTTGCATATTGAACATATGAGCACAGCCACAATGAAATATGAAAATGTAAAATTTATTTACAGGGCTGGAGAGATGGCTTAGCGGCTAAGGTGCCTGCCTGCTAAGCCTAAGAATGCTGGTTCCAATGTTCAGCGGTTCCAATCTCCAGTGGTTCCAATCTCCAGGTCCCACGTTTAGCCAGATGCAAAGTGACGCAAGGGTGCAATGCTGCACTTGACCACAAGAGAGTGCACACATCTGGATTTCATTCACTGCTGAGAGACTGCTGGCACCCCCATTTCTGTCTCCCTCTCCCTCTCTGTCTATCTCTCTCTGTCTCTCTCTCCAAAAATAAATAAAAAATAATAAAAAAATTAAAAATTATTTACAATAAAAGTAATCTTGACTTAACCAACTTTGAATAGCAATATTGTATCACTTAAAATATTTCTTATTCACTCCAATACTTTCCAGTATCTATACTATATGTTATTTTACTTCATTTTGTTTTAAAGCCATTTACCTTCTATGAGGTATTAAGAACTTCTTTGTCATACTTGCCAAATGTGTCCCTGAATATACATCTTCTTCATTAAGTACTATAGTCATCCCATTTCTGATCACCTGCAAATGTTCTCTTTCCTGCTACTTATGTTTCTTGGTCACAGTACATATTACTTGTGACTCAAAACCTAGTAATCATATACTGGACACAGTAAAGTTAATGTTTTTAATAAGCATTTATTGACTACCTGAGATCATGTGGTCCTACCTAAAAATTGATATGATATTAGCTTCTAGACAAAAAGGAGTTCCTAAAAATTAATGCTTATTATGTACAGTATGTACAGTACAAATTGAAAAGCAAAGAAAAATCACCTCAGTTTTTCTATATTGCAAGGATCAGAAAGAATTTATGGGGCAAAAGGAGTGAAGAGAAGAACATTGACATCATTACCAAGCCAGAGCGAGGACTTCAGCCCCAGGTCAGCTGATTCTAGAATTTATGAATATAGAACAGAAGGTAATGACATTGGTGCTTGGAATGAGGATGAAAGAAAGGAAACTAAATATAACTTCCATTAGAGCAACTGTTATTGGCAAGATCAAGAATGTGGGCAGTGTAGAGAGCAGTGGAGTGGAAAGAACCTTCTAGTCCACATCATGAGTTTCTAGAGGAATAACCTGTCTTTGACTCAGCTGAAAAAAAAAAAAAAAGTTTATAAAATTCCTGTGCTCAGCATCATAGTATCACATTGTATGGTAATTCTGTAGCATCAGAAATGTGGGTACAGAACCTGCACACTTGTAGAGATTTAAGCATAAAAAATACATGCTGGGACTGGAGAGATGGCTTAGTGGTTATGACGCCTGCCTCCTAAGCCTAAGAACACTGGTTCCAATCTTCAGTGGTTCCAATCTTCAGCGGTTCCAATCTCCAGGTCCCACATTTAGCCAGATGCAAAGTGACGCAAGGGAGCAATGCCACACTTGACCACAAGGGGGCACACACATCTGGATTTCGTTGGCAGCAGCTGAGAGGCTGCTGGTGTGCCCATCTCCATCTGTCTTCCTCTCCCTCTCTCTGTCTCTCTCTGTCTCTTTCCAAAAAAAAAAAAAAAAAAACATGCTGAATTTCATTGCCTATATAACTGAAATCTTATTCGTGCTTAGAAGCTTGATCACAAAATGTTGTATGTATTTTTTTATTAAATCTGTTTATTTATAGATGTTTATAAACTGAAAATAATATGTAAAGATTATTAAATACTCACTTTAAACAACTAATTGACAATTTATTTATTGGCATCCTAATGACATATTTAAAGCTATTTCATGGATGTCCAAACTCACCCACTCTCCAAACTTTCCCTGTTATTTAAATGTATCTGTACTTCACTTTTACTCCTCTGATATGAATGGTCATGAAGTTGCATTACAAATAGTCATTGTCCATTTATAAAATTAACCTGATAGTATATGCATATTAGAAATTAATCCAGATCCTAACTGGAGAATTTTGAATTTACTATACAAACTACTAAATTTCCAAACTTATGTTGTTTTCTGTTCAGCTCTTTTAAGCCTATCAGACATTTATGCTCAAAGGGAATATAAACTTTAAGATCCAGTACTAGATCACTTGGCAATAAAATTATATTAATGTTTTAATGAGTGCATTAAATGGCTTTATTTGACATTGATGCTCTCTTATTTAATCATCCTGCAACATACTAGGTACTATCATCATTTTACTCCATCTTCTGTGGAGAGTACAAAATAACTCCACCACATATATGCAATTGATATTGTCCCAAATTCCAAATACATAAACCAAGGCTAGAAATTAATTTTAAAGTAAATATATGTAAGAAAAAGGATGAGTATGCATATTGAAACCCACATACTAATAGGTTGCACAGAAAGGTAGTGATTGTGCATCATACAAGGACTGAAGAAATGATTACTCATATGTCTTTTAAAACAGCTTCAAATAACTAATTCTTCTCTACCTCATCACCAACTAAATAAGCAAAATTTAAAAAAAATCATATTCCATTTGTAATATACATAGAGCAATCAAAATTTAAACTTCATAAAGAAATAACAATGGAAGTAAAGTAATAAAAACTTGACCTTTATGGAGTTGGCTCAGTTGCTAGGCTCACTTAAACAGACATAGTAAAAATCCATCTAAAAACATAAAGCCAGGATCACTTCAACTTTCCCTGAGCCAGAACCCACATTACATTACCATCATTGTGTATGTGAAGAAGATGGCCATGTTTCCTGAAATTGGCATATTTATGGCTGTGAAAGCTTATTTGCCAATAAGGGAATCCAGACAATGAAGCTTGGATTCCTCTATTAAAATGTAGTCCCAGGCAATCATGAAAATAGGAAAGGAAAAATTTGTATAAAAACTGTGTCTCTTTGGAAAATCGAGGAGCTGGCATGCAAACTGTTACAAAATAAAATTAAATGAATTTCCCATGGATGAGGAAAAGTTCAGACTTTTCTCTTCATTAAAGTACATGTACAAATATCAGCATTCAACAACAGACTCACAATATGAGTTGTAGAATACAATAAAATGAAAATATGAGCAGATAAAAACAAAATATACAAAGTATACATACTTCAATAATATAGATTTTTACATTGAAATTAAATGAATCTTCCAGAAGAAACTTGCCAATAAAAGGAAACCAGTTTTACAACCTCAAAACAATATAAATCACTGGGGAATTTTAGGAGGCAGGAGAAATTTATAATAGAAAAATTAAGAAAAATAACAGTAGTTTCATACTTCTTAAGACTGGAAGACAGAATGGCAAGGAAAAGAAATTGCTGCAACTGAAATATGGTATATAATTAAGGGTAATTTATTCAGAGAAGCCCACAATTATGTGTAAATACCATAGTATTTAACTGAGATCATATAAATATATTCTTTACTCATTCTAGCTCAGCCCTCTCTCCTGTTTCATCATTCAGTGTAAGAAACTAAGACAATGGAAGGTAAGTAATCTTATACTTGAAACACAATGTTCTTAGAAAAAGAGGCAACTTTTTGCAGGAAGTTCACACAACGTTTGGTGTCAGGAAGTGTGTCTCTAAAGCAAGAATAAGCCAGGCGTGGTGTTGCACGCCTTTAATCCCAGCACTTGGGAGGCAGAGGTAGAGGATTCCTGTGAATTCGAGGCCACCCTGAAACTACATAATAGTTAATTAAAGGTCAGTCTGGGGCCAGAGTGAGACCCTAAGTCAAAAAAAAAAAAAAAAGAATAAAAAAAAATTGGAGGGTAATAGAGTGATGGAGAAGAAAAATGTGATAAGATGAAGCATATAACTCAAAGTAACCACAGGATAGTTTTCATCTCCATGAGTATCTGAAAATTAATTGGTAAGTACATAAAATAAACAGTAAGGAAAACAAGGTAATTATGGTCCCTAATGATGAAAATAGAAATCAATAAAGGGAAAGTAGTCATAGCATTGTCTTAGTTTTAGATTTGGATATTTACTCAGATAATATAAGAGCTTAATATTGATTTTAGAATTTATTTAGAATTCAATAACATATAATAAAGAATTAAGTATGGAATCATGACATATTTTGAGATATCTTATGTAGCATGCAAACATGTTCATAAAGGGAGAAATTTTATTGAATACAGAAGTAAGTAACAGACAATGTCAATGGCTACAAATTATAAGTTGAATGAATTTAATATGGGGAAAGATTAGAGTGTTTAACATTAATAATTTCAGGTAAGGAATATCCTTTGATTCTCATGATGGCTCAGCTGTTAAAGATGCTTGCTTGCAAAGTTGGCGAGACCAGGTTTAATTCTCTGATACCCAGTATAAATCCAGATGCACACATTGACTCATGTGTCTGGAGTGTGCAGCCACAAGAGGCCTGGTATTAGTACTTTTCTCTCTCTCTCTCTCTCTCTCTCTCTCTCTCTCTCTCTCTTTTCCATCTTTCCCCACTCTCTCAATCTGTAATAAAGAAAAACAACACTTAAGAAAGCTAAAAAAATAATATATATATTGTTCTAAAGCTATGGTGTTTTTGTGAATGCAAATTAATGAATATGCATGCATTCTTCTTGACAGTATATAATTTAGGGAGAGATTCTGAAAGCATATAAACTATGCTTAGTATACTGAAAGTGAAAAGAATTTCAAAAGTTTATTTAAATCTTATATAAATGTTCTATTAAAATAAAAATAATAAACAAGATGAAGGAAAATATGTACAGAATTATGAAACAAAACAAGGAAATATGTACCCCTCCCAATACCTATGTCATGATTTATTAAGCCATAGGCAAACGCCTGCAAGATTAGGTAGTGACTTTTGCTAAAAATCTGTGCTTGACAAGTCAAAATTGTACATAGTATTGGTATGAAATAGGGAGAACTCTCCATGATATAGGAGTGTGGAAAGACTTCCTGAATAATACCACCATAATCCAGGAAATCAAACAATCACTCAACTGGTAGGATCTCATGAAGGTTAAAAGATTTTGTACAGCAGACAAACATACCAGAACAGAGTCAACAGACTACACACAGAATTGTTGAAAATCTTTAATGATGTACCACTGACAGGGGCCTAATTTCTAAAATCTACAAAGAATTTGAAAATCTGAAACAAGAAATATCACACATTCCAGTCAAAACATGAGGCAGAGAACTGAATAAGGAATTCTTAATGAAAGAAATACAAATGTCTAACACTTATTTAAGAAAATTTCAACATCCTTAACCATCTAGGGAATGCAAATTAAAAAAAAAAAAATGGGGCTGGGCATGGTGGCGCACGCCTTTAATCCCAGCACTCGGGAGGCAGAGGTAGGAGGATCGCCGAGAGTTCGAGGCCACCCTGAGACTACATAGTTAATTCCAGGTCAGCCTGGACCAGAGTGAGACCCTACCTTGAAAAAAAAAAAAAAAAAAAAAAAAAAAAAAATGTATGAAATTCCTTACTGCAGTCAGGATGACAAGCATTAAAAAAAAAAAAAAAAAAAAAAAAAAAAAAATCTAGTGTTAGCTGGATGTGGTGGCGCACATCTTTTATCCCAGAACTCTGGAGGCAGTGGTAGGAGGATCACCATGAGCTCAAGGCCACCCTGAGAATACAGAGTGAATTCCAGGCCAGCCTGGGCTAGAGTGAGACTCTACCTCGAAAACCAAAAACAAACAAAATCTAGTGACAATAAATGCTGGTGAGGATGTGGGGAAAGAGGAAACCTCATCACTGCTAGTGGGAGTGCAAACTTGTACAACTACTATAGAAACCACTATGGAGATTCCTGAAAAATAATGAAAATAGAGCTACCAACTGACCCAGCTATTCCTCTATTGGGCATCTACCTGAAAGTCTCCAGTCTTCCCTGTCGAGATACTTACTCAACCATGTTTACTGCTGCTCAATTCACAATAGCTAAGAAATGGAATCAACCCAGATGCCTACCATTTGATGACTGGATAATGCTATATATACACGATGGAATTTTACTCGTCAGCAAGGAAACACAATGCAATGAAATTTGTAGGAAGATGGACAGACCTGGAAGAGATATGGCTAAGCAAATGCACATAAATCCAGCAAGACAAATACCACATGTTCTCCCTCACCTACGGTTCCTAACCTGGAACAGGCATCCATCACAGGCAACTTGAGGGTCAGATATTAGGGATGGCAGTTTGTTGGGGAAGAGGAATGAGAGGGCCAGGGAAATACAAACAGAGCTAAATCCAAAATGAATTTGTTTCATAGAAACCTTTCACCTGGACAGCAGACTGAATGATACAAACGTCAATAGGAGCATGCAGGGATTGTTGGTTATGAAGGGCCGTGGAGAGAATGGGATGAAGCCTAACACTAAAACAATTGACTATGGCTTATAACTCCCAGTACCAGAAATCACTTCCAATCCACATTGACCTATTGATTAGAGAGACCCACAAGGTCCCCAAAACATTTACTACCTGTCTGAGGTAAAAAGTAAGACTCTATTTCTGAAGATACCATATGCTGTTGACACAGAGCATTGAGAGAATCTGGAAGGAAGATAGTCTGCCTGTATAGTGCTGGAAAGCACTACTTGAGCTGCTGGGGGAAAATGGTCAATGACATTGTGTGCTAAGAGGGGACACTGCTATACTAAAGCAACCAGCCTGACAAGATGGACATGCCTGTGCAATGGTGGCATCCAGCCTAGATTGGTAAACAATGGCTCTCTGATTGGCTCAGAGCTCTGCTCAGTGGAAAGGAACCCTTAGCTGGAAATGGGAACTGAGTCAGAATCCTATGGAGACCAAAATCATGGATGTGAAGAAGAAGCTTCCACTAGTTTTTAGCTAAAAGAGTGGCTACAGCCACCTAAGTCTCTCTCAATTAACAATGCTTATTCAACTGAACCGATGCTGACCTCAGTCTCCTTTGGAGAATCTCTTTCTCTTTTCAGAAGGCAGCTGGGATGAGGAGTTAAAACACTCCTTGTACATCAGCCAGGGCTCAGGTGAAACCAGGGAGGAATTAAGGAGAAGACAGAGTGCTGCTTCAATAGAGAGCCTGGCAGCCAGTGCCAGGGTGATGGAGAAAGACATGGAGGATACTGAAAATGCACCAAAGCAGAAATCCAGAAGCTGCTGAGAGCACAGCACTAAAGAAGACTTAAAGCACACCCACCACAGCTCAGGGAATTTTGCGAAAGAGGGAGCAGAAAGAATGTAAGAGCCACAGAGTAGAAGGGAAGGACTGGAGGCACTGCCCCCCTTACGTTAACTGACTGATTCTCTCACATCTGTACCCCAGAAACCTAGGGGTAATACTAGCAATCCCACTGAGGAGAACCTTAGTGAAATGGGTCCAGGGAGAATGGAAATGTTGGCTCTAACATGCCATCTATCCATTCAACTTTCTACTTAATAAAAAATAATGAAGACCATCTCATAATTATTTGGATCACACTGTTCTTATCCACTTCTCTGTTGATGGGCAGCTGTAATTTTCCACATAATTGACTACTGCTAAGAAAACCACAGCTACAGTGAGTTCATGTGTGTAGTGACTATGTCAAATCCAGAAGACAGCATTTTGCAGCCCTCCTCCTGATCCTCTTGCTCTTACATTATTTATTTATTTATTTATTTATTTATTTATTTAGACAAACAGAGAGAGAGGGAGGGAGAGAGAGAGAGAGAGAATGTACACATGGACACTTTACAAAACAGCTAAAAATCAAGAATAACAAGCACAACAAAACAGACACTACAGGAATAACAACACTACACCAAGACAAATAAATTTCTGAGATTAGGACACTAGAGATTGCTCACACTAATGCAATGTTCGACAAGGCACAGGCAGCCCAGTGACAAGGGGTTTTGTTCTCTCAGAGCTTTCTTCTGTATATTCATCATTGGCAGGGCCACCACTCTGGAGGAATTTCTAGAGGTAATCTGAAAACAAAAGGAAGGAAAGACTTCCAGAATCATTTAAAAACTCAGTGATCAGGCTGGAGAGATGGCTTAGTGGTTTAGGCGCCTGCCTGCTAAGCCTAAGAATGCCAGTTCCAATCTCCAGGTCCCACGTTTAGCCACATGCAAAGTGATGCAAGGGTGCAATGTCACACTTGACCACAAGGGGGAGAACACATCTGGATTTTGTTCACAGGGGCTGAGAGGTTGCTGGCACACCCATTCTGTATCTGTCATCTATCTCCCTCCCTCTCTCTCTCTCTCTCTCTCTCTCTCGGTCTGTCTCCAAAAATAAATAAATAAATCAATCAAACCCAGTGATCATTCTTCTACTGTTTATTTGCCTTTGCAATAATTCTTTATCTTTTATATTTTAACCCTATATATTATTTTCTTTAACCAAATTTGTTTTCCATCTATTTTTCTTTTTTGTTTCCACTTAAGGAATATGTCATGCTAAAGGCAATCAAGAGAAAGCAATCTGAAATTAAGAGACCAGGTGGTCACGTTTAAGTAACAGAATCAAGACACACTCAACATAAGTGCCAATAGTTGAGGAACATTTTATCTGTATATATTTACTATTAACTTATGTCTGACATAGCTTTTCATTTTTCTAAACAAAAATTAGATTTTAATTATTCATGAAATAAATATATTAAGATAAATTATATTCTTAATTAAAAGTTGACTTGAATGCAATAATACTACATGAAAGGAAAGGGAGTTATGTTTTTGGTTTAAGACTTTAAGCATCTTTCAAAGAAAATGTGAATAAAAATAACTTACTGAGACATTGAAGTTAGAAGCAATGAAAGCCTGTTTCATTTCCACACCTCTGATCCTGGGTTAATACTATACATAACCACCTATAAAAATGCAGAAAACTTCAACTTTATTATCCCCTGGGAAGAATTCATGCTGTGTTACATCAAGAAAAGCAACATCCACTGCATAGTAATTGGCAGGCAATAGTAAGATCCTGCTGTGAATAATCCTTGTTATTGTAGACACCTTTCTGAGCCCTCAAATTATACAAATTTTTAAGAAAAGCCCTAGGTTGTATTAGCTGATCTTATCAAATTGTTAGAGTGTTTGGGTTCTTTCCATTTCAACAACCATGAATATATTAGGGTTTATTGTGTCTCCCATCCCTTACTGTGCATTAGAGAGTGCATTTACTTAGCAGCTACAGTATTACTTCCAGTTCTAATCCAACCAACACACCTCTTCTGACACGTTAGATGAAGAAGGATTTTTTTATTTCAGTTCTAATCCAACCAACACACCTCTTCTGACACGTTAGATGAAGAAGGATATTTTTATTTCTGTTTCTAGTTTTACCACTTGTTGCTTCATATTTTAAAATCACTTTATTGTCTTGCAGCCCAATTAAAATGCAAACTATTTTTATTTACTGCATGTTTTCTTAATTTTATCTTCTCACTTCTTATAATCTTGGTTATTGACAAAGACAACTGTTGACAAAAAACAGCAATTGGTAAAAAGTAGGTGTTTTGGCATTTTACCAAGCTTGTTTAATATTTGAAATATTTTTGGATGAAGGTGGTAGTATTCAAGATGAATGCAGAATGTCTGTATGATATTATGCATGTGTATGTACATAGAGATATTTACATAGATGACAGATATTGTATACACATAGATAAATAATGAAAGTCAGATACAAAATGCATGAGGCCATCCTCCATAGCACCGACATGCTCATATTGCATACAGATTCTTTTGGATAGAGGGACATGTTGGAGACACTGATAGCCAGGTCATTGCCTGATCTTTAAGAAGCTTCCACTTAGCACTAGGCAAAGGAGCTGTTATATAGCAATTTGCTCCAATTTGTAACATTTCATTTTGGAGTTAGAGTTTTGAGGGAAATTCTAAATTGAAACATCAGATTATTAAGACTCAGAATGGAAAAGAGACTCAGGATGTAAATACCTCATAAGATTCAATAAGTTCTTGAATCATACAAGATTCACAAGATCCCACCTCAACATTATATACAGAGTAAAAACAGCTTGCAAGATGAGACTAACCATTCAGCAGGGCTGCCTGCAAGTCTAACACTGAACTACAGGGGCATAGCTACCCTCCATCCCATCTAGGGTGAAGTGGGTTTTGAGGTGATCTAGTTATGGCTGAGTTATTCATACCATGGTAATATCCTGTCATCTGTTCTGTAACTAATTCCATTAAACTCATAGGTTCTGAATCGTATGTGTACTTTGGTAATCCCAAGCCATGATCAATTTAAAATATGATGGACTGCATTTTGAATTATTATTATTATTTTGGAGAGAGGCACAGAGAGATACAGAGAAAGAGAGGGAGAGGAAGACAGATAGAGATGGGCGCGCCAGCAGCCTCTCGGCTGCAATGAACGAAATTCAGATGTGTGCCCCCCCTTCTGGTCAAGTGCGGCATTGCGCCCTTGTGTCACTGCATCAGGCTAAACGCAGGACCTGGAGATTGGAACCACTGGAAATTGGAACCAGTGTTCTTAGGCTTAGGAGGCAGGTGCCTTAACCACTAAGCCATCTCTCCAGCCCTGCATTTTGAATTATTGTTTAATAACCTCTGCAATTCTGAAGTCATTGGGTAGTCACTGCATGCAGCAGTGCCCATAATTCAGTAATAATTCTTTGAATTGCTTTTGCTCGGACAATGGATTCAACACGTATGTAATCTTACCAGTGCCTTCCACATACATCCATTGAAATTTAGCAGCTCACTTTCTAAATCTGTGTAATTTAAACTAAATTATTTTCATACAGGCCAGTTTATTTTCTGGAAATGTTTTGATAACAGGATACACAGAAAAGCTTGGAATCCAAAATGGTCAAATTTCATTAGGGATCATAGTTGTTTAAAGAAGTTAATATATTTTATAGATGTTTTACTTGAAAGAAAAATAAACATGTTGTGAAATACTACAGGATATTTGCAGCTTAGTGGAAATTTCATTTGGCCAAGCTACTATCTATACATACATACATACATATATATATATATATAGCTTATACTTACATATAGATACACAAATATATATATACACACACACACATGCATATATATGTGTGTTTGTGTGTGTGTGTGTGTGTATGTGTGTGTACTTATGTGTACAGTGCAGGTGTATGTGGAGGTGAAGGTCCTCCCTTCCACTTCATTTGAGGCATGGTTTCCTTTTCGTTCACTGCTGATTCCACTTGGGAAGCTGAATAGCAAGCTTTCCATTCTCATTTCTTTGCCTTCTTACCATGGATCTTCTGGCATAGCGGATAAGCTACCACGTAAGGTTTTTACAAGGTGTGAAGTTTCTGAACTCTGATACCCATATGTCATTGGAAAGTGCTTTATCTACAGAGCCATTTCCCTAGCCCTTAAAATGATACATTTATAAATCTAATAATTTTATTTTAAATTTTATTATTTATGTATCATTTAATCATTTTATTTTTTGGACATTAGGATCCGTTTGGCCTGGAACATGCTGTGCAACTTAAGCCAACTGCAAGTTCATGATCCTTTAGCTTTTCAACAACTGGGATTACAAGGGCTCACCACTATGCTTGCCTAAATTGAAATGTCAGTCTAATTCAATTCAGAGTTTCAATATTGCCATTTTGTCTTCAAAATATTCATTAGATAAAGTAGAAATGTGGTGATGATCTTTGTAAGTCTCTATGTTTATGCTTATCACCCACAAGAATAAATGGAAACCATCATTTCCTCAGTGTCATAATATTTTCAGACTAATGAATCCATATATTACAGATTATTACTATTTATTTATTATTATTATTGTTATTGTTATTAGCAGATTATAGGAAATTCAGATAAAATACAAATATTTCTACTGTAATGAATAGATTGAATCTGATCAGCTACTTTTCTCTTAAAGCAGCCACCATTGTAACACAAGGGCAGATGAAGTTCTGCAGGTCTCTTTATGGAGATTTGGCATGAATTGTTGCACAAACAATGGGGCACCAGATTAACAGCAATGTTCTCACTCAGAAAACCAGAATTAAACAATGAGATTCTTGAAAATACCAATGACGGTTATTTCTGCAAGAACTTTTCATTTTCTTATGCAGTTTGTTTCATGTATAAATGCTAGATAAGAAAATAAATCTACCAAAATCTTTTGTGCCCTTTTAATATAGGATCTGTATCAAATGAATTTGAAATTTGAATGTAGCGTATGTTTGATGGCTGTATATAATATTGTTATGCTTCCTTAACTACTGTTCATTGTCCACATTGATATATAGTAACACAATGATTTAAGAGGAAGATATATATATATATGGTCTTACAGTCTCAAGGGGAAGCTTCCTCATGACAGGGGGCAGCATGTCATGAGCACAGGGGACATCACCTCCGCAGCAGGTGGAAAGCCAGTGAAACACAGAAACAGGACAGTGAGCCAAGCTAACACTGGGAAGCCAGGGGCTCAGAAATGAAAGGGTAAACTACAAACCTTATCTCCTTATGACAGTTTTATAAGTGGCTCTTTGGCTTGTCACACTTTCTCTTTCTGTATGTATGCAGTAATGCATGTTTGCAAGCCAGGATTCCATGTTGGACGTCTTCCTCAGCTGTCACTCCCAACAAGTTCTCCTTTAAGACAAGGTCTCTTGCTGAAGCAGGAGATCACTAATTCCTCTAGCTTAATGAGCCAGTGAGCCCTGTGGACTCGCCATCACCACTTCCCCAGTACTAGAACTATAGGAATATGCAATCATACCTGGCCTGTCATGTAAGTCCTGGGAATCATCATATTCACAGACTTTTGCAGCAAGCACATTTTCCACTGAGTCATCTCCCCAGCCCAACTATCCCATTCTCCAATGAATCTTCTTAATATCATATAGGAATTGTTATCATACTACAAAATGCATGAAAGCACTGCCCACATTGTCTTCATCATGATGCATAACATTAGAACTGTGCTTATGACAAATTGAGATGCCAAACATCAGACTATTTGTCAGTCCAGGGGAACTAGAAATAGTTGAAAAATTGAGGGAATATATCTAGGGTCATGATGATAAAATCCCTACATGCAGGCCAAGATTTACATTAGCATAATAAAGTGGAAATCATTCTCAGCAATCTCTTACCTAAGCACAGCCTATTTATAACAATATCGAGGACTCAGGAAAGGATGCTTCTTTAGAAAGCTCAGTGAGTGTCAAGTTCCAGAGAAAGCTAATGGATTACAGGCCAAAATTTGAGTCTAGTAATTTAAGATTCTAATTTTGAAAGTGTATTATTAATCATTTTTAGTTTTGAACAATTTCATCACTGTCAAAATAAATCCCACAAAATTAAATGCAAAGTCAAATCTCCAACTACATGTAGATGCTATACAATTTTGCTATGAAGCAAAATTCGGTTCCGTACAACCTGATAGACTAAATTCCGAGAAACTTTACAATCAGTGGGCAAATGCTTCTGACAATGGTTCCAAAATTTTTACCTAGTAGAATTACTAGGTAAGTTAAGTTATTGTGATAATTTGCTTAGAAAGGTGGACTGCTGAGATTGCACATGAAGATTCTGTTTAGAAAGCTGGACTGCTAAGATTGCACATGAAGACCCTGTTTAGAAAGGTGGACTGTTAAGGTTGCACATGAAGACCCTGTTTAGGAGGTAGATACAGGACCCTATAAGAAAATTAATGCATGGCCCAGGAATTGAGCCCAGGGTCCTGCATATGGTTTGTAATGTTCTGTCATGGAGCTACTTTCCTCACCTTCCAGAAGAATTTTAAAGGCAGCCTGATACGATGATGCACAGCTCATTTATGGCCAATGGTTTGGCTGGATGGTCCAGGACTTTGAAGGAGCACACTTGGCAAATTGGTGAGAAAGACATTTGGGGAAGGTGTATGTAGATAGACCACTTGGTATGGGCCAAAAATATGAAGACACTTGTCCCCATGTGAAGTGACCTCATCAGAAGATGACTTCAATAATCTAGTTGTTAAGCTGACCTGTTCTGTGGATAGTGGTCAACCTCTTCCTCAGCCATCCTTGTCATTGTCTTATGAGCCCAAAAAAGAAGTGGCCATCATGCCAGGGTCAAAGTTTATACATGGGCCCAACAACATGGACTTCCACTAACTAAGTCTGATCTGGCTACAAATGCTGCTGAGTGCCAAATCTGCCAGCAGCATATACCAACTCTGAGCCCCTGATATGGTAGCATTGCTCAGGGTGACCCAGCAACAACTTGTTGCAGGTTGACTACATTGGATGACTTCCATGATGGAAAGGACAGCCTTTTGTCCTTACTGGAACAGACACTTCTTCAGCATATGGATTTACTTTTCCTGCAAGGAGTGCTTCTTCCAAAACTACCACCCATGATTGTGTAGAGTGCCTTACCCACCATCATAGTATTCCATGCAGCATTGCGTCTGAGCAAGGAACTCACTTCACAGCTGAGGAAGTCAAGCAGTGGTCTCATGATCATGGAATTCACTGGTCTTTTCATGCATCCCACCAACCTGAAGCAGATGTCTTGACAGAATGGTGGTATGGCCTTTTAAAGAAGCAGTTACAGCACCAACGAGGTGTCAATAGGTTGGAGGTTTGGGGGAGTGTTCTCCAGAAGTCTTTATATATTCTGTACACAACACTGCTTTTCCTACAGCCCAGATTCACAGATTCAGCAATCAAGGGGTGGAAATGGGAATGGTACTGCTTACCATCACCAAGTGACCCAATAGCCACATTTTTGCTTCCTGTTCCCACAACCTTATCCTTTCTTGGCCTATAGGTCTTGGTTCCAGAAGTGGCAGTGCTTTTGCCAGGAGACACACACACACACACACAAAAATCTGGGGCTGGAGAGATTGCTTAGTGGTTAAGGCATTTGCCTGAAAAGCTAAAGGATCCCGGTTTGATTCTCCAGTACCCACGTAACCCAGATGTACAAAGGGGCACATGCATCTGCTGTTCGTCTGCAGTGGCTGAAGACCATGGCACACCCATTCTTTCTCTCTCTTTCTGTCTGCCTCTTTCTCTCTCTCTCTAATAAATAAATAAATAAATAGATTATATTTTAAAAATTCCATTGAACTGGAAGCTAAGACTTCCCCCCTTGCCAGTTTGGGCTCCTGATGCCCTTGAGTGAACAGGCTGAGAAAGGAGTTACAATGTTAGCAGGGGGAAATCGGACTGCTCCTCCACAATGGAGGTAAGGAAGAGTATGTCTGGAGTGCAGGAGATACTTTAGGGTGTCTCTTAGTGTTATTATGCCCTGTTATCAAAGTCAATGGAGAGCTGCAACAACTCAATCGAGACCATGTGATAAATGGCCCAGATCCTTTAGGAATGAAGTTTTGGGTCACCCCTCCAGGTAGAGAACCAAGGCCCATGAGGTGCTTGCTGAAGGTGGAGGAAGTACAGAATAGGTAGTAAGAAGAAGGCAGTTACAAATACCAGCTAAGTCCATGTGACCAGTCCCAATAAATGAGGACTATAATTGCCATGTGTATTTCGGTCCTACTTTGTTGAAGAGTGTTTATACACACATACAGCAATAATAATATGCTTTTGCTTTTCTTTCCACTCTTTCTCTATTATGTGATCAATATTCATTGAGATTATTTCTCTAGTTAACTGTGGTTGAATTTATATTAAATTTATGAGATACTAGAGAATAAGCATTCTTCAAAGGCCTTTGCCTGCTGTTGGTGAAATGATGTGCATTTCCCGTTGTACATGGGAAGATTATATCATGTTAGATGGAATTAGTAGCTGGTTACTGTCTTATTTGGAAGTTAAGTATGATGTAAGGAGATATGATTGGTGTCAAGTTAACAAGGAGTGAACTTGTGATGGTTAGGTACTGTTGTCAAATTGATTGGTTTAGGAATCCACAGGCATTCCTCTTGGGCAGGTTTGTGAGGTTGCTTGCAGGAAGGATTGACTGAGGAAGGAAGTCCTTCCTCCAGAGTAGCCCTTCTGAAGAGTGAGCAGCCCTCCTCGAGGGAGGCTTTATATAAGGAAGCTTTGGGAGGAAAAAAGCCTCTTCCTCCCTTCCTCCCTTCCTCCCTTCCGCTGGCTGCCTGTGCCGCTGCTGGAGATGCTGTTTGGTTATTGTTCATTGGCAGTGCAACCAAGTTTCCTCAGACTTCCAACATGGACTGATGGCCAGCGGCTCGCCAGGAGCTGTCAGGCCTTCGCTGTTGGAATGGGACTACTAAGTCCATGGGACATACCCAGCCATGTGGCCTGAGCAGCTAGTACTGGCTCCATAACTCTCATTTCAATGTCTGCCACTTTCTTATGTGTCTTCCTCCAGGGTTTACTGCAGAGATTTGATAAAGAATGTAAGTTGTATTTTTGTTTGTGTTTGGTTTGGATTTTCCACTCCATTAGCTTCCTTAATGTATACTCATTGGAAATTTCCAATTCATAAACAAATTTTATCAATACACATGATGCATTCTGATCACATTTGGGAATACTGTCAAACAATGCTTAGTTACAAAGCTCAAAAATAGTATATTTTTTTTATTGTTTTGTACAGAAACTCTGTTTTTCTTAAAATCTATATCCAAACTATGTCTACTGCTTTCTTACCTTTACTATGTTTTATCCTGCCTACTTTTCTAATTTATTTATTTATTTATTTATTTATTTATTTATTTATTTATTTACTTGAGAGAGAAAAAGAGGCTGGGTGGAGGGAGAATGGGCATGCCAGGGCCGCTAGCTACTGTAAACAAATTCTGGACACATGTTCCACCTTGTGCATCTGGCTTACATGGGTCCTGAGGAACTGAACCTGTGTCATTTAGCTTTGCAGGCAAAAGCCTTAACCACTGAGCTATCTCTGCAGCCCTGACCTGCCTTCTTTGATACTGGTAACTATTTTCCTTTAGATTTCACTTTTTCTGTTGTTTTATTATATAAATTAGTAATATCTATCTTTATGTCCACTTTTACTTTTAAAGTTATAGATTAGTTTTTTGGTTAAAAATGAAATTTATATTTATCAACTTAAGTTAGATAACAGTATAGTGGACCATCACTATTTTTTACTTATTAAATATTGTACCTCTATTGATGGGCGTTCATTCAGATGGCAGCGAATACATATGACCTGCATCTGATGCCATTCTGCATGTAAAATTGAAGGAAAATGTTAACAGTAATAGACAGTGGCAATATATGGGAACAGTCCATATAGCATACTCTCTATTTTGGACTCAAGGGAAAGAGGAGACATCATGAAACCATGATCGTAAGTCATGTGTGAGGTTTCTCACCAAAGAGTTCAATGATACTAATTTTAATAAGAACAAAGGGTAGATGAGTGCTACTTGAAGGTATTAAAACCATAGAGATGACTTTGAATCACTCAGTTTGGGCTCCTCAGTGGGTATTTCAGGTAAATAGACATACAAGTTTTTAGTCTATTGGAAACATTTATGAGTGAACACATAGAGGTTAGACAAAGTGACCCACTGAGATCTTGGTAAAATGATTCACAGTTATAAGACTTGGTAGTGGTAAAATATAGATGCTAAGGATGGTTAAAACTAAAATACAGTTGTTTCAATATTAAATCCTACCACAGTATGAAGAAATAGAAGAAACAGAGGGATAGTAAATGGACACTGACATATGAAAATATGTGAAAAGAGGTTGTGCTTGGTGTCCTTAGAATGTACAAACAAGGGTAATGCTCCATATATTCAGAAAGATGAAGTATTTTCTATAAGACAAAGTAGTAGATTACTATGTATGACACGTCAGGTACAAATATAATTACAATAAAAATTATGGAATGCATTTAATATGTATTAACTATATTATAAAAATAGTCAAACCATGTAATTACTTGTAAATTCTATAGAACTTAAATTATGATTTTTAAAATTTCAAAAGGGGCTAGAGAGATGGCTCAACAGTTAAGGCACTTGCTTGCAAAGCCTACAGACCCAGGATTGATTCCCAAGTACCCGTAAAGCCAGATGCACTAGGTGGCACATGCATCTAGAGTTCCTTTGCAATGGCTAGAGGCCCTCGCTCACCCATATTCTCTCCCTCTCTCTGTTTCTCTCTCCTCCCTCTCTCTCTCTCTCTCAAATAAATAAAAATATTTAATCAAATATAAGGCAAAACTTCCAAATATTTGCAAATTATACTTAAATTATAAATACAAGGTGAAATACAGGGTTTTTAACTATTAATGCCATCTGCTATCCCCTTCTTATAAAGTTGAAATAATAGAATTTCATTGTCATAAAATATTAAAATATACTAATCAAATATATGTGTAAATGCATTTGTGTAATGGACACATGTGACCAAACAGCTCCATTGATTCTCTCATGGACTTTCTTACAACAATCTAAACCTAATGAAACATTTTTTTTTTTTTTTTGTTCACTGAATCCCTGCTTTTCCTCTTGCTAGTGATCTGCATTTTTAATATGTGATTCTTTTTCCCCTCAGAATCTAACTACCCAGTATAAATATGGATGATCATGGTAAATCCCTCCAATTACTCTCTGTTAATTCATTAGCTAGATAATGTGTTAACCTCTCTAGGGAAATGTCATGACTAACTCTCTAAATACATCTTCCATTAAAAACTGTCTACAGGGAAAAACACTAATACTAGAATTTTAAAAGAGATCCAACTGGGAGTTCATTTACTCAAGGGGGATTTTCATATAGTCCTCACATCACATTAGTGGAGTAGCTGCTTGCTCTAGTTATACATAAATCAATTTCAAATGCCAGACATTGCTCAAGAAATGGGACCAATTTTGAAGCAATTCCTTCTAAGGTAGACAGTTAAAAAATATATATTTGTCATTAATAGTAGTAGTGTTTTGCATCAATCACCTTTTCATAAATACATTTAAAAATTAATATTTATATAATTATGAATAAATTTTCTTTTTTAATAACCATGCTTAGTGATCTGTGTGTAAGTATTTATGTGGTAAATTTGCAAGAGAATGTAAAATCACACTTAATTGAATTTTGATGAATAGGTAATCTGTTACCATCTTCATGGCCATTAAGCTTAGCCTTACTATTTTTTCTTTGTAAATAATGGATGAATACTTGAAGATGGTTATGTTAATATTGCTATTCTACTCTATTTAGTGTCTAATTTCAGAGTTCTTTTTTATCTCAAAACTTCAGTAATTAATTTTATCAAAATAATGTGTTCATTTGAGTTTGGAGTACCCATTTTTATAGAAATTGTGACTGGAAAGGGTACTTATACTTTGAATCAACAAATCATATATGATTTAAACTATCCATATTATCAGTAAGTTTTTGTTTTTTTGTTTGTTTGTTTGGCTTTTTTTGTTTGTTTGTTTGTTTTGTGAGGTAGGGTCTCACTCTGGTCCTCCAGGCTGACCTGGAATTAACTATGTAGTCTCAGGGTGGCCTCAAACTCTCGGCGATCTTCCTACCTCTGCCTCCTGAGTGCTGGGATTAAAGGCATGCACCACCAAGCCCGGCTTAAGTTTCTTTTTTTTTTTATTTTATTTTATTTTATTTTATTTTATTTTATTTTATTTTATTTTATTTTATTTTATTTTATTTTATTTATTTTATTTTTTGAGAAAGAGACACAGAGAGACAGACAGAGAGAGAGGGAGAGGAAGACAGATAGAGATGGGTGCGCCAGCAGTCTCTCAGCTACTGCGAATGAAATCCAGAAGCATGTGCCCCCTTGTGGCCAAGTGCTGTCATTGTGCCCTTGCATCACTTTGCATCTGGCTAAACGTGGGACCTGGAGATTAGAACTGCTGGAGATTGGAACCAGCATTCTTAGGCTTAGGAGGCAGGCGCCTTAACCGGTAAGCTATCTCTCCAGCCCTATCAGTAAGTTTTGAGAGAATAAAAATGTGTTTTTGTTTTACTAATGTTAAACTTGAATCATTTCCTGACTTTTGGCTACCATCCCATAACTAGTCAAGTCGTCCATCAAATTTGCACCATAATTTACATATGGCTCTCCCTTCCATTCAATTCCATTCACCATGGTACTATTTTCCAGGTGGGTAGTGTCCTATGCTACCATTTTTTTTCTCTAATATTTCTGTTTGTTTCCGTGTACATGGATCCGGCTGATTCCAGCTCTGCTAGGACTCAATGTGAGTCCCTAAGCCAACACGGTCATCTCTATAGAAGATGAATGTACATGCAGATTCTAATCACCAAAAAAGTTAAAGACTGTTGTCGATAGTTCCATGTTGCTGAACAAACGTCCTACCGGAAGCAGCTGATGGAAGGAAATGGTTCATTTCAAGGTAACATCATCCAGGGAACTTCCATCATTACAAAAGAAGCTGAATCATCCCAGCATGCATCTAGAGAGAGGGAGAGAGGGAGAGAAAGAAGCACCGACAGCCAGCAAAACAGGAACAGACTGAGCTCCGACTGCTCAGAACATACCCCATGTGCCACCGTGTGCATCTGGATTATGTGGGATCTGGAGATTTGAAAAAGGGTCCTTAGGTTTTTCAGGCAAACGCTTTAACCGCTGAGCTATCTCTCTGGGCCAATAAGTAATATTTTCAAAGGTGCACTATATGAGAGGGAAAGACACCTTCCGGGAGCCCTATGGTTCTTAGATAAAATCCCAGTGCCAGGGACAAGCTCTCTTCCTATCAGGTGTAAGCAAAGGGGAAAGCTAAGGCCCAACAAATAATAAAAGGCTACTGCCACTGCTGTTGGTTGCATGAAAAACTTAGATCACAGGTCTGTACTTCTAAAGACACCACATGAGTTAGCTGCAGGACATGGAATAAACTGGTAGAACCCCTCATGCTGTCATGCAGGCTAGCATCCACAGTGCCGAGAGACAATATAAATGCCTCTGGGGCGAAGCTGTCACCCACCATCCTATTATGCTATGGACTTAGTGGGCTAACAAACCAACATGCCAGGTAAGATGTGTGAACTGGTGCTGCAATTGCACAGTGGTTATGGTGCCACCAGCTACTTTCCAACTGGAGTTAAGGCCAGCTCTACAGGGGTGAATTCACATCTGATACTATAAGCCTGATTCAAAAGCCAACACATAGATCACAGTGGAGAGGCTGTGGCTATTGTTAAAAAAATATTTTATGCCTGTGGGACACCTGCTGGACATTTGTGTCTATGCTGCTGCTGCTATATAGCTGCTTTGTTCACTGCTGTTGTCAGCGTCAGAGTATCACATAAAGATCACCACCCCCCAATTGGGATTCAAAATAGTCAGTAGTCAAAAATGAAAATAAGAGGCTTGTCTTGGAGTATAATTTTCCTCTACTTAGCCAGAGATGAAAAAGTGTCAGATATTTATATCAACCACTCCAAACTCATGGAATAGTGCAGAAGAGGGAGCAGAAAGAATAAAAGGACATAAAGAGGGGTTAGTGGCATGATATTATTTTCTACATTCTAAATCACTCCCTTCTAGAAAGAGGCTCTTTAAGCATCAGGAAGGGAAAGAATCTTAAAGGTTTTGGAAGTAACCCTCATAAACCTTGGACAATTCTTGAAATGCATAAAATTTATAATGCCCCTCACCTAGACTATATAAACAATGACAATGTCTGGGGAAGGAGGCTGTCTGACCTGCCAAGCCCTTGCATGTCATTGAGCAAGCCCTGGGAATGCACCCGTTAGTTGTCACTCACTGGAGTGGCTTTCCAGTGATGTCAACATGCTCTGTCAGCAATCTCTTGCCCACACTCCAGCAAATAGCCTCAATAAACTCACTCCCTCACCATGGCTGACCTGGGAGGGATTGTTTCTTTGACATGTCATCAGTGCAACATTGGGAGTGAATAGCTGTCTGTTCATGCATCAGGAAAAGTCACACGGGTCTTAGAGGAGTTAAAATTAAAAAAAAAGACATGTGTTACATATCTGCATTACATTAAACAGATTTATTGGGGCTGGAGAGATGGCTTAGCAGTTAAGCACTTGCTTGTGAAGCCTAAGGAAGCCAATTTGAGGCTCAATTCCCAGGACCAACATAAGCTAGATGCACAAGGTGGTGCATGCATCTAGAGTTTGTTTACAGAGGCTGGAGGCCCTGGTGCACCTATTCTTTCTCTCTCTCTCTTTCTCTCTCTGTTTTTCTCAAAGAAACAACTAAAAATAAATAAACAAAAAATGTAAGAAATCAACAAACCTGCATTTTAAATAGCAAAATACCAAATGAACATCAAAGAAAACACGGTAACAGTTAAATTAGCTTGTAAGTAGAAGCAGATTTTTAAAAAAATATGGCATAATCACTAAATAGAAATATAAAAGGCCATTAATAAACATGAGAGTAAGATAATGCACAAAGAAATATTTCCAGATACTGTTTCAAACCCATTCTTTCCCTGAAAACAAACGACAAGCCCCCTGAGGAATGCTTAGTCTCCAATAACTAATACTTTAAAATATTTTGTTTTTATTTGCATGGAGAGAGAGAGAGAGAGAGAGAGAGAGAGAGAGAGAATGGACATGCTAGGGTGTCTAGCCACTACAATCTAACTCCTGAGGCATGTGCTACTTTGTGCATCCAGCTATATGTGGATATTGGGGAACTGAATCTGGTCGTCAGGCTTTAGCAGCAAGCACCTTAGCCACTGAACAATCTCTCCAGCCCCTAATAACCAATAAAATAAATGTAAATTCATCAATAGTTAGCTATTATAATTTTAATCAATATTTACATATTAGAGAAATAGAATTAAGAAAAACAAAAGCATCTTACTATTGGTGAACACATGCAGAAACATTCTTAACAAAGAAGGACAGAAACAGCCATGGTAATTACAATTTTTGTTTTTTGTAATTGGTCATGCAGGATTAGCTGGTGTTTGTAAATACCATCATCTACTGCCCATGCTACCCAGAAACCACCTTAGCAGGTCTTGATTCTTTACTCTGACAGGTGACCTAACCCTTCATTCTTGAAGAATCTGGGCCAGTTATCACACTGCCTTGATTAGACTCTTGTGCTTTCCACTTTCTCACTGACCTTCATCACAGGACATCATAACACCAAGAGGAGTCCTCCCAGAGCTCATGAACTACACACATCCTCTGCCTCATGTTCACTGTGGAGGATCAGTCTGATTTTCCCATTTTAGTCTGGATCAATCACCTCTGATACTGCTGTAACCCCTTTCTTAGCCTTTTCACTCAAGGAGCCCAAAGTGGGCAGGGGGGAGTCTTTGCTTCCAGTTCAATGGAATGTTTTTTGTGCTTCCTAGCAAAAGCACTCCCCACTCTGGAACCAAAAGAAGACTGAAGGAAAATTAGTGACAAAATAGTGAGATGGCAAACAAGTGGTATGAGAACACAAAGAAAGTACAGGTGTGGAAAAATATAGCTAAAACTTAATTATAGAAACAGTAGTTGGTATCCCCAGGACGGCCTAGTAAATTTAAGACTTCTATTGAGATATTCAAAGGATATCAAATATGAAGTTGGATATAAATGATTATAAAGAAATCATAAATCAGAGTGAATGGTCAATCTTTGAAGTTAAACACCATTTAAGATCTTGACATGGGTGAGATCATGTATTAAAGATCCTAGAGAGAGAAATGTAGAATATTGAGGACTGAACCCACAAGCAAACAAGAAATATTTTACATGCAATATAAAATTTAAACATAAAAACAATATATGTTAGCTTCCAAAAGAGATAGAAGAATAGGTAAGAAAGGCCAGAATTGGCCAGAAAAGAGAGAGGCAGACATAAAGATTATATTATCAAAGAAAGTGGAAAACAATGAGAACAATAAACTCTCTTTAATCTCTCTGCCTCTCCACTAGTTCTACAGATCATTCTCAAATGCCAGATGATCTCTGTCATGGGAGCTGATAAAATCCTCCTTGATGCATGGCATTTTTCCTCTGGGTCTAATGTGAAGTAGAAATGCTGTGGCCATGTAGCTGTGACTCTTTGGAGCAGAACAACACTGTGAGAAGGATCTATAGTAATGGTAACAGAGTGATCACAACTTCTAGTAGATAGAAAAGGGGAGGGTCACAAGACCCTCTCACCTAGAATTCCAGAATTGTTCCCTCCTACCTTCAGCCCCCAGCTGCAAACAGTTTTGGGAAAAGGTTAGGCTATATAGGAAGCTAACTAGCAGCAGGACTCTGATGCAGCTTCCATGAGGCTGCCATACAAATGGGGTGGACTTTTGTGGAGATTCACCTGACCTCATAAGAACCTAATTTAATTGGAAAATCAAGATGCTCAATGGAGTTTTGACAAATGTGAGACTGATAGCAAGTCCAGTGGGTCTCCAAACTCATCCTGTGGTGGTTTTCCCTGGCCCAGAATGCATAACTGGCATAGGAGTTGGCAGAAACTGCACATTGGTTCCCTGATTGGGAATCAAAACCAGGCTGCTGCAGTGAGAGTGCAGAACCTCTAGGCCACCTGTCATCTGAGAGCTATGTGAGGTAAATAGACATGTGCTCATGATACTCTTCCAACATAACACACAAGCTGTGTACTTCAGACATAGGGTGGATCTCTTATCAAAGCAGACTCTTGAGTCAAGGGGAAGATCGTGTACTATTTTTAAGAAGTCCCTTTTCTGAAAATGATCATTTCAATTCATTTAAATGTGAATATTTTGGACTGGAGAGATGGCTTAGCATTTAAGGCACTTTCTGCAAAGTGAAAGAACCCAGGTTCAATTCCCCAATTAAGTCAGATTTAAGCCAGACCCATTTTAGCCAGATGTCCAAGGTGACACATGGCTGAAGGCCCTGGTGTGTCCATTCTCTCTCTTTCTCTCTATGTATCTTTCTCTCTCTTTCTGTGAAATAAATAAGTGTGATAAAATAATTTTAAATGTGAATATTTAAACCCAGGAACTATTGAATAATTAATGTGTTCAGTAGCAGCAAAAAAAAAAAAAAAAAAGAAAGAAAGAAAGAAAGAAAGAAAGAAAAGAAAAGAAAAGAAAAGAAAAGAAAAGAAAAAGAATATATAATACAAATTTTCATGAAGTTTTGTTTGCCTTTATAATACTATAAAATGTAATTATACACAACATATATGCATTTCATATTCATTGGTAAAACATTTTATTTACATGAAATAATATTTTTATTGTACTGACAAATATTTGCAGAGAAATCTGCTTCTTAAAATTCTATTTATAAAGACATAGTGAAGGTAGTTTGTTTTGTTCATTTAAAATATTACAATATTTTTCTCTACAAAAAATTATTACCCAATGTTCCTAAATTTTTGTTTTTTCCTATTAACTTAAAGGTTCAATCATATAAAGTAGTACTGACAAACATGTTCAGACTGTGAACTACTATTTCTCTTGCAAAAATTATTTATACAAGTCCTACATTTAGTTAATTGAAAGCTATTCACTTTGGGGTCCTGCCTCAGTAGGAGGACTTTCTGTAAGCATGAGAGCCTAGGACTTCCTTAGTTGATTTTCCTGGATCAATGTACACATCTGGGCACAGCTACATATGTAACTGCATTCCTGTGGAGAACTGAAACCAGAAAGCCACAGCTGCATGTTCAAAAACTAAACTGCCTCTAAGGAAATATACAAATCTGCAATAGAGGAGGACTTCTGGTGTTATCTTTTGTAATCCACACATGTGTACAGATGTAGACATCTGCCCAAACATGTGCACACAACACAAACACACACATCTTACTATATGTGCAAAAACACCTACGTAGTTTAATCAAAAGGAATATAGCTTAAAAATACCCAATATCTTAACAGGAAGGAACAAAACCCACTGGAATGAGAGGAAGAAGGCCACTGTAAGAATTTGAAGAAAATTTAGTACAGGATTTAAATCAAAGTTATTATTCCAAATCTTCACTTTCAGCTTATAGGTGTCCTTGGGATAAAGTTATCATCTGTTAAGCAAAATAGTATTGGGTATCATATTTTAACCTCTTTGATTACTCTATATCATTTAATTGGAGGATTAAACATATTAACATTAGAGATGGCTTAGTGTTTAAGGTGCTTGCCTACAAAGCCAAAGGACCTTAGTTCAGTTTCCCAGGACCCACATCAGACGGCTGCACGAAGTGGCATGTGCATCTAGAGTCCATTTGAAGTGGCTGGAGGCCCTGGCATACCCATTCTCTCCCTCTCTCCAGCTCTCTCTCTCTCTCCCTTACAAATAAATAATATAAATGTATGTATGTATGTATACTTGCACTTCACCCTGGCTCCAGCTAAAAAAAAAAAAAAAAAAAAAAAAAAAAAACAGAGGAATTGGGGAAATGAACAAGAGTGCTGCTTTCTCAGTGAATCTGAATCAGCACAAGGGTGAAGGAGATAGACACTGAGGACACTCAACACCTACTGAAGCATACTTACCATGGCTCAGGGACTTTTGCTGAAGAGAGTGTGAAAAGATTGTTTGTCATGAGCCACAAGCTGGGACAATATGCACAGAGACACTGACTCTCCCCCACAACTGACTGCTGCTTCCACAATGCACGACCCACAATCCCATGGGGATGAAATAATTATTGGTAGTTAATATAAAATAAAACTATACATTTTCTACAATTAAAATATATTAGATTTCACTGAGTATAAGTAATTGTATAACATGTTGATAAGAATAACATTCATGTTATTAAAGCATTCATGTAGAGTAAGGTTTAGTTCTAAGGAAGAGGAAAGTGAGGCATAATATAGAATTTTTTTAAAAGTGTCTCTTTTAAGGCTGGAGAGATGGATTAGCAGTTAAGGCGCTTGCTTATGAAGACTAAGGATCCAGGTTCAATTCTCCAGGTCCCATGGAAGCCAGATACACAAGGTGGTACATACATCTGGACATTGTTTTCAGTGGCTAGAGGCCCTGGTGCACCAATTCTCTCTATATAATAAATAAATAAGTAAATAAATAAATAAATAACAAAGAATACTTCTTAAAAATGTGTCACTTTTAAATAAAAGTTATATTCTTAAACACGTACTTAAAATAAGTGTATCTGTGTACCGACATACCCATTAGAAAGCTCAATTTTTCTTATTGTGTGACTTTTAAACAAGAAACTTCACGCATAATATAAAGAACTTCAAAAGGAAAAAAAAACCTTAAGCACAATTTTTCATCTATGATCATCTATATTATAAAATATATGTGTCTCGCATGAATGAAGTTATCAAAATACCCCCCTAAGTTAAGTTAGCATATAGCATGGCATTATATTTCTCTCTTCCAGCTCTAGCGGATGCAAAGACCTTGAGACCCACAGCACCAGCAGAAGCCACTGTCCCCTCCACTTCCATGTGGATGTATGATGAGGCATAAACTGTCCTTCGAAATTTCTTCTGGTGATTTGTTAGGACTACCGTGGGTTGTAGCTATCAGAAAGTTTAATGTTTCAATTTCCTGTGGTTTAACACCATCTTAAAGTTGTCAGATATGCAATGGTTCACCTGATGCCATGACTTATAGGCAGTTAGATCCTTCATTGTTACTTTAAATGCTAGTCTAACCAGCAAGCTGTTTTTTTTTTTTTTTTTTTTTTTTTTTTGTTCTGATCATTTAGTACTAGAGGAGTTATTACTCTTGACATATAGCAGTTACTGTATTTCTCCCTGGTCACTAGTAATATGGGTGTAATTACATGAGAAAGTTTCATCCATTTAAAACCACGTGAGGAGCAAATGTCAACTAATGGCTGATACTGACCAGCACCTGACAGCATCGTCTAATCAGAAATTTCAGAAGCATAAGATATGGTATGTGAGTTCCAATCAGGGTTATTACATAATCAGATCTCTCCACTTAATGGATCTATGATTACAAACTCTAGGAACCAAACTACATCTTGCTATTTGGTAACAAATTATGATTTTGGGGCTTGAGGGATAGCTTTGAGGTTAAAGGCACGTGCTTATAAAACCAGCCAGATGAGGTCCTATTCTCTATTTCCATGTAAAACCAGATACCTAATGGTGGTGCATATGGGTAGAGTTCATTTGTAGCAGCAAGAGGCTTTTTCTCTCTCTGTGCCTATTTCTTTCTTACTCTCTTCTCTCTCTTTCTCTCTCTCTCTTTTTCTCTCTCAAATAAATAAATAAAATATGTTTAATTATGATTTAGGGCTAGGGAGATAGCTTAGAAGTTAAGGCACTTGTCTGCGAAGCCTAAGGACCCATATTTGATTCTTAGAACCAAGTGAACCAGATGCACATGGTGGCACATGTGTCTGGAGTTTATTTGCAGTGGCTAGAAACCCTGGTGTGCCCATTTGCTTTCTCTTTCTCTTTCTCACTCTCTCTCATAAATAAATAAAAATAAAATATTTTTAAAAGACTTAAACATGCAATTAACAGACATACCTGTGATGAGAAGAACTCAAAGACCTGACCAGTGATCAAACAAATGTTTAGTACTAGGCCATCACTCAATGCTGGTTATAGAAATTAATTTAGATGCAGAGAAACAGTATAAAATATATGTTATAGACATTTACCTGCTTACTGTGTCTCTAAATAGTTCATATTCATTTTTTTGTTTGTTTTATTTTTGGTTTTGGTTTTTTGAGGTAGGGTCTAACTCTTTTTTAGGCTGACCTGGAATTCACTATGTAGTCTCAGGGTGGCCTTGAACCCATGGTGATCCTCTTAGCTCTGCCTCCCAAGTGCTGGGATTAAAGGCCTGTGCCACCACGCCCGACTTTTCATATTCTTTTATGTGGCAAATGCTATGATCCTGACAAACATTTTACTTAATTCTTTATACAATTCTGTGGTATATATTTTCTTTAATGTTAGCAGTTATTTCCCATGGTTTTCTAAAGGCCACACAGTATAAGCCAGGCTTCCCCCAAAGTTGTTATCTTTCTGTTTTTGCTGGAGTTTAGACATGTGCACTCTACCAATGTTAACAGTTTATAGGTGAAGAACAAGACTGAAGAAATTATGTAGTGTTTCAATAAAAAGAAGAAAATAATGCCAAGAGAATAAAATCTAATCAACAAAGCTGTACTTTACAAAAGAAGCAGAGAAGGAAATATTTGCCAGACTAGGAACAGCTCAGAGAAAATAATACTGTATCTTTTCCCTATAGTATTATAAGTATACTCCAAGAACTGCAAGAAAAGCCATTAATGAGTAAGAAGAAATTAGAAGAAGCCATCAAACATATTGGCAAGAAAACAATGCAAGTTTGGGATGCTTTAACTTAATGAGATTTATATCTATATGAAACCATTAAAATAATAGTAAATAATAATATGTCAAAATATAAACGAGAAAGGAATTTCAAAAATTTGATATATGGGGAAGAATGACTTCAAAGCAGAGGCAATTTATTAGCATATGTTTATATTTTTATAACTTTCTTATCTTTGCAGTCATATTTGTTGTTATATTCAAAGTTAACTTGTTTAATTAAGAGATAATTTCAAAATTCCCATGATAACCCATAAATAAAAGTATTAAATTAACAAAAGTAATCAGGAATAAAACCATTCTGCTAAACCATAAAGGAAGACTATAAAAGAGCATGAAAGAAAGAAACTGAAGAAAATTCTTGAATCTAATTAAAAAGTGTCTGTGGCTTATATGTTGGTAATTACCTTTAGTGTTAATATTTTTAATTCTCCAATTAAATGACATAGAGTAAACAAATGGGTTAAAATGTAATGCCCAACTCTATTTTGCTTAAATGATGTTGACTTTATTTCAAAGACACAGAGAGGCTGAAAGTGAAGATTTGGAATAAGAAATTTGATGAAAATGGGATCTAAGAAATGTCTGGAATAACCAGACTTGTTAATTTATGTGTTAATCAGGTCTTTGTTTTCTGTGACACAAAACCACACAATAATAACTTTTGAAAATTTATTTATTTATTTATTTATTTATTTATTTATTTATTTATTTGAAGAGAGAGAGAGAAAGAGAGAGAGGAGAGAGAGAGAGAGAGAAGAGAGGCAGATAGAAAGAGAATGGGCATGCCAGCGCCTCTAGCCACTGCAAACAAACTCCAGATGCATGTGCCCCTCATGCATCTGGCTTACATGGGTCAGGGAGAATACAACCTGGATTCTTTGGCTTCACAGGCAAATGCCTTAACTGCTATGCCATTTCTCCAGCCCCAATAATAAATTTTTAACAATTTTATTATTTATTTTTGCTTTTTAGTGATCATACTAGCTAAGAGAACAGTTTAAGATTGAGTTCAGAGCACAGTCCCTCAAGGTGGCAGTGGTCTGTTGTGGTGGACGTTTTCCACTTGGTAGCGGGTAGGACTGAGGACCAAGTGCAACCCTCAAAGCCGAATCAGCCATTACCTTATCCCTTAAGCTACACCTAACTTCCCAAATTTTTAAGAGCTACCAGTAGGTGGGGACCAGTAATTCAATATGTGTGCCTGTGGCGATCATCTTGTCATATTCAAATCACAACCACCTCTTGTATCTAAAGTATATGGTCATTTTACAATGCACAATTCATCTAGCACATCTCCAGGAGACCCCCACCCCTATAAACTTAGCAGTTCCAAATTATTCACCGGTACAAAGTCTCTGAGCCTCAAGCTCTCCTCAGCTATAATCCTCTGTAAAATCCAAAGTAAGTGACATTCTTTAAGGAAAAGTGGAAATTCCGCTGTGAGTCCAAAATGAAATAAATGACAGCGCAGACTGGAGGGACAGAACTAAAGCACGACCAAGTCTGGTAACAAAATCACAAACAAACAGTCGCAAAGCCGCACAAGGCCATCAATTCAGTGACTCCAGGGACAGTTTCTTTCCGTGCTGTGTGGTGTGAGTGCCACTGCAATGCCGATTCAGGCTAACATCGCCTGGTCTGTGGTATTTTCCTTTGAATTCAGGAAGAAAGCGAGAGCATCCCATCACCTTTGCATTTCTCAAAGACTGCGTAGTAATTCCAAGGTCTACTTCCTGTTTGAGCTGGAGACTGAGCACCCTTGAACCATGGCTACAGTGTCGTCTGAGGATCTGGCTTGCTAAACAAGAGGAAATGTTTTCCTGGGAAGACCTCAGGCAGAAGGACAATCTTGCCAGTGCCCTATTCACAAAGGAAAGTATTTTAAGAGCTTATACGTTTCCCCATTCAGTCCACAATAAATGTGATTTGGACTTTTCCTAAGAAGCTCCTGCTGTCTTGGTACAAAATGCTTGGGATTTTTGATAACGATATATCTTTTTTTTTTTTTTTTTATGTTCCCCATTTGACATAAAGAATCAGTTGTGGCATTCTAAAACACGGTTTGTTTTAACTGATTCTCCTCCCGTGAGTCTTACCTAAAGTTTGGTCACAGCAATGTCCCACTTCTCTGGATACATTTTTTTGCATTACTAAAATTTGCATAGCTGTTCCAAAAATATTTGACAAAAATAATCCAAGAGAGAAAAATATTCATTGTGTTCACAATTTCATTTTCAGAGCCCTGATAAGCTTCTTGGCTCTGTTGATTGTGGACCCACGCTGAGGTGGAACATGATGGCTTGAGGTCATGAGACAGGAAGCAGATAAAGAGAATATTGGATGGGCCCACGGCAAGCTCTTATGCCTAAGTCCCCATGTACTTTTCACATCCGCCAACCATGCTTCAATATTTGGAACTCATCAAATAGATCAATGTCCTTTGATCTATTCACTTACAAAAATGTGGCCGTCAATACCCCAAGACGTGAGTCCACAGGGACAAGGCACGTTCATGCTGTCAGTTGTGTGTAAAGATAAGTATGATAAAACAGCAAGAGGAAGCAGCACATCTAAATAAATATTCCTCTATTATGGATTCGCTCAAATATATAAAGCAAATATTAATAGACGTAGAAGAATGCAATACAATAATGGCAGACTTTACCACCCCAACTTCAACAAGTAAGGTTTGTGCAGATGAAAAGTTAGTGATAAGGAAAAACAGCACCCACAAAACCCAAGCAAACTAAAGATGGTAAAATTTCATTTTCCACCATGTAAACCCAAAGACTGCCACAGAAAATTCATTCCAATAGGTGAAGAATGCACAGTCTTCTCATCCTCGCCTTGGACATTGTAGAGAAAAGAAGGTAGACAGCTTGTAGTGCAAACTTCAATACTGAAATAAAACTAAAACCCTATAGTCGTTTCTAACAACAATGTGACAAACACAGAGAATAATACCATGAAAACACTGAATCTGTAAAACATGGACTTTTAACATCTTATATTTGAACATATAAAGGAATAATAAAAGAAACTTCTTCATTTATTTATTCATTGTTTATTTGACAAATAGTGACAGCTAGTTCCTCAATGATGGACAAACACCACACCAGAAACAGCTTATGGCAGTGTTGACATCCTCTTTTCTGGATATGTCATAAACTGTTGCTTCCATGACCTCACAGCAACTGTCATTACCTGCATAAGACCTGTACAGTATTGGATCCACCAACATTACATCATGGCCAGAGGCCTGGAGCCCCATTCCTTCCTGATTAGGAACTGTCAATTAATGGTTGCTGGAGCAGAAATACACATTTTCTTCTATTTATTTATTTATTTATTTATTTATTTTTATTTAATATTTGAGAGACAGAGACAAGAGGGAGATGAAGAGAAACAGAGGGAGAGGATTGGAGCACCTGGGCCGCAGCATCAGATGCTTGCTCCACCTAGTGGGCACGTGTGACCATGCGCTTGCCTCACCTGTGTGCATCTGGCTTATGTGGGATATGGAGAGTCGAACATACGTCCTTAGGCTTAACAGGCTAGCACCTTAACCTCTAAGCCATTTCTCTTATTTTTCCCCTTCTTTTATGACATTATCTTTAGTGGTATATTCACTGGTAAGTTGTAGAGGCTATGGTAAACAACAGCCACTCATGCTTACGCAAGCAATCCCAATTAAAGCAGTTGATTCTTTCTCTGTGTGGCTTTTTCTTTCTCCTTCCTTCCCTCCAATCCCTCCCTAGTACCCCTTTACCTCTCTGTCTTTCTCTCTGTCTCTCTCTCTCTCCCTCTTGACACACACAGAAAGGCATCTAACTAAAATGGAAACTAGTTGGGAAAAAGAAGGGGACCATGGAAAGGATGAGGTTGGGGAACAAGAGGAAATGATTGGTGCTTTGTGATCAAAATGTATTATGTACATGTATACAATTGTCAATAAACAAGCATAAGACAAAGCAAGACAAAGGTTAAAAACTTCTGACAACCTAATTTTAAAACAGCACTATACAAATAAACAAACACTTCTCAAAACAAAACACACAAATAGCCAACAGCTAAATGAAAATAAATGTCATTAAAATGTCATGGAAATACATGTCAGCATGACAACAGGCTGTCATATTTTCCAGTAAGAACTATACAAAAGGTTACCAGTGTTGGCAAGTAAACTGAGCAAAGAGAGTCCTATCACATTGTGAGTATGTGAATTAATACAACTGTGAAAAACTTTGCAGAACTCTCAAAAAATAAAACAGGATTACCATTTGATCCTGTGAACTCAACACTATGCGCATATCAAGAAACATTAAATCTGTCTGCCAAAGAGGCATGCAAAGTCCCATGATTAGGGCAGCACTAATTTTCAATAGATATGAATAGGAAACAACCTGTGTCTATCAACAGATGAGAGGAATAAAGAAATGTGGTAACTATAATAGTGTAATTCTATCCAATTGGAACATATAATGATTTTATGTCATTTGTGACTACATGGGTGGGTGTGGAGATTATTACATTAAATGAAGTATGACAGAAAAACAAGTATCACATGATCTCACTCATGTTTGGGATAAAAATTAATCTCTTAAAAATTAATTATACGGCTGGAGAGATGGCTTAGTGGTAAAGGTTCCTGCCTCCTAAGCCTAAGAATGCTGGTTCCAATCTCCAGGTCCCACGTTGAGCCAGATACTAAGTAACACAAGGGCAAAATGCCTCACTTGACCACAAGGGGGCGCACACATCTGGATTTCGTTCACAGCAGCTGAGAGGTTGCTGGAGCACCCATATCTATCTGTCTTCCTCTCCCTCTCTGTCTGTGTCTCTCTCAAAAAAAAAAAAAAAAAAAAAAAAAAAAAAAAAAAAAGTTAATTATAGAATGGTGGGTACCAAAGACTGCAGAAGGTGGAGATTGGAGGATTGAGAAGAGATTAATCAAAGAGTACTAACTTGTAATTAGATATCAGTAAGAAGTACTGGTGTGATTTTTTAAATTGTGTAACTTTAGAAAGCACTAATTTGCTATACATTTTCAAAATATAAAAGAATATAACTTTGAATATTTTTTACCAAATATAAAATTGATTTAAGGAGATACATTTTATTAGATATGCATATTACATTATGTGTAATATGTGCTCACACTTTACATGGTACCCATATATACATATTTGTAATATTTCATGAGTCAGTGAAAATATGAATTTATATTTTAAAAATAAAATATGATATCTTATAAAGTATGTATGCTTTAATTCTTCCCATATTTTCCAGACCTCTAACATTATAATCATAATTTGTAGGAGTTTTTGATAGATTTTACTTATAAATAATGTATAATAATAAAATTTTCATCACAAATGAGTAGTCAGACTCTACACCAATATTTTTATGCTTTATTTCAATTAATATATTCATAAATGTCATTTAATATGCTTTCAGTTATAAATTACATTATTTAAATGTAATATAAATATTCATTTCAGTTTCATATTAAAAGTTGGCATCTCTGATAGCATGCTACTTGACCAATATTCCACAGCACTAGAATGGAAGGCACAGCCTTGTAATTTCATCAAATTACAAAGCCAACATTCTTCATAAGAGGGGCAAGCCAAGGTGGTACTTAAAGAAATATTAACTTATTTTTTTTTTATTATTTGAGGTAGGGTCTCAATCTGGCCCAGGCTGACCTGGAATTAACTATGTAGTCTCAGGGTGGCCTCAAACTTATGGTGATTCTCCTACCTCTGTCTCGTGTGTGCTGGGATTAAAGCTGTGCACCACTACTCCAGGCCTAAGAAATATTAACTTTAATTAATAAGCATTATGTAAACGTATTTGAGGAAATTACTATTAACATAGTAGGGAATATCAATTTTGAAATCTTGAATTATAATTTTGGTTCATCACAACATGGTCAAACCCTGTACTAGGTATTTTATGTTTACAGATTTATTCAATCCTTCCATTACAATTCTATGAAAAAAAAATAGTATTCCCATTTTACTGTCATTGAGAAAGAGACATGAGAGGATTAACCCTTCAAAGATCACCATAAATCTAGTACTTGGATCATGTCAGAATTTTGAGCTGAGAATGGAGTTAGTGTGCTAATTCCGTGGCATTTGATCTGTGTATTATTCTAGCTATAAATGGAGCCATTTTCTCTGTTTTGTGTGATAGTGCCAACAACTCTGCAAAGGGACTGACTATTCCATTCAACTTATCTTGGAAAATATTCAATATAGATCTCTGTCTCGTTATGTAGAGTTTAATATATAACTTTGTATTCAAGTATACTAGCTCTAGTACACTCTATGACAGAGTTTCATTTGACTAATGATGGTTCATTGATTGCATATCATACAACTCTCCCTGGAACCCTAACTTAGATGAAGATGGACAGGGGCAACTCAAGATGGGGAGCTCATATCCCAGCACCTAAAACATGTGAGAGCAGTTTTCTGTGTCACACAGTTTTTGAGTCTTTCCTTCAGCATTACATAAAAAAAAAAAAAAAAAAAAAAAAAAAAAAAAAAAAAAAAAAAAAACTATTATTTAGCCTAGGAAAACTTTCCTACCTTGTATGATTTACTATCACTTTTCTGGAAAACTCATTATCTGTAATTTGGACCCATAGCACCCGACAAATAAAACAACCAATAGAACACAGTCATAATATGATCTTATTGCTGAAGACTCCACATGCTTTGGCTTCAAGGTCACTGAGAAATGCTGGAGCTGAGCTGAAAACCTCCTCCCTGTGGAACAGCTGGCAGAATACGAATGGGAGACAGAAATCATCAGCAGTGCAAACACTGGACACTGCAAGCCTTAAGATTGGCCAGCCATGACAATGGGGCACTAGTGGCATGTCTGTTGTAGAGGAAACTAGCTGGACTGGAGGACCACTTCTCAGGAGGGAAATAATGTCTGGTACTGAAAAGCCAATCAAACGTCTACGGCAGAGGAGGGCATGCGTCCTAGAAGTGTAACGCTGCTCTTGTCTGGCTAAATGCATATATTTTGCTCACTAACTGCCCTCTAAGCACTTTTCTTACTATTAATTCCCATATATTAATGCTACTCTCACTTTTGTTTAGAGAAGCTTCTCTTTTCAGATGATGGTGACCAATGGAATGACCCAAAAGGCAGTCGAAGAGACAGACGAGTGCTCAGCACTGACACATCTTTACTATACCTTCCCAGGCTCAGAGTTCAGTGTGGAAGAGGAGGCAGAAAGAACGCAAAAGGCAAAGGAAGGGAGGAACTGCTTACAATGCAATAGTTCAGACCCAAATTGACCTCGATATCCATGACCTCACAGTGCTTTCTTCCACCTACACTGTGCCTTCATAATAGGAGGAAAAGACGATGACATTAACATAAAAGAGAGTCTAATTGAGAGGAGGGGAAATGATGGAGAGTGGATTCGTGAAGGGGAATGTGGCAGAGGGAAGGGAATTGTCATGATTCATTGTCTATAATTATGGAACTTGTCAATAAAGGAACAATAATAGTTCATAGGAAAGGTTTCTGAATTTCTGACAATATTGATTAAGCACTTATAGACAAAATAATGAAATAGGACCTAAGCAGAAATCAATTAATTTAGAATAAAATATAAAAAGTAACTCACTTATAGTAGTATAGAATGTATTTTATATAATAATTATGTTCTCATATAAGAAGCCCCTATGAGAAGTCAGTTAAATATTTTCTGACACTTTTCTCAATAATCTATTATGTGTAAAACATATGCTTGCTTTTAAAGAATATTTTAGGAAAAATGATATAAAATGAGATCATTAGACATGGATTTAATATGGTTTCAGTTATAAATTGCATTCTATCAATGTGTAATCATCAAATAGTCCATATTTAAGAATGTTAAGTAAATTTTTGGTTAAAGCTCCAATATTAACAGATGTATACACAGAATTGAATCTTAACATGGGAAGTAGCGTGCTATTTTCATAATATGCACTGAACACCTCAGTAAAATATATAATAATAGGTGTGCTTGATATTATCTTAACTTTATTATACTGTATTTTGAGGATGTTATTTGAAACAGTCAAACCGAAAGAGCAGAAGGAGCTTCAGAAATGCAGGAAACTCTGTAGAGATCACGTATAGTTGTAGACGCGCCTCATGTTGGAGTTACTCGTGGAGTTAGTGTTTTGTGGTAAGTGGTCCACTCCCCGGGGCCGTGAGTAGACTGAGCTCTGACACAGACTATGTCATTGGAAGAAGAAAAGCAGTCTGGGAAGCGGAACAGTACCCTGAGGTTGAAACACTGAGAAACCCTACAGATTTGGACTCTTGCAGTGAGTGGATTAGAGAACATAGTTTGAAATTAGATGCTGACCTGTGAGGACCATTTGGGATTAAGCATTCATATATATATATTTTGGTAGCCAGAGGGAAATGCCTTGTATTTCATAAACAGAAAGCCAGCTGGTATGCTCAGTAACTGAAATTCAAACGAAATTTCACTTGGTATATGTAAAAGATGCCTTCATATTTCTGAATTCATTCTTAAAGCAAATGTTTTTGAAATTAAAAGAACATACTTTGCAATTTTCCTTGCCTATTTCATACATAATTTTTGGCTCTCCTGAAAAAGCACTCAGGGACGCCACACAAATATAACAGAGAAAAGACTAAAAAAAAAAAAAAAAGAAAGAAACAGATATGTAATAGCAGTGCTGCCAGAAACAAGTCAAAGAAAAAAATTATAAAGACAGCCAGAAAATAAAGAAATGAGATAAAAATGCATTTTGACTTCAAAGGAAGATTTCCAAAATGAGTAATAAAGCCAGCAAAGCACCTTTGAGGTGCTGACTGCGATTTTACCAGTGCATGAAAACAGCATTCCTAATGAAGACAATAGGCATCTTTAGGAAAATCGGGGGCTTGGAGAAATGAGCCATGTAAAGCTCGGATGAAATGCAACACTGCAACAGTGTTTTCTATCATTGGAAGTTAATTTCGAAAGATTTGATGCAGTAGAATAAATACATAGAATAATATGGAAGGTAAGTATGATCTTACACAAAATGAAAATTTTAAATTTAACAGAAAATATATTAATATATAACAGAAAACTCTTCTTAACATTTTATTCAATTTAATGATAAATAAGTAAATATAAATATGTGCACATAAATATAAGCACATACAAATAATTAAAGTAGAAGTATGGGGTAATAATTGATATTAAACTCATCTAAAAATTTCAAGATTCAAGATACTTTATTGTCTGAAATGTGGAAAATTTCTTATTGGACATTACTTTTAAGGATTCAAAGGTGTACCATATTTTTTTTTTTTTTTGGTAATAAAGTACCAATAAATTTTTACAAAAGAAAATGAAGAGCTAGAGAAATGGCTTAGTGGTTAAGGCGTTTGTCTGTGAAGCCAAAGGACCCAGGTTTGATTCCCCAGGACCCAGGTAAGCCAAATGCACACGGGACATATGCATCTAGAGTTTGTTTGCAGTGGCTAAGGGCTCTGGCATGCCCTTTCTTTCTGTGTCTGTCTCTCCTCTCTCTCTTTCTCCTTACAAATAAGTAAATAAAATTTTTAAAAAAGTAAATGAAAAAAAACTTAAGGTATGTAATGTATCAAAGTGAAAAATGAGGGAAAATCATATGATATTTTAACACATATATCAGCAATTACACTTCATAAAATAGTATGCTATATGTGTATAAAAATGATACATTCTATGCTGATAATAATCACCACAATATGCATAAAACTTTGAAAAGCAGAAAGAAATGCAAAATAATTTGCAATTATACAAAAAAACACTTAGAATTATATGAAATATAATAAGCATTGTGTAAATAATAATCATTCCATTACTTTGCATCCTAGGCCTTGAACTCTTATTGTCTTTATTCTTCATTTATCATAGCATTTAATTTTTTTCAGCGTAACTTTTAAAAGAAATTATCATTATATGTCTCTCTGTCATTAATGTCATAGTTGACATCATTGTCTGCAAAGGAAAATATAACAGACCTAAAACTTCAATTATGTACATCAAGCATTTATTTCCATCATTTTGGGGCAGATACTGAGTTTGATGCTCCCACACGTTTCTCAGTCTATGGTAAGTAGACGAGGGTATGCTTTTGATGGGAAAACATTGATAAAATAGAATGTGCAACATATGGACCTTCACCTATAGTAATCATTTGTGTAAACCCTTCTAGATGTGGTGCTCTATCTTAGAAAAGCTGTATTGTCATTAGCTGAATTGCATAGACACCTGCTTTTTTTTTTATTACATGAAAGAGTAAAATACTTAGTACTATAATTCATTCTGTCATATCTATCAAAACCACATTACTACTTTGTTAATTTTAACCAACCTGAGCACACATTTCCATAAAATATATAGCCTAAGTACCATAAGATGTTCAAGAAGTATACTATCTTGTCATTGTAGGTTTATTATTTTCCTTGAGTACTCTTATGAGCTTATTAAGAAAAATGCATGAATATATAAAATTGTAATTATTTTACACATTGCTATACACTAAATATATTTTCAAGGCAATTAATATGGTTATTAGAGCTTAATAAATATTTATTAAGGGAATGGAGAATAAAGCTCCCCATATTTTATCCCCATACACTTTTTATCTTGATATAACCTCTATTGTTTTACTTTCCTTAACATACAGAAATACATATACATTTGTATAATATATGCTATTTAAATTTTCTTAATTTAACAAAGCACTAAAGGCTGAAGCAGAAAATATAAACATAAAATAAATAAATTTACTATCTAGTATTTAAAAAGTATATACTTTCTAATAGGATATTATCTTAAAATAATTTCATACATTTTAAAGAAATTTAGAAAGAATTATAGTATATTATATTGTTCATAAATATCCATGAGATTTGTATACAATTCAAAATGTTATCATTAAATGAAGAATAATTAGTAATAATATGAGATACCTTCTCTTGGGAAGTTTAAATTTTGAAATATTTACACAATTTAAAACATTATAAAATTATGTCATCAATCTGTACACTCCATATTTGGGCTCATTTTTTTTTTTTTTTGAGCAAGACAGAAAGAGAGAGAGAGAGGGAGAGGGAGGGAGAGAGAGACAAAGAGAGATAGAAATGGGAGCACCAGCAGTGTCTCAGCTGCTGTGAACGAAATCCAGATGCATGCGCCACCTTGTGGTCAAGTGCGGCATTTTACCCTTGTATCACTTTACATCTGGCTAAACGTGGGACCTGGAGATTGGAAACACTGGGGATTGGAACCAGTGTTCGTAGGCTTAGGAGGCAGGTACCTTAACCACTAAGCCACCTCTCCAGCCCCTCATTTGCTTTTTATCTAGTTTAGGGAAACAATGAAATTCTTGAGATATAAAACTTTACTGGAATGTTCTAAGTCTTTACAATATATGCTATCTTTTTATTTATCATTTCATATTTGCCATTTAACTACTTTTTATATTCTAATCATTTAATTTAGAAAATATATAGAAAAATATCTGTGATGCTTAACTATAATGATCTGGTCATTACATAGCACACAATCCAATTAATCACTGAGCTGATGACCTAAACATTTTCAAAGTAAAATGATGAATTAAAAGAGACTCTTCTCTAACAGTTGGCAGTCAGTGCTGGTAAGTTATAGAAATGCATAACAAAATGCTCAACATTTTTAGCTAGCAAGAAAATTAAAATCAAAACAAAACTGAGATCTTAGCTAACCTGAGTGAGAATACCTATCATCTGGAATCAAATAAACATGCTAGAAACAACATGAGGAGAGATGTACCCTTCTACACTTTCTGTAGCAGTGTAAATCAGTGCAGTCTCTCCAAAAACCCACAGACATCTTCAAAAAGTAGAACTCGTGTTTCATGTATAACTGAATCAAACTATACCACTTCTGGGTGTGCACAGGAGGAAAGAAACAATGGCAGCTTACTCGGAAGACTCCTGCGTGCTATGCATATTGCATCATTATCCACAATACCCCAATCATGGGAAAAGGCCATTAACAGAACAGCGAATAGAGAAAGTGTGGTCTATATACACAATGTATCATAATATTGTTATTAGGGTGATATGTGACATGTCTGTTGTAGTCATGACCTCACAGAGTCTGTTGTTACCGGAAAAGTTATGAATAATCTAGGACACATCACAACCCTGCCATGGATGGTGGAGCAGGGTGATCTAAAAGATATCAAAGAACAGGGATTTCATTGGAAATAAGAAGAGGCTCACACAAGAGAATGCAATACGGCAATTATGATCAAAATCATTATATACAGATTTTTTTTTCAAAAAAATGAAGCTAAGTGACACATACTAATTTGAACCCAATGATTTATCTGCCTTGGCCCCTTACCAAGATCTCAAGTTAGTGTTTGCAAAAACAATGGGGCTGGGAAGCATCATTACCTTGTTTCATTACCAGAAATAAGAAAGTTTTCTCAGCCCTCTCCACGGAGAAATGTCTCTTGGATGGCTCAGGTGGTATGAATCTCCCCGAGGGCCTTCAAATAGTGACTGGTTATGTACTAAAAGTCCAATAATCACAAAATCCAACAGAGAAGTATGTGGGGAACTCTGAACTTGGAAAGTAACATATGGTTCTTTCTTTCCATAATGAGATGAACTGTGTCAGCAACAATATGAAGTGGGTATTGCATATTAAGACAACAGGCACCAGACTTAATAAAATTCATAGCACAATTTGATACCTACTTCTATGAAGGGAGGTCAATAATAGATACTTTCGTTGATTCATTCAGAATGGGATAATAAATTAATAACTTTGGATAACTATTAGCAGAGTTTTTAAAAAAATAAACATATGGTCATTATGATTCATGAATTCAAACAGCACATTAAAACAAGTTATAAACACAGATACAGCACATCAAAGGTTGTCGCGACCACCTCGACCAGCAAGGAAGACGCAACGCTCGGACTCTTCTTTCAACAGTTTATTCAGGAACCTTGAACAATCTTCTGACCCGGGGAAAAGCCCGCCTGAAACTTAAGAAGCCTTTGAACAGCCAACCCTGGTAAGCCACGTGGTGAATGCAGATAGGTCCACATATGCGGAAGCAAGCCTAGATCACGGCCCAAGCCAAATAAGGACTTAATTATTCAGGAGAGCACTCGCCATCGGGAAGGCGGAAGGCGGAAGCCAGTGCCATCTTTAAGGCGCGGCACCTCGCAGCTCTCTACAGTTCCCCCTTTTTTGTTTAAAACACGCAAAGCAACAGGCAAGGGTAGAGGTCTGACCTCCAGTAACTCTTAAAATAGGCGTAGAACTGTCTTGCATCTTTTCCCTGGAGGTGGGACCATGGATGCCAACCCACATGCAATCAGACTTGCCCTTCAGAGAGTCTTTCACAGCTAACTCTCTCTGCAGTGCTTTGCCTCGCAGCCTGTGCCTGGTGTTTACATTTTTATGGTGGTTAACCATGCCTGGGGAGATTGACCTGCCTCAATAGCCGAGAAGGCCTGGACAATCATGACTGCATTCCGTTTTTGTGTTACTCTGATCTTACATAGACACCACAAGCAAACCAAGGAGACCAGTAACAGAAGGCCTGCTAAAGCCCCCATGCCCGCCCACTCCTTCAGATGATTCATAGCGGAGATCAGCCAAGATGACAATCCGGATGCAAAAGAGAGGTCCATGCGGGTAGAATTCACATTAACTACGGCCAGCCTCAATTCTTTTAAGGTATCTTCAAATTCAAGCGACCAATTCTGTAATAGAAAACTAGACAAAGATCTGGATAAAAACCTGTATTGGATAGCCTGTCTGTTGATTTGCAAAGCGTCCCTGTCCCAACAGCATATCTCTGTCCCAGGCCGGGTTTCCTGCAGCCTGATTAGCGGCAGCCTCTTCATTAGCGTACTCAATTAAGAACGCTTTCCAGTCTAAATATTGACCTGGACTCAGGCAGGCGCTCGCTAACCCTGACCAGTCACTAGGTGTCATACAATGTCTTTGCAATCCTTCCACTTGAGCCACAGTAAAGGAGGCTGTAATCCCATAAATTCTCATGGATTCAGCTAAAGACTTAACTACTTTAAGGTCTAGTGGCTCCTCATATCTATTCCCTTGTTGATCCTGAAATACTGGGTAGGCTAACTGTAACTCCGTCCTCACCGCTTTCCAGACTTCCGGACAAAAGGAACGCCCCGTGCCGCTACCCCATCCCTCTGGGTACGGAGGGGGGCGGACGGCATAACTTTGCATTGAGACGTTCCACAGCAGTCTCCACTTCCGGGATCCCCCTTCTCTCTCTTTTTCTCCCTTTTTCTTAATTTTGATCTTTCCATTTGTTCTATGAGAGCCTGCAGCTCCTCTTCAGAATCCGTAGGCTCTGAATCTTCTAGCTCAAGTGTTGGGTATAAGTTGTTCTTTGTTTTAGCCCTTTTTTCACTGTTTGCCCGTTCCGACCTTTCTTCCTGTAGCATCTCTAAGGCCGCCTGTCCATTTTCCACTGCCTCACTGCATCGTTGGTCCTCGAGGAAGTTCCTCACTAACTTCCAGATCGGTCTTACCCCGCCCTTAAGCGTGCCTTGGTCTGAGGCAAAATCAAGATCTTCGCCCAATTTTTCCCATGAAGGGATTGTAAGACTTCCAGAGCACCCAAACCAAGGGGCTATGGCATCACATTCCTCCAGGAACCTCTCCAGGGTACTCCCCTTTATCTTTAAGTTTTTTGAACGAAGCAGCTCATTCAGAGCCAAAAAAATTGGGTGCGAGTGAGAAGTGCCCATGGCTAAACTTGCAAAAGATTCTTTTAAAACTTTTACTTTCGGTTCGCTACACCGTGAACCCTTCCCGCTCCCTCTTTGTCTACAGAGAGGAGCAAAATACCCGCTTTTGTCGCGGATTCCCACCTTACCTGGGAACTTACCAGTGCACTGCCCTGACTGCAGAAAGTTCTGAGTCTTTTGCTGAGTGGGTCCCCGTACGGGCCACCACTTGTCGCGACCGCCTCGAGCAGCAAGGAAGACGCAACGCTCGGACTCTTCTTTCAACAGTTTATTCAGGAACCTTGAACAATCTTCTGACCCGGGGAAAAGCCCGTCCGAAACTTAAGAAGCCTTTGAACAGCCAACCCTGGTAAGCCACATGGTGAATGCAGATAGGTCCACATATGCGGAAGCAAGCCTAGATCGTGGCCCAAGCCAAATAAGGACTTAATTATCCAGGAGAGCACTCGCCATCGGGAAGGCGGAAGGTGGAAGCCAGCGCCATCTTTAAGGCGCGGCACCTCACAGCTCTCTACAAAAGGTGACAGAAACTTAACCTATGGTCATCAAAAACACTAGAATATGAAATTAATAGATGAAAGAAAATTAATAGGTGAAAGAAACCATTACATAATAACAGAGTGGAATGCCAATTAATGGTAACACTTCAGAACTATGTGCTTTCAAATATATGAAGTTTTACAAAGCGCCTTATGGTTGAGAATGTTAGCAGGTTGTTGGGGATGCAGATGAGGAAAACATGAACGTGTGAGTAAAATGGAAATTTT